>OX940938.1:7254380-8454380 GCA_954870645.1 Agrotis clavis
AATGTCCAGTTTAATATGCACAGCAACGTTTTTAAATACTTTTTTTTGGTTATATTTAAAAAACAAGCCTACATGTTTATGAAATCTAGTTGGCAAGAATTCTCAGATCGTATGGCCCCCAATATGGTTACAAGAAGACGCTGAAATCGCGCACATAGCGTAGAGACATAATAATTATATAAATATTCTTTTTGGATTGCTTAATTATTTCACTTTCCTGAAGGCCAAATTTAGCAATCAATTCAAAAGGAAGTTACAATCGGAAAGCAAGTGACATATTCCGGGATGATACGAAATATAATTTTAAATTCTGTCAAACTGCATCGGACATATAATATAATTACTGAAGACCGGTTACGGTCATCGAAACCTCACCGTTGTTTTAGTACACACTGCTACAAATCAAGCTATCCAAAACTAGTATAAGCTGACCTTAATTGTTGGGAAAGATGAAACAAAACAGGTCTAATATGAACTGGTCAGTGTTGATGTGTACATTACCCGTCGATGTCTGTTGACCGGATCTACATCCTCAATTTAACTGTACTGGTTTTGATTGAGTCAGATGAGGTTGCGGGCATGTCTTAAGAAGTTACTGCGGCTCTGGAACGTAAAGGGTATTTGATGAAACAGAGTGGGTTATAGTCATTATGAGAATGATCACTCCAGTTAGAGAGGGAGAAGTCATTTGGTGAAGGCCCACCCAAAAAAAAGATTTTGTGGAGAATCTCCCGAGATTTCTCAATGCGTCATAAAGCGCTCAACCTTTGGACGCAAATATTAATATTATCATTATACAACTTTAACCAATTGTTTAACTAGACTTACACACAGGTATTGCATTATGCAGTACTAAATGGGTCGTGGACGCTTCATAGGTAATCGCTCCATGTCATACTGATATTGATCTGTTACTAAAAAGCCTCGTGTTTATAGTAAACATTTGTTCTGCATATGATATTCCTCATCACCGACTTCTACTAGTATAGACTTCTAGTAGATCTTTAACAGTCGTTACTGTTAGTCAGAAGCTCATTAAACTGACAACCAGTCTTACCAGGTATCGTATTGCCCAGTTACTGGGTTGTGGAGGACCGATAGGCAGTCGCTCCATGTAAAATACTGTTATTCAGCTGCATCTGGTTTGACTGGAATCCTACCCCAATATAGTTGGGACAAAAAGCTAGGGAGATGATGACCCCTTATTATAGTCCCGAGGGATAACTTTAGAGTTACACGATTGTCTAAGTCGCTTGCAACAGCTAATATAATTTAATTAATTTATAAGATAAAGTAGACCTTCTGTTTCATCTCTGCTTTTACATTTTAGTTGCATCCCCAGTTTCGCAATGTTATCTAAGATCCAGTTGGTTCGATGTCGCCGCAGTCATCCTACCGTGGGAAATATATCAATAACAGCATAATATTCACGTAAAAATATTATGTAAAATGCACTCTGATTGGTTGTGATTTATTCGTCAATTAATTGGCAGCGCATACATAAATTAAAATTGGATAGTGTGAAATCTGCACAGGAAATATTATGTCGATGTGTTTTTGATTTTTGTACATACAAAAAATAATCGGTTTTTATACTGCCATGATATTTCAGATATAATGATGTTGCCATGTTACATTGTCATCTTAAGTTTTTTTTATTTTCAGTAAATTCCAGAGATAACTTCAAAATTGACAGAGTTCGCAACACCACGCTGCGTTCCAAAACGGGCGTTCTGGACCTCGGCAAGAAGGCTGCCAGGCTGAAGTGGGACTGGGTGGGTCGCGGCAGCCGCATGAACATTGACCGTTGGGGGTGAAGGCCGCCACACAGTGGGTGCCTGAAGATGGACGGCGCCGCCGAGGCCGGCCCAGAAAGAGGTGGCGAGACGAGCTGTACCCATACCATGAGTTGACCGCGTTTGGCGCTCTCATTGGTTGAGAGTTCATATGACCTTGGGAGCGGGCCAATGAGAGTGCCAAACGCGGTCGATATCGATGATCGAGCATCGTAATGACAACTCATGGTAAAGGCACTGGACTCATACCGTGAGGACTGGTTTGAAGTGGCCCTGGACAAGGCACTTGGAAAGACTTGAGGGAGGCCTTTGTCGAGCAGTGGGACAGTGTAGGCTGAAAAAAAACTTCAAAATTTACATAATATTAGTATAAATAAGACTAGCACTTCGCCCAAAAGTTCATCCGAAAAAATATTGCTCTACTAAACTCTACTAATGATGAAGATCGTTTTAATAACTTCAGTATCTAATTAGTACATATCCTCAGACTAGATGGTATTTTCTAACAACATTGTTAGCAGCTAGATTACATAAAAACAATAATTTATAATGAGGATTTATTCGGGCGGTGTAATGATGGGCAACGAAATGGGCAGACGACATTGTTGCCAATGCGGGTTTGTCCTTAATGAACTGGTCTAGGCACAATAATAATCATCATCATCATCATCAGCCTATAATGTTCCCACTGCTGAGACACAGGCCTCCTCTCTGTGAGAGGGAGTGGGCCATAATCCACCACGCGGGCCCAGTGCGGTTTGGTAGATGTCACATATCTTCGAATTTGATGGTTCTAGGACATGCCAGTTTCGTCAAGATGTTTTCCTTCACCGTTTTGAGAGCAGTGGTGATGATATAAATTACACAGAGTAATGCGCCAGGCTGGGTTTGAACTTTGAACCCACGACCTATAACTCGTAAGTCGAGGCCGATACCACTGGGCCACCACTGCTCCACGCAATAGGCACAATCAAAGAGAGAGTCCATGTCCAGCAGTTCGTGTGCGTTTTTTTTTTTTATCGTGGTATAATCGTCAAATGAGTCATCCCACCCAGAGCAGGACGGGAGAGACTATCAGACTTGTACTGACTGACTAAAATCCACGGTGTCCTTCAATAGCCCTTTACGTTCCGGAGCCTGTCAAGACAGACAGTTCCGCGATCCCGGCAGGTTTTGACCCTCTAAGGGGGGATGACCTGTAGCTGGCAACTTTTTCTGTTTTGTACCTATAATATTTTTTTATTTCTTGCATGCTGTGTTCCTGTGAGAAATAAAACTATTTTTTTATAACTGCGGAAGACTGCAATAATAATATTGATAAGCTGCATAAACTTATCGACAACTTAGTAATTAACGAACTTGTTTGAAAGAGCACACCATTTTTAACAAAAAAACTACAAAGTTGCTTACGCAAAACAAATCTTGCACTAAAATCTTATCTCGTCATAAAATTAGTCTTTAATTCCGAACGAAATAATTAAAAGCAAAGCACTGAAGAGACGTCGAAACTCAATTAATTTATCTACTTTGGCAATTTAATTTTATTACATAATTTATGTATATAACAGTACATTGGTAGTCATTAGTTTAAGTTTAGGGTCTGCACACACTTCACTCATATCGATTGTCGGCCGAATTATACCAAATGTTATTTATGAGAACGGTTTTATATGAACGTTTGATGAGCCGTTCTGTAGTTTATGATATAGTCTGATTTGATAGGATCTAATTCTAGGAATTATTTCAGACAGGTAAAAATGATCTATGTTGATGATAAAGGAATTAATTAATATATCGGTCTGGTTTCAGATTAACTTCGCAGAATTATGCTATCCTTGTTCTACTTGAATGAAATGCTGCATTCACACACTTAAAATTGCGTCCAAATTAAAGGTAAAAACAGCAGAAATTGTATAACACCAATTGCATAAAAATAATCTGAACATTGTAAGCGATTCGCACACACGAAGCTTCCCGACAATTCACGAACCGTCACGATTTCGTGACGATTACTTGAAAGCTTGAAAGATTTAAAAGGTGCATTTAAGCTTTACATGAACGTTTAAAAATATAATGAGTCAACAAAATCGAACGAAATATTGTTTTTTTTATTTCTTTACGTCATATCCGAAAAAAGTAACGGTTAGCACCGGAAATATTGTTTTTTAAACCTATTTACAAGCTCCTAAGAAATATAAAGCTATAAGGAATGATCTCATTATTCACGCAACATTGATTGTATAAAAACTAGTCGTGTAGCCTGCGCTTAATGAGGCACGAGCGTGTGGTGCAAGGTTTAAGGGCGAGTTTCTTTGAAGTGATGTGAATTGTATTGGATTTGTGTTAAGCTTTATACCCCTGTCTGTTTACTCATTCAAAATGCAGATTACATATCTATTTTGCTAACTCGCAGGCCAATACTAATTTGTAATCTTTACTTAAAAGTAATATTTTAAGCAACTCAGTGTAACCTGTGTTTCACATAATTATGCTTGCCAAGATAATAAATTATTTATGTATTTCTATTTAAAATTAATTTAATTTCATATTTTATAAGTACTACCTTTAATTTTGACAGGCAGAATTATACTGACAGATTTTGTGGACACTCACGGGATTATGCCTCGGTAGATGCCAGAGACTTGTTTATCAAATATTTTTACCTGACTCTTTGGCACTTTATGTCACTTATTTTCCTATTGAAAAGAAGAAAAATTGAACTTCCAATTTTCCTATACTTAACAAATATTATTCAGTTAAATTACTAGTCTCTCGTAACTTGGACCTCTCGCATAACAAAAGGGGGCATGGAGTAAATTTGAATATTTCACGCATTTAGTTGGCGACGCGTGGCAGCCACAGGAAGTAAGAATCCTTTATTCAAAGCGATGCATCGCCGATCGCATCGGTCGGTCAAGGTCCTAACTTCAAGGGATTTATGGGTGCAGTGTTGTGGTGCGAAAAAACGTGTTTAATGGAAGTCTTTATGAAAAAAATGTGGTTTCTTGTATTTATAATGGTCTGGGTTGTTTTGCGTTTTGTAATTTTAAGTTCTTTGTGAAGTGAATTAGAAACTTATTTACCAACTTGAAAAAAACGAGTTATTGACTATTTTTCCTTTGAGCATACTCCACCTACAGGGTCTATAACGGACCTAGCTATAAGCTTATATTGTAAGATCTGTAAAAATAAGATTATGGAATGCAAATGAAGATACAAATAAGATATTATCCGTGATTACGGTGATGGATATTAAAAAATATTAAATTGTCTTTGCTACCCAAACACTTATTTCCTGTTGGAAGTTATCGTAAGAAATAGAACCTCGTTTTTAGAAGTTGGTATACAGTTTGAGCTGCATGTCTTGGCCATCTGGTATCAAAATAACTGTAGAAAAGTACGAATAATAATAACTTACATAATTAAAGTCTCAACTAATTAAATTATGGTAATATCTAAAAATATTTAAAAACTCTACACTTTTATACTTAATAATAAAACCATTAGACACTTTTACTATAACAAAAAACTACAAATCATCATGATAGCATTATTTGGTTCAAAAACTTATTTAAAAAAACTGTAACAGTCATGACCAACTAACCCCAAAAAACGAACCTAACCCTGTCAAACGTCAGGGCCGTAAAATTACTAATGGGGGTATAAATTACCCCTTGATCACAACTAGCACCTGCCACCGAATAATACAATAATTAGAACCGAGTTCGCTTGATGTTTCCATTATTTAAAACTTTGTTTTTTTTTTTTATTTCGTGTCCGGAACTTGGCAGCATTTGTTTTATTGCATATAGTTATCGCAGCGGGGTAATTATTTACCTAAATTGGTAATAATATTGCATACGGTATGAGGGGGTTATGTAACTGTGTTGTAGTATGGTGTTTTCTTGCAGATGCTTGGCATTTTGTGCTTGTTTTTAAGTGTAGGGAATGGATACGAGGATGATATTTTTTTTTTTAATGTAAGAGTTTTTTTAATGGTAGAGGTGTTTTCTACTTCCATATTTTTCAAACCAGAATTTCTCCTGAATCTTGGATGTGTTTACAAAAATTAAGATTCACATTAAAAACCAGCCCGACCTAACTTCTAGTAGGTTATACAAATATTTGTTCCGTGCAGGAATTGAACTCGCGACAAGCGCGTAGTGTTAGTGAGTGATCTGATTGCAACCGCGCGAACCGCGAACAGACCTTTGGTCGCTATTCAAAGCATTTTACAGGTAAATTGCAGTGCGGATATTCGTTTTGGGATATTATAAATTGCATATCAAATAAATAATCGCATAACAATACATACTCATCATTTATATTATTTTCTACATCAAATAACTTACTTCACTACAAATAAACTAAAATATGTTTAACAAAACTCAAACTGCAGATAATTCATAATTATACATCAATATGACATTACTGTTTTCCTCATAATGCAATACAGTTAAATTTATTTTTGTACAAAAATACTACATACATAGCATAAATACTGACTGCACAGCAAATTTCCGAGGCACTGACAAATAAAAAATGTCGTAGAAACGATTGTGGGCACCCCGACACGGATAGGTTAGGTTCGAAGGTTATTTTTTCTTAAACCAGACAGAAATAGGAGCACCGCGAAGCGGTGCTCCGTTGACATTTTCTGAAATTTGTCATTGAATTGAAAATAAATTGTAGTGTGTTTAGTGATATTTTGAGTTGAATATTTTGCTGTGCAATCAGTAATTTTGATGGGAATTCGGAATCTTATTGCATAGAAAAAGGATATTTTTTGATTTGCGTTTAAATACTACCCATTCATTTTGTGTGAGGAAAGGAAAAAAAAACAAAAGCTTTAAAAAAATACATATTATGGCACTAACCCACTATTGTCTAATTTTCAATTTTACTAGACGCTTCAATAAAAACGCACTATATTTTTAACACATACGCCGACTTAAAATTTCAACAGTAAAAAAATATTTTTGCATCCACTTAAGTATCGCCTAGTGTCAATGAAAACAGGTAACAAGAATAAAACTAATGAATCACGTAACAAATCCAAATAATTAATCAACATTTCATTAAAACAATTAAACAGAAAAGGCGACAATTACGAATCTAAACACGGAGTGAACATCAATGTATTCTGCAAATACATTAGACATACAATTTAAATCTATTACCATCTCAAGCAAGACGCGAGGGAACTCAGGGTACTGTAAACTGTAATAGTACTATGTGAATCATGGTTTTGGTGAGCCTTCTGGTAACCACAAAAAACAGTTTTTTTTATCGAAAACGTTGCTCCACACTAGTCGTGGGTTCGTTTACAAACATATAAACTCACATATACAAGCGCCTAGACCCGGAACAAATACTTGTATTTGCTCCGTGCGGGAATCGAACCCATGAAACGCAGAACAGTCGTCCAATCGCTCAGAAACTGCGCCAAAAGTGCAGCTCCTTTTAAAGGACACTTCTTTAGCTTATCTTGTAAATAACTGACATCGGTGAAGAAAACATCGTTTGGAAACCTAGAAATCAAAATCTCTTGTCAACAATATTACTTTCATGTCCAAAAAATAAAGGCTTGTGTTTAAACGCCTACCAAAAAAGTACCTATTTTAAAACTAAAATATCGAAATGTCTGCCAGAATGGATAAATACTCACCAAATCATGTATCATAAAGTATTGTAGAAGTTAACCTATTTTGTTTAATAATAAAGAAAGCGGGGCTTCTATTTCTGTTTGTAGGGTTTTAAGGAACCTAACCAAACCGAACTTCGGGGTGTCCCTGAAGTCTTGCTAAAGCGAGTTTTAGATTTGGTGAGCATTTATCCATTTTGGTATACAAAAATAATAATTGATGAGCATTTAAATTGTAACCAAAAATAAAGACTACTTACTCAATTTACTAGAAAACGCATAAAATCCACAGAAATATAAAGATCCACAGAAATATAAAAATCATTCATAATCTTCCAAGAGGCTGGGGCTGGAAGTTTGGACTACGGATATGTAGGCTCCTACAGGCCAGTTACTATCAACTTTGATGGCAATCCATGAGCGTCATATAGCAAGTCATTCCAGTGTGGGAAAAAGACAGAGCTATACAAGTCGTCTAGCGCCATCTCGCTCGCACACTGGAATTACTATCGCTTTAAGACCACCTAGCCACCTGGACCTAAAACTACCACTAGAATGTTACGATGCGATCAACATTGTTCACAGTGAGACTTCTCCACAAACTTCCTCATCATTAATATATTCAGCTCATGTCTAATAGAACAGCGAACAACCGTGGCGACAAGAGGCGCCACCTAGCAGGCCTGCCCTGAACTGTCGCCTGGCAGTTGTCAAGAATGCTAAATGCTAAGTCAGGGGTTCCCAAACTCTTTGAGCTCGCGGCGCAGTCGACCCACAGAATTTTTCTCAGCGCCCTACTTAGTTGATACAAGGTGAATAATTAAACAATAATACCTGATTCCAAACTATACGAAATCAGAGCACGTGAATCTAGTTTTGTAGCTGCAACAGAAATCAATAAGACTATCCTCTTCTTACTGGTGGATATTTTATACATATAGATAAATCTTGGTTCCATGCAATATCTATCCGGAGAATGGTCGACCCTTGCGTCTCACGACGCCTCGCTGTACTCTCTACGACGACGCACCAGGGGGGGGGGTATTAAACCAGGCTTATTCCGGCGAGTGAAAGTGACAGAGCTATACAAGTCGTCTAGCTCCATCTCGTCCACTCACTGGAACCAGTCTGGTTTTATCACGTTGTAATACCCCCCCAGGGCGTCGCCACCGCCGCTGAGCACAGTTTGGGATCCCCTGTGCTAAGCCATACATAGTCATGTAACAGTCACGCTTGCTAACCGGGTCCTTAGAACATCGGTGGTCTTTGGTAATCGAGTTGAAGTTCGGTGGAACTGGAAACGTGTGAAGGTAGCTTTATATTCTGAAAGCAGAAGTTCGAAGAAGTAAAAAAGTTTATACAGATTTTCTGTAGAAATAAGGGCATAAACATATTATGTAGTGCAAATGATCACTGATGTGTGTATATCGTGTATCAAAATCTTGAGAAAAGTCCTCGGGACGACAAAACAATAGCGATATGAAACATCCACCTAGTATTTTAATGTTCATTGTGATGGACAAAGCGAGCTCTTCTGTATTTTCAACCCATTTAAAATTAGGTAAGACAGTTAGGTATAAGTAGGTATGTGTATTACGAACTTCTTCTCCTAAAGAATCATTAAAGTTAGGATTTGGTTAATTACAAACGCAAAAGACTCTCGAACTTATATAAAAGATCACATCTTTTGAGCGGTGCCAACCGAATCAGTTGGAATATCAAGAAACTGCTGCATTACCGTGACCCTGGAACTTAAAGGGCTATTGAAGGACACCATGGATTTTAGTCAGTACGAGTCTGACAGTCCCTCCCGCCCTGCCCTACATGGGCGGAGTCATTTGATGATTTTACCACGTAAAAAATACCCTCTATTCCAAAAACTGATCAGAAACAGACAAACGAGCAAACAAAGGGTTACATCTCGACCAACATTCCCAGATGTTAGCCAAGGAATTCTTTTAACAATATTCTTTACTAATTCACACTTTGAAAATTAAATTAACTCGGAATCGACTTCAAGCAGATCGCCCGTTCAGCTAGGGCTGTCACGAGCCTACATTTTTAAAACGATTTTAAGATTAAAAATTAACAATAGAGGATAATGATGTAGACTTAGTTTTAAGAATGTCCTGATTCCTAGTCACTGAGAATTTAATTCCAAAAACACGGAAGAAAAATTACCCCCTTCATTCGATTCCTACGTAAAACAAGTGAACATCTTCAAGGGAAATATTTATGTGTGTGTGGATGGCGGTCACTCACACATTAAAAAAAAGTTGGCTTCATTAAAAACGTCACGTTTTGTTTTGAACACGGAATCTGGACATTTATCAACATTATAGGCTGATGGCCTATAATGTTCCCACTGCTGGGACACAGGCCTGGACAGGAGTGGGCCATTAGCCACCACGCGGGCCCAGTGCGAGTGGTCATTTATAATATTGCAATATTTTGAACTTTCCCAGTGTCATAGTGCCATGCGACCAATTAAAACTAAAATGGGGTATTTACTAAGTTTCTTGTTTAAACAAGAAAGCGGGTAGACCGTTTTGTCTGCTCATAACGTCTACCCGCAATAACTTCAGTTCATCCGTGGTCATGGCGCTTGCAACAGTGCCGAATTATCGGAAACTCAAAACAATAAACATGGTATTTAAATATTCAGTTTTAAGTGCTAATAATAATATTGTAAGTGTCAGTTTTATAAACTTGTGAAATATTGGTTAGTGACCACGTCAGTTTAAAATCATGTACCCGATATATTACTAATAATGAAGAGTTATTCCCGTTATTCCCAGTTCCCCAGGTAAGTTTATCTGAATAAATACATGTTCTTTAAAAAATGCTTAAGTTTTATACTCTTTCAAGCAAAGACTACTTATCGGACAACTAAATGAATTTAGACAGTTATTTATTTTATTACTTAAATTAACACTTATCATACTTTATGTTAGTAGAAAAGGACAATTATCGAAAAACACGGTGAAGTCAGTCATTTCTACAGATCACTTTTAGATTTTATTTGCTACCCGACCTTCGTATTTAGAATCAATTATTCTTCTGGGAGCAAGCAATCGATATGCCAGCAAATCAACCTACCTGAATCTGTCAAATTTTACCAATCGAACATTAACCTTCCACTGTAGTGGTAAGGTTGAAAATCCATTAAAGCAATTTGACAGATTGTGGTAGCTTGATCTGCTGGCGTCTGAACTTAGCTCTATTAAGACACCAAATTATACAGGATCTAATAACGACACACTAAAATTAATAATATTCATTGATACCTAATAACTAAATTCATCTTGACATAAGTGAATGGACCGTTACTACTACAGCTCGTTAAATACTGCAGTACATCGCATCTGACCTTTTAAAGAAATCCTGGCGAGCATCCTGCTACAGAAACGGATGCAAACGCCACCAATCGAAGACCTTGAGTATTTGCGGACATAGAATATCTTTCTATCAGTATTAAGACAATAATGTGAACCGTAATGGGCCCGCGTGATAGATTATGGCCCACTTCCTCTCACAGAGAGGCTTGTGCGAACATTTATAGGCTGATGATGAATATGAACAGACAATTGCGTTATTGAGGAGCTTGTGGCTAAATCGTTACAGCCAGGCCGATCTTCCGGGTTAAGTCTTACCGCGCTTGCCGAGTTTGGTCTGTGGATGGGTAACCCATCTGTCACAGCGAGTTTCTTCCGTGCCTCGGAAAGCACGTAAAGCCGTTGGTTTCAGATATCATTTGTAGATCTTTGACAGTCGCTACTATTAGTCAGAAGCTCTACAAGTCTTACGTATCGCATTACCCAGGGTTTTGGAGGTCGTATAGGCAGTCGCTTCATGTAATATACGGATATCCAGCAGCATGTGGTTCGACTGGAAGCCGACCCCAATATAGTTGGGCTAGCACACACACAATTCCACCAAGATTCTCAAATTATTTATACCAAACATATTCTTGGATTATTCCTTTTTTATTCAAAATGTTCGTGGCAACCCTAAATTCAACTGTTTGCTTGCTCATTACTGCTTGCGCTCGCGCACCGTAACGGTAGGGTTGGTCTAGCCCCTTATTATACTCACCTTTCCTTGCACTATTGGAATGTATACCCTAATATTTTTGAATCAAGGTTGATTTTACAATGGATGTCGTGGTCGAGCTTTTATTCCATATTCCAAATGGTTTGAGGATCTCGGTAAGTGGGATATTGTTGGAATTGTTTGTTTATTTGTCTGTCTGTCTGTTTACTGCTTGCTTTTTTGGTGAGGTACTGAGACAACAAGTAATTGAACATTATCATGATGTACAGACGCCAGCACATCAAGCTACCACAATCTGTCAGATTTCTTCAATAGAATTTCAACCTTTGTGATAAGTTGTAAGGATAAGGAGTAGACGTAGTAGACGTATAATGTTTGACTGGTAAAATCTGACAGATTCGGGTAGGTTGACCTGCTGGCGTCTGTACATGATTTGATTAATTGTTGCATTTTATAAAAGCTCAATAATTTTTAAGATTTGTTTGAATACAAATTGATTCGAATCGGAGTTAAGATCATGTATTTTAATAATGTATACGTATCTGTTTGTGAAATAAAAAAATGCACGCCCGTTTTACCTATCGATATATTAGTTCCATAGAACTCTTACATTTATGGCAGCATTATTCTAGCTGCTTGGTTTTTTCATAAAAATGAGGTATCTAATAGCTTCTGTTATAGCTAGAACTATCTTAATTTTTATTCTTATCGCGTTCCTTATTTTCATGCCGTCATCTTCTTTCATTTGTATCCTTCGAGCTTCAGAAATTGGAATAGAGTTTCTTACGTGTTCCCCATTGACTTACTTACATTTAATCATCTGCCCAATCAAACCAACCATCATTATAAAAATAACATTCAAATAAAAGGCAACAAACTTCGCATAATTCAAATTAAAAAAAAAAAACAATTCGATCACTAGAATTCCCCTTTATCGACCCTTTCTTGGAGCTACCACTACAAACCTAACCCTATTTTATACAAGTCAAGGTTTCTTTTCCAATGCCACGGTCATAGGTCAAGTTCTGCTTGGCTTATCACAGTATGGTGTTAGGGCTGACCGCAAGGCTCTTGTCTCTGGTCTCAAGTTCTTTCTTCCTTGAAGGGGGAAGGGGGAAAAGGGGAAGGAAGTAACGTGTCGTTGGTTTTTATTATATTTTATTGGCGTCTGTCCGTTTGGGGAAGTTGTGTTTGATGGTGTATGAATATGTTTTTTGGAGGGAAGAATGAAGTTACCGTGTTAAGCAGTGAAGGGACTGTAATTAAGAGGATCGTCTACCGAGCGCTCGTCCAAACTAAAAGAGAAAACGTTTTCCTACCCCTAAATGTTATCCTATCTCAATGATTTTTTAGAATGCTTCTGACACAGTAAAAAACTAGGTTTATAGGTTTTCTTTTTTTCAAAAGTTACTCTTAGGCGCCTGTAAATTTCAAACTGACGTGAAATATTAGACGATCCTCTCAAAGGGTGAAATTATAAAGTTCCAGTGGCGGAGCGATCATCTGCTACACTAAGTGTCGCGGGTTCGATTCACGCATGGAACAATACATTTTTATATGGCTTACAAGTATTTGTTCTGGATCTCCCTGTTTCTGAATGTTAGATGATATGTTTGTAAACGCATCAACGACACAGGAGAAGTTTCTAGTACTAGAGAAACGTTTATAAAAATTAATAAAATATCTACGGCTCTATGAGCCGAAACAAGATTTTTATAGGTATATTATTTTCTTTAATATTTAGGTCGTGTAAAACAAAATTAAATCAAAAGCATGAGATTTTCTAAGGAATCGTCCTATTTCATCCAGGCGAATTACCCATTTTGTCTGAGCCAAAACGTAACACAATCTCGAATCGTTACGACACATAATAAACACGAGGTATCTATACCCATAGACAAACTGTTAAGGTGCAACCACCTCTTTTGAGGCCCACGACCATATTTCGGGCCAAACAACAGAAATTACACATTTTTCGCGCTCCAATTACTAAATAGTCCGTTAATTGTTTATATCTCACTAACATGCTTTTTGCGTAAAAATACCACGCAACTGTACGAAAATATTATAATTTCTATATTTTTCTTACGCCACCCCGATCTGTGAATTACGGTTGTTGCATATCATATGCAATAAATAGTCCAATGTATTTTTAATTGCATATCTGTGTGCAATAGAACGGTACGTTTTCATTGCTTATAAATTTAGAGCGACGCGATTAAAGTCTGTGTTAATTGTAGGTGAGAAAATTGACGTTTATCGTAGTTTAATGTGTATAAATATATATTGTGCATATTTATTGTCTTATATATAATAAAGTCAGCATCTCAATTTTATTTCTCAATCCAAATCTCGATCCGTTTTCTTTGACAGCTAATTCGGTCGTTGATCGGTTACAAATATCGGGATCAAGATTGCAATCGAAATATATTATAAATTTTCTGCGATACCTGTTTTCACCACTTTCTGACCCAGTTTTAGACGCATTCATCATATCACAATTACATATATTTAACTCTTTATTGATTAACCCATAAACAATCAATCTACACAACACAGTTATTATTCGTACACCATTTGACTCTTAACCTTCCACCAATATATTACATAAAAGCTGTCAAGTGTGAGACAGACTCGCATGTGAAGGGTTCCGAACAAATCTCATATGTACCGTGTTACTTTTAAACTACATTTCTACCTACTTCTTAGAGGATTTCTTGTCATCTTTTTCAAAGAACTATTATTTGTATTTTTCTGAGATTTTTTTATGGTAATTTTTCATCTATTTTCATATGTAATTTCAAAACATTTGATTATGAGAATAAAATCAATACTTTTCATGTAAAACCTCACACGCTAAAGTTGGAAAAACTTATAATTTTAAAATTTAAAAATTTATCACAATTTCATTGTTATTTGCAAAACTTACTTAATATTTTAGGTACAAGTTTGGGTCACAGAATATTACGAGGATATGTGTGCCAAATTACAACCTGTGCGGTCGAGTATTAGATTCGTAAAAAATGTTACGGACGGATAAACAGAGACAGACGTACTAGTAATCCTATAAATTATCCGTTTTTTTATTCTGACGTACGGAACCCTAAAATCATCTTCAGCTACTAGACAAATTGACTCAAACAAAACTAACCCAGTTCACTTTCTAAACTACAAACAAATGTTATTAGCATATTAATAAGGTTATAAATTAACTCATCCAACATGGCAACGCTTTTAAAATATTTAGAGTTGGCAACACTTTCAAGTTAGCCTTCACTTGTCTTTTATGTAATACGAAATACTTGCATTTAATATTTAGGACGTTCGTCTTCTTTAGACGGTCTAGTAGTTGCTAAAGTGGCTGCTAAGCATGAGGTACTATATCATCAAATGCGTCTTCACACAGGGCGGGATTGGAAGGACTGTCAGACTTGTACTGACTAAAATCCACGGTAATCTAAATATATATAATTCAAAGGTGACTGACTGACATAGTGATCTATCAACGCACAGCCCAAACCACTGGACGGATCGGGCTGAAATTTGGCATGCAGGTAGATGTTATGACGTAGGCATCCGCTAAGAAAGGATTTTGATCAATTCTACCCCCAAGGGGATAAAATAGGGGATGAAAGTTTGTATGAAACTTTGTCAATTTTACACACAGAGAAATGTATACGAGAACTTCTTTGCAACCGTGACAGCAAGACTCACTAGTTGACTTTACAAATTTTCTGGTAATGAATACTAAGTCTCTACTACTTAGTATTTGTTACTAAGTCCTTGTTATCTCTACTACTTACTTAGTATTTATTACTAGAAATGTTGTAAAGTCAACTAGTGAGTCTTGCTGTCACGGTTGCAACCAGAAGTTCTCGTACAGGTAGCTAGACATTTCTCTGCGTGTATAAAAAATACATTGTTAAGTTCCGACATCCACGCGAACGAAGTCGCGGTCACAGCTAGTAATTAAATAGTCCTTTATGTTCCATGGTCACGGATACCTGATGAGACAATCAGGCTTTGGCGCTCTAAGGGGGTCCCGTCAGTTTGCTGATAGTACTTTGAGGCGCGCATATAACACGACGCGCCATCGACCCGGGCATGGTCCAGAATTAGACGGCAAGTCACCCATTACTCGTTGTCCGCATGCCCAACTGCCGAGCATGAGTTCCGGGGTTCAATTCTCAGGTCGGACGAAGTATTACTGGATTCGACACTATTCTGGCTCTCAAAGTTACAATGTTCCCTCTGCTGGGACACAGGCCTCCTCTCTGTGAGTGGGAGTGGGCCATAATCCACCATGCGGGGCCAGTGCGGGTTGGTGGATGTCACATGTCTTCGAATTTTTGGTTCTAGGACATGCAGTCGGCCTTATTTCATTATATATAACGGAGAATCGTTATCAGAGGGGTTGGGATATCGGAAATAATCCTCACAAAATCTTCGTTAACACTTTTAATTACTTGCTAACACACACTGAATACAAAATAATCAAGGATGCCCGAGATATCGCTCGATTAAAAACTTAGGAACCCGGGAAGTTTAACATGGCGGAGCAACCAAGATGTCTACCCAGCTTGCCGGCCCGATTCAAAGTCTTTCTTCACTCAACTGTCACCGCCCATGTGGCCTACCCCACACCGGTTAGCCAAATCTGTCAACGTCACTACCTGTCAGTGTCGAATAGCTGATTGAACTTGCGATCGACATTTGACTCGACTATTCGCTCGGTGTTGCCATTGCTCGCCACGCTAACCTTCCCCAAGTCTATTCATCAATAACTTGAGTTCCCAAGCATTATCTGTCAAATTTAACTACATAGTTCCTTCAATGAGAGATAGATGGCGTTATTCTAAATTAACAATAATCAATTGAGATTTTTCTGTTTGTTTCACACCGTTCATCATGAACGCACAATACACGACCTCCACCAGTGCCACCCGCACACCGCGCATCCATGGACACCCCCGGGATGTCAATAAGATACGGACTACGGCTACGAAACAGCTACTGGTGCGGTCTGACCAGCCGACCTAAGATTCCACACTTATCATCCAACTCAAAGCCTCTACTTCAAAATGGTACTTGAACTTCAGGCATTTTCCACCAAATCCACAGGCTACAGACTTTTAATAAAGAACACAAGGCACCAGAGTCGTAAACAAAATGAAAATTGCTCACCGGATAATCCCAGTCGACGCGTTCAGGAGGCACAGTTCTACCCTCTTTTCCCCGGAGTCGGCGCTGCTCCTCTCATTGCGCCGTGGCAGTGGAAGCAGGAGATCCTGGATGCATGAGGCTTCGCAGTTGTCGATGCACCCCTCTCGTTGCCATTGCTGTGGTTGTGGTGCTTCGGCGTAGCTTGAGTATTCTGTTTCACGTTTTTGGAGTAGCAGTACACGGATTTATAACCCGACTTGCAGCAGGTAAAACACTTCAGAGGTTTCACAACACTATTTGCTTTCTCTTCATCTCATCTCTCTTCACGTCATCCCAGGAAACGACACGATAGGCAGCCAGGTAGAAGCTCCTCTCTTCAAGGCGCGGCTCAGAGCAACCATAAGCGGGGCACCCGCCATGTTGGTCTTGGATCGAGAGCACATCAATGTAGTTGTCACCCAAGCACGTGCATCCACATCTTGTTTTTCAGGATCGAAATCCGGTAAACGAAAGCCATGTGGTGACGTAGTAGGTGTTTTCACGGCTTGAATCAGTGTCAGAAAATTGCGGTTCTACATCATTTCCACACATCTATTTTTCGTAGCTAGCGTCTTTATTTCGAACACGTGGGTCGTCGTGGTCCAATCCCACTTCTGATAACGGAGAATCGTTATCAGAGGGGTTGGGATATCGGAAATAATCCTCACAAAATCTTCGTTAACACTTTTAATTACTTGCTAACACACACTGAATACAAAATAATCAAGGATGCCCGAGATATCGCTCGATTAAAAACTTAGGAACCCGGGAAGTTTAACATGGCGGAGCAACCAAGATGTCTACCCAGCTTGCCGGCCCGATTCAAAGTCTTTCTTCACTCAACTGTCACCGCCCATGTGGCCTACCCCACACCGGTTAGCCAAATCTGTCAACGTCACTACCTGTCAGTGTCGAATAGCTGATTGAACTTGCGATCGACATTTGACTCGACTATTCGCTCGGTGTTGCCATTGCTCGCCACGCTAACCTTCCCCAAGTCTATTCATCAATAACTTGAGTTCCCAAGCATTATCTGTCAAATTTAACTACATAGTTCCTTCAATGAGAGATAGATGGCGTTATTCTAAATTAACAATAATCAATTGAGATTCTTAGTTGTGTTCCTGTTTTGTTTCCGCTGCAACGACAATAGATGGCGTTGTTTTAAATTGTTGTGCTTCTGTGTCGATTCTCCGACATATATATGACTTTTGATTTTGATTTAACCACATTCAATTTAGCCTTCACTTAGCTTTACGTAACGCTTGCATCAAAGATTTAGTGCGCTCATCTTCACTTTTACATAGATTAAAATTTAGTATAACATGTCTACGTTAACATGGTTCGTCTTTTTAATTAGTTTTGTTTTTGCTGTTTTTGGATACGTAACTCGTATTAATTACCATGTCTGTATTTTTGCAATTTAGTAGTGTATTTCAATTGAAGATTTATGAGCTTCTTTAAATGTCCATCCTAGGCAAACGCCTTTTTTAATAAGCTAGCTTATTTCCCACGTTTTTTTATATCAATTAATAGTTGCAATCACCAATGATTTTCTTGTTTTATTTTCATCAACATAAATTTTCAAATGAATACGATTATTCAGTCTTAAAAGCTTTTCTCTCTCGACGGCTACTTTCTTATCATTTATTAATTTCTTCTTCTATACTGCATCCTTTCATACTTCATTTATACTTTCTTTGTCTCTCTCTTCTCTATACCATCTACAACCATGACAATATCTGTGTGTGTGAAAACTTCTCTTTTGATTTGATTGATTTGATTTGAGTCTACGTCAGGGGTGACACAGACAAAGTCGAGTATGACTTTATCCCAAATTTTAGATTAAGAACGTCTGTATTTTCGAACGCATACAAGTTCGGAAATACAAACGTAAACAGTGACAAAACCACCACACCAATCCCAAACCACTGCAACTTCTGAAAGCTAGTATCAACAATGGCCACCGCCGGAAAAGCACCGATACAGTGAAGCTTGACGTGTCCCGGAGACGCAGATAGAGATTTCAGGTGACCTACCATGACGTCAAACGAGAGTAATTCCAGGAACGAATTGGCGCTAGAAGACTAATTGTATAGCTCTGTCTATTTCCCATACTAGAATTACTATACAACGTGTAACGTTAATGGCGCAAAACCTCTCGTGGGGTAGCTCAGCCCATGTTACTGAACAATGTTTGTTCTAAGACTTTTGGAAAAAAAAAAATGGTTTTTCATACAAAATGAGAAATTGATCGGGCCCATCAGTATGAAACCGTTACACGTTGTATATATATCCTTCCATACCGTTTTCGGCAACCGTTTCATTACCAACCTACTAGCGCCTATCATGGGCTCTCATATGGCTAGAAAAACCGCCCTTGTTTACTTAGTTTACTTGGCCATGCACGCCACATACAATGGCCGCACCATCAAACTTGTCTTCTCATGAGGTACGCCTCGATGCCTCCCACATTTGCTCGTCTCAATACTTCAGTATTGCGCACTCGATCATACCTATGGTATAATGGACCATACTGCTTTAAGACGTCGTCATGGTAGCCTAACAGTTCCTTAGTTTATTATCCACCCACACATCAAAAGGCAACCAACTACACCTCCAATGGGAACCGCTGCCTATCACTTCGAACCATCGCTAATCGTACCTTAACGATCATCAATTAAACCATGAATATTCATACACCATCCCTTTCGAGCTCATTATTTCATAAATTCGTTTATATGGAACCATCCATCAGGTCAAAAGATAACGTATTAAAATTTGAGACTTTAACTTTGGATAAAGGGATATTGTTGAAAGTTATTTTCCGTGAAGATTACAATTTGAAATGAAGGGAATGGAAATGGTTGTTTTTTGGAATATTTTATATTTTATTCAACTTTGTTTTAAGTTGTTTTATCTTAATGATAGTCTTTTTAGATAAATTATTAAAATTAAGACCAGTGTTGCAATTTTATTATTGAACTAGTTATTCTCCGAGGTTTAATCTGACGCGACGGCGACGCTTGGATTTTAGCGATAGCCTTTATCTCCCTCTCACAGAGAGGAGGCCTGTGTCCCAGCAGTGGGAACATTATAGGCTGATGATGATTATGATGATAACTGCCTCCGTGGTCGCGAGACTCTCTTCTCAGGTAACCATGCCTCGTAGATTTTAGTCAGTGCAAGTCTGGCAGTCCCTCCCATCCTACCCTGGTTGGGAAGATTCATTTGATGATTTTACCACGTAAAAAAAAGTGATACTGCTCCGTCAGCTTCCAGTTGTATTAGTAAAATTATCTAAATCTGGAGTATTTGTTCTTCAGATTGCTTCTCTAAATCTATCATCATTTCAGTTCAGTAAACGTGGGATTTACGAAATGAAGATGCTTACTTTCGCAGTTATAATAGTAATGTATAATAATATGTATTGGATTTACCGTCTAATTGCATTTGAGAAATAGTACGTAATTAAATTTCATGTCTCAACTGCTGAAACGTAAGGCCGCGTACCTACCTATGAACAGAAATAAGCTATGACAATATTTATTTAGTAGACCTCGTGACGAAATAGCCGCCCTGTGTAGAGCGAATGGGACAATCAGACTCTATCTGATTAAAAACCACCCAATTCCTTCACATGCCCTTTGCGTTCAAGGGCCGCAGTATCTTACTTAGATAGTCCCGAGACCCTGGCAGGCATTTGGCCCTTGAGAGGTGGCCCTGGTGGTTCAGAAAGCTCTTTGAACCGCACATGGATCACAATACAACGCAGTGTCGACCCAGGCCGGCATCGGTATCGGCATGGCGGAGGATTTTAGGTGATAAAAAGCATTATAGACATTAACTTAATGGCAATAAAGTAGAAATTTCCATGATTATATGATCGTAGTAACAAATATACCGCTTCGGTATGCTTGAGGCTACTGCATCGGCAATTTCAACTTTATTGCCATGAAGTTAATGTATATTTCTTTTTATCACCTATAATCCTCAGCCGTGCCGATGCCGATAGTGGGCACCGGGCCTAATAGGCGACTCACTCTCCGATCAAGGACCATGCTCGGGTCGACGGCGCGTCGCAAAGGGCTTTCAACACAAAGACGGGGCCTACTTAGAGGGCCAAAGCCTGTGGGAATAACGAGCTACCGTGACCCCGGAACGTAAAGGGCTATTTAAGGACGCCGTGGATTTTAGTCAGTATAAGTCTGACATTCCCTTCTGCCCTGCCCTGGGTGGGAGGACTCATTTGATGAAAAAAGTCCTGGCCCTTAATCAGACGGCGATCTACCCATTACCCGTGTCTTTACACCCTAATAACTGTTACTTAACAAACATTTCAATAATAAACACTTTTTCTTCACCTGTCAAGTTACACCAGACATTCCACCAACTTAACATCTATACATATTCAAATATACTGTCAGAATCACAATCCCCAACTTAAAACTAACTTAGACAATGAACGTTCTTGACCAAGAGGTCAACACTTAGCAATTTGGTAACATTAATACTGACTGCTAAGTTATTAAGTTGCATTTGTGTTTTTTTTTTGTTTTCTTGTTTTCTTTGTAATGTATGTGTAATATGTGTTTTTTGTTTAAGTAATATGTTAGTTGTATGTCGTGGGATAATTGTTTAAGCTGTGTGGATTATTTCCTGGTCTGTGTCATACAGGTCGATCTTCCGGGTTGAGTCGCGCTTGCCGAAGTTGGTCTGTGGATGGATGACCATCTGTCATATCCCGTTTCCTCCGTGCCTCGGAAAGCACGTCAAGCCGTTGGTCCCGGCTGTCATTTGTAGATCTTTAATGGTAGCCATACACCATACTGCCTATTTGTCAAATCGGCATGATACTGCCAATTTGATCAGGTAGAATGTGTGTGGGCGTGGAATTGTAGCTGTCGGCCACCGAATAATAGCCAGATCTAGCTATAAAGTTGCTGAGTTGGCATCACTGCTGCAGATTTGAAGTTGTGTCAAATCGATCGTACGATAGGCAGTATGGTGTATGGTGTATATGGACGAACTGCCAATTTGAAACAATTGCAAGCGTCAAATCGATCGTACGATAGGCAGTATGGTGTATGGCTACTTTAACAGTCGTTACCGTTAGTCAGAAGCTCAAAAGTCTGACAACCAGTCTTACCATGGGGTATCGTATTACCCAGTTACTGTTCATCAGCTGGGATCAAATAGGAAAAGGCTGGATTCAACTGGGTCGCCAACGCAAATCTGTGACGTAAAAATACTTCGATGTTTTAAATTGAAAATACTCATACCTAACATAAAACTCAACCCTTATTCCCATGGGGGTAGGCAGAAACTACTGAGCGCCACCTGCTACTATTCTTACAAACTCCTTCCGCTTCATCCATATACATAAATCTGGCCATACAAACACACTGATTGCGAGTACTACGCATCCGACCTTTCTGAAACACGTCACCATTAAGTAATATCTACTTACTAAATAGATGGCAACAAATCTTTAAATTTTGTATGTCATCATCATCATCCCATAAATGTCACCACTGCTGGGTCACAGGCCTCCTCTGTGAGAGACAGATAAATCCACCACTCGGGCCCAGTGCGGGTTGGTACATGTCACGCATGTCTTCGAATTTTTGGTTCTTAGACATGCCGGTTTCCTCATGATGTTTTCCTACACCGATTTGAGAGCAGTGGTGATAAAATAAATTACACAAAGTAATGCGCCTGGCTGGATTCGAACTCACAACCTACATACAACTAGTAAGTCAGGGCCGATACCTCTGGACTACCGCTGCTCTCAATTTGGTGTGGTCCTCTGCGGCCGGACCACAGTTTAGTACTCAGATGCTATAGTTCGAAATAAAAGCTACCTAAAGTCTACTTTCATCGGAATATAAATATATTTTCAGTACCTCAATAGATATCTTTTTATTTAACAATTTATGTGGTCCGGCCGCCAAGCAGTGCTCTCTGGCCGCGCCACCTCAAATTCAATAGAGTATAATGAACTATTAATAAATCAATATCCCTAAAAAAAGCTACCTAAAGAGTACCTTGCATACGACAAATATGGTCCAATAAATCCCTTTAGATAAGAAGTTATTGGTCGTAGGGTGTGGTCCGGCTGGGAGGTATACTCTGCAGCAAGTCAATTTTGCAAAATTTAATATTAACTATCCGTAAATCAATTGATATAATGGTACCTTTTCTCTACTCTTCGGTGATACTTTTTTCTTTCAAAAAACTATTCATTTTGATTAATTAATCTTTAAAGTATGTGGCGCGGCTAGGGAGGATTACTTTCAGCAAATATAACGAAATATGCTTTATTTCTTTATGCCAACGATAACAGCATAATAAGTACTTTATAAAAAGACCTGGACTTCATCTTTAAATATATTTTTTTACTAACAATTATTTTGAAAAAAAAATGCACTTTTTGGTTTTTCTTTACCTACCTATCTACCCAAGAATAGGGTGCTAATTTGACGAAGTAAATGTTAATTTTGGTTTAAAATAAACAATAAGTAAACGAATAACAAATTTAAGTACATAATAAAAAATACAATTGTTTATGCAAGGTATTGTAGATAAGTATTGTAACTGACGGAAAAGTGTTTTATTTATCAAACTAAAATCAATAAATTAAATCTAAGAGTTTAACCCTTTAAACAAGAAATAACAACAAAAAAAAGAGTGTGCCATAACCGCGTATTCAAAATAAAGTTAACTTAATACAAAAATGAAAGAGTTTTGAAGTTATTTTCCAACTTTAAAATGCAAGGCTAAATTAAAAATAAACACGTTGATAAAAATAAGTTATGTTAAGTCATAACAGTACATTGCATATTTTTTTTAAAGAATACTTGTGGTGTGATTTACAATCGATACCGAAGCCGACAATATAATTTTTAAAATTTTTGTCTGTTTGTCTGTATGTCCGGGATAAACTTAAAAAGTACTAGCTATCACTAGTTTCAGTAGCAGTGGTGGCCCAGTGGTATCGGTCCCGACTTACGAGTTGTAGGTCGTGGGTTCGAACCCCGCCAGGCGCATTACTTTGTGGAATTTATTTCATCACCACTGCTCTCAAAACGGTGAAGGAAAACATCGTGAGGAAACCGACATGTCCTAAAACCAAAAATTTGAAGACATGTGACATATACCAATCTGCATGAAGCCCACATGCTGGATTACAGCACCTTTCATAGAGAGGAAGCCTGTGCCCCTGCAATTGAAGCATTATGATGATTATGTTCGTATAGCTCATCGCTTGCATCTATTTCTTTGCCATAGTGCATCGTAAACAAAAATAATAACAACATGGTCCTTTTTTTGGTGCATATGAGATTATGTAATCTAATCTGTGCTGTTTGATTTTAGCCATTTCTTTAGAACGTATGAGCGAACAACTGCTTTATTATAATAAACGTTTCTAAGCACCGATACAAACAAAATGCAAGTACAAAGACAATGATTGTAACAAAAACAAAGTTCTTAAGTTCTGCAATTTATAAAAGCTATTGTTTTAACCATTTTTTATTGTTTATATTTTGATTATGAAAATATATTTGTTATTCGTATATTTATTGTTTATTTTAAACCAAAATTATCATTTACTTCGTCAAATTAGCTCCTGCTGGTTTTTCTTTACCTACCTATCTACCCAAGTATAGTCTTGGGTAGATAGGTAGGTGAAGAAAAACCAAAAAGTGCATTTTTTTTTTCAAAATAATTGTTAGTAAAAAAAAAAATTAATAAAGATGAAGTCCCAGGTCTTTTTTTTACCCGACTGCGCCAGGAGGGTTATGTTTTTCGAGTGTATGTATGTATGTATGTTTCTGTGTGTTGCCCTGCAGCCTAAACGGCTTGATGGATTTTAACTTGAGAGGTGTCGTTAGATTCGTCTTAAACGTGAGAGTGTCACTGGGTACATAAAACTGGCCAAGTGCGAGTCGAACTCGTGTGCAAAGGGTTCCGAACTAAAATTTTTTTTTTTTTAAATCTCTCACATTCTATCAAGTGGGGTATCAAATTAAAGGATTTTAAAAATGGTTTACCAAAATATATTTAACTTATATGTTTCAATTTAATTTGGACTGATAAAATTGCTAACAAAAACTAAAAATAGTAAAATAAAATAAATATTTAAAAAAACAAAAAACCCGACTGCGTAAAAAAATTAAAAAGAAAGAAACAAGCCCAGTAGTTTAGAATTCACTCATTCACACTCACAGTCGGGGCCCCTTGGGAAGATTTGATTGGTATAATTTGAATGGGCCCCGACTGTGAGTGTGAATGAGTGAATTCTAAACTACTGGGCTTGTTTCTTTCTTTTTAGTTTTTTTACGCAGTCGGGTTTTTTTTTATAAAGTACTTATTATGCTGTTATCGTTGGCATAAAGAAATAAAGCATATTTCGTTATATTTGCTGAAAGTAGGTAATCCTCCCTAGCCGCGCCACATACTTTAAAGATTAATTAATCAAAATGAATAGTTTCTTGAAAGAAAAAAGTATCACCGAAGAGTAGAGAAAAGGTACCATTATATCAATTGATTTACGGATAGTTAATATTAAATTTTGCAAAATTGACTTGCTGCAGAGTATACCTCCCAGCCGGACCACACCCTACGACCAATAACTTCTTATCTAAAGGGATTTATTGGACCAAATTTATCGTATGCAAGGTACTCTTTAGGTAGCTTTTTTTAGGGATATTGATTTATTAATAGTTCATTATACTCTATTGAATTTGAGGTGGCGCGGCCAGAGAGCACTGCTTGGCAGCCGGACCACATAAATTGTTAATTAAAAAGATATCTATTGAGGTACTGAAAATATTTTTATATTCCGATGAAAGTAGACTTTAGGTAGCTTTTATTTCGAACTATATAATCTGAGTACTAAACTGTGGTCCGGCCGCAGAGGACCACACCTCAATTTGAGCTTCTCATTTTCGTATGTACTTACGTATATCGATAGTATTACAAAGAATCTTATTTAATTATTATAATTTTCAAAGCATCAACACACATTACAACAGACATGTTTCTAAACTCCATGGTTACCAAGAAAACATTTTGTCAACCACAACACCCGTCACGGTTGCTGGTTACCATCACCTGCACGTGCCACCGGCTAGCGGAACCACCCTTCGAATTTAAATTAAATATACCTTAATAAATCACCAGCACAGTAATACATATCTTGGGAATCTATTTGTAAGCTTACTTAGCGCAGGTATAACCTTTGAAAGCCAATCTATAAAGCATATTTTAGACCAGTGATCAGCAATATTTTGGTAGGCAAGGGCCTCAAAGTGACAAAGTAGATAAGATTCGAGTCAATAGAGCCAAACTATACTCGTATCAATCAGAAAAATAAAGTTTATCACCAACACGTTGGTGTACCTGCAAAGTGTAAAAAGTTAACTTTGATTGTTGTTCAAGTTTTGCTCAAGTTGTTTTGCGTTGCTGTTTGTTGTTTTGCTTATGACTTCACGGACATGGCATCATCAATGATCAGTAATGGGTGACTCGCTGTTCGACCTTGGACCATGCCCTGGTCGACGGCGCGTTGTGTTCCAGGCGCGCCTCAAAGAGTTTCAGCACAATGTCGGGGCCCCCCTTAGAGGGCCAAAACCTGCCGTGGTCGCCTGACAAACGAGCTACCGTGACCCCGGAACGTAAAGGGCTATTTAAGGACACCGTGGATTTTAGTCAGTACGAGTCTGACAGTCCCGCCCTGCCCTGGGTTGGAGGACTCATTTGACGATTATACCACAATAAAAAAAGACATGTCTAGTTGCTTCTGTACCTTTTACTTACTGTAGCAATCTAATAAGTCGACTCAAAAACTCGTTACAATTTTTAACTTATTCAACAACTTTTATCAACGGGGAAGACAAGTCAAAGCTAATGTAGATGGAGCCACCATAGCTTAGTCCTAATCCGACCAATGACTTAGTACTATTTTGAAGTACCTTTAAGATTTGGACTGATTTGAACCAATGACGATGCTTGGAACAAGCTATACTAGCGCCATTAGATTCCTAGTTGCCATCCCCATTCCTGTAACTTGAAGACACGACAAGGACAACTGCTAACCACCATTGTTTCTATGCTATCAAATTCAAATTCTACAATTTGACAGTTGCCGTGTAAGGCAAGTCCATTTCTCCTGTGGAGGTTGGCGCATGCGCGCACGCTCCGGAACGGCGCACACGTCACGCTACCAGTACACCACGAACGTCGTGTGCCACACACACACACACACACACACAATATACACATGAACAATTGGTATGAAGACGTGAGTGAACACACACAAGGAAAAATGTTACCCTTTTTAAGGAAGTGAAGTATCAATAAGACTTGTGGTAAAGACGGTAATAATGACTAAGTAGTTTTAAAATTAGAATTTGTCAATAGGTAGGCACTGTTACCGAATAATCAATTATTTATTAATCAAAACTGCTTTCAAAAAGACGGTAAAGGAAAACATGATGAGGAAGCCTTGTGTTTTAGATCCAAAAAATCGAAGACATGTGACATCTACCAATCCGCAGTGGTGGATACAGCCCACTCCCTCTCACAACGAGGAAGCCTGTGACACAGTATTGAGAACTTTACATTGATTACGCTTATTTCTGCTTTTAGCTATATAAGCGGTAGAGGATAAATAAACTATATTATAAACGTTAGACAATAGATTAAGAACAAAGATACCTATTTCAATTAATTGAGAAAGAATTCAGTCAACTTGCCTTTAACTAATAATCATCTAGGTGTGCCTGTCCCAAAAGTAGTACAAATTTGACTAATATAATATAGTATATTCTGCAAATATTGGCAACAGGAGGGACGACACTATTAGCAGCAGTCAGTCAAATGGATGCGAGGAAATGCGGGCAAAAATGAAAAAGTCAAAATAATAAGTAAAAAGTTAATTTGGGTAGAAAATAGTCTAAGAAATGAAACAGTTGCACATTTTAGGAAAATAAATACTAAACTGAAACAAAGAGAGGAAGCAATCGAAATAAAGTAACTAAAAATTGGATTTAAACATTAAGAAAAACAAAGAAAAACCTAAGAAATTGATAATAACCATAAAGTAGAATAACAGAACAAAACACAAAATGCTGCTTGGACCGACACCAAACATTGTGTAAAGAAACTGCCAATCCCGGAAACTTAAGGTCTCTGCAAGCTTACAGCAGAGGGACACTGGCAGGGCAGGAGTGGGTTTTAGTGGGTTCGAGTCCCACACTACCTCGACTGTCTCATGGTCTCAGAGAGACGGTGAGACAGCCGAGGTGTCCGTGGGGATTTCCCACTCCTGCCTCAAAAAAAAAAAAAAATATAATAATCATCTAGGTACTGCTTCAGTTTTAAACGTAAACCAAAATGAATGAACAAACAAAATAATTACAAATTAATGTTTTACTGACTTTTTAGTCAATTTTCTTCATTATTGAACAAAATTATGCAATACATGTATCAGACCTTACTCACATAGGTATATTAGGTAAGCACACACACAAACATGCAACAAGTCATGCATGTATGTATATTTTAACTGTGTTTAATTACTTTCTGGGACGAACGTACAACCTGCCCATTATTTGTAATGTTCTAATCACCTTCTTCATTTATGCCATTAATGAAGGTTAGGGGTCGAAAAAGAGGTAAACATTTTAATTAGAAAGATCTAGGGTAGATATTAAAGAAAATTTAAAAAAAGATCTGAGGCAATTGATTGTGGGGCAAGACGGTATTCTTATCAGTTTAGATATATGGCGATAGTTAACTTTTTCCAACAACTTTTGCAATAACAGCGTTACTAGGAATGCAAACAGTGTTATAAAATACTTTTTCCAATTAAAATAAAATAATTAAACCATCTATCAAGTAAGTCATGCAATCGCCTTTTTCAAAAGCCTTTCGATTAACGGTTCTGTCATCTACTCAAACAGACTAAAAGTACTGCTAATATTAATTAATATAGACAATACCTACACTTTCCACAACAATGTAATCGAAACTTGAAATCTTGATTGAAATTTTAAAAATAAAACTGAATTATTCTTCAATACACCTCATATTCTATCAATAACTATAAACTCAAAGACATGTGTCCCAAAGCGACAGCACTGGACACATTTTATTATCTTTAGCGATACTATCAACACCTTTCACTTCGGACTCATGCAGACAATTCACACAGACGCAGACGTTACTTCGAAGCCTGATGTTCATCAAGATAATTGTTGTTTGATTGTCTCTCGGCTTACCCTGGAGGGAATAAAACTAGCAAAGTTTGAATTAAAAACACAAGTATAAGAAAAAGATAAAGGTTTTTCTGTAGCAGCGGTCGGTGAAGCATTGACTGATTGGTATCTGAGTCACCTTTTAAATAGAAACACTATAATAACCTAACCTTGAAGAGTGAAGTAGGCTATTAAGGATTATAAAGAAAGAAAATAAGTAAATTTGAAAAAAAAAGGAACTGACTTCAACCATGAGTCCAAGGACGAATGATGTAAAGAAGCAGTCATAGAATTTTATGATGCTTTTTTCTTAGGATGGAAATTCATAATTTTTCATAGTGTGGAACTGAAGGTACTGTCAGACTTGACCAACTAAATACAAAACTGCTCCTTCAATTACTGTTTGTGTTCCAGGGCACACTTAAATTTTAAATCAGTCGATAACATAGAATGATTTGATGAGACAGAAATTATTCTGAATGAAGAAATTTGATAGGGTCGGGAAGATTTCCGACTTATGATATTGTACTCAAGTAAAAAGAATGACGATTCCATTTTTAAACTCAAAGGTCAAAAAACACTTCCACATTTAAAGATAGAAACAAAGTTATGATTGAAACAGTAATTGCTTCAAAAATATACTGACCCTTATCCCTTTCCCCATAAAAATTCTGACATCTATAAACACTCCATAAGTCACAGCCATCATTGTCATCTCTTTTCAATAAAACGAAACGGCTCTCCAAGTTAAAGAGCTTTTGAGTTATAGATCTCGTAAAACTTTATCGTTAAAAGAGATGCCGTTTAGCATATTAAAATGATGATCTGTCATAAGAGGATTTCCTCATAAACGTTTTGACTTTACCGTTTGATTCTGTCTTTGACACAGTATTGATCGGATTTTGTTCTTTGTCATAAATTGGTTAGGGTGTTTCACAGGGTAGTATCCTAGGTCATTATCTAATTAGGGTAATTATCTGCCTACTACTTTTTCTTAACTATTTGTCTTGGGCTTCCAGTCTAACTAAATACTAGTATGTTACAGTAACTGCTTATCTGACCTTTTTAACCCAGTGTCTGGGAAAATACGAATCTTTTTGGAAATGATAGCTATTAAGAAATATCTACAAAATACAGCAAGGACCAATGGCTTGTTTGTTCTTTGATGCACTTTCTTCTGGGTTGGCTCGCTCTGTCGTTGATTTTGTCTTTGTCACATCTGACGTAGATCAGGGTCAAGTGCACAGGTGTGCAATAAAAAAAAAACAGAATCCTGGAGGGTATACCCAAGGTCTTCTTTATTTGTAGTCTCAGTGAATTGACTTGTTCATCATCATGTTTGCAAACTGTATCAAGGAGATTTGATTACCGGACTTTCGTTTTTATTTAAAGTTATCAGAGAATCGAAATTTCATCATTAATAAAAAACAATCTGGAACATCCATCAAGGGCGTTCCTTACCACATTACACGAGAAAACACCATGATATCCCACCAAAGTCGATCTCCTTTAAATGAGTTTTTTAAACCTTATGGTCATTAGGTAAGGTTTTAATTAAGTAAGCTTGAATCATCGTCGTAGTGAGTGATAAATCATTTTGGACTTTCGATTGTTTATTTATAGAATTTTGTCTTGATTTTGTTTTGCTTTGATGAAAGTTTTTCAGATGAAAGTCTGATGATGTCGGAGATCGTATACAAAAGATTCTGTTTTCACTTTCAATGTTTTTAGTGGAGTACTTTTTCTCGCCCTTTTGAAAGAGAAGAAGACTAAAACTATTTGCCCTAAATTTGTGTTTAGTGACTGGGCGACTGCAGGTATAAGAAAAAGTAGGGAAAGACTATTTGAGCTCTATGGCCTTAAGCCTTACATCAACACTGAAACTTTCAACAAGTATGTTTCTACATACTCGAAAGTGTTCAGAAATACTTGCAAGGCTGCTAAAGCCATGTACATAAGTAATAAAATCAAAACATCAGATAATAAAATAAAAACAGTTTGGAAAGTAATAAATGATGAGACTGGCAGGAAAAAAACACGGAGCACCAAGTATACGTTGGAGACACCACATGGTCCTATAATTTCAAATCGAGATGTAGCTCAAGAATTTGTAAACTTCTTTACTGATATACCGTTAAAGACCACGGAGGCTCTTAACTCCTCTCCCGATATCGCAATTGCTTTATTAAAGGCAAACGTGTCTGGCTGCTCGGCTGAATTTGTATTTAAGCACATAAACCCCATGACGGTTATTAAAGCTTTTCGGCAAATCAAAATTAAGCTAACAGAAGATCTTTGGGGAATGTCAATCAAAGTTTGTACATCCATAGTAGAGACTATAGCACCATACTTGGCTTTAATTTTTAATTTGTGTGTAGACCAAGGAGTGTTTCCGGACTTAATGAAATTCAGTAAAGTCATACCTCTTTTTAAATCCGGAGACACTAAAGACACTAATAATTACAGACCTGTATCCGTGTTGCCCGTTTTTAGCAAGGTTTTTGAAAAGGTAATGCTTGATCAGATGCTTAACCACTTTAACACCAATAAAATTTTACATGATCAACAGTATGGTTTCACCAAGGGACGTTGTACAACTGACGCCGGTGTCACCCTATTGAAGCACATATTTACTGCATGGGAAGAGGCACAAGACGCCATAGGAATATTCTGTGACCTCTCCAAGGCATTTGATTGCGTAAATCACGATACTTTGCTTTTTAAACTTGAGCATTACGGTCTAGGTAAACTTGCAATTAGTTTGTTAAAATCTTATTTGTGTGATAGACAGCAGCAAGTTCAGATAAATGGTGTGAATTCGGAAGGTTTAAAGGTAAAAATGGGGGTTCCGCAAGGCTCAATATTGGGTCCTTTTCTCTTTCTTGTATATATCAATGATCTACCCTATTTATTCAAAAATCAACCTCACAATAATATGGTGTTATTTGCTGATGACACTTCCCTAATTTTTAAGATAAATAGACGGGCCCAAAATCTAGACAACGTAAATAATGCTTTACGTCAGGTCCACGATTGGTTTACTGCAAACAACTTAGTATTAAACGGAAAAAAGACCAAATGTATAAGATTTGCTTTACCAAATGTTAAAACCACAAATTATGATATAGTATTGAATCAAGAGAAACTTGAATTTGTCGATAAAACAGTTTTCCTGGGGATTACGCTTGATGCACGGCTACAATGGAGTCCCCATTTAACAACTCTTGCGGGGCGGCTAAGTTCAGCAGCATACGCTGTTCGAAAAATCCGTCAATTTACCGATGTAGATACTGCTAGAATTGTCTATTTTAGTTACTTTCACAGTATCATGTCTTATGGCATTTTATTGTGGGGACGGGCTGCCGACATCGAATCTATTTTCATTCTGCAAAAGAGAGCCATCAGGGCCATATACAATCTCCGTAGACGCGATTCTCTCAGAGAACTGTTTAAGGAAATTAACATTATGACAGTACCTTGTCAATACATCTATGAAAATATAATGTACGTTAGGAAAAATCTGCATCTTTTTAGTAAGAGAGGTGACAGACACAACTATCACACTAGAAATAGGGATCAGTTAGTTCAGCCGGGCTTCAGACTCGCCAAAGTGGACTATTCTTTCATGGGGTACTGTTTAAAGTGCTATAATAAAATACCACAAAATGTTCTTGAATTGAATGAGACTAAATTTAAATCATATATTAAACGCACACTATGTAAACGGGCTTATTATAAACTAGGCGATTATATCGCTGATAATAATGCTTGGCTCCATGCTGGTCCTGCTCCACCTGACAGTGTAGGATAAATATTGATAGCGTTTTTTTTTTAGTATTCTTGTTGGAGCTGCTGAAGATTGTACAACTGGATTTGCATTGTATAGACTCAATCTTCCTAGTATTGTATAGTTTCATAGCCAGCATTGTGTGAGTACTATGTACCTCGGAGCTATCATTCACTGAGTACCTACGTCTCTTATTGACTTGAATGACCCTGGCGGTTGAGAGTATGTCATGCTCACTCAAATGTCTCGCTGATAGTGGCGCGTGTGTCGGATCATTTAGTTCCCTTCAAAATGGTTGAACTGAATGGTGCTGATATATGCGTCATGTTCGTGAACGGGCGCTGTCAGTTGGGACTGGTCATTAGTGGTCATCCCTTAGCTGCCACGGTCTATTTTAATTATTGATAACTTTATTTTTGAATTATCTTTTTTATATTTTTTATATTTTCTATGGACACTAATAACTTGCCACATCGTTCTCACATAATGTACCATCTGATGATGAATGATGTAACAAAAGATCTGTAATAATTTTGGCGATTGAAAAAGAGTGTCCATGGAGTTTCTTGCTCATTCTTCTCCATAGAGATCTACTCCTTGGAATGAGCACCTACGGTACTTTCACAGTTTTTATGTCTTGTGACTGGGACTGTAGCACCATAACTTTTTAATGTCTAATTACATTTTTATTTGTCTATGACAATTCATAAGTGCCTGTAACTGGCCTACATGAAATAAATGCTTTGATTTTGATTTTGATTTTGAAAATCGGATATTGTCCCTCGAGAACATTCCAAAGGTTATAATAGAATGCAAATATCTACTTTCTATTTTAGTCCTGTGTGCCAAATTCAGCCAGAATGGCGTAAAAACGTAAAAGACAAAAAGATGCACTGGTTGACACGGGTACAGAGTTCTTTTATCATTTATTAGTGATGATGATGATGAATGATGATGATGTAATCCGGCTGCTTTTGGCCACGGCGACGGGTCTTTCATGTGCTCGCATGTGGTTTATGCATCCAATCTCTTTGTAAAGAATCAATCACATTGTATTACATATAGATAGAAAATTAGACGATTGCTACATTATTTTAAAATGAATAACCTAAGATATTTGAGTTTATACGAAACATGGGATATTTTTTATACCTATGCGATCGATGTAGAAAACTTTCAATTTTTGCTTTAACAAGTTAACCTTCATTAGACTTTTATTAATTAAATAGTGTGCTACATCGTAACACGCCGCCAAATTGACTGAAATTACAAACACATTTTTTTATCCATTTCAAAATTACAAATTAATTTCACCATTTTTAAAACTATATCAGAAACGACGGTTACAAATTTTTATTAGTTTTGTTAATTACAAGACACGCCACCGCTGACATTTAAAAGAAATTAAACTTAATTATGCGTGCACTAAAGTTGATAATAGATTACTCGTATAGGGTATTTACTAGCAATAATTGTTTGAATATATCCTTTCCTTTTTTATTAAACTAATTGTCTCTACCTTTTGATGTGAAGATTTCAGGGATTTTTTTATTTAAAGTATTTTAGGGTTCCATAACCAAATAGTCTTTGACTGCTGGCCTTTTAGAGAGACTAAGAGTCACTCAACGAGCAATGGAAAGAGCTATGCTCGGAGTTTCTTTGCGGGATAAAATCCGGGATCTCCATATATATAATATCCATATTATATTCGGCGAAGAACCAGAGTCACCGACATAGCTCATAAAATTTGCAAGTTGAAGTGGCAATGGGCAGGCCACATCGATCGTAGAACTGATAACCGATGGGGTAGAAAAGTTCTCGAGTGGCGACCACGGACCGGAAGATGCAGCGTAGGCAGGCCTTCCACTAGGTGGACCGACAACATCGTGAGGTTCGCGGGCAACCGATGGATGGAAGTGGCGAATTGTCGTTCGGCGTGGCGGTGTTAGGGGGAGGCCTATGTTCAGCAGTGGACGCCTTCCGGCTGATGATGATGATAACTAAAGGGTAGAATGCAACCCTATTACTAAGACTCCGCTGTATGACTGTCTGTCTGTCCGCTTGTCACCATCACGTGCCATCACCAGGCTGTATCTCGTAAACTGTGATTGTTAGACAGTTGAAATTTTCACAGATAATGTATTTTTGTTGCCGCTGTAACAACAAATACTAAAAAACAGAATTTAATAAATATTTGAGTGGATCTATAACAAACATGATTTTTTGCCATTTTCATCATATGCTACGGAACCTGGAGTCCAGCAGTCGACTCGCAATTGGCCATTTTTTTATTATATTTTATACCGATTGTTATATGAATGGGATGTGTTAGTATAATGATTCATATCAAATGAAATTAAATGAAGTACTTATAATGATTCTATGATTTGATTCTCGTATTCCCAGGGTTTTTTAGTAATTAAAGCTTGTAAATTAATAACCTTGCTTGCACTTGTTTTCTTGTAATGGGCACACAATTAACGTTTGCAAACAATCAACTTTTATTGACAAGTGGGATCATTTTAATCAGTTAAACGTAGTTTGAGTTTATTTTGTATGAAACTATGCACTGTTAGTTCTTTCTTTTAAAAACTTTAACGCTTTAGTAATAAGGTTCAAGATTACTGTTGATTTGTTGGGTTTAGAGTCAAAGACGTGTCTATGGTAGCAATTCGACAATGACATTGACAGCACCATCTTGTTTCAATGGTTTTTGTCGATCAATAATGTTGGTAACACTGAAGTGAACTGTTTATTTAGCCTAGAAATTAATAATCTACCTACCTTGATAGTAGTTTCAAACTTGATCTTTGCCTGTAACCAAAATAACTTTCGAATTTGCCTGCCCGAATCTCAAAATGTCCATTAAAAAACAGGCGTAAAAAAAAAACAGATCAGCACCCTTAGCACGAGTTTTCACTCTTTTACTTTACAGCGACTTTCCAGTAATTACAGCGTTTCTTGTATGAAAAAATGGAACAGCGCCTCTCGTGTGCGAAGAAGGAATATAATTAATAATATTTCTGTGTATCCATGCTATCGCAATACAAATCCATAGAGGTTCGTACACAGACAGGCGTCAATGTATACCAAAGTCGTAAGGTATCGCAGACTTGCGTCGCCTAGTGGACGAAGGGGCTAAGTCTCTGGTTGATCCAGAGGCCAGCCCTTTAAATAAAACTAGATTAATTGTACATTACACGACATGTTAGAAATTAGAATTATAAAGGTTTCTATGATCCCCTTGAGACTTAGCCGGTTAGGCAAAGATATTATCATCCCCCGTTTTTATCCCTACAGATGGCTAACCTAGTTAGTAACCCTTTTGTTAACGAAGACTGTGGATTACTATTATTCCAGAGGGATATAAGATATGACATGTATACTGTATAGTATGATACAATGGAATAAAACAAAACTTTAGGATTAAACTGTTTGCAATTTCGTTTGAAAAAATGTAAACAACAACGTATTTTTGAAAAATATTAAAGTAGCCAGTTATCATCGATTTAAAATTGCTTTGAATATGGAATAAAAGTGTTCTGCTCTAAAATAGGAAAAAAAAAAGAAAAAACAAAATGGCCTCGCTTTTTATTCTATTTTTAAAACTCCCAGAACAGACACAATTACAAATCTTTTATTCTTACTTATTCGTAGGTCAAGCGCAGTACAAAAAGAGTCTCATATATCATGGGACACCACCGGAACGGGCAAACCACGGTCACCACACATAAGCTAACATTACCATAAACCACCAGCTTACCTTGACACCCACACTTAACAAACTTTTGAACAAAGATGGGAAAGAGCCGTATCAAGTTATTCTGGCCAAAAATCACATTACCTTATTCCGACCATTATATCTTGAACCCCCATAGTGTACAAATCTTAGAAGTTTTATGAGAATTTGAGAGCTTAGGTTATGCTGGGTGTCATATGCACGAGAGTTAGAAGAGGAAGTTACGTGGTCATTTGTCGGTAATAGTGCCTCTCAGGCTTTTATTACACTTATGAAATTGAATTAAATAGTAGTTCTAGCTAATTTGGGAGTTTTGTTTTGTAAGTTTAAGGCTAAGTAACGGATATAAAGCTAATGACTGCGCCAAAGGCCAATGTTAGAGAAGTATGATTAGTTGGATTAGTGAACTTAACCTCTTAGCCTCAAGGTACAAGATCAAGTGACACTATATTTACAAGAATTATAGTCCCGATTGTGTTTTTTTTTTTCATTTTGATCATTTGCCATTTTGAGAATCAGGCTTTTTGAGAATTGGCCATTTTGAAAATTAGGCGTTAGAGATTTTACCATTTTGCGCATTAAGCTTTTTGCGAATAAATCGATTTGAGCAGAATCCATGAAAGCAAAGGCAAAATATGTGTAGGTAAGTTATCAAAAATTTAATAAAAATATTCAAATGATGCACTAATTGAAACTTCTCCAAATAACTACATAATATGAAGGAAGTCATAAATAACATTAATTAAATATAATGCTCAGTGGAATGCTTAGCGGGATTTCCGAGGTTGATTTTCTAGATATTTTTTGGATATAAAAAAACCTGGGAACACGAAATATCAAGAATACGGATACTGAAACAATGTGATATTAAAAATGAGTTATTTGTATTAAAATATCTAACATTTTATTTCTACGCAAAAAAAAAATGAAATGTTGCTTTCGCTAAACTTAGTTTATTAAACCGGTGGCCCAGTGGTATCTACTTATGAGCTGAAGGTCGTGGGTTTGAACCCAGCCAGGCGCATTTCATGTAATTTATTTCATCACCATTGCTCTCAAAACGGCGAAGGAAAACATGACACAAACCGACATGTCGTAGAACAAAAAATTAGAAGACATGTGACATCTACCAACCCGCACTGGGCCACATTAATTATATTTGACTACCATGTAATAGAGAGCGAGCCGATTTACCATCAACCAGTTACTAACCCAGCAAAAGTGGCTACTACTGAAACAAATGTGCAACTGTGCTCTTTTCTAAGTATTTAAAAAATAAACGAATTTGAACTTGAATTCTCGTGGAACAACCCAATAACACTTTGCCTGACCTGAGAATCGAACCCAGGACCACATGCTCAGAAACCATTAAACCAACAAGACAAACAAGGATCAATAATACTACTAAACAAATATCTAAAACAAACAAACTAAGCACGGCCAAGTTCCGTGACCTAAAACTTAGTACTAATAATGTCAAAACTAAACACAATTTGTCATAGCTATGCACTTGTATAGAGACATTATAGGTTCTATTTGAGACAAGAATAATATTAGTTGAGATTAGGATGGTTACAAGCTTCGTTCTTGTCATTTTGAGTTACGAAAATAGGGTATTTAACTGAAAAAATCTAAGACGCGGGTCACTTAGAAAAGACGTAGGACGCAGACGGGCGGAGACATAAGGCCCTTCGTACACAAGGCGACTCAAGTTTCCGATACCTTACGACTTCGGTATCGAAGCGGCTATCGCAATACAAACCCATAGAGGTTCGAACACAAGCACGCGTCAATGAATACCAAAATCGTAAGGTATCGGAGACTTGCGTCGCCTAGTGTACGAAGGGGCTAAGTCTTTTCGGCGTCTCTTTCATACAAAATGTATAGAAGCGTCGCGACGTAAAACATACAGAAGAGACGCGTCGCGGGCGCGAGTCTCATACAATTTCGCCCGCCCGCGACGCGTCCTCGTCTTACGTCTTTGCTATGTGGCCCGCGCCTTAGATTATCAAAAGATATTTAATAGGTACTTTTTCTTTTATTACGTTTTTAAACGTTGTCCTACACTAGGAATTCCTTCCTGTATGAAAAACACTTAGAAACTCACATGCACAAACATCCAAAGGAGAAACGACTACTTGCAGATCAGACACAATTATTTGTTCCGTGCTGTGATCGAACCCGCGACACGTTGCACAGCAGTCGATACGTCACAAGCAAGTTCAGTTTTTACTTGCTTCTGACGTCACGAGCCGGGACTCTCGAATTTTGATGTTATCTTTGTAAATGGTTGTTGTAAGTTTGCCACAAAGTTAATTCGCCACGAAAAAAAGTATGTGTAAATTAGTCACAGTTTTTGTTTTTTTTTAATTTTGTTTAGTGTAAATTCGCCCCATTTCTTTTTTTCGCACAAGAACAATTACATAATAGAATCCATCACAAAACTACAGAAAACGAGGACACTGTGTGGAATCGGGACAGAAAGTACTAGGAGAACAGGATCACGGAGGTGTTGGTGCCGCCGTCTTCAGTAAAAAATATGTGAAATGAAGATATGTGGCAAATTTACAATAACAAAATCTAGCTGTGGCGAATTAACTTTCAATGTATGAGGTTAAAAAACTGTGGCAAATTAACTTTGTGGCAAACTTACAACCCTTTGTAAATATGCATTGATAACAAAAGAAAAAATACCGATTCATAATTTTTCAAAACACTAAATGACGATATAATAATTAGATTTGTTATTTATTTATACTGTCAATATGTCTATTGGGACAGTCTTTTTTTTTATACGTGGTAAAGTCAATAAATAAGTCCTCCCACCCAGGGCAGAGCGGGAGGGACTGACAGACTTGTACTGACTAAAATCCACGGTGTCCTTCAATAGCCCTTTACGTTACCTGATGGGTCTCGGGACCCCGGCAGGTTTTGGACCTCTTAGGGGGACCCTGTCAAATTGCTGAAGCAGCTCTTTGAGGCGCGCTTTCGACCCGGGCATGGTTCACGATCGGACAGCGAGTCGCCCATTACTCGCCGTCCGTTTGCCCGCGGATTAAATTTAGCTGAGTTTGCGGCCGCCCTAACACAGAACAAACATAGGATCCTTGATATTTGTTGGTATTGCCTCACATCCGTCGATGAATTCTTATTACATACCCATTGAGTCTCTGAATCATCGATTGTGCAATGACGCTGTTATGAATTAAGGGTAAGGTAGAATTGTAATTGTTAGTATTAACACTATTAACTAGCTATAGTATTGGTATTTCATTTGTTACCTTTTTATTGTTACGAGACCGGTGGGTCTGTTACACTTTTGTTCAGTACCCTTAGCACGAATTTTCAGTATTTGAGACGTAAAGTAAACTGGAACTTTGACAATTTCAAGTTGACATTTTTCAAGGAAAAAATTAGTTCCGTCTTCGCACACCAGAGGCGCTGTTCCATTTTTTCATACAAGAAACTCTGTAAATACTGTAAAGTAAAAGAGTGAAAATTCGTGCTAAGGGTACTGAGTACTTAAAACTACCGCGGTGTTTCCTCGCTCACTTGAAGGGGGGCAACGTGATTTAATGTGACTTCTGCTTCTGCCATGGTCAGATTGATCTGCAAACCTCGTCTCGTGGGGTTAGTGAGCTGAAGAAGTGAAGAACTCCGTTTTATATTGTCTTTCCGTGCCTTAGCCACTCAGATAGGTACGGATTTCCATCAAATTTCAGTGTGCTATAAAAGTCAGGTGCACTAAAATAACAACCCACAGTTAGCAGTGTGTAGAAAAAGGCACCTTACAATTTTATACACTATTTGACACCCTAGGTAGATTACCATTTCTTGAGGTTTTTAGGATTTTCGGGTATATAGTTTTTCTAGCAGTGTATTTCGCAAATAAAAGTAAGGTTTTGACCAAAAGATGGTCAAGGTTCGACAAAAAACCTAGGACCGTTGAAAAAGCGCTTTAGGTTGACGATATCGTCAAAATCACGGGGTACACATGAATGACGCGAATGGCGCGCGAAGAGATGCACAAAACCAAGAAGAATGGCAGTAAAAGGAGAATCCAATACCCAGTAGATGGTGATTTCGAGCTGATGCCATTGATGGCAAAAGGCTCACCCCTAAACTGACTTAAACATTGCATAACAGGGGTTGCGGACTACCTGGGGTCGCAGGACTGTCTGGGGTCGCAGGACTGTCTGGGGTCGTAGGAAGGTCTCATCAATTAACCGTGAGCCCGGAACTTAAAGGGCTATGAAGGATAACCGTGAATTTTAGTCGGTACAATTCCGACAGTCCCTCCGGTACCGTCCTGGACAGGAGGACTCATTTGATGATTAAATCATGATATAAAACAGCTTAACAGATACAAACCGTCATATTTCAATGCGCCATAATGTCAGGTGCACTATAATAGCAGTCAGTGCAGTGTAGCCACCTAACAATTTTCTACACAATTTGATCTGTCGCACTGATTACGTTGACAACGGTTGACGATTGTGTTCTAACTGTGTGTTTAGAGTTCCGCATTGTGACTGTAAAACGGTTGGTAGTCGGGTTCTTTTAGTTCTCTGTTATTGCTGGTATTGGAGGAATGTGCTGTATGAATTGATGATTGGTTGGACCTTGGGATTAGACCTTCTAGGACCGTAATTTATATGGCATCTGTACACTACACGGTATATATGCGATGACAGGGCCTTCTAGTAAACAGATTATTGGGCGCCATAAAATCTGCCAATTCTTCCTAAATAGATATTTTGGTAAAGATGTTCTTCTTGTTTTTCATAAAAAATAAATAAAACTTAAAAAAAAAGTACTTAAAAAGGTTGTGGTGAAAATGGGCTTTGCCGGGTTCGAACCCATGATCTAGGTACCACTGTTCCACTGAGTTTTGGTTTAAACTTTAAAGAACAAAAATGTTTCATTTCCCACATTTATGATGCTATGTTTTTTATCACAGTTGATCGTACGAAACATTCTTATCCATCACATTACCTAACACACTTTCACAGTCCTGCACTCCTGCGCACCCCTCTAACGGCGCGTCGCGGTCTGCTTGCGCGCGCGCACCGCTTTCGTAAGCCGATCCTGAAGATAAGGCCTGCTAGATCACTACTGCTCTTACTTTTTTAATGCAGTTGATATGCACTGGTACGTTGCAACAAGTTACTTATTTATTTATTTATTTATTTATTTATTCAGGTTAACCAACAACTGTTTACACCAACACATTAACAGCTTATTATATAATAGGATAAAATTGCGGATGCAACAATTAATTACAGGTTAACACCGCTAGCACAGAAACAGTGGTAAAAACATGAATAAAATTAAATTAAATATTAAGAGACAAGAGATTCATAAAAGTAAAAGTATTTAAGTGAATAAAATAAAACAAAACAAAATATAATAAGTTACGATGGCTTATACAATAAAAACAAAAAAGAAAACAAGGATGTGTTAATATTTATTTATTTATTTAAACTTTCACGTACAATTGAGGTACATAAGGCGGACTTAATGCCACAAGGCATTATCTACCAGTCAACCTTTGGGTCAAATGGAGAAGAAGCTGGAATAGGTGCAACTGTACAATACGAAACAATTAAAACTACTACATCTAATTATAAATAATAAACTAATACATATGAAAATATATACCTATATTAAATATACCGTTATATATTATAAACAAATATTTGATAAATAAATTACACAGATATACTTTTACACAAATTTAAATAAAATATATAACATAAATAGATATATAATATGACATTACGTATGACATATTTAATACTGTAAAGTAGGTTAAAAGGAAGGGTTTATAGTAATGCAATTTCATTTTTTTCCTGTATCGTGGGTGCATTTACAAACATTGAAAGTCACATACACAGACCCAAAACAACTACTTGTAGATCATGCAAAAATTTTGGTCCGTGTGGGCATCGAACTCGCGACACACTGTGCAGCAGTTGATAGCTCTGCCACTGCGCCAATCCACTCCTCCATCAGTTCTTTCAGAATTCAGACCCTTATTTCAATCGGCCTACTTTTTTTAAGAGCGCATATTCTAAAAGTTGGCAACATCGCAAACGGTTGTCAAATATTAACAAGTTTTAATTAATTTAGCATTGTTACTGTATGAAAAAAAGAAATATGGCTCTGTAGTGCACTAATAAGGGAATGCAATAATTAATATCGTAACACCGAAATGTAGTTTTAGATGTAAAAAAAAAGCATTTGGGAACATTCCAAATGCCTTTATACACCTGAAACGGTTACAACATCAAATTCAGTGTTTTAAATTCATTCCTACATCAATTTTTTAGTGCACTACAGAGCCGTATTTCTTGTTTTCGTACAGAAAATTTGCTAAATCAATTAAAACTTGTGAATATTTGACAGCTTTTTGCTTTTTTCCATGCAGAAAAACCGACAAGAAAGTCGATGATATACTCTTTGAAATTTGTTGTTGGATGATGTTTTCGGAATGTGGAAACTAGACAAGCACATTTCTAACTAATTATTTATTTACTGTTAATCACGATTAATTATTCCCCTTATTGTATTATTTATCTATAATTACAACAATGATCGGCAGGCGGCAGGCGCCATACTACATCTCATAGTTCAATAACAATGAGATCATAAGAAAAACATCTATATTTTCCAACAATATAGTATTACCTTATACGTCGAACATATTTCTGTATAATAATATAAAATCTAAGTAAATAATTTATACGTCTAGTAAAAATCCTTGATAAAGAATGTTGGCTTATTTTCCTTGAGGCAATAACTGAGAAATCATACTTACATCAGTTCGCACGCATGCGCGCACACCACATTCATTATGTTACTGGCAGAGATGTTAATTGGACAAAATCACGTTTGACTAGTTTCAGTGTTTTCCCTTTTCTTAGGTTCTCCTAAATGAGTCCCCCCTAGGTGGAGAGAAAATGACTGTCAAAATCTTACTGACTAAAACCACCCTGTTTGTTCACATGTCCTTTGTCGTTTTTGCTTAGACAGTTCTGCTACGACTTTTGCGGTATCAAGTCTTTTACTGCGGTAAGCCGAAACTCGAAATATTTATTTATAATAAACGCGTTATAGGAAATTTTGAGAATGTATCTCAAAATTTCCTTAATTATCGAACATTAAATTAAACGCATTGTTGCATTTTTAAAGATAAATGGTCTGAAAAAAAATTGCACAGAGAAAAGAGTGGCAAAATAATGAAGGAGACGGTAAAAGTGCGAAAAATAGGGTGAAATTAAAATGTCTGAGAAAACGTAATTGAAAAAATAGTTGTAAGTGCTAAAAACTTCATAGTGTCTGTTTTTTTGCAGCCAAAAACAGTTTTGCCCAATTAAGAACTCTACTAGCAACATAAACACACATGCGCCTGCGCATACAACACACAAACAAGTGACCAACGTATTCATTAAACAAGAATGTGATTTACAATCCACCAACAATTAGCGAATGCCATTTCGCAAAGCCTAATGAAAATATTTGGTGGAATTACTTTGAATATAAACAATAGAATAAAATGCAAGGTTAGAATAATTGGGGAAGAATTAGGTAATATTCCCATCGTTTGAAATAGTTGAGCTCAATAAAATAGCAATAAAAACTAACATAATTATCTACTATATAAAAATAAGTCGGGTTTTCCTTCCTGACTCTATAACTCCAGAACGTACGAACCGATTTCCACGGTTTTGCATTCGTTGGAAAGGTCTCGGGCACCGTGAGGTATATAGCAAAGAAAATTCAGGAAAAAATTCAACAGAAAAGCGGGAAAATCTTTTTTCACATACAGAAATGACTTATAACGAAGTCGAAGGTGGCGAAACGGAGTTCGCCGGGTTTGCTAGTTATTTCTAAAATTGTAAAACTTTAGTTAGATTAATTTTGAGATCACAGATACTTAGGTAATAGAAAAGACACTTTATACCATAAGCTAATCTAATCTCTTCAAAGTTAGAGTGAACAGGCTTCTTCTGGGTAAGCTCGCTCCACCGTCGACCTTGTCTTAGTCATTCCTGACCTAGACTAAGGTCAAGAGCAAACCCATCTCACATAAAAAAAGATGCTATCAGACAGGACGAAGATGGATCTGGTGAAAGATACCGGACGGTAGTCCGGCATTTTTTTACATTTTATCGCGTAGCGTAAGGCCGCTTGTATATACGTCCGTTTTTTTCACCGGACATCGGCCCGTTTTTTTCGCCGAATTCGCGGTGGTGTATGACTTATAATGAAAGTGTGTACATGCACCGGATATCTGTCCGGCGTAAATTGTTCGCGTTGTAAAAAAAAACGGTCCGTTGTCCGGTGAAAAAAACGAACGTATACAAGCGGTCTTAAGGTTTTTTAATCCGGACGAACGCAGATTCAAGTAAAACTCGCAGTCAAAATTTTCCTACCTCAAAAAACTTTTTCTGGATTTTAGGTAGTTACTTGCGCAATGTAGGTCTTGTATCAACTTACAGAATCCAGGGTAAGTATATGGTGGTCGATTCTAGAGTCATCATCAGCATCTGCCCAGACTTTTTCAGTCATATTTTACATGAAACGGCAGGTAAATTCTAGAGTCTAATTAGTTAGTGCAATGCACTAATACAAGAGATTTTTCTTAGAGTAGGGCAAAGATTTAACAAAAAAGCAACGTTTAAAAAAAACATAGTTTTATATCTTTCCCCGACTGTTATGAAGGAATCAATGCAATAAAAAAAAAACAACAACTCAATAATTTCTATGTTTTTCAACTAAACATTGAATAACAGTTACTAAAGTTACGTAATTAGATACAACGTGCAGTCAGTTACACTTTATCTTCACGCTCTTCTACCGTGACGGGGTGCGTAGAACTACAAACGGTACCAACACTTGAGTACCGCTAGATCGCTTAAAATAGAACTAAATGGGATTTATCAAACAATGCCACTTGCCTTCCAATATAGAATTTGAATAGAATTTTTTTTTTTTTTTTTAATAATTACTCAAGGTTTGCCAACGTGCAATGGAACGCAGAATGATAGCAGTGGTGGCCCAGTGATATCGGCCCCGACTTACGAGTTGTAGGTCGTGGATTCGAATCCAGGCAGGCGCATTACTTTGTGTAATTTATTTCATCACCACTGCTCTCAAAACGGTGAAGGAAAACATCGTGAGGAAACCGGCATGTCCTAGAACCAAAAATTCGAAGACATGTGACATTCACCAACCCGCACTGGGCCCGCGTGGTGCATTATTATGGCCCACCCCCTCTCATAGAGAGGAGGCCTGTGTCCCAGCAGTGGGAACATTAATAGGCTGATGATGATGATGAATGGAACGTAGTGTTCTAGGCGTTAAGTTAACTGATCATATTCGTAACAACACATTGCGCTCTACCATGCGGAGTCCTAACACAGCCAGAAGGCGTCGTGGCCGACCTTGCAGAAGATGGCGGGATGAGCTGGATGAAACTAACAACCAGTGGCTCACACTAGCCTTAGATCGAAATAAATAAATAATAAAATCCAGCAGTGGGATGATACAGGCTGACAGTAACAGTAATAAATATTGCAGTAGGAACTAGGTTTTACTACTTATAATTTATATAATATTCCACAATAATATTCCACAACTATCACACAACGCCATCTAGTCCCAAGCTAAGCAGAGCTTGTGTTATGGGTACTAGACAACTGATAAACATACTTATATATTTCTAAATACATACATATTATAGATAAATTACACCCAGACACAGAACAAATGATCGTGCTCATCACACAAACATTTGTCCTGGGTGGGAATCGAACCCACGACCTCCGGCATAGCAGTCAGGGTCACTAACCACTAGACCAACAGGCCTGTCGAGGTAATATATAGATAGAAACACACAAACACCCAGACCCAGAATAACTAAAGGGCTTCACACACAGCAGCTATAATGTATATTAATGTACATTACATCCCGGGATGTATAGCTTTAACTTGTCATAATGTATCACGCACACAACAGGTAATGTAATGTATATTTCCCTACATTTCATAACATCCTTTTCGAAGAGAGATATACGGAAATGTATTGAGATGTATTTAGAATATTAAGATGTATCGAAATTTAAATGTATATTTTCGTATCGCTCTGTATCTTAAGATTCGAAGATGTAAAAATATACATTATAGCTGTCGTGTGTGGACTCCTGACGATTTCTATGGAAAGATGTAATGAGATGTATCATATACATCTTTACATTATAGCTGCTGTGTGTGAAGCCCTTAACTTGCAAAGAACTAACCGCGACACGTTACGAAGCAGGCGATTCCGCAGCCATGTGCCAACCATTGCAAAATCTAGCCTGAAAGAACGGTTAAAATACATGTAGTTAAAAAATCAAAAACTTAACTCACAAACGGACCAAAGAAACAGCTATTTCACAAATAAACCGCTATAATATGACCGTTTTATACAACGCCATTAAAAACAATTATTTAAAAATATAACATTATTATTATGAGAGTTCAGCTCAGTTCACACAAGGTTTAATTGTTTTAAAAACGTTTAAAAAGCATAATTTACTTTAATTTAGTATTAAGACTTCTGTCTCATGAAGTCATGATACGCTGCGCAGACGCACTTTGTTTTTAAGACTTCATTTATCTTATTAATACTGTAAACTTACTATATAGCGAAAGAGTCTGTGTGTCTGTTTCATTGCGCTCATCTCTAAAACTATCAGCTGGATCGGATGAAAACTTTTTGCAAAATGATAATCAATTCTTGCGGAAATTGAAGGCTATTTTATATTACGTGAGCGAAGTAAGCAAGTGAAACCGCAGAACACAGCTAGTAACACTATCAGAAACTAATAATAAACGAGAAAAGTTTGTTGAATGCTCAGATCTCCGGAACTGCCAGACAGATTTGAAAATGTTGCTTATGGATTTGATACCTAAATTCTTGCGGAATATTTTGGGCTATTTCACACAAGACAGATCAATTATAGAATCAGGCGTTACTTTGCGGAAATCCATGACATTAAATGTTATGAAAAATATTTCCGCCCTCATGCATATGCACATGCAGCATATGCATGTATCCTTTGCTGCATGTGCATATGCATGAGGGCGGGAGGGTGTGATTGCATCCTGCATCAAGCCTGGATTTTTGTCGCGGAATTAAAACTATATACTTTTCATAACATTTAATACAAGACAGATCTTTATAGAGCCAAGTGGAAAATACTACGGGACATAGTAATGCTATACGAGTAAATGTGAATATTAACATTAACAGTTCTTCATAGTGTCTTCACTTGGCTTTTATGGTATTAATGTTCCAGTTAATTCTTTCTCAGAAAGCATGCCCTTTACATACAATCACACGTAGGCTCTTGCGACTGCTGCAATTTATTTTAATATGTACTGAGATGTCATTGTGATAGCTGCGCACGATTAAACCACACAACTTCATGAATTCGAATCTTGTGCATAAGTAACTATGTGCGAAAATCAATCGAAATCATTAATTACAATTAAGTACCGTAAAACGGGGTGAATAAAGAACGCAGGGGTGAATAGAGACCAACCTTTAAAAGGGGTTTTAAGCTTGAAGACATGTAATTATAGGATATTTTACGAACATGCAACTTATTGCTTACCTAAAAATGAACAGACCTTGTCGACAGATCATTGACCATAATAATATAAGATTAAAACCCTTTCAAAGTTTGGTGCCAGTTCACCCCTTCCATCACGGTATCGGTGGAAACAACTCGCCGTGATCCGTGGCGAATTCAGTCTAATACCGGGATCCGTGGAGACAAACCCCTGCGTTCTCTATTAACCCCGTTTTACTGTACATAAAAATATCTAGGCAAGCTTGATTCACCGTCGACCATATAGCTTCAGGCGAGAAAGTAGGCAAACGCGAGCGTACAACTAAATACAAAAATAGTGGGAAATAATATTTTACCTATCAGATCCCATCAAACCATCATCCAAAACCTGACCTTACCGACTGCTGGGCAAAGGCCTCTGTTTCCTGGCATCAAAGTCCACGTTCCTTTCCCATCCTCGATATACCAGCAACCCAGGATAAACCAAGCTCCTTTAAATTAATTTTAATATCTGGTTGACCGAGCTTCGCTCGGTTTTTAAAATGTCTATATCTTGGGAACGGAGCTTTTCTCGAACCTGGGACCTTGATAAATCGATTCCTTGAGCCGAAAAACCCCTAATCTGTAACTTTCATGAAAATCCTTGGAGCCGTTTCCGAGATCCTGATTATATATAAATATACAAGAATTGCTCGATTAAAGATATTAGATTCAACGTTTTACCTGAAAAGAGACTGAAAGCCTGAGCGTAGCGAGACCATTTTCTAAATACTATCTTTTGTTATACCAATTCCGTAAAAATATAAACAATAAAAATTATTCAAGTTCCAGTTTAATGCAATTAATACTAAAGCAGCTGTTTCCATTAAATTGAAACAAAAAGTCCAATTAAAGGAACAAAGGTTAGTGAATGATGCTCGAGCAAAATCATGCATCTGCTTTAACCCTTTCTCTTTAGCACGGGAGGGTTAACGGGTCGATAATGACCCAATTAAAGATGGACTGTTGCCATATGACGAATAATAGAACTAAATTAACTTTTTTTTTCGATTGTGTTTAGCCTGGCCTCAAGTTTATAGATTTTAACTGGATGCGACCAATCGACCATACGTTTAGTATTATTGTATTTTTTGTATGTTATAATAGGTAATACAGATAGATAGAAACACAATAGACAAAAAATACAATTTATTATCACACAAAAATTTAAAAATAAATCTAATATAGGTATTTATTTTTATATAAATATTTTTAAATATTTATTTTTTCGTGTTAAAATCATCAAATCATCAAAGGACGGGAGGAGAGTTTGCCGCCGGCTATTGCCTCCGTGAGGACACGGCGCAATCAGGGAACAGGAACCTCCCGAAACTTCCATGTCCGGTGAGGACCTGCGTCAAGCGGAAGGTGAGGAGTTGCGGACACCGTGACGCTTCTCCAGCCACTCCTCAAAAAGGGGTCTTGCGGCGTGCCCAAGTTTATGATAAACATATCTAAGATGCGCAAAAAACTGCACCTAGAATTTAGCCTAGATCTCAAGATGAGTAATAGTTTTACGCAACAGCTTACATCACAGACGTAAGATTCATGATCATAAAAATGTCTTGCGTATTGCGACAGCCTTCAAGTCTCATCCTTTCCAAATTATTGCAGTTTGTGATTGTGGAAACTGAGCACTTTATCTTATTTCAATTCTTAGATTTATCTTGTTAGACTTACTTCCTTGCTAATTCTATCTATTTAAAATTAAATAAATCCGTCGAAATTTACGTGCTTATGTTAATGTTCCTTATGAACAATAGCACTAAATTGGTTTATTCTTTATTTTTGTTGTGTTCGTTGTTGGTAGAACAGATCTGTATGTTAAGAAAATTTTTGGAAAATCCGTCGGAAATTGAAAAAGATGACAGAAATAAGAAACGACCATTTAATTAATTTTCTATCTTTCGGGGATTGTTTCAGTAAAAACAACAATATTACTCGAGAACTGGCTTCCTTTTTATTGAGGTATACAAGATTTTTGGTGTTTTTTTCTGCAGTGGTAAACATACAATCGTTACCTACTCAAGAACTAGCTTCTTTCTACATTTTTACGAGATTCAGACGTACAATAATGTAGAAAGTAGAAAAAACTGTCTATCACTCTACATCATTCAAAGAAAGGGAACTTGATATACTCAGAATATCAAATGCTCCAATTACAGAAGGCACAATTTTTTTACTATCTTAAATATTTTTTTAAATAACCCTGTCAATAAATAGGCCACATCCAGTCGATCTATAGCTAATCAATTGACACCAAAGCGCGATAGGAAGTGCCCGTCGGAAATCGGAACCAAAGGGGTGCGGTAACAAGCACACGTGCGTGCGCAGGCGCAAGTACGCGCACCAATCTGGCGCATTGTATGATATAGTGAGAGGGTGCTTCGGAAAGGTTGGAGGGACAGAAAATGATGTAATGAGTGATTATTGGGGTTTTTGTGGGGTATTGGAGTCACGTGTTTGTCAATAGTGTTTTTTTTTATATTTATAAAAGAGTTGGCGTTTGTAGACAGCGCAAGCGCAGAGATTTTGTTTTGTGAAAGTGAATAGCTATGCATTTATATGTACTTTCTTTCTATTTTATTTTTGTTAGTTAAATTGAAATTCGTTGGGATGAAAATAAATTGTGATACTCGTAAGTCGAATTTCTTTAGAGATCAATATGTTTTTGGCATACTACAAATATTTTTAGTCTTTTGATTCTTGTTCCCATGCTAACAGAGCCACTTACAGCTCATTATCCTTTTCCTGCCTTTGACTTTTTCCGTATTAATTGATGTAGCCTTAATAGGAACTATTTACCTGTTAAACATGAGTCTTACTTATATAATCCTAGAGAAAAATACTCTTACGAACCAACCGATTCGCCAAATATTAAAATAAAATAGTTCAAAATCACAGTTTCTCAGATAAAATCACCAACATCGACTCCTTAAACATCTTTCTTGAAGATTTCGAACAAATTTTTGTTCATAAAACGCGCATAATCTACTAACCACTCGATACACAGACAAGATACCATCAGAACCGTCAAAATGTTTTGTAGCAACAACATTTTATCTTTAATCTCCTGCATACTTACTTAATAGAGGAAATCGCCAATTGCATGAAACAATGCTCCGTGGTCTACCCAGTCCATATTTGCCCCAACATTTGGGCATATCACCCATCCCATTCTTACTTATAGCAAAACTTCTAAGGGAGACAAAGATGGGAGATGTTTGCAGCCAATATTGGTGTTGTTCACCGGTGATTCTCAAAGATCATTGTCTTTAATGTACTGTCTACAATTTTGTCGTTATTTAATGAATGTAAAAACAATGTTGCCGTACAGTGAAATTGTTTCTGTTTGAATACGTTGAAATTGATACTAGTTAAATGCTTGATAAATTGGTGGGATTTTGCTTGAGAAGGCTCTTGAAGTTCTTAAGTACTGTGGACTTTTAATTCGTAATAAACGTACCTAGTTCTCTTTCATTAAATCAATGTCTTTCTTAAATAAACCCCTGCTACGAAGATGGGAGAACGAACTGGATGTGTTCTAACCGAGCTAGAAGAGGGTGCGAAAAGTAGAAGGAGGCCTCAGAAGTAGGATAAAGGAGGCTAGAAAAAAAACTATTCTTTCAAAAGTACTCTGCCATCGACGGTGCGGATGCGTTGACACCTCAAAGAGTGTCAGCACAATGACGGGGCCCGCCCTTAGAGGGCCAGAGACTTACGAGCTACCGTGATCTCGGAACGTAAAGGGCATTGAAGGACACCGTGGATTTTAATCAGTACAAGTCTGATAGTCTCTCCTGACCTGCCCTGGGTCAGGAGGGACTGTCAGACTCATTTAAATATTTAAAAAAAACCAATGACGGTGAAAACTTTTTTAACGCGAAAATAGACTAGTATTTTTCGATTTTCAGACAAGAAAACCTAAAGAAAAGATATATAATATGGACATTAGGTATTCCTAGCTCATTTCCATAAACAAACAAAAGGTCACCATCTTTTTTTTAACCCTTTTTTCTCATCAGTACTACCTCACATCATTTGACACAAATACCAAGATGGCCGCATGACGTTTGCGCGGTCTTTTGAAATAATACAATAATTGCGCATTAATAAGTCAATGAGGAGTCGATTAGATCGCTATATTTAAACCTTGTGTTTATGCTCGCATCGTGAACTTGTTAGGGTTAGCATTTGACAGGTTAGGCTGAAGTAAATGGAAATGGATGTTCGACTTTGAACTGTTGTCTATGACATGTGTTGTCTTTGGTAAAGAGGATGTTTTGTCCTTGTATTGATTTCTTATTCTTAAGGGGGATGCTCCAACCAGCCCGCGAAATTCAATTTTTTTTACGTTTTTTGCAATTTGCAGGCCAGTGACATGTTGCTGCTGACCTATCCTATGTTTGGTAGTACGCCATAATTTGAGCTATTTTCCCTATGAATGTAATAAATATCCTTGCAAATGGGTGTAGAATCAGTCTCATAATTTTACATCGTAAAGTGCCTGTTGATGGCCTGATTGAAACAAATGATTTGATATGAAATGAAGGTTATTCTTATCATATGAAAATGAACAAACTAACACTCGGACAAGTTACCTCACGTCAATTTCTTTCTTCTGGAAAATCTATAACATTTTAACCTCTTGAGGATGCCCGTGGAGGGGTTCGTGTAGAGCATAAGTTTGCAATTTCTTCACTTTCATCATCAGCCGGAAGAAGTCCACTGCTGAACATAGGCCTCCCCGTTAGACCGCCACGCCGAATGACAATTCGCCACCTGCATCCATCGGTTACCCGCGACTCTCACGATGTTGTCGGTCCACCTTGCGGGAGGACTTCTTTTAATTTCTTCACTTTACCTGTACGTCATTTTTTTCGCATCTTACATGAAAGAGTTGACCTTTTTACGGAATTAAAACTAAAATACCTACCTATGTTTCAGGGTGGTAAATTCATCTAATGAGTCCTCCAACTCTGGTTGAAGCGAAAGGGATTGTGAGTCTTTTCCTGACTAAAGATGCACCCTGTCCCTTCAAATGCCCTTTCAGGGCTGTGGTAACTTGCTTTGACCACTTCGACAGTCCCGCAAGCTAAATTTATCTACTTTGCATAACATTTAAATACATGAATTCCTGCAATAGCAACGCATAACTCATGAATCTAGTATTTCATGAAATATGAAGATGAGTCTTATATCATTCATTCTCCAAACTGACATTTGATAACCCTAACATCGCCATTCATTGTTAGTTATCTCGTTGAATATCTAATTTTTTCGCTGACATTGAGTGTTGCCATAATATGCTCTTTGTGTCAATGCATAGTTTTGCAACTATTCCTAACATTCTGTTACGTAAAATTAGCTGCTCATCTTGACGATCTCTCTTCTTTCATTGTACGTTTATAAGGAGTGTCTATGGCACATCGATAAGGTTAACAATATGCTATATTTTATACATAGCATAGCATGATAAACTTATGTAATATTCCCACTGCTGGGACACAGGCCTCTTCTAAATGCAATGAAGGGCCAATCGATAACATATTATGACATCTATAAGTAACCTCTGCAAGGTTGTTAGATTTTATAATATAGGTCCTACGTCGTCGATTTTTTGGTTCTAGAACATGCAACCGGCCGGCTACCTTCATCGGTTTGAAAGCAGTAATGATGAAATAAATTAGTAAGATACAAGACTACATGCTGGTCAAACATATGCAAAACTTATTAGAAGTTGAAAATTTCAGATGCTGCTCGCATTTACCTCGATGTATCTGTGGTAAATCGGTAGCTATGCAGATTGCAAAGCTGCGGATTTATACTTTAGCACCACAAACAATTTTGCAAACCAATAAGTTTGGCACAAGACGAAAACCAAATAATTCCCTGACATCAATTAACTTCATAACAATACACATCATGATCTAATACCTAAATCAAAACAATGACAAAATAATAAACTGGCCGACAAATAAATTGACACGTCCGCCATCTTTGTTTACTTTTGACAGCTCTAAACAATTGACAGTACTGTCAACAAACACTCCATGATGACAATACGATGACAAGTCAGTTCAATAAACTATTGAAATGTTTATTTTTATATTTTCAGTTTGAGTTGTGATGTAAACATAGGTGTTATGTGATCTGTTAGCACAAAAGGAGGAGGCCTATATTTCAGCAGTGGATCACAATGATGAATGATCTAAATATTTGCAGACGATAAAGTGACGTTTGCTGTCAAATTGAAACAGAATGTAGTAGAGTCCGCGCCACAACTTATAAACCTCCGGAAAATTCAAGATACTTCATTTTCAATGCAATTTGATGTCATGATAATAGACATTAGCGACACGTCAAAAGGACTTGAGTAACTTAAACCGGACGCAACTGAATATCAGTATTTTACATTGAACTACTGCTTATCTTACCGCGACAACCCCAGTAACTGGGTAATAACGATACCCCTTGGTCAGACTTTCGTTTTTCTGACAAACAGTAACTATTGTCAAAGATTTACAAATGACAGCAGGTGCAGAGTAAATCTGGTTTCCGAGTCACGGAGGGATTTCGCTTAATTAGATGATCACCCATCCAAAGACCAACCTCGGCAAACCTTGAGGATCGGTCTTGGATCGGCTCTTATATTTAAGACACGAGCTCTTCCCAATAAAAAATCCAATGTTGTTAAAAACTAAATATTCAAAAACGCACCTGATGAACCAACACATCGAATAGGTAACCTCGTTAACTTTTACGATGGATCCAATAAAAATTTACAAATCTACCTACATTCATATCGATACTACTCGTATTAATGATTCGCACCTTTCATCGCTATTAGTTGCACCGTTCCGGCAACGTTTTAGATTTATTACCCGATTTAAAAGGGAAAGGAAGAGTTATGAGTTAAACTGTTTGTGTGTATGGTGCCTTGGGATGTGAGATTATGACGGATGGAGTGTGACGATACATCGTCTTCTTGATGAAGTATTTTCTGATCATTAATACACTCGCGAGCTTTTTATGGAATCACTCAACCCGATACCGCGCGATCTTGAGTACTTAATAATAGTTAAGAATAATAAAACTGGTGCCATTTTAAAGGTTTAACTGTTAACTTTAAATTTATACCAAATTCAAACCACAACAAAATTTAAGAAGCTATCCTAGATTAATTCCAAGTTAGTGATTCCTTGGTGATTCTATACTTTTGATCGCTAATGCAGTACTTTGAGCATGCGGACGGCGAGTAATGGAGGACTCGCTGTCCCCTCATGGGCCACGCACGGAGACGCGTCGTGTTCCACGCCCGCTCAAGCCAGGATTTAGCCACTTCTTTATTTTTTATATATCGAAATTAAAACACCGCTAATTTACAATATTACTAATTCTGTGGTTACAGCGGCGTTTTCATCGCTAGCGATATCTTCATCTTCATCCAAATACCAGTTTATAAACTTTTTTTTTTTTTTTTTAGCGTGGTAAAATCATCAAATGAGTCCTCCAACCCCGGGCAGGGCGGGAGGGACTGTCAGACTTCTACTGACTAAAATCCACGGTGTCCTTCAATAGCCCTTTCTGTTCCGGGGTCACGGTAAGGAAATAATCCCGCGACCCCGGCAGGCTTTGGCCCTCTGAGAGGGGGGCCCCGTCATTATGCTGACGCTCTTTGAGGCGCGCGTGGGACACAACGCGCCGTCGACCCGGGCATGGTCCTTGGTCGGGCAGCGAGTTGCCCTTTACTCGCTGCCCGCATGCCCGCGCCTACGGTGGCCGGAGATCATCAAGCGACGTCCGTCGCCGTGGGCGTCTACCACCGCGGGTGGGGCGGAGGGAGGACTCTGTCCTCTCTCGCTCGCGGCCCGCCTCCTTCTTTGCGAGCATTACTGCTTCGCAGAAGGAGGCGACCGCTTCCCACTCCGTCTCGCCCCGCAGCATGGCCGCGACCAATGCTGGGCGCGAGAGGTCTCCGCCTATCGCAGCCGTGAGGACACGTCGGTGCTCTGCCCAAGCTGGGCAGTCTTGCACCGTATGCTCCACCGTGTCCTCCGGGCGATCTTCGCAGTGGTGACACCCAGGCGTCTCCTCCTTTCGCATCAGACACAGGTACCTCCCGAAACTTCCGTGTCCGGTGAGGACCTGCGTCAAGCGGTAGGTCAGGACGCCATGACTTCTCTCCAGCCACTCCTCAAAGAGGGTCTTACCGCCGCAATTGCGGCGTGCCCACCAGTATATAAACTTAGCATATTTTATGAAGTAGGTATACATAATATGATGTTGTTAAATGTGTATGTAGTCATACATGCGTCACAGCAATGATCGTGGGACCGAGAAAGACGTGACTGCTGACTTGTGCTCGTGTGAAGTAACCTTGCGAATAATATAGGTGATTATTAAGGATTTTTAACAGGAAAATATAGATTTTTATATTAAGGGCTTTTGAGGAAAAATATCTGTGAAGTAAAATACCGGGCGCAAAAATGTGAATGACTGAAAATAATACAGCATGCATTCATCATAACTACCCTACATACAAATATTAAAAGTTTATTTCGGAACTATATCTACTAAAAGAATAAATACGAGTACAAGTACGAGTAGATCGATGATACCTGCAAAAGTAAATATGTGAATAATAATCACCTTTCTTTAAGTCGGTTAAAAATTATAACTTTATCCTTTTCAGGTATTATAAGCACCTTCATATACCAGCCAATTGCCGTCCACTGCTAAACGTAAGTTTTCCCACAAAGATTTATTTTTATTTTTTTATTTACCTATATGTACCTGTAGATAGATTAGAATTTGACCAATATCTCGCCTGATGGTAAGCGATGATGTGGTCGAAGGTGCAGTCCACAAAATCCGCTGCCAGCCACCTTCTTCAAAACATTGTTCCATCAGCATTGTGCCTCAGGGCGACCCACACTAAGACCCAATGACGATATAATACTAGACTCCGCATGCACGATCTAAGGAACAAAAACTATTCTGTCAACTCGCTGAGGTACTACGTAAGCGAGGGGGACGGGGTACTGCGTTGTGATTGGCTAACTCAAGGTCTGTTCTGTTTCAACGTATGTTTACGGCTCACAGGATTGGTCGAAATGAGACGGATATAAGACTTTTTTGTCTAATGTGTTGACAGACATCGGTCGCCTGTTATTACGAGTCTAGTATTATATTATCGTCGTTGCTAAGGCCGCTAACCCACTGGTGTTTTTCGAGCGTTGTTCAACGGCGTCTCATAATACTATGGCCAACAACAACGTCACGTCATCGTCAGTGCAACGTTAACGTCGCGTTTGTTGGCCATAGTATTATGAGGCGCGGCCTAAGGCCCGGTATCCATCAAAGCGGAGAGGAGAGGAGATGTGTTTGAATAACCAATCAGATGTCCACATCTCCTCTCCGCTTAGCTTCACTTCACATCTGTTGATATCTGATTGGTTATTCAAACACATCTCTCCTCTCCGCTTTGGTGGATTCCGGCCCGTATTACAGAACGTCACTCGTACGTAAGCATTAGTTAAAACTAGATTCAAGCCATTGATTGGTTAATACTATACAACATGTAACGTAATTAACGCACACCCTCAGACACACCCCAATTAGAATATTATGTTATAATCATAATACATATATTGAATTTTTAATTTAACATGTAAATGCATTGTTATTAACTAAATTAGTTATGTTGCAGTAAGGCTTATTTTTCTTTATTTTGTATTGAATGACGGAATTTGTATTAATACAAATAAAATTGCACTTTTAAGTCTTGTTGCCTTGATTTACGGTCTATCTTAGTTTGTTTTGACTGTACAGAGGTCTTTTTTTTTTTTTTTTTTTTTTACGTGGCAAAATCATCAAATGAGTCCTCCAACCCCGGGCAGGGCGGGAGGGACTGTCAGACTTCTACTGACTAAAATCCACGGTGTCCTTCAGAAGCCTGTTATGTTCCGGGGTCACGGTAATGAAACAATCCCGCGACCCCGGCAGGCTTTGGCCCTCTGAGAGGGGGCCCCGTCATTATGCTGACGCTCTTTGAGGCGCGCGTGGGACACAACGCGCCGTCGACCCGGGCATGGTCCATGGTCGGGCAGCGAGTTGCCCTTTACTCGCTGCCCGCATGCCCGCGCCTACGGTGGCCGGAGATCGTCTGCTGACGTCCGACGCCGCGGGGGCCTACCACTGCGGTTGGGGCGGAGGGAGGACGCTGTCCTCTCTCTCTCGCGGCCCGCCTCCTCCTTCACGAGCATTACTGCTTCGCAGAAGGAGGCGACCGCTTCCCACTCCGTCTCGCCCCGCAGCATGGCTGCGACCAATGCCGGGCGCGAGAGGTCTCCGCCTATCGCCGCCGTGAGGACACGTCGGTGCTCTGCCCAAGCTGGGCAGTCTTGCACCGTATGCTCTACTGTGTCCTCCGGGCGATCTTCGCAGTGGTGGCACCCGGGCGTTTCCTCCTTCCCTATCAGACACAGGAACCTCCCGAAACTTCCGTGTCCGGTGAGGACCTGCGTCATCCGATAGGTCAGGACGCCGTGACGTCTCTCCAGCCACTCCTCAAAGAGGGGTCTTACCGCCGCGATTGCGGCGTGCCCGAACCTCGGTTGCGACAGTCGTTGTCTCCATACTGCCCTGAGATCGCGCCGGACCTCTTCCCGCCGCGCCTCGACTTGTCGGGGCAGCGGGAATTCTCCCCGACGCTGCGCCTCCACGCGCCACTCATAGACGCGCTGGAGGGCAGTCGCCTCCAGATCCCAGGGCAGCAATCCGGCAAGGAGGTTGGCCGATTCGCCGGCGATCGTGCGGTATCCCCGGATCATCCGGATAGCCATGACCCTCTGGCATGCGACCAGCTTCTGTGGTCGCGTCCGGATGCTCAGGGCCCACACGGGGGCCCCGTAGAGGGCCATGGACCGCACGATACCGGCGTACAACCTCCGGCAGGAGGTGTTTGGCCCGCCGAAGGGGGAATTTCCGTTGTTTTAATTATTATTGAAAAAAAAAATACCTATATTAAAAATGATAGAAATCGATTCAGTAAACGATTCTGAACAAACTAATTTCAGGATGTGCGTTAATTATGTTACATGTTGTATATACGGGCCTAATTTTAAGATGACTCATTTGATGGTTATAGCACCTTAAATTTAATTCTAAGGCATAAAATCCAGTTTTCCATTTAAACCTTAATATTAACTTAATTATTTACTGCCCGGCTTAGAGACAATATTTTACATAAAGGACAAGAACTTAAGAAATCTAAAACTAACAAATATTTTTACTAAAATTCTACAAATAGCACACACTTAAAAAAAAAAACACTACACTTATCTAGCAGAACGCATCAAAAAAATATTGTTCAAACATTTTAAGATAAATCAGCAATCGGAAGCCCTCAGGCGCACGTGCCAAAATTGCAGTTTTCGAGATCGTCCCTCACAAAACGAACAGACAAACAGTCAAGTGGCACTCCCTGTATCTACCTCTCTATCACGTTTGAGAGCACCCTGTAAGTATTATTTCGAGCACCCTGTATATTTTTAAAGGTACTCCGCCAAACTCAAGTGGGTTCTAATAGGGTAACGGGTTCGAGTCCGTTTTAGTACTTTTAGCTTAGAATGACACTATAAGTACCGTCGGGTGTCGATTGGTACTTTACATTAGTTGGTACTTTTAGCTCGTGGCTGGACAGGAGTGGGTAGGTAGATGACTATTAAGTATTTTAGGGTTGCTAAAAATTCTAGCATATTTTTTGCAACCACTAATTTACCTACTCAAACTTTACTTTTTTTTAGCTTGATCAAATCATCAAATGAGTCCTGGGTGAAGCAAAAAGGACCATCAGACTCGTACTGACTAAAATCCGCGATGTTCCTTCAATAGCCCTTTTCGTTCCTTGGTCACGGGTTACCTGTTTAGTCCCGCGACCTTCTCAAAGCTTGCCTAAGGTGAAGAGGAAATTCGTCTTTACCTGATCACATTCAGATATCCTACAGTCCTGGAATCTTAAAGCATTTTAAGGAGCAGGGTGGTAAGTCAGTAAGAATGTGACAATCCGTTCCGCTCTATCCAGGCCGGGAATTTTGTGATTTATTTTGCACCAAAAAACGGTGCCGTATATAGGGGTGCGGCGGTGGTCAGGCGCGAGGTGCGGGCCTTAGAAGGGCGCAGAAATGGCCAGACCAGGACCACAACTGGCCAGACCAGGGCGCAGTTAAAGAAGCTCGCACTGGGTGCATTAAAACCTAGTTTCGGAACTGCCAAAAAAATCCATGTTGTGGTGAAAGCGATTTTTACATCTTTTTTTCGATAAGTATTTAACTGTAACGAACTCCTTTGATGTTTACCTCTCAGTAACGTTAGTTTTGTTTTCAAAAAAAAAATATACCCTAAAAACCAACGTATCCGTGTTATTAGGACTTTATCACAAGAAGATAAATATCTTTTAAAATAAAAAATTTAGATACAAAAGATAAAAATATAAAATATTACATTAAAAAAAACAATTACACCACTTTTCTAGACAAATGACGTCAAAGCAATAAAATTAATGTCAAAATGTCAACCTGTACCTCTAAACTGGTGTCTTTAAACTTAGCTTAAGTGCTAGGTTAAACCAAAGTGTGACTCACGACCAGTTCCCGTTAACCACTGAGTTACCTTTGTCTAGACTTTTAGACAAAGATAGAAAAAATAGTACATAGTCAAAATATAGATAGAAAATAATGGTAACGGATGTCACAGTCTGGGTTTGTTAATTTAAAGTATCAATGCGATGTTGACATTTGATATTTTCACTTCTTTTATTGAAAAGACTGTCATTAACATAACTGTTTTAATCATAATAAAGACATACAATACATCAAAAAAGTTTTGTGATCACTAGAAAAAGCTGTTTTATTGGAACGAAGTTCCTTATCGCGCGTTGTGAAAGGGGGCTGGACGGAAATTCTTACGAAAAGTTGTCACGACACTTTTATCTGACTGCGCGACGCAAAGGAGGGTAATGTGTTTATTACCATGGAATGGAATGGACTGGACTGGACTGGACTGGACCGGACCGGACCGGACCGGACCGGACCGGAACGGACCGGACTGGACCGGACCGGACCGGACCGGACTGGACTGGACTGGAGTAGAGTCGCGACGATTATTTTTGTTGAGTGTATACAGTAACTTCGTTCCATCCGGGTGTCCCTTGACACCTCTCAAGTTTTTTTTTATTTTATAGAAACACAATTTAACTGTTTATTGTTTTATATTCTAAATCTGTATTTTTAAATAAAGAATTGTTTGATTCTTTCCTCAAATATAATTATCTTGAAAGTACACAACGTAATCGTGAGAGTCAAAATGGCGGGTGTACTCTCAACTAATCAAATCTTCATAGGTACCAAAAATTGTACTTACTATATAATACCTGGGTTTAAATAACTGTACCGTCGTCAGTTCGAAATTATTTCAGAATATAAATACGGGTGTGTATTGACTCTCACACATATCACATTAAAAAATAGACAAACAAAGGTTAACTCCAAGAGGTAAAACAGGAGGTATTCCTCGTAGCGCTCCCGTTTTGAAGCGCTCCTATTTCATTCCTCCAAGCGCTCCCAAAAGGAGCGCTTAGAGGAACGATTAAAAATATTAAAATTTATTTCCTCGAAGCGCTCCCACGTTTAAAAATAGGGAAAAGCATGAAGTAAACGTAATGAATTATATCGATATTTTTTTTTTTTTAAATCATGTGTGCAACATCGACATCGAAGTTGCATAACCAAATTACGAAATTGAGAGAATAATATCATTTTGCTTTCGGCACTCTTATGTGTATGAGCGCAATACGTTACTAGGTCCCGGCTCAGAGCGGGTGATTTTAGTCAGTAAGAGTCTGACACTCTCTCGGCCCGCCTAGGACAAGGAAAGTCATTTCTACCATTGACGTAAACGATAGACAACTCATTGCCATAATTCTACGAAAAACTTCCGACAAAACATTGAGGTGTGCGGGGAGGGGGGTAATAATGGGAAACATAATGGAAAGAAATCATAAGCTTTCTAAACAATAAAAAAATATGAATAGGTACATATGTCGGCAGAATATATTCATCTATTTGGTGGACTAAAGCAGGGTTTTTCAACCTTTTTCATGGCAAGGGGGTCGCCCCTTAGTATGAAGAAATATTTCGCGACCCCCTACCCGTTGCTTTTTTCAAGCATTCAATTTTGACGGCACGGTTAGCAAAGTGGCTGAGCGATTGCACTGCTGCGCTGCGTGTTGCTGGTTCGAATCCTGCAAATATTTTTATCATCTACAAGCAGTGGCGTAATTTAAAATTGTCGGCGCCCTGGGCCTGTACAGCTTGCTGCCCCAAAATTTGAATAAAAAAAACTGTCTAGTGCGAGTAATTGTGCACCGACATTTCCACACCGCCTTCTAGAAGAAAAACTTAAAGCAGGAGTATACACTCATTTTGTACTACAAATATAAGTTTTTAAGTTCGTAAACGGTAAGAGTACGCTTGCTGCGTAGTTCATTTTTCAATAGTAGTTTCCACAAAATCATTATTGAAAAATGAATTATGTATGAAAATCGAGGTCATTAGGTCATGGAAACTTAAAACATATTTTCAAGAGCGAGCGCAGCGAGCTCGAAAATTTATAGATTTCTGGACTATGAAAAGCCAAATCTACAAAGAAGATTGAACGCAGAGTAAGTACTCTAACGTTTCCGTAGTACGACAGAACAAGTTTTAATCTAAAAGCGAGATAAAAAAATTAATGACTTGAAGAGTGAGCGCGGCGTGTGACAGTAATTCTACTATTTCTACACCAACATAAGACAAGTTTTCATTGAAAAGTGACCTAAAAAAGTTGACTTCTTTTTACCTTCACAAGCATACCCTTCATTAATGGGCGAGCGTAGCGAGGCGGAAAAATTTTAGCATATTAAATTGAAATAGAGCTTGATAAATGTAAGGTTCTCAACTTTTAACAACTCCTCTAGAGAAGCTTCGCGACCCCTCTGAAGAGGCTTCGCGACCCCCCAGGGGGTCGCGACCCACCGGTTTAAAAAACCCTGGACTTAAGGATTTACAAAAAAAAAAATACCAAACCCGTGCGAAGCCGGGACGGGCCGCTAGTTGTATATTATAACAATGTGTTCTACTTATTATCGATAATTTCAGTTAGTATAGTCCCATCTCTATCCGAAAGTTAATAATGGGAGCGCTTCGAGGAAATAAATTTTAATATTTTTAATCATTCCTCCAAGCGCTCCCAAAAGGAGCGCTTGGAGGAATGAAACAGGAGCGCTTAGATGGGAGCGCTTCAAAACAGGAGCGCTACGAGGAATACCTCTAAAACAGCGCAAAAATACTAAAAACAGTTCTGCAAATTACAAATCACTTGTACATATTTCCCATCATAATGAACCCAACATCCCGTTGCACCAAGGACCTCGCATCACACCGCATTGTTTCCATCTCATCGGACTATCATAATGATAATTGCATTATAAATCACTCGCATTAAAACCAAGGTTATCCGGTGTATAGGGCTGTCAGAATATGTAATGAAAACTGTTTGTTTCCAACGTCATTAAAGGAGCTTTAAATCACTCTCTGTGATTGGTTGTTTATAGCCCTATAACTGGTTTTAGTTTGGTATGTATTATTTTGACGGCTAATTCAAAAGCTTAGGATACCAAAATTTTGGAGAAATCTGTTTTATTTTGTTAGTAAGTAGGCCTGGAATAGCATAGTCTGAAATGCTGACTCAATCAAATTAATCTCGCAGTCCACACCGCTCTCATTTGTAGATCTTTGACAGTCGTTACTGTTATTCAGAAGCTCTAAAGTCTAACAACCAGTCTTACCATGGTGTATTATATTACCCAGTTACTGGTTTGTGGAGGTCCGATAGACAGTCGCTCCGTGTAAAATACTGATATTCAGCTGCATCTGGTTCGACTGGAAGCCGACCACAATATAGTTGGGAAAAGGCTAGGCACATGATGATCCACACTGCTCTCACAAGCTGCGCCAAATCAAATCAGCTGGTAATAGAATCTTAATGTATAATTTCCATATTCGAGAATCTTGTCTTTATAATGTGCCTCCATTGATATTTTGTTATCTATCTAATTTTTTTTTTCAATTAATTTTCGATAGTAATTAAATGGCTTTGAATATTCTGCGAAGTTTAGCAACTGTATAACTATATATTTTGATTTTAGGTCTTAACTATGGGACTAAAATCCCGAAACTATTTCCAGTGACAATAACTTTGAACATTTTTTAAGGCATTAAAAATACTTTTGCACTTAACTCCGCGCCACCCCTAAAACCTACAGATAAACACAGTAAAGTCTTTATTGTGAGTAAATGCACAATTTGCATATTTAATCCAGCATGTGATGAGACCGGACCGTATCCTAAGTGCAACAAATTGTGAAGCTGACACGTTGAGCCAATTATTGCATCATTCTAGACTGTTCTACTAGGCTTGGTGGAGTGACCATGGTGAATAGGTGTTGTGACGAATTGGTGGCCAAGGTTACAGGGCAAAGTTGTTAAGGTCTTGAGAACCGTTTGAAGATTTTTTTGTTTATGAGCATAACAGATTTTTGTCTAGCTTTTTCATTTTTTTCTAAAAATAAAAAAGTTTTATTGCAGAAACTTGTACAATTTTTACAATACCTATATCTTACACAGGGACTTCCTTTTAAGTAAAAAGTATACCTGTGCTAGGAGGCCCCGCTCCTCGATGACAATTTATGAAATAGTAAAAGTAGTAGTAATAAGTTGATTAAAAAATGGCTAAGACGTTCTCTCGACCACTTTTCTTACAATGTTTCTACTAAGTATCTTTTTCATCTGAATGTCGTATTCATTAAAAAATCATCTCAGGGTTCCTTTCTGCCCATATTTAATTATACTTGCCTGTTCCACTAGACTAGGGTCTAGTGACAGTGAAAGGGTGGTAATTTAAGGTGAGATGTGGTTGGTGGCCAAGGTGAGAGGGCAGGGTTGTTCTGACTCTCAGAACTGTTAGAAGATTGTATTGTTTCGTTAATGACGAGATCACTTAATAAAATGATTATAGGGATTATCATATTTAATCTGTTATTCTGTCAAATTGTCAGTCACAAATTAGACTTTTTCTCTAATTTTACCGTTTCTTTGTCTTAATAAACATAGCATTTCCTTTATTCAACTAACTCGCGGTGAGCCCAAGTGATGTTACACCCCACTTTCCAAGGCTTGAGTCCCAGCATTAGGAACATTATAGATTATGCTATTCCCAATTAGTTTACTGAAACCATACCTATAAAAATCTTGATCTGTAAACCAGTGTATCTTTTAAGAAAACACAGTGTTTTCTGTGTTCCATAGGTGTGCGAGAGTTCCGGTTCCTTCTGAGTAAACTCGCTCTATTATATAGGCATCATCTTTGCATTTCAGCTGGATTAAGGTCAAAAGTAAACCCATTTTATAAGTATAATCCCGAGACATATTTAACAAAAAAATTGTATTATCTTTCATTAGCTAGGTTACAAGTATGATTCTCAAATCTCTATCCTCACGCACAAAAACTAAGGCAACCTAAAAACACAGAACAAAGCTACATTCTAAATAATATCAGTATTTAAAACATATAAATATTTTTAACCTCAGCCAGCCCGCAGTGTGTCGAATGGGCATTACTATGTCTAATTTGAAATAGGTACGCGAATAACCTATAGACCTCGGATACCCTCAACTTGACGTGTTTTAAGCATTCGGCGTTTGAAGTCCTTGATAGCGCAAAAACTGAAGAATTTAGCTCTGTTTCTTGATATTTGGATCTTTAACATGTAGGGCTAAATATAGGCTGGGAGAGCTCTAAAACTATTGTCAAACAGACAGGCGAAGCGAATGCGATCCGAAGCGTTTTTATTTGAAATGTATGGAATTGTTTGAATCCAATCACATAGAAAAGCAGCGATCCGATAGTCTATGTGACTGACTTCAAACAATTCCATACATTACAAGCAAAAACACCTCGCTTTGCTTTCGCCACGCCTCGCCTGTCTGTTTGTCAATAGCTTAATATTCAAAACTGGCATGGTGGGAGTGCATTAATCCATTATAGACCTTGGCACTTTAGGCCTGATAAGGGCTCAACAAAAATGGGCTTAAGGACTCATGTAGGAAGCAAAACAGAGGCAAAAATTGAATGGAATACACTAACACACCGCAGATTGTGCACAAGCCCATGCCAGGCAAAGATGGCGCTGCTGCGTGTAGTTATGTATTGTCCCCACTGGATCATAGTACATAAAAAAAACATAATGTGTACATTTTACATGCGTGCACAGTATATGTCATGTGCCAAATTACACCCAAATCAGTTCATTCATTTTACATGAAAGAGACATCTATACTTCCTCTTAAACTTTCGAATTTATGATAGTAGTATTTATATTATGCAGCTTGCAATCGATGATGTAATAAAATCACACTTATTAGTAACAGCAAATAAAATGTCGAAACAGAAAAAAATAACTTAATGAATCATCAACTTCAAAAGCCGAAAACATTATGTATGAGTAAGGTAAATAATACCATAATATCCACAAGCACTTTAATCTACAAATTAATCAAACAGTCAAAATCATAATTAGTCATTCCAAATCCACACGACTAGTTACCATGACCCTCACTTGAAGACATTAACCCTTATTTAGTATGCTGGCAACACCATGACAATTACCATACTAAACTACCATAGATCCACGCGAAATACAACAAATTTTAGGCTAGAAACACTATTTTCCACGTCTTGTCACGTATTTCTAAGGTTGAAGAACGCGGAATTGGTGGACAGAACGATACTGAGAAAGAGTGTGGAATAATTTCCAAAAAATTATGTATGCAGCTTACTATTCCGTTGTTACCGTTCATTCGGTGATATCTCATGGACTTGCAGACTCTGTCTAGCAGGAATGTTAGCGAGTTTCCTTAATGTAACCTGTTCAATAAAAAACAAGATGGTGTTCAAAATGATTCTGGCAGTGGCTAACGTATACTTCAATCAAGAATCAAAATTCAGTTAGATCGCCTTAAATTTCCAAATCCGTATGCTTATAAGTGTATGGGAAATGTCATCAGTTATCAAAATGTCATTGTAATCAAGCATTAACTTCAATATAACATAAAGGTTTTCATTCAAAATACGATTATTTCTGGTTCGTGACAACAGCGATTACTCAAGACAGAAATAATTCCTCAAATCATCAGAAATCATTGATCTGTCTGTCCGTCATTACATTGCTATAAAAAATGTTCCAATAAGAAACATTGCATAATACGATATCAATTTACACTAATCTTAGATCAAGGTTCAATGACGTCACCACACTATGTATAGAGATCGAATCAAGCCGTGAAACACGTGAAAAAATATAGCAAATATAAAAATAAAATATAATTGTTTACGTTTGTATATTGAGGGACATAAGAAAAGCTGAATCATCCGCCTTAACAATGTCAACGTCTCGGTTATTGACAATAAGCACTCACGTAAAAGGAGAAGAGTGCTCGAAAATCAACAAACACTAAACAAAACGCTCTCACAATATCATAAACAAAATAATTGATACGAAAAATGAGGATGCCCAAAACATTTCTACTGAGGATACCGAGCATCCATTTATTTTAAACACAGTTATCATCTAGTATACTTCATTCAACACGAACCTACCTACACAAATACACGTAGCTGGCACAATTAATATGTTCACTGCTTATATCTCCACTATAAAACAAAATTTTACCGCTACTTAACTTAAACAACTCTTAAACAACAGAGAGAGGACTTAAAATCCTTCACCGACGACTCCAAATACGAATTTCAAATTGTTCTCTTGTGGCCAGCTTCTTCTGGTACACTCCCACGCAATTTTAAACTTTAATGCTTAAAGGATTGAACCGATTTTCCTCCGTGAGGTAGGCAATGTAGATCTTGGTGATGTTAATCTAAAATCGACTGTAAGTGAGAAGGGAAAGGCTGATAATGCAATGAATGAAGGAGTAAGTTTTAATAATAACCCGTTTGTAGCCGCCGTGGGAACGAAGTCGGATATGCGATGTATAATCGTCTGTCGGAACAGAGTGGATGCAATAGTCCAATTTTGCAGCCTTTTACTTAGATTACGTTTGCGGCTGGTTTTAAAATAAAAACTTGTTTGTGCATCGGATGTCTCGAGTTTTCGGTTAGTTTTTAGAAAATAGTTGTTTCTGTTTCCATCTTTGTCGTTTAAGAGGAAATGCATGTTGTGAGTGAAACTGCTGGCTATTCAGAAAGTGTGATTAAATGAGAGATATTTTACTCACACATACAGAATCTTTCTCCAACATTGAACGGATGTTTGCTTTTAATGTTTCACAGAATTATTAAGGTTTCATTTTGAGAACCATTCGTCCCAGAATAGATAAAACCGTGACGTGATCCATAATCAAGTTTACAGCCTCAGGAAAGCAGAAAGAATGTAACATTTTTGTGTTATTGGTTACCATCAATTTGATCTTTAGCTACACGAATTAAAATTCCTACAAGCCTTTGTTGCTCACAGCGATCTGTCATGAGCAATTTAAAATCAACATTACCTCTATCCTTGGAAGCATTCGGATGATCACTATTAATCATAGACCTGTTTTACTAAGTTTGTGTTTTGTGTTCAGTAATTTTTTTGTCGTGAAAAACATTGTTTGATGGATTAATGTATTATTTGTAATCGATTGCGGAAATCCTTTTTTACGAAGGTCTGTAATGTTGAAAACAAAATCAATTACCGTCAAGTCATGACCGCACCTTTTGTTTACGTTTTTGTAATGTTTATTCTCGTCATCTTGTTGGCTGTTTCTTGTTGGTCGATTTTGACTTTCCATTTCGTATGTGTTTCGTTTTTTGTGAACCTTTGTTCTAGTTCAAATTCTTCCATACGTTTAATTACACAAATCTTTGTCATTATCTTAAATCTGTTCTCCAAAAATTTCGATCTTTTCATGCTTCTTTTGATATAATTCTTTCTTGAAACATTCTGTTGACATTTTTAAACATAAAAACAATATTTTCCCGTTACTAACAGCAATAATATTAATTAAATCTGTTTCTCTATTTCTATTACCTTCGGTATCTCTTTACGGCATTGCTTCAAGGCTCCAAGCGTTTACTTTGTCAGAATTGAAATCCGAGAATGCGTTTCTATCTTTGTCGTCTGATATAATCAAAAGGACCCTAGATTTGGTTACAAAATGTACGTTAATAAACCCACCTACACATAGCTACTTAGATTTAGGAGTGAAGTTACTTCTGTATGATTTGATTTGCGATTTGAGTAATCATTTATTGGATAAACCTACTTTAGAATATAATTGTAATCATCACTGATGTTTTCATTAGCTTTACTATTAGTATCAATAATAATATCTTATTCAAGTTAATCACCGTCTTTGTTTTTCCCATAACCCTTTTCTGTTATAGTCTTTCACGATTTCTGATGATAATCAGTTGACTCATCCCATGATTTACTGTGGCCTAAATAAACGACATCTCTAACAAAGTTTTTTTTTAATGTATCCTTAAAAACTATATTTTTTTATTTTCCTAACTTGGCTAAAGAGGCGTGTTATAACATTCAAGGCTATCGAATCATTATCCTTAATAGAAAAAAATATATCATTCGATTTGAAAATATTCGTTTTTTTCTGTAGTTAATCTTGGTCTTTAGTCGTATTGTTCTTCATAAAGCACTTTTAAAACAAAAAGACTGTTCTCAAAGTATTACATTCTTATGCACAAAGTGTATTTGTCTTAGCTCGACAAAAAAGCCTCACGTGGAGACGACTCTATTAAATCTCATACATAACAGCCGAGTAACACCACATTCGTATGTAAACAGGTGCTTAACTGCTCTAAGTTTACTGACATCCGTAATAATACCAATAAATATATTTATATTAACACTCGCATCTATTTCACTTTCATTACCGCTTTTGTTCTTTACTTCACCTCCAATCCCCTTACAAAATCGTCAATGAGTGTTATCTCCTTCGATTCAGTCGATGCATTCTAATATCTAAGTTAGCATGAATACCGTAGGCTGTGTTCTGCGCATGTGTGAGTGTAACTTGCGCAAGCGCAAGAGACGAGACGAGGCTGACTCACCGAAGCGTCTATTAGGGCCGGCGCACACTCGGTTACTAAGTATTTAATGATATAGTTTGGATAATTCTTTTTTTTGCCATTTATCCAGTGGCCTAAAGAGGACTAAACAAGTTTTTGTGTGATCTAGTTAAAATTACAGATGGTTGATGACAGATGGACACAAAAGACAACGTTTTAATCTCATTTTCATGAGTTCTTTTTTCAATTTAGATATAGCGGTTGATACTCTTAGAACACCCTCAAAAAGGGGGTGATAAAGTTGCAGGATCGACAATGCGCAAGCGACACCTCTAGTGTTGCAGACGTCCATAGACTACGGTGACCGCTTTCCATCAGGCGGGTCGTCTATGTTTGTTTGGTACTTATAAAAAAGTCAGTAACTTCGTGCTAAACTTACTTTATTAATTCTTTCAAATTCGTCTTCAATAAATCAGTTAATTCAATTTAATATACAGCCATGATATCTCCCTTATGGCAAAGTTTGTTTTTCCATACGTTTTACATTAAAACATGTTGATATTAACACTAATGGTGTAGCAGTACTTAACGTGAGCTCACAGCAACCGTATCACTATTCATCTTGTCATATCATGTGAAATATGGCGATAATGTACTTTAAAGACACAGAGTAGTGTTTCACTGGAGTGTTAAGAAAGATATGGGTAAGATAATTATAGGTCAGACTTTTCTGCAATATGTTACCTTTACTCGGTGATAAATCTGCATTTTTTTCATACGTTCTAATTAATTACACTTCGATTCTTGTTCGTTTCATAAAGGTATAATTAAAATGCATTGTCAATTAATGGGGATGGCAACTCAAAGCTAATCGTAGATGGCGCTGCGATAGTTGGTCCCTGCGTCAGATTACTGTCTACCTTGTATAAAAAACAAACAAGATTTATTGTTATAAAAATTGAGTTTAGATACAAAATAAATATGGAAAATTATTCGTCAATGCAAGTGCATATACTAAAAGAAGAAATAAAACGCCGCGGTGCATCTACAAGAGGAAAAAAAGTGATGTAATCGAGTGGTAATACATTTGATTTTACCGTAATAAATCTTCAATTACTTGTCGTTGAGGTTTCAATTTTTGAGTTTAGGTATGTTTTACCTGTCCTCTCCTATAACAAGAATATAATGCTGCTTCTGACTTTCTATTTTGATAAAATATCATAATGTTTTAAGTCAGTAATATTACCCCTTTTTTCTATTTAGATTCGAGAAATATCACAATATATTTAATTTCTTAACACCACAACTATCACAAAACTCGTTCCAGGTGATAATTCTTCCGCCAGACGAACCATTTCATGATTTATGGAGCGATGCAATACTGGTACTTAACCTCCAATAGAAAAGTAGATATTATTTTGAAAAGTGTATTCGATTGTTTAGTTATAGTATATTCATAGAATTTCATTAATAAACTCAACTAACGGCCTGTCTCGGCTTCGAAAGGCTGGATATTTGTTTATTATGTAGCTTTTCCTTAGTTATAATTAATTTTTTGTTCTCAAGGCAGGCACAGCAGCTACCCATTATTTCTTTATAGTGTGCATTGTCGGAAATTTGTATGTTCCATCATTTTTACAGCTTATTACACAAATCTAGTCATTTTACATGAATAAATCGTTTTTTTTTTCAGAAAATTCCTTTGATTTGACAGTTCTTTTGGGACCAAACTGTCACTTGTCACTTTGACACTTGCCTTCCCCATTAGTTAGCGAAGGGTAGCTATAGCCATAACTAGCCAAATACCGGCTTTGAGCAAAATAGCCACGGCTATGATACCCGTCAACACAACGACGATATAATACTAGACTACTACGCATTGCACGATCTAACGAACAAAACTATTCTGCCAACTCGCTGAGGTACTACGTAAGCGAGGGGGGCGGGGTACTGCGTTGTGATTGGCTAACTCAAGGTCTGTTCTGTCTCAACGTATGTTTGCGGCTCACAGGATTAGTCGAAATGAGACGGATATAAGACTTTTTTGCCTAATGTGTTGGCAGACATCGGTCGCCTGTTATTAGGAGTCTAGTATTATATCGTCGTTGCGTCAACACGATAGCTAGCTATCGGCTAGGTTGGCTAGATAACTGACAGGTTATGATATAGCCGCGTAGCCGCTCGTAACCGCGTAGCCGCTCGTAGCCGCGCAGCTGCTACGGAGTATAGCTAACTGCTACGTTTTGTAGTCATCCCGGTATTCGGTAGCCGGGTAGCTAAAGTCCGTTTTTTAATCTCATAGACTGAATTGACAGGTGCAAATGTCAAACTGACATAAATTTCAATAGTATTTACGTCAGTTTTAATGTTATCATTTGTCAATTTGGTCTACGAGATTAAAAAACAAACTATAGAGTAGCCAAAATAGCCGATAGCTGTGTGCGCGCTCACTGCGCTACGAGTGTGCGATGTTCATTGGTATCGTCGATCTTTTTCTCACAATATTCACAAAATAGATTAGACAAAGAGAGAGCATTATACGTAGTAATTTCGTTCGTTTAATAAACGAACTTATGAAATGCAATGATTAGAAAGGTGGTTAGTTATCGTCAGGCTTAAAATAAATAAACATTTGATAGTTATAAATAAACATTTGATAGTTAGTATTTGGGTTATTGTGACCTCCGATAGGAAATCATTTCTTATCGAAATCTTTCACCATCTAGCTAGCTAGATGGTGAAAGATAACTTTGTTAGCGCAGCGAGGATTGAATTCAGATTGGGCAGTTTATGTTGCGTTATTTAAGTCCTACCTAGCTACACCGGCGCCGCCGCTTTTGTCGCAACGCCCTGCTCTATAATGTAAGTCCTATGGGGTATGTAATATAGTTACGCCTCGGGTTCGCTTACATTAGCAGGCGCACGAATATTATTCTTCATTTGTCATGGTGATAAATAATTTAAGTATCATACCTCGCTTTATTGCTCCCGTCCCTATTTCACTTCCTTCCACAGCTCTTTCACCTGTCCTTGCCTCGCCTGTCCGCCAAGCCGCTAGCCGCTGCTGTTCACCATCTGTAGGTGTTAATGCCCGTTGATACTAACTACTTCTGTACCACGGGCGAGGAGAAAGGAGCATGCTCGTAGGATACTTAAGACCATGCCACTTCTCCCAAGCTGTAAACATAATCTAGTATTAACAACACACTCATACATGGAGGCCAGTATGATCAAGTCATACATTCCCAACTTTAAGCGCAGATGCTCGGGTGTTTAAACCTTCTGTCGGTCAACCCTCGCACTCTCCTGGTGCCAGCTTTAAGCAGATGCTCGGGTGTTCAAACCTTCTGCCGGTCAACCCTCGCACTCTCCTGCTGTCTTATGGCGAACACGTTAGCCGACTGTTATATCAGGTAGGCGATATTAGTCTTCGCCCTACTGATCTCATATAGGTAGCGTTATCCTGTGATTGCAATCACCCGTAACTTAGATACCTCTTTAGGGGGGGGCCACTGTGACATGTATGTAAGCTAGCCTTGCCTTACCTCCTCGCGCTGCCCGCGCGGCCGGCTTGGCACTGCTTGCCTAACCTCCACGCGCCGCCCGCGAGGCCGGCACGGCACAGGCTTTATCATTAAGCTAGTCTTGCCTTACCTCCCCGCGCCGCCCGCGCGGCCGGCTTGGCACAGCTTGCCCAACCTCCACGCGCCGCCCGCGAGGCCGGCACGGCACAGACTTTATTATTAAGCGATACTTATCCTTAATCATTTACCAATACCGGCTCATGACTTTAACCACCTGCAATATTACTCGGCACACTCAGCTACATATGCTATCTAGATATAGTACATGGCTTTAGGCTAATTGGCTTTAAGCTACTTGTTCTACTTAGCTTTAATTCTACTTAGTCCAAATCTACTTAGTTTTAAATCCTTTTCTACTTAGATTTGTTCTACATCTCCTTAGATTTGTTCTACATCTACTTAGCTTTATATCAGTCCGTCGAGCACGAACGCTTCCACCAAAAAGGACGCCAACAAAATGGCCGTCTACGGCGTTTTAGAGTTCAGAAACGAACTTACCATAGACAAATATTCACTCTTCATCATAGAGTAGATGGAGACCTCGTTGTGATGCGTTGCTCAAGATGTTGCCAGGTAATTTAATTATTTACAATTATTATTTACATTCGCGTCACGACGCGACACTCCCGGCCCGAAGGCCTGGTTAGAGCATTGTTACGAGGTTGCGCGTCCACTCCTTTATCTTTTCTAAAGCTCTAGTGGCTGCGCTTCTTCTCGGTTTTGTTTCCTCTTTAGAGTTGGGTGTTTCATCTGGAGTGCGGCTGTCGGATTGTGTCTCTGACCTATCGTTCATCGTTATATCTTCTGACCCTTCAGCTCTCGTGTTGATACTGTCATGATTTATAATTTCAATTGGGGTTTCTATTGGAGTCTCGTTGGGACCTTCTTCCAATAGTGGATGGTCTTCGGGTTCTTCCCATACTATCTCTAGGGATTTGTTTGCATCGCTGTACGTGTTATCAGGCTCGTTTTCGATTATGTCATTATCATCCATCTCGAGAGGGTAGATGTGGGCTATAGATCGCGTAAATTCCTTGTCTCCTATTTTGATCTTAGCTACCCTACACAAACCATCTGCTCCTCTGAGTAGGCATGATATCTTCCCTACTTTCCATCCTTCTCGATTCTTTGTTTCTCCTTTAATCTGTACAACTTGACCGATTTTAGGTTCTACTTTAACCGTTTTTCTTGGTTCTTTATGAGAATGTCGATATCTCTCCCTTAAGCTCGGTAGGTACCGGTTTATAAACATTTCTTTGAATTCTTCTGTCATTATTATGGCTTTCCTCCATCCTTTCACTAGTTCGGTTTTAGTTACTGTTCCTATTATTTCTTCATCTGTATTAGATGTTTCCATTGTAATACATTTTCCCAAAGTGAGAAAGTCTGCCGGTTTTAAAATCTGATCTAATTCTGAGTCTACGCTGGTAAGTGGGCGTGTGTTTATTACTGCTTCTATTTCTTTAATTACTGTTGCTAGCTGTGAGTCGTTTAGTAGATGTTTCTGTAGTGTTCTTTTCATACAATTCTTGATTATTCCTACCAGTCTTTCGTAGAATCCCCCGAACCAAGGTGCTAGTTGTGGAATAAATTTCCAACGAATCTTTTCTTTTATACAATATTCTTTTGATAATACTTCAGCTATTAGTTTAAAGTAGAGAGCGTTATCGGAGGTAACAAGAGTCGGTACCCCTCTTGTTGCTATGAACCTTCGCAAGGCTAGTAGTCCTTCCTCGGCAGAGAGGTCTTTCACCACTTCTAAATGGATTGCCCTCACTGCTTGGCATGTGAAGAGGCAAATCCACCTCTTATTGGGACCCTTCTCGTTCACTAAGAGAGGGCCCATGTAATCTATTCCCGTAAAAGTGAAGGGCGCACTATAATTTACTCTCTCTGCTGGTAAGGCTGGGGTTGGTGGCAACTTAAACGGTCCTCCTCCGTGTTTAACGCACTTCGGGCACTTCTTAATGACTTTTAATACTTTGGCTTTCCCTTGTGGAATCCAATAGTTTTGCCTTATCAGGCTTAACGTGTGGTTAGCGCCGACGTGGTAATTCTCTTCGTGTGTTCTCTTTATAATGTCGTTGGTAAAGTCGCATTCTCTAGGTATGAGTATTGGGTATCGTTTATCGAATGACCAGTTAGCGTTCTTCATGCGTCCTTCGCATCTTAGTAACCCATCGATATCCTTGAACAGTCTTAGATTACGGCTCAAGTCTGTTTCTATTTCCTGGACCTCTGATGGAAAGTATTCTTCTTGTAATCTCTTAATCTGTTCGATCCTGCTACTTGGTATATCCTTGTTGTTTATTTCTTCTAGCTTAGTGATGGATTTTACTTCACGTTTCTTAAAGAGTTCTGCGCTCTCTCCGTTCGTCGGACCCTCCCCACAGGTTGGAAAAGAAAGTGTCTCTTCGCCGCGGTCCGCGGGCCACCACTTCGGCTCTTTCAGTAGGAATTCTGGTCCTTTCTGCCATATCTCTCTGTTTATATCCAATGTGGGAGGTCTGGTTGCTACGTCGGCTGGGTTTAATTCAGATGGAACATATCTTACGATTAATTCTCTGTTTTTCTTTATTTCTTCGATGCGTCTGGATACAAATGGAGGCAAGAGTTTGTCTGACTTATGCCAGGCTATTACAATTTTACTATCTGTCCACAATGTCTGACTAATTAGTCTTATCTTGAGCTGTTTCATTACAAATTTAATGAGTCTACTTCCTATGAGTACTCCCAGTAGTTCTAAGCGTGGTATCTTAAGATTATCTTGATCCTTTATTGGTACTAATCTGGATTTTCCTATGATGAAGTGTATATTTTCTCCATTCACTATGTAAACTGCTGCTGCGTATGCTTTCAAAGAGGCATCAGTAAAGCAATGTAATTGGTATTTTCCTGTACCTGTTACATAACATCTGGGTACGAATATCTTGTGTATTTCTTCTAACTCTTCCCTAATCTCATTCCATTTGTCACACAACTGTTCTGAAAATATCTCATCCCATTTATATTTCTGTCTCCACAGATCTTGTAGGAATAACTTTGCTGATAGCATGTATGGAGTGCCAAATCCACACGGGTCGTAGATTGATGCAATGACCTTTAATACACCCCGTTTATTGTTTGCTTCTGTGTTGACATCGAACTTGAGTTGGAGTGTGTCTTGTTCTAGATTCCACTTCAAACCTAAGATTTTAGGGCTACTAACTTTATTTGTATCCGGTATCTGTTTCATAAATTCCTTTGAATTGGAACACCAGTCTCTTATGTTTAATGAAATTTGTTGAAAGGTGTCTTTGGCGGCTCTATATAGACTTAAAGCTTCCTCTATTGTTGAGGTGCCTGTGATGAGATTGTCAACATATATGTCATCCGCTATTCCTTTCATTAGCTGTAGTTGTGATCTATTTAGATGGTGTTTGATAGTGGCGTTTAAGATGAATGGACTTGAAATTATACCAAAGGGTACTCTGCAAAATCTCATGCATTGTAAGTTATCTTTATTGACTGGTTTAGTGATATCTTTAATCCATAAAAATCGTGTCACATCTCTGTCTGCCTCATGTAATGCGATCTGTAGGAACGCCTTTTCTACGTCTGCGGATATCGCAATTTTATGATGTCGAAATCTTATCAGCAGGCCTGTTAAGTCTTCCAACATTAACGGGCCACAGTACAGGCATTGATTAAGGCTCTTGCCTTCGCCGCTCTTCGCAGAGGCATCGTACACGATCCTAATGGGTTTTCCTTTCTGAGCTACGCAATGGTGAGGTAAGTAATGTATTGGGTGATCTTCAGGAATCGTGGATGTTTGTATTATTTCTATAATACCGTTCTTCACTTGATCTTGAAGTGTCTCATCATACGTTTTAAGGGTTTCTTTATCTAGGCGCTTTAACAAGCTCACCAGTCTTCCATAGGCTAGGCCATAATTAGATTGTAGAGCTGGAGGATATTCATTCCAGGGCCAAGCAATGGTATATCGACCATCGATAATACTGGTCGTTCTATTGAAATTATCGACAGCTTCTTCTTCTCTATTGGATTTCGGAGAGTCGTTAATTCCGATGGATTCAAGTTCCCATAGGAACGAGATATTACCCTGGTCAATAGGTAAGTCTGGTGGGTCTAATTTTGTTTCTATTGCGCTTTGAAAGTAAGTAAGTACCGATAGTGTCTCAGTTGGTTTAGTTTCTAGTTTCCCAGATAGTATCCAACCGAACTTGGACTTCACCAAGTATAAATCATCTTTTAGTTGTTTTCTTTCAGTCGTCATGAACGAGAAATAGTAGTCGTTGCCAATCAAGATATCAACTTGGTCGTGTAGTGATCCATCGTCTGCAAGAAGTTCCTTACTCTTCCATAGACTTAACTCTTCCCCATGGTATGGGACTCCATTAGTTATTGTTGGTACGACGTTTGCATAGATTTCTTTCGTTCCTTCATGTCTGGTCTTTATTCCCAACTTGACTACAGAGCTGATGAATTCGCGAGGTGCCTTTGATCCAAATGTAAATACTGTGAGGTTATCTTCTTGCTCTGTCTGTAAGTCCAGCATGCTGGCTGCACTCTTAGTGATATAAGATCGCTGTGAACCGGAGTCTAATAGAATTCTGTATTTACCTTCATTGCTACTTCCTAGCTTCTTAACGTGAACTATGGCAGTCTGTAACGCTGTGGATCCTCTCGATCCCACCGTCATCATCGTTACTTCTGTTTTCGTTGAAGATGCCGAAAATTTAGTGGGGCACAAAGCTCTGTTGTGGTCATTTTTTCTGCAGTAAAAACATTTCTTCTGATATTTGCAGGCTCTCATGCTGTGTCCTTCTCTGAAGCATTTATAACATCGGTTTTTAAGTTTTTGCTTTCTTTCTTTAATATCTTTAACCTTTGAACATTGGTCATGATAGTGATCCTCTCCACAGAAAATACACGCTAACTTCCTTCTCTTCTTCTGTGGACCTCTTGTCATTTGTTCGATATTTTTCTTGTGATCTTCCCGCTTACTGTGTCCCCTCTTGCGAAATGAATTATCTCTATCAACCTGGTGCCGTGTATTTTTATTTTTGTGTTTATATTTAGTTTCATCCATTTGATGTTTACTGGCTGTACTAGCGCCATCCGATTTCTTATTTTCTTGTGTTACGTGCAGCGATTCAACAGTGTATTCGTTTTTAAGTTTTCCCTCATTTGCAATTCTGCCAGCGTCTTCTCTTGCTGATATGATCAATTCAAGATTTCTCCGTATATCCTTGATAGAGTTACTAGTTGTCTTCAATTTTAATTCGTATATCAGGTCTTCAGGTAATTTCTCGAAGATCAAGTATCGGAGATGACTATGATTAACATCCTCTTTAAGTGACTCTAATACTCGTAGATGTCTTTCTATGTTGTTGAGAGTGGTTCTACAAGAGCTCACTGACTTTTCAGCGGGTTTCACTTTGGACAGTGCAGCATAATGAGCATCGATCAGGTGGACGGAGCTTCCGTACCTTTCCTGTAGAGTTTTGACTGCAATCTGATAGTTTTTTCCGGTAATGTCGAATCCTTCGATCGACTCCTTAGCCTTTCCTTTCACTGAAGCTTGTAAATACAGCAATTTATCGACGTCTGCGATGTTACGGCTATCTATATTGGAGTGAAATTGGTCCCAGAACTGGTGCCACTGTAGGATGTCACCATCAAACTCAGGCAAGTGGAGTTTGGGTAATTTGCTGCTAATTGTTTCACTACCCAGACTGGAGTGACTCTTATTCTGTGACTGTAACTTCACTTCAAGTTGAATAAGGTTCTGTTCAGCCTCGAGCTGGATTTGTGACATACAGCTTACGTCATCAGCGGAAGGATGTTCTACTAGACGAAAATAATTGTTCAAGTCTTCATTAAATCTGTTTAATAATTTGGTAAGTGTAGCCGCAATAATCTCTGCTTCTCGTCTCCCTTCTGTATCACTTACTGAAAGGGTCATGGACAGGTCAGAGTTCCTCTTAATTTCATTGATAATCATTGATAAACGATTAAGTATGATATTATCCATGGCTCTAGGGTTTATTTTGCTTCGTAAATAAATGTGTGATAATGCTGAAAGCAAAATACAATCCGATAGTAATTCGACCAAATCACATACCGAACAATATAAGACCTCACATAAGACACATATAATTATTCTTAGTTATTCATCAATAACACAATCACGAATAACAATCGTTACTTATTCGCATAATAACTAAGTTGTACATTTCAATATTATATTTGGTTGGTACTGTCTTATTGTACAAACAATCTATACACAATGTATAATTTTCTAAAATAAATTAAATGAAAATTTATTAAAACAACCTTGCGACATACCATTTACTATGGCGAAAATGGTTCCACATATTGTGTCAATAAACAAGTAAATACCTCTTGTATTTATCTCACTATTACACTAATAAAGTTTCGTCGCATAATCATCTTTCAAGTAACCGTCTAAAAGGCCATAAAATAAAATAAAACGTGAATTTCACCTGATTTGTGTAGGTACGAGAAATATGCTAAAGGTTATTTCTGCCAGACGTTATCTATGGACTGGACCTCCTTTAGTCTCCCTAGCGTAGGTGTGTATTGATTCCCAAATTCGTTGATCGATGTCGTTCTGTTGATCTCCTGATTACTATTATCAACACAAATCCAAATGTTAGTTGGTGACTGACCGTAGATTCAAACTTTATTAGAATATTATTCACTGTTTGTTTCGAAGTTTGTTTATACTTTGACACTATCCAAATATTTTGCCGGTGACAGGTGTCGACCCGATGACATGGGCGTGAAAGTTGACAGATATCTGTTGCCGTTCAAAGTCGCGTCCTACAAAACAATAGTTAGTTTCAGGTAAAATCGAAGTTTAGAATAATTATTTCATTTAATTAAGCTAGGCATTATCCGTTTGTTCGTTATGAAATATACCCGACTCAATAATAAAGTACTGATTACATGAATATCTCGATTATCGTTATGTTGGTACCACTGTAACTGTTCTTACAGAAAACGACTTTCACAATGAACGAATCAGGGAACTGATGGTTTGTTTATAACTTATATTACGTTTTACAAATTATAAATTTATAACATATCACATAATGAATAATCATACATTTAATAAATCATTGCACACATAAAATCATGTAGTAGTTTCATACACTAACGCCATCTCTATTCGGATCCAGGAGTAAACTCGAGAGATTTTGATATTTGTCTATTTATTGGAAAACAACGACAATTATTGGATAATAATTCTCATTTTTTTTTCAGATTTCAGATTCAAATAAATAATACACAATTACAACAACATTGGTCTGTTTGGTTAATTGTATTTTCATAGGTGGGCTTATGCACACATTTAAACATTATCTGTGCGAACTGCCTCTCCAGCTTGCAATCATGTTAGTTTAGACCAGTAATTGTTAAAGTTTCGTTATATACACAAACTGCCCAATGTTGCTTAGGGAACCACTCCCCTAAGGCAAGGTTCACACATGTAAATAGATGGATGCACAAGAAGGTGAAATATGGACGAGCATCATTCTTGTAGTATTGAGAGACTCATTCTCATACTAATTCTCTTGACCATGTTGCTGTGGTAATTATGCTTAAATGGTCTCGTCACTCCAGCAACATGCACAATTACATAGTATAGATGGGTATGCTATTACATCAAGCTCTTGGATGTTGTCATATCCCAGCATCTCCACCATGTCGCAACGCCCTGCTCTATAATGTAAGTCCTATGGGGTATGTAATATAGTTACGCCTCGGGTTCGCTTACATTAGCAGGCGCACGAATATTATTCTTCATTTGTCATGGTGATAAATAATTTAAGTATCATACCTCGCTTTATTGCTCCCGTCCCTATTTCACTTCCTTCCACAGCTCTTTCACCTGTCCTTGCCTCGCCTGTCCGCCAAGCCGCTAGCCGCTGCTGTTCACCATCTGTAGGTGTTAATGCCCGTTGATACTAACTACTTCTGTACCACGGGCGAGGAGAAAGGAGCATGCTCGTAGGATACTTAAGACCATGCCACTTCTCCCAAGCTGTAAACATAATCTAGTATTAACAACACACTCATACATGGAGGCCAGTATGATCAAGTCATACATTCCCAACTTTAAGCGCAGATGCTCGGGTGTTTAAACCTTCTGTCGGTCAACCCTCGCACTCTCCTGGTGCCAGCTTTAAGCAGATGCTCGGGTGTTCAAACCTTCTGCCGGTCAACCCTCGCACTCTCCTGCTGTCTTATGGCGAACACGTTAGCCGACTGTTATATCAGGTAGGCGATATTAGTCTTCGCCCTACTGATCTCATATAGGTAGCGTTATCCTGTGATTGCAATCACCCGTAACTTAGATACCTCTTTAGGGGGGGGGCCACTGTGACATGTATGTAAGCTAGCCTTGCCTTACCTCCTCGCGCTGCCCGCGCGGCCGGCTTGGCACTGCTTGCCTAACCTCCACGCGCCGCCCGCGAGGCCGGCACGGCACAGGCTTTATCATTAAGCTAGTCTTGCCTTACCTCCCCGCGCCGCCCGCGCGGCCGGCTTGGCACAGCTTGCCCAACCTCCACGCGCCGCCCGCGAGGCCGGCACGGCACAGACTTTATTATTAAGCGATACTTATCCTTAATCATTTACCAATACCGGCTCATGACTTTAACCACCTGCAATATTACTCGGCACACTCAGCTACATATGCTATCTAGATATAGTACATGGCTTTAGGCTAATTGGCTTTAAGCTACTTGTTCTACTTAGCTTTAATTCTACTTAGTCCAAATCTACTTAGTTTTAAATCCTTTTCTACTTAGATTTGTTCTACATCTCCTTAGATTTGTTCTACATCTACTTAGCTTTATATCAGTCCGTCGAGCACGAACGCTTCCACCAAAAAGGACGCCAACAAAATGGCCGTCTACGGCGTTTTAGAGTTCAGAAACGAACTTACCATAGACAAATATTCACTCTTCATCATAGAGTAGATGGAGACCTCGTTGTGATGCGTTGCTCAAGATGTTGCCAGGTAATTTAATTATTTACAATTATTATTTACATTCGCGTCACGACGCGACAGCTTTCTTGCGCCGCTAGTTACTAAACGCTTTGTTCAATAGCCAAGTAGCCAAATAGCTAGCTAGCTAGCTGGCTATTACACCTCAAATAGCCGGTTAGCTAAGCTATTGCGGCTAGGTAGCCATCTCTAGTCAGAATCAGATCAGACAGAAAAAAAATCGTGTTTTCAGTTTTTCACCATAGGTTTTCACCATAGACATATTTTTCACCATGATAATATTCTGTTACAGTAATTTAGATTTTTAGAACCAGTCTCAGTTTATAGGGTTTATAGTGATATGCTTGAAAAAAAAATGTTTAAAATCTAGATTTCTATTTTTTGTTTTATTTCTATTATCTCGGTTGACCAATGGGGATGGCAACTCAAAGCTAATCGTAGATGGCGCTGCGATAGTTGGTCCCCACGTCTACCTTGTACAAAAAAACAAACAAGATTATTTGTTATAAAAATTGAGTATAAATACAAAACAAATATGGAAAATTATTCGTCCATGCAAGTACTATATACTAAAAGAAGAATTAAGACGCCGCGGCGCATCTACAAGAGAAAAAAAGTGATTTAATTGAGTGGTTATACATTTGATTTTACCGTAATAAATCCACAATTACTTGTAGTTGAGGTTTCAATTTTTGAGTTTAGGTATGTTTTACCTGTCCTCTCCTATAACAAGAATATAATGCTGCTTTTGACTTTCTATTTTGATAAAATATCATAATGTTTTAAGTCAGTAATTTTAACCTTTTTTTCTATTTAGATTCGAGAAATATCACAATATATTTAATTTCTTAACACCACAACTATTACAAAACTCGTTCCAGGTGATAATTCTTCGATTTTCGAGCGATGCAATACTGGTACATAACCTCCAAAAGAAAAGTAGATATTATTTTGAAAAGTGTATTCCATCATTTTTACAGCTAATTACACAACATCTAGTCATTTTACATCAATAAATGTTTTTTTTTTTCTGAAAATTCCTTTGATTTTACAGTTCTTTGGGGACCAAACTGTCATTTTCACTTTGACACTTGCCTTCCCCATTGTAATTGCAGTTGCAACCACAAATGAGTGCCAAAACTGATAAATAAGACGATAAAACTACTAATACTATAACAGACACTAAGTAATTTCAATAACAATATTTTATGAATAGAGCCTCTTTTAATTTTTCCTTTACAAAGAGGATTTCACTGTTTTTCGGGAAGAACTGTACTCCATTTTCTTTATTCTCTTTGTCTAAAAGTATCAGTATCTCCTTTTAAGTAACTGCCACTACTTACATCTAACTTGTAGAGATCATAAATACACCCAATAAGTAAGTAAACATAATATTTTATCATAGTTTTTCATAATGTTTACACTTTAGGTTAATCGAATGAGCAGTGTTTACTTTAAATGCTTGTACAATATAATCTCGCGACTATAAGTAATATAGTGGTTTTGTGCTATTCTGACCATTCTTGGCAAATAGTAGTTGTCAAGGGATTTTTATATGATTCACATAAATAGTGAGAAAAAACATTAAAAGAAGATTGAGCGTGTTTTCTTTGCTGTTTATTTTTTATAATAAATATTTAAGGTTTTTGTCCTAAATCAATCAACTCAGGTGAAAAGTCTCCACTGTTGGACATAGGCTTCGCCCAAGCTATGCCACAAAACTCTGCCCTCCTTTATGTATTAAAGTATTACTCTTAAAATATAAGCCACGTCAGAAGCATGTGACCTCACATGCGTCTGATGTGGCTTATTTTTCCCAGAGGCGGCTTTGTTAACTCTGATACCAGACATTCTGACACAAAAAGAAAAAAAAATCTTTAAAAATGGCTGCAGAGTGGACAGTCATCTTTTTAGAAGAATCATTATTTCAAAAACCGAGAATTGAAACGCTACGTTTTTCATTAAGGCCTTTGTCAAACAGACAGGCGATAGCGAACCGAACCGAATCATGTCATATAAAAATGCGAAAGCGATCCGATACTCTATGTGACAGGCTTCAAACAATTCCATACATTACAAACAAAAACGCTACGCCACGCATTCGGTTTGACAATAGCTTTAGAAAGGCATAAATTCAATTATTCTAAGATCTCATTAAATTATCCCCAGTGTAGCCTAACCCTTAAAAAAGCATTGCCAGCGAACTGAACCCAGCGACGACCTCGAAAATTAACTAAAAAACAAACACTGGAACTTTGAACTTTACACATTTTTTGCTAAGAACCAGTTTCAACGCTAAATTAAATTACTTCCAAGTGTTTTGTACATTTAAATCTAGCAATTGCAGCGAGACACATACAGTATGTATTAAAAAGGTCATGTAAGATCATTCCTCGATGGTATTGTAGTTGTAAACTCAGCATTTGAGCACGAGGTTACTGGTTCAATTCCCAGGTTGAGCAACCACGGAGTCTGAATTTGTGAACGGTTGATAGCCACAGCATCGCCACCTAGGAGAAATTAGTAGAAATAAAAAAAATATCAACTTTTATTGGATCCCACCAAAGTAATTATAAAGAAAACTACAACTGTGTCATATAATATTTCCACTGTCAAGCCACGGCACAATTCACTGCAACGAAATTTCGCAAAGTGGAAACGGCGAATCATCGAAATCTTGTGGCTTATACGAATGAGCTGCATTCCATACATTTGTATTATTTTGTACTAGTCGCAAGAAGATTCGCCGTTCGCCAAAAGAATTTTCGCAACGGCGAATTGTCCCGACATTGTGAGAGTCGCGGGCAACCGATGGATGCAAGAGGCGAATTGTCGTTCGGCGTGGCGGTGTAAGGGGGAGGCCTATGTTCAGCAGTGGACGTCTTCCGGCTGATGGTAATGATGAATTGTCACGTGGCCAGGCGGTCAATGTATAAAACAGCACATTTTTCTCTAATGGTGTCCAGATACATGCTGTATATTATGTAGAAACAGTATTTACATAGCTTTTTTTTTTTTTTTTGTGGGATTTTATGACCTGGTAACTAAGACCTTTAGGTCAAGTCTTTTTATTTTCACTTTCCTTTTTTTTGTCTTCACTTTATTTTAAATTGAGTTCACTGTGTTTTTTATGTATTTGTATAATGGTTTGTAACTATTCTGGTCTTTTAATAACTGTTCAAGGGGCGGCGGTGGGCGGGAAGAATCACTTATTGTATTCACATCACTTAATTCACTAGCCAACACTAATCTGTCAAGCAAGAAGTTTTGACATTCAAAGATGAGATGTTCAACGGTTCCTTCTCTTGATTCGCAAAACGGACATAAACTACTTCGAATAATATTCATTCTTGCAAGGTGTGACGGTGCAGTGTTATGACCAAAGCGCAGTCTATTCATCGTGGTGATAAAATCTCTGCTGGCATCTTTTAGTTGATCATACCATGGTCTATTAGGTAGGTTTTCTTGAATGGTCCCATACCACTTTCCTTTCGTCTCTTGGTCTTTTTTCCATATTTCATACCACAACTCATTAATTTTCCTATTAACATTTTCTAAATAATCAGTCATAGGGACCTTAACTGTAATTTTTACATCTATAGAATTCTGACCCTCATATGCGGTTTTATCAGCTATTTCGTTTCCTGTAATACCCCTGTGAGAGGGAACCCACAAGAAAGCAATTTGTATATGTTCAAAATGATATTGGTAGATTATTTGTTTAATAAAATAAAGAATATAATTAGTTTTAAATGCTACTTTGAGGTTAGATAAGGCTGTTATTATGCTTAGCGAATCAGAAACAATTAAAAAGTATTTACAGTTAGACATCAAACGTATTCGTAATAATGCTTGATAAACCGCATATGCCTCTGCTGTAAATATTGAACAAGTTTTATGCAGAACAAAGCTTTGAGAGAATTTTTTTTGTGGATCGTACAATGCCGCATGGACATAATCACTTCCCTTGCTACCATCAGTGTACAAAGTATAGTAACTTTTGTTTTTTTCTAAGAACTGTAACATATCTAAATTATTTGTGATTGTGTTTTGAAAAACTTTTACAGGGTGTGAAATACATTGGTATGTAAAGGAATAACATGGCCACGGACATTGTTTTCTAATATTGGAACAACTATTGTCTATTTCAAGTAAGATGTTGGACAGCTTTGGAAAAATACCATTCAGCAGATCTTCTTTTGTTTGCATCTCAGGATTTTCATGTACAAAAGGTAATATTTTATTTATTATCTGCCTGTTATTTGATGATATTAATTTCAGAGAATATCTTTGTGCAAGTAATAATCTTCTCAAATTTAAGGGCATGATTTTAGTCTCCACTTCCATGGCCCTAATGGGAGTGGAGCACATAGCACCAGTAATTACTCTCAAAGCCCTATTCTGCATGACATCTAATTTATTTACATGTGAGCTGTACATATAACCTAGTGAACTGTAATCAAAATGGCTTCTAACAATAGCTTTATATAGTAATGATAATATTTTAGGGTCTGCTCCCCATGATACACCAGCTAGACATTTCATTAAATTCAAACCTTTTAAAGCATTTTTGGAAATGTGTCTGATATGTGTCTCAAAAGTCAATTTTTGGTCTATTATTATCCCCAGAAATTTCTTAGAACTAACTTTGGGTATAATTTCATTGTTGTAAATTATGTTAGATGTGGAGCTATCATTACCAAAGATCATTACATTGCTTTTAGATGGGTTGATTTTTAAATGTAATACATCATTATAATAGTGATATAACTGACTTAAAGCTATATTTACATTGTCAATTGCCATCCCTAAATTATAGTTACTGCTGTATATAACAATATCATCGGCAAATTGAAGAATATTTACATCTTTATTATTTACAAATTTACAAATTTCACTTGTGAAAATATTGTACAGCAAAGGGGACAGTGTAGCTCCCTGCATTGTGCCTCTTGAAGCAGATTTTGGTCCAAACAGTTTATTATTATGTCTTATATACAGTGTCCTATTATTCAAAAAGTTAAAAATCCATTTACATAACTGTCCTGGTATACCTAGCCTAGACATAATTTTGACTAATATTGCAGGATCTACACTGTCAAAGGCACCTTGAACATCTAGAAAAGTACAAACTGTATGTAATTTTTTATTCTTTGCATGTTTCAGGTCAGAAATCAGAGAAATAAAACTATCTGCACAACTGCGGCCACGACGAAAGCCATATTGGACATGCGGAATGATACCATTGGATTCAACCCACCAATCAAGACGAAATTTAATCATGTTTTCAAAAATTTTCCCAAGACATGAAGATAATGAAATTGGTCTGTAAGAACTGGGAAGTTCTGGGGGTTTCTCTGGTTTTAGTATTGGAACCACACATTGTGTTTTCCATGATTGAGGGATAGTTTTAGTATGCCAAAGTAGGTTAAGAATGTTAAGAAATATCTGTTGGGCAGATTCATCTAAGTTTTTAATGATAATGTATGGATAGTCATCTAAACCAGGTGTCGTATTTCGTCTACTTTGCAAAGCCATTGTAAATTCGCGCCATGAAAAAGGATCTAATAAAAATTTTGAATTCAAATTATCATTGTTAATATCAAAAAGGTTATTTATGCTACTAGAATCAGTTAAATTGGTATTATCAGATAATTTATCTAAAAATGGAAAAATAAAATCATCTTTATATGATTTGTTACCAGGTCTAATACCTTTGAACATCTTTAAATAATTCCAGGTCTTACTTATTGGAGTAGTTCTATTGAAACTGTTACATAAGTTGTTCCATCCAACTTTCTTTTGCTCAGAGATGGTTCTTTTTTTCTTGGCGTCTATTCTTTTGTAATTTAAATAGTTTTCCATACTAGGCTCCCTCCTATATAATTTCAATGCATCATATGAAGCAACTACACTTTTTTCACATATGTCATTCCACCAAGGAGCTGGGGGTCTACTTTTAAACTTGTTTATTTTACATAATTTTGGAATTGTTATTTCTTTTAGCAAATCTAAACGAGAACAGAAATTGTTATATGTAAGAACAGGATCATATAGTTTAAGAGTTAAGTCATTAAATATTACTTTTGATATTGTTTTATATGTCTGCCAATCTGCTTTTTTATATAAAAACTTATTGATCGGAGGATTTATGTGATATTTATCTACAAGTAATGAAATTTCTGTAATGGTTGGGTAGTGATAACTTCCCATGGTATCACCATGCACAGTCCACTCACACAATGATGCAAGGTTAGAACTGATGAAGCTAACATCAATAGCAGAAGGATTTTGTCCTGGTCTATTAATGGTTGTAAAACTTCCATCATTTAAAATACATAAGTCTAAGTCATCAATTATATTAAACAAATCGTGACCTCGGCTTTTAGTTGTAAGACATCCAAAAGCAATGTGATGTGCATTGAAATCCCCACTAATAAATATAGGCTTAGGAAGATCTTGAATTATGTCGTGTAATCTATGAATTCGTACGTGTGCAGTTGTTGGCGGGCAATACACACAGAGCACAGTTAAACTGCCGCGTACCGTACTTATAGATAAAGCTACTGTTTGAATATTTTCATAGAATTGCGTGTTTATTCTATTATATTTAAGATATGGTCTAATCAGTATTGCTACACCATTGTGAGCATTATTCGAATTTTTGTTATAAATATTGTATCCAGGTATTCTAAAATTGTCATCTTTAAACCATGTTTCATTAAGCAGACAAATATCAATATTTTGTTCTTTTAAAAATTTTATCAATAGGGGTTTTTTACTATTTGCACTTTGAATATTAAACTGAGCAATTCGTAGTTTATGTTGTGTGAAATTTGGGTCCATTATTTAAGGTTTTTAACTAATGTATCTGTAATTGTTTTAATGGTAGTAGGGGTTTTATCCCCTTTATTTCCCAACTCCACCAATGTCTGTACTAGGGCCATAAGTACATCATTGTTGGCAATTATTTGAGTTTTAAGGTCACTGACATTACTTACACTATTATTTACAATATCATTTACATTATTATTTACAACATTATTTACACCATTATTTACAGTTTTACTATTTATAGGCTTAATTACAGGATTATGTACAAGTTGCCTTTTTGGCGGCGATAGCGGAGGGAATTCAGTTGTGTTAGTTAAGTTTTTAGTTTGGGTAGCACTTGCATAAGTTATTTTATTTTTCTTTTCAATAATTTTATTCATTTTGATGGGACATAATTTTGAAATTGCAAGATGGGGCCCACTGCAGTTTATACAACAGACCTCAGTTGGTTTATCGCATTCCTTATATAAGTGCTCACCTCCACAAATTGAACATCTTTGCTTACTATTACAAATTCTTGCAGAGTGATTAAATTTAAAACATCTAAAACATTGTTGTAAAGGGGACACATATTCAAAAACTCTATAGGAAAATAAATCATAGTGTACATTGTCTGGTAGAATATTGGAAAGGAAAGTAATGCTCACTGTTTGTAGTGGGACACGTTCTTGGCCAACTTTTTTTGTGAATCTTCTTATTGCAATGATTTCATAAATAGATGATAGCTTTGTATATAGATCTTTATTGGATATGTTAGGAGGAACAAATCTTATAATGCCAGTTTTTTCTATTTGTGCAGCTGGTATGAAGGCCTTCATGTTGTGTTTATTTAGAAAAGATGTATTCATTATGAAATTATTAGCTGTATTATATTGCTTGAAAATAATGGCTATTTTATTGGCATTCACGCGTTGGATTGCCGTCACACCTTTAATTTCACTTGAGAATATATGATTTAAGTATATTGGGCTCTTGTTGCCTATCTTGTCATTTCCGTTAGATTCAATAAATACTTTGAAGTCTGTGTTAATTGAGTTTTCGGGATACAGTCTTTTATAGTTTGGCTTAATGAAAGGCGAAAAAGAGTCAATACGCTCACCACCGCCGCCATCGCCACCGTCAGAGTCTCTCGCTCCTTGTAGTGTCTCCTCAGCCCGAGGACGCTTTAGAGGGGCGGGCGGGTTATCCCCGCCCCCCTCGTTACCCACCATTTCGTCGAATTACTATTATATAATTAAACAGTTTTGTACCACTTTTATCTCAAAAAACCTAGCAATTTATTTAAAATTAATTTTCAAAAAAAAATTTTGAACCGCGCTTTTTTCAAGTTCCCGCCAGAATCTATTTACATAGCGATTAGTACAACAAACACGTATGGCATTGTTAAGTTAATTAATTTGAAACTTAAGAATCACTGGCCGAAAATACTTAATGCAATAATGGTCTAGAAAAAACTTTTGATGGCTGGACTTATTTTGTGCTTATAAATACGTGGGTTTTTATTCTGCGTATGTGGAAAATATGAAATGATTCATTTCGTATCGAAAAGAACAAAAAAAAAAAAAAAAAAAAAAATAGGTAAGTAATTGTGAAATTCTCTCCAACAAGAACGGCGCCCGTGTTTTATATTAATGCCCTCTTTCAGATAGGATAGGAGGCCTATGTCCCAAAATTGGGAATTTTATAGACTTTTGCACGCGTAGCATGATCAATTCCATCTCTATTCCAACAAGAATAGACAAAGTCATTTTATCGTTATTTAACTTACTAAGATTTGGGAGAGATCCACCTCCTTACGGTTCACCCCGAGCAACAGGACCACCTGTACTCTATGGTGATGGATGAGCTATCCTACTAGCGGTGGAAAGCTTCACCAAGGCCGCCTGCCCGCGACCACCATCCATCGGTGCGCAGGAGTGCCTGTTCTTTCTGAGTGAGCTCGCTCCATGTTATATCTCATCTTTGTTTCTGGGCTAGATTGAATTAGAGCAAACCCAATACAAACAAATCTGTAAAAATTTAAATGCGTCATTTTCGTAAAAAATATTTCTTCAAAGTTTATCCACCTGTTTTCAGTCTAGATTTTTTGCACATCCTAGTTTTTTCCCCCCAATTATATTTGTACCTAAACATGGGTTTTATCTTGAGTCATTGATTGGGCAATTTATTATTTAATAACGATTCAAATCTGACAGCTGGCCTGTGGGAAAACGACGATTTTATTAGATTTGGGGAAATGATTATGAATGGTTTTTTTTTGTCTCTTATACTTCACTAGCTATGACGGGGCCCCTCTATAGAGGGCCAAAGCCTGCCGGGGTCGCGGGACTTAAGGAATTACCGTGACCACGGAACGTAAAGGGCTATTGTAGGACACCGTGGATTTTAGTCAGTACGAGTCTGACAGTCCCTCCCGCCCTGCCCTGGGACTCATTTGATGTTTTTACCGCGATAAAAAAAGCTGCCAGTACGTGAAAGAGAGTAACAAGCGTGTATGGATCTATCCATCCATCACTCTTACAAACTTTTACATTTATAATACATAGTAGTAATTATAATTTTACTATATTACGCAGCTTCATAAAACTCTTTCAGACAGTACATAAACTCTTTTGTTTTACGACAAGACCAGCGCGTGCGCAGTCTAAAAACGCCCCCGTTTGAATCATTTTCAGTACATTGAGCAGATGAGCAATGATTACTGCCATAATTTGTGCTTTTTCACACTTTATATGCCAATTCTTTAGACTCTAATAAAAATGCTTTTTGGAGCTTATTATATTATTAATTTTGTTTTTACAGCTGTAAAATCTTGTGTTTATTGTCAGTTTATGAAGTGAATTATAATTTAAATCATTGAAAGAAGCTACTGTGCTTATTAATACTGTATTTTTAGAACTTTTATTATTTTCATTAGGTATTTGATTCATGATAATTATTTTGGTGCGTACTGACATAAGGTCAATGTTTTCCTAATCTTAAAATTATTTGTATGAATAATAATAATGCATTCAGATATTAATGATACATTGATATTTGTTTAATGATGAACTTAATTAGCAACTAATTATTTAAATAACTATCTACAAAATTATTAACTTCTGAAAATTTTGTTATTGTTTTTACTTCTAATTCATCACTTCAGGCTCACTCTATTTTTCACAACCAATATCTCATTTTATAGAGTCTGTCCAATTTTTTCAAAAGGATACTTTTCGACCATGAAACATTTCAATACATTTACGAACATAGGTCTGACCTAGTATTTACAAAACGTGTAAAAAAATGACGGTTCAGAAATCTATAATTAATATCACAATAGCTGTCTAGACTTTAGACCTACTTTTTATGAAAATTTAATCACCTGTCCAAAGCATGTACGGAATATAAAATTACATAGAATGAAATATACACCTCTTCGAGGCAAAACATTATGTTTTGTTTCTTAATGATATTTAATACTGATTAGTATTGGGAACACTGAAATCAGTATTAATGTTTGGACTATTACTGAATAAGAAATTGATATTGATTTTAGTTATTTATGATTACTTTTTAGAATATTGATCAATTAGAAACATAAATGATGACTGATCACCATAGGTCGGAATTACGCCTTTGTCAAACTTACAGACGAACCGAATGCGTGGCGTAGTGTTTTTGTTTGGAATTGTTTGAAGCCTGTCACATAGAGTATCGGATCGCTTTCGCATTTTTATATGACATGATTCGGTTCGGTTCGCTATCGCCTGTCTGTTTGACAAAGGCCTTAAGAGCGCCCTTCCCCGTCCGACGAGCGGCAACGCGAGAATGGCCAAAAAGCTTGTTGTTACATCCAGAACAAGAGGCAAACCCGTCCCCGCTCGACTTGTCCCCCGCTTACCTCTTACCGCCACATGGCTTGTTAGCCAGTGCAAGCAAGTGAGAACGCGATAACATTGAAAGAAAAATAGTGTGCGGAAATTTCATAAAACTTGTTCCAAGAAATACGTGTTTTTTCGTAAGCCTTAAAAGATTATGAAAAAAAAATTTTGCATTTAGATACTCCATTACATTTGCAAGGTTTCTATGCAAATATTTCTTTCCGGTTACAATTAATGAGTACATTATAAATGCCCAAACATCATATAAAATTTGTGCAAAAAAGCTGATTTTTGGAGGTTTGTACTGAATTTGTTACTTAGAATTTTGATTTCGCGTTTTAATAGAAACCTAGATATAGTGCACAAGATGCCTATTAGTTCAAAAGTTTCAAAGAAATATCTTTTACAACGCCATAATCACGTACGAGCGTTTGTATGAAAAGATAAGTAAGTAGAGTTATTAACCGACTTCAAAAAAAAAAGTAGGTTCTCAGTTCGACCTGTATGTATGTATGTATGTATGTATGTATGTATGTATGTATGTATGTATGTATGTTTGTCCGCGATTATCTCGCGTTTGGCTGAACGGATTTTGATGCAGTTTTCAGGAAAGTGTTCATTATATTCTGGAGAAGGTTTTAGTATATAAAACTTATAGATATCCCGTGACGTTGCCCGCGTGGATCCGATTTGCTTACTTGGATCGTAGATTTTAAGGGACGATTGCATGTTTGTCCGCAATTATCTCGCGTTTGGCTGAACGGATTTTGATGCAGTTTTCAGGAAAATATTCATTATATTCTGGAGAAGGTTTTAGTATATAACACTCATAGATATCCCGTGACGTTGCCCGCGTGGATCCGATTTGCTTACTTGGATCGTAGATTTTAAGGGACGATTGCATGTTTGTCCGCAATTATCTCGCGTTTGGCTGAACCGATTTTGATACAGTTTTCAGAAAAGTATTTGTTATATTCTGGGAAAGGTTTGAGTATATAACAATAATGGATATCTCGTGAAGTTGCTCACATAGATCCGTTTTGCTTAATAGGATTGTAGATTTTCAAAGACGCTGATTTTATGAAGATTTTTGTTGATTATCTCAACTAAAAAGGGAAAAATAAAAAAAACTTTTTTTAAAAAAGGGAACCGACTTCAAAACTAAACAAAAAAACTATAAAATAACTTTTCTTTCGGAAGTCGGTGGCCATAATGTCAATGAAATAAAAAAAAACAAAGCCACCGACTTCCGAAAGAAAAGTTATTTTATAGTTTTTTTGTTTAGTTTTGAAGTCGGTTCCCTTTTTTAAAAAAAGTTTTTTTGGTACTTGCATCGAAATGATGATATTAATAGGTATGGCTCTTCCCGGGATTTCTAACAGACAATCTCGTGTGGAAAACAGTATTATAAACAAATCTATACTAATATTATAAAGAGGACAACTTTGTTTGTTTGTAATGAATAGGCTCAAAAACTACTGGTCCGATTTCAAAAATTCTTTCACCAGTTGAAAGTTGCTTTCGTCCTGAGTGACAAAGGCAATAAGAAGGGGGGGGGGGGGGCGAGCGAAGCCGCTGGGAAAAGCTAGTAATAATAATAAAAACATCCGAGATAGATGAGACAAATAAATTGTTTGAAACTAAATAACTTTTTTTTATAATAAAACACGGGATTTTTCTGCTCTTTAAAAGTAATTCCGGGATATCCACTTTATTCTTTCGCAGCGTAAGTACATGAATAACTCGATCTAATTCAGACCTATGATGATCACGCGTTATGGATAAGAGCGCACTCCCTCTCAGAAGCTGAGAAGCACACCTGCTCTCTCAGAGAGCAGTTCTGTATCCCACCAGTGGGAATATTATAGCCTGATTATACGGCTTTAAGAGCTTTAGGTAAACAGTAAATACCTAAATAACAGCGTCAAAAAATCATTAAAATGACTCACTCTTTTCTCAGTGCAGTCTGAGAAAACTTGCTCTGAGGAAATACCTTTCACCAAAGGTGAATCAGATACAGCGAATGCTACGCTGTTTAAGTAAAAGTTTGATGACTAATTAAGTGAGTTCCTCACACATCGTCACTGTTTAGTTGGAATGAAAACAAAAAAATAAGAAAATAACACATTTTAGAAAAATAGTTTCTTGTCGGTTTTCGGTACAAGTTGTGTGTTAATTCAAGGGAAAAACACATTCCGCAATCTATTAATGCTGGCATCTTTAAATTAAGTTGTATACTTGTTGTGTACTTGTTTTATACTAATTTAGGTACTAATGGACCCATTTATAAATATGTATAACATATACAACGTGTAACGTTAATAGCGCAAAACCTCTCGTGAGGTTTTGCGCTATTAACGTTACACGTTGTATACTTACTTATATCGAATAGCAGAGTCCCTAAAACAGTCGTATTTGTTTAAAAGACCAAGCCCTGCACTAGTTATTAGGATTTCGATTTTTTTTTTATCGTTATTAAATCATCAAGTGAGTCCGCCCACTCAAGGAAGGGCGGGAAGGACTGTCAGACTCGTGCTAACTAAAATCCACGGTGTCCTTCAATACGTTCCGGGATCACGGTAATTCGTAAGTCCCGCGACCCCGGCAGGCTTTGGCCCTCTAAAGGCGGGCCCCCGTAATTATGCTGACACTCTTAGGCACGTGTGCAGCACGCGTGGAACACAACGCGCCGTCGACTCGGGCATGGTCCATGGTCGGACAGCGAGTCGCCCATTTCTCGCTGTTATTAGGATTTAGGCCTTTGTCAAACAGACAGGCGATAGCGAACCGAACCGAATCATGTCATATAAAAATGCGAAAGCGATCCGATACTCTATGTGACAGGCTTCAAACAATTCCATACATTACAAACAAAAACGCTACGCCACGCATTCGGTTCGTCTGTCAGTTTGACAAAGGCATTACTTCTGAAAATAATAAACGAGATAAATAAAGGCAAAAAAGTGTATTAAAAATAAACAGTTTTCTTATCAATTAATTCTCTCTTAGACTGCGAAATCTCTTTAAAGTTTCAACATACAAAGTTCTAAACATACAAAATACACACATAATTCCTATAAATTTAAGTAGGTGAGGTATCGTCTTACTAATATACTTAGTATTCTGTCCAGGACACAGTGGGAGCTGACTGTGGGAAATACGATCACTGCAATATACATATTAACGTCTAACACTCATTGAAAATGTTATGTTTGTCTATTTAGCGCGAAATTGTGGAGCTTGACTTAACTCCTAGAATAGGCACATTGGGATAAAAAATGTCCCATGTCAGACCGATCAGTCCAATCCAGACTATAGTGGTAGATTACCTCTGGACTATAGTTGAGGCTATTTGCAGTCAAAAATACATATTTCTGCGGCTGAGCGCTACCTTGATCTCCCCTAAGTCTAACTGTTTGAGTGGGTTTTTTTTTTCAAGAAAATCCAATAAATAACGAACCAAAAAAAATTCAGAGCCAAAGGATTTTAAAGAGATAATTTTAATAATTAATTGAAAAGTAAAGGTACGTTTTATAAAACTATTGCCTAAATTTAGAGCTGCCACGATCGATTTTTGAAACAGATTATGTAAAATTTTACTATTTTCTATTTTTGACATTTTAGTGACATGTTCCTTTGATAAAAAATCTACCTAGCGCTTTCCTTATAATGTAAGACCAATTAGCTTTAACTTATCTTAAACTTTTTTCACATTAATACGCGAGTGAAATCGCGATAAAAGTATAGCTAGCAATAAAGGTAATTAACAGATCATGATTTAGATATCCTCACGACCAAGCGCCGGGGTACCAACATAACTCTAGCATTATTATTTAATTAGCCCAGTGGTACTCAACCTAATGAGGAATCAATATGTATAGCTGTTGCCAGCGGCTTCACCCGCTACAACAAAAATTATCCCACGGGAACATAAAATCGGGATAAAAACTATCCTATGTGTTAGTCCAGGTTATAAACTATCTGTGTACCAAATTTTAGCCAAATCCGTTCAGTGGTTTTTGCGTGAAAGAGTAACAAACATACCTACATACACATACACAAACATACATCCTCACAAACTTTGGCATTTATAATATTAGTAGGATTACGTACACACGGCTACACATCAAGCTATGACAAAACTAGTATAAGCTGACCGTTCAATGTGCGGAAAGATCATATAAAGCGAGTCCAAGACAAACTGGTTTTGTATAGCTTAATTTGTAGCCGTGTCTAAATCTCTACAATAGTAGATGAAGGCGGAGATGTACTTAATAAAGTAAATCTCCGCCTTATCCTTAAGTAATTTAAAGTTCATCATCTGCCTAGCCTTTTCCCAACCATTTTGGGGTCGAACCAGATGCAACTGAATATTAGTATTTAGTATTTTACATGAAGCGACTGCCTATCGGACCTCCACAACCCAGTAACTGGGCAATACGATACCCCATGGTATAAGACTGGGTGTCAGACTTTCGAGCTTCTGACTAACAGTAACGATTGTCAAATATCTAGAAATGACAGCCGGCACCAACGGCTTTCCGTACTTTCTGAGACACGGAGGAAACTAGCTATGACAGACCCATCCAGAGGCTAACCTTGGCAATCGCGGTTTAACCTGGCAGATCGGACGTGAAAAAAGCTGTCTGTTTTCATACAATATACTCGTACATCAAGACAAAGGTTGAGGAGGATTAGGCGCACAATGCCACATTCGCAAAATGACATATTGACGCAAAATGACACATTCGCAAAATGTCATTTCTCAATTTGCCACATTAGCAAAATGCCACATTAGCAAAATGCCACATTAGCAAAATGACACATTCGCAAAATGTCATTTCTCAAAATGACACATTCACAAAATGCATTCTTAAAAGTTAAAGCCACTTAGTGACTTCTAGGCCAATGATTTATGAATAAAAAAAACTAATTTAATTACGTATTTAATCTCATTATTTATTCATTTTCGTTTATTTTAATATAAAATAAATTAAAAATGTAAACTGAAATACTAATAAGGTATGTCGATAATAGAATAACATAGTCTAATTGTCATTACACTAGTTTTATTTTCCTTGTGAGTATATTAATATTTTATGTATTGGAAGTACTCATTTTTAATTTTTTTTTATCAATTTAACATTAATAATGATTAGATGCAAGTGTAATACAATAATATATCATACATACGGGGTGGTCCAGGACAAATGGATATAAATTTTTTGTAGGTAGTCTCTTTATGGACCTATTTGTACCCCGCCAGGAAAATTAACGTTTTTTTTATTATTTTAATTGGAGTTTACGAAAAATCTGTCGATTTCAAGAAAAGTAATTATTCTTGCATTGATATGAAATTAAATGCACTTCAAATTTGCAGATCAGTCTGAATTTTTTTCTTTCTGAGAGAGTGCAATGTCTAAGTAAGCACCTAAAATAAAAATATAATCTTCATTTAAAAGTAAATTAAAATCATGAAAACATTTAAAGTGGTGATATTTCTAATATTACAAAAAAATCATATCTTGTAAATCAAAAAAAAAAAATCTCTTGTCACCCGCTTGGTGACAAGCGATTTTTTTCCTGGCGGGTACAAATAGGTCCCTAGGCCTAGGCGGACTATCTAAAAAAAAATTATATCCATCTGGCTTGGATCAGCCTGTATAATTAATGTCAGAAGAATAATTAGAATTATCACTCAATCAAAGTAATTTTCCTTTAGGGTTAATTGATTTGCAACGTGGATTTGCTTTATCAAGTCTAAAATCTAAAATCAAACAAATCTCGGAGTGGACTGACCGTTTATATAAAAAAATTACTATGTCCCAAGTGACATTTAGATATTTTGATTGTATGACATTGTGCGAAAATGATATTTTGCGTGGCATTTTGCGAATATGACATTTTGCGAAAATGGCATTTTGCTAATGTGACGTTTTGCGATGTGGCGTTTTCGGAATATGACAATTTGAGAATGTGGCATTTTGCGAAATTTGGAAATGTCATTTTGCGAATGTGGCATTGTGCGCCTAATCCGTTGAGGATCTCTGTAAGAGTCTATACCGGTTACATTTGGCGTTAGACATTCCATACTTTATGATTGGATCTTAAAAAACATCATCCGGTGTTTAGCACAGTACGCAATATACAGGTAATGTCTAAAAGAATTCCTTATTTCAATGTATAACGTATCATACATTTTAAACGGTTGTAATGACAAAATTATAAATCGATAAAATTAAATCCGACTGGGATAATTTTAGTTGCATTTCGGCGTCCATATTCTTCCTTGAAACATGATGTAAACATTTGATTCACATGCAATTATATTAGGTAACTAGCTTCTGCCCGCGACTTCGTACGCGGATCCTGTTGCTTATGCCAGCAGTTGGGGTCGTCAAAATCGAAGATCTGAAACGTCTGATGTCGAATTCTAGGAGCCTGGGGACGGGAAATCAACGGGATGCGCGAGACGATTCCAGACGTTCCAGATCTTTCATTTTTGTAAGACAACAGGAAATGCCCATCAGACTAAACAACTCTTGCTAAGACGTCATTCTTGTATATATTATAGTGTAGCTGGGCTCTTAGAGTTCCGCATCAGGTGTTCCAGATCTTCAATATTTATACGATGACAGAGAGTACTCATCAGGCTGAATAACTCTTGCTAAGACGTCATTCCCTTATATGTTTTAGTGTAGCTGGGCTCTTGGAGTTCCACATCAGGTGTTCCAGATCTTCAATTTTTATACATCATTAGAAGGTGCTCATCAGGTTGAACAACTCTTGCTAAGACGTCATTCCTGTATATGTTATAGTAAAGCTGGGCTCTTGAAGTTCCACATCAGGTGTTCCAGATCTTCAATTTTTATACATCAACAGAAGGTGCTCATCAGGCTGAACAACTCTTGCTAAGACGTCATTCCTGTATATGTTATAGTGTAGCTGAGCTCTTGAAGTTCCACATCAGGTGTCCAGGATCTTCAATTTTATTCTCTCAACAGAAAATGCTCATCACGTGGAACAATTTTTGCTATGGCATCATTTTTGTATCTCTTATAGTTTAGCAGGTCTGTTGCAGTTCTGCATCAGGTGTTCAAGTTTCCAAGATAAATTATAGCCTATATGTTAATCGAACTTAATACCTATACAACAAAAAAAAATCATTCGAATCCGTCCTGTAGTTCCGAAGATTAGCGTGCACAAACACACAGACAAACAGACAAACAGACAAACAGACAAACCGACAAACAGACAAACAGACAAAAAAAAAATTATTTACAGTTTCGGGTTCGGTATCGATAAAATAACAACCCCTGCTACTTTTTTTTTGTATATTTCCATTGTACAGACACCACTTTTCTACAAATTTATTATATGTATAGATTAGAAGTTTATTGCAATTCCTTTAAAAGCCATACCTTTAAAAAGAGCAATAAAATTATGTCACAGCTTGTTTAACATGGCTTTTTAATGAACAGATAAAATCGATTGGACACTCATACAAAGAGCCCGGGGGTGAATGTAGAAAATCATCAATTAATTAATTACAGTGAACTTTCATCATTTAATTTTGTCTCATAGATAACCACTGAAGGTCTAATATGCAAGTGCATATTCGTGAATGCAGTTTTCAAATTATTACGTATTTTAACTTCAATTACTTTGGCATTGTTTTGGGTACCTATATTCTCCAATTTTAACTGCATCTAAGCTGTTAGAGTACTTACTTGCAAATGAATATGAAATAAATGATATCACTTCTGAAAAAACTGTTAATACATGTTTCAATTGTTTCAATTCATGGTAGAATTTGACACAGTAGTCCGAGTAAAGTTTTCAAAATCAAAACTCGTCGATATTGCAGTCAATGAAAAATAAAACATTATACCTAGCGTGGCTCAGTGCCAACTTCTTTCAGTTTGATGTTGCATATTTTGGCTATTGCGTTGCATACTTTGGTCATTTAGTTGCAAATTTTACGCGATTTGGTTGCATAGTTTTGTCATTTTGTTGCATGTTTTACGCGAATGTGTTGCATATTTTGGGACTTTCGATGCATAAATATTTGCGATGATGTTGCATATTTTTTGCGATTTTTATAAAATACCTATCTATAGCAAAACCCCAACCGCAGTGGTAGGCGCCCGCGGCGTCGGACGTCGGCAGACGATCTCCGGCCACCGTAGGCGCGGGCATGCGGACAGCGAGTAAAGGGCAACTCGCTGTCCGACCATGGACCATGCCCGGGTCGATGGCGCGTCGTGTTCCACGCGCGCCTCAAAGAGCGTCAGCAAAAATGACGGGGCCGGGGTCTCAGAGGGCCAAAGCCTGCCGGGGTCGCGCGATTTATTTCCTTACCGTGACCCCGGAACATAAAGGGCTATTGAAGGACACCGTAGATTTTAGTCAGTACAAGTCTGACAGTCCCTCCCGCCCTGCCCGGGGTGGGAGGACTCATTTGAAGATTTTACCACGCTAAAAAAAAAAAAACTATAGCAGAACGGCAGCTTAAATATTTGTTTAACTAAATTCCTCAACGAAATCTTCGAAATAAAACTAGTTTCTTATCAGCAATCCATCTCTAGCTTCACGAGTCACAACGTTCCAATAGTGATGTATTCCCACATGCAGATTGACGCCATTAGAATGGCATAAAAGAAAATTAATCCCAGCCTCGTGTGTTTCCTGTTCTAAAGCATTTACATACAAATTGGTCACATAATGTGTTTCCGAACATTAACGTGGTATAATACATTAACCTCTATGTAAACATAGCCGGTTCCCATCTATCTATGTAATTAAGCAACTTGAAAAATTAATGAAATTATTTTAAATAGGTAATAAATGTTTTTAGGGTTCCGTATGTAAAGGGTAAATCGGAACCCTATTTCAAAGTGTAGACGATCTCCGCTGTAGATTTGGTAGACACCAAACTGTATCTTATAAACCGTGACAGTTGAGATTTTCACAGTTTCTGTTGACTAATACCATAGAATATAGAATAGTACTACGCTAATACTAAAAAAACGTAATTAAATAAATATTTAAGGAGTCTCCTATAACCAGGGTCACGGGACTGTCTTAAAAGGTAACCGTTACCCTGGAACGTTACGGGCTATTGAAGGAACACCGTGGATTTTATGTCTCTCCCGCTCTGGTCTGAGCGGGAGGACTCATTTGAAGATGTAATCATGATAAAATACGAGTAGGTATAAAGCTATTGTCAAACAGACAGGGCGAAGCGAATGCGATCCGAATCCTGTCATATAAAAAAGAGAAAGCGGTCCGATAGTCTATGTGACAGGCTTCAAACAATTCCATACATTACAAACAAAAACGCTTCGGCACGCTTTTCAGTTTGACAAAGGCATAAATGTTTTTTTGGTTGCCACTATATCAACAAATACTATAAAAAACAAAAAAATAGACATTCAAGGTGGTGTCCATATACCAAAGGTTGTTTTTTTTGCCGTTTTTATAGATAATGGTACGGTACCCTTCATACGCGAGTACGACTCGCACTTGGCCAGTTCTTTAGAGATTTCAAAGTCTTATTGAGATACTAAAAGTCAATGTACTAATGGCAAAAAGTCTTAAAGTGAATTGACCGATTAATTATAATCCTAAGTATAATTTGCTTCCTTAATAGGTATGTTACCTACCTATTAAACAATTTGCTAAAAATAATGAAGAGACCGCCATGTAAACCCGAGATAATAATCTGATTGGTCTAACTAATACTGTAGCAAAAGTATGGCTGACGGGGACTCCCCTAAAGGGCCAAAGCCTGCCCAAGTCCCTCCCATCCTGTCCTGGGAGGACTCATTTGATGATTTTACCAAATAAAAATTAATATTTAAAAAAAATTGGAATATCATATACTTGGAACTGATCCGGTATCTCCTTAAATAATGGCATGAATTAAATGAATTTACTATTTAAAAGTTAATTTAGTTAAAACTTTAAAATGGTACCATTTTCATTATTCTTAACTAGTTATTAAATAAGGAATTAATAATAGTTTTGCTCGCTAATGTACCTATAAATACTAACGGATGAATGGATGTTTGTATTTTATTCAATCACGTTAGAACGGCTGAAAGAATCTTGGGAGATTGATAGTCCGGAATAACACGTAGGATTACTTTTATACCTGTAATAGTGCCGTGGGGCGTTCACGCGGGCGAAGCAGCATGATCAAAGTTGTCATTCATAAACAAAATGTCTGTAGACGAAATTTTACATTTTATTAATAATTATTTTTCGAATTTGATTACTCTTATAGATACATTTATGTGCCCAAAAAAGAACATCTTTTAAACCTTTTTTGTCAACCACTTAAAATCTTAAAGATCTATTGAAGCATGAAATTGCCAAACTATACAATATTGGAACTGGACTTACGACGAACAAAAATCGCCTTTTCTTCGCCAAACAAAAAGAGTGCACCTTTATGCGTACACGCATTTCGAACACACAGTCAGGTGCCAAGTGATTCTTACAAGTATAACATTACCGGTATATTCTTAGAGCAATCCATTTAATTATCAACCTTAACCACAATTCAATAAAGTGTATTTTTGTAATAAGTGATGACAGCATGTAGTTCTTGATCAATTACATAAGAGAAGCCTCTAGCCATACAAAGCGAGCTTCATAAGACGTTTCGGTCATACATATGTTACAATTTTAGTTAACAGCATCTGTCTCCCGAGAAACGAAAATTCGCGAAATGATCTTCGATCGACGCGTGCGCAGCTGCCGCTCTCAGGAACATTTGGTACGTGCCGTGAGGAAAAAACTTCTTAGCGACACGGCGTCAGTTTAGAAAAAAAAATTGGGTGCATAGAAAAAAAAAATAAGGAAAAAACAATAAGTTTTTATTAAGTAATAAGATGCTGATGAATTTTTGGAGATTGCAGCTGTTCCTTGGTTGTCTCTGAGTGTTAAAACAGAATCAATAAATTAATAAAACGTAATAATGATCGGCTCCATGCCATTTCATTAAAGTACAAAGCAATCAGCTGTTATACTTACATAATTATACCCCCTTATTAATAAACGTGGACTAAAGTTACAACCAGGATAATCTTCGGACTAACCATACATTTTTAAGGATTAACCTTGGCGTAACTTTACTTCTCGTTTTATTAATAAGGGGGATAAAGTTGGTAAATGTTTCATAACATTTTATTATTGTCTAAGCCCCTTCGTACACTAGGCGACGCAAGTATCCGATACCTTACGATTTTGGTATTCATTGACGCGTGCTTGTGTTCGAACCTCTATGGGTTTGTATTGCGATAGCCGCTTGCTGGATACCGAAGTCGTAAGGTATCGGAAACTTGAGTCGCCTTGTGTACGAAGGGCCTAACTGTTTTAAACAAATTGTGACAGAGGACTGGATGCGGAAGACAGAGGACAGGGTGATGTGGCGCAGCCTAGGAAAAGCCTAATGTCCAGCTGTGGACTAAAAGGAGGTACACACAAAGACAGAGAATTATACATTGTTATATGAAATATTGTATTAAAAATTGTTAGGGATATTATACAACTTCAAATATCAAAGGTGTCACAAAACAGAAGAAGACTAATAGGTACATCAATATATCATTCATTCAGGTCATTAAAAATATGTTACCGCTACGTGGGGTCTAGTGACCTGTACCACAGGTTTTCCCTAAACCTTCATCAGGCACCAGCTCTCACAACGTGAACTCATGTGATGTACAAAACTGATAAGTGCTACAAATCTATTGTGAGAGAAAATAAAACTATTATTTATGTCCTTTACTAATTTTTTAATGTTATTAAGTACATTTTTAAATAATTTCATAAAAAAAAAAAAAAAACAAAAATAAAAACATTTAAAAATATAAATAATAGTGGCCCGCCGGTATCGGGAACAGGGTCCAAGCTACCGGAAGTCAGAGCTCCAGAGTAAGGAACCTCCTAACAATGCGCGCCGTGTCCAGGAGAACTGCTCTCTGAATCTGGCCCTTGATCCAGCTGCCCAACGAGAGCCTCCTTAGATGTTGGTCGAGGCTCTTGGCAATTAAGCCATGGACCGACACGACTATCGGCACAATGATTGCTGAATCCACATCCCACATATCGACAACCTCGCGAGCCAAATCAATATACTTGATTTGCTTATCTTTTTCAGCTTTCACGAGGTTCTCATCTATTATTTATTATTTAAATTATAATAATTATATTATAGGTATGTAAAAGGTCGCAAACTCTACTTTAACATCAATATCACTTAAGCACAACAGTAACACAAGAATTACTTAAAATAATCAGCTTCACGAGAAACCATTAATTAAATGCATCTATTATAATCTTATCTCAAGTCGATAACGTTATCTGACGAATCAGATAACACAAAATACCGATTTGTATTTCTTGGTTGTCTCCAGCTTTTGAAATGACAAGGTCAAAAAATAAATTAAATACCTGTATATTTAATTTATTACAGTTAATTTTAGTTTAAAAACAAAAATATGAAGTTGCAATCCTAGTCACATTTTTTTTAGCGTGGTAAAATCTTCAAATGAGTCCTCCCACCCCGGGCAGGGCGGAAGGAACTGTCAGACTCGTCCTTCAATAACCCTTTACGTTCCGGGGGCATGGTAATTCGTAAGTCCCGCGACCAGTCCTAGTCACATGGTATAATAACACTGAACGTTTTGTAATTCCCCATTCTAAAGCTTTCTCGCTCCATATACCAGTTAGCCTCAGAAGGGTTGTGTAGTGTCCAAAACAACCGGGTGGACGTTTCATCAGTAAGAATCTGACAGTCGCTCCCACTTCAATCGGAGGAGGGAACTCATTTGACGATTTTACCAAACAAAAAAGGAGTGATGTCGACAACAATTAAAATACACCTATTAAGAATTAAAAACATAAATAATACAGTCACGAATACAGTAAAACAAGTAGGTAAGCGAAAATAACAATAACTTTAATTCTCTCATATCTTAGCCGGAAGACACTAGAAGTGACCCAACATGTCCCTGAGAAAGCATCTGCTCAAACATCTTTTACCTGGCCATCTTTCTTCAAACTGTGCATATGCCTTGCCTTAAGAAAAAAAAATCACATTAATGATACAAAAGTTACTCCAAAAACTGTGTGAAACACATCTGCCTACCTCAAGGCTTCACTATTATACATACCTTCCAGCCCAATTTAAATTGTAACCCCTCAAAGCTAAAGTTCAAATTCATCTGCGCAGGAGTTTGTTTTGGCAACATCTTCGGCTCTTTTCGGAAGCCCTCGTGTTTCTTCGGACGCGTGGCTATAACAAGAACGCCCGAGGGAAAATGTCGACTGGAAACTTAATTTTAACCCGTTATTTATTTAAAAACGTGTGTTTAGTCGACAATCATTGTCATTTAGTCGCAGTCGCAAATCGGAGGCGATAAAGTCGAATTTAATGGCGATTTCCGGCGAAACGCTGCGACTTTGGTAACTGTTTCATAAATTAATACTGTTTACGACAACCGACTACGTTTTCGTAAGGCTTATTGTGGGAATACTTTTGTAATTGCTGTTTCATTGATAAGTTTCACATGTCAGACATTTTATTTTATTTAGACTTTATTGTTGGACTTGTTAGTAAGTTTAAAATAACAGTAGGTAATTTGTATTTCTTACTCAAAGAATTTCTTCAAATAATGCACGAACATTAGTTTTTGCGAGCACCACTTAGCCTTAAAAAGCTCCTACCGAACAAATATCTTCATCAAAACTCAAGTGCATCTTATCCTCTATTGGAGCAGCTAATTTAAAACATCTATTTACATTTGGATTTAAAAATACATTGTATAATCTCAATACTTAGGAGCTTCTTGAGATATAAAGAACGAAACACTTGGATCTTTTGAGCACCACAAGAACATCTTTTAAATAAAAAACTGCCTGATGGACTCAAAACGAAAAGGTGTTGTGTTTTTTTTCGCCAAACATCTTCAAGGTCTCATTTTGTACATCTGCCGTACCTCGAAGAGCATTATTTTTAAAAAGCACATCTGCATAAAGAATTGTTAGCAAAAAGTTGACCTACAAAACTTAGGAACTTGTGACTTTTTCACATTTAAAACATTAGAGGTTTACAAATTTATTTGAGTATACTTTTTCTCACAAATATAGCCTCTAATGCGTTGCATTAAGGGTGGGAGACAATCGATTCCATAACATTTATATTGGTAATTACAAAAAAGTGCCAATTTCCGTTTCTGTTCCAACATCCGTTCTTAAAAATCCTCAAGCAGTGATTAGTGTCGCATGTGTATTGTTTTTTGCGATTTTTTAACAGTTTTCTAGTAGTGTTGGAAACAATTTATCAAATTACCGACAGACAGCTAAAGTTTCAGCGTGTTTTTAATACTGTTTGGCATATTTTTGGAAATTCCATCATTTTTTCGCATTGATTTTTTTAGTAAAAATTCTTGCTGTCTAAAAATATCATGCAGCTTTTGCGACTTCTGCTCCTTGTTAATGAATAAGTTTTTTATTACTTTTTCTTTGTTTTTTTGCCAAATATTTAACAAGGTATTGTGGATAGAGAATTTGTCACAAACAACCTCAAATCACTTTGACTGCCTATTTTATAGATGATTGAGTTTATATAAAGCTGTAGAAGTGTAGGACATTGTATGGTTGCACTATAATTATGATGAAATCGTAATAAAATATTCATAAAATATCCGCAAGCTCATTACAATGCTAACTTAATACATCAAAAGAATGAACATCTTTATCAACTGAATTTTAGAAGCAGGTTTCATAATCACCTAACAAAATTTTCGCTCTACCAGCCAATACCAAACCTAACCTCAAAATTAATCCGCCATCTTGCTTTTTTGCTTGTCACATGTTCTCATCTAACTGTTTACTGTATTTAAATCGCGGAAGTAAAACCTGCATGCAGCATCCGCCTTCCGAAAGATCTCATGTGCCTAGTACGGTAATATTTTTCCCATGGCATCAATGGTTGATAGAACCACCTTGTGATATTCATTGCAACTTGTCATTGCACCTTGCGTCCGTAAGGTTTGGATGTCCATGTAGGACAGATGTGTTAGGAAAAGGATTTTGTACCGTTTCTTAAACTTTTTTCATTGCTTATTTTTTTACTGTTAATAAATTTTATTTAGCCATTATTGTGTCAGTACTGGGCAAATGTCTTCACAATAATTATGGTATGGCTTTAGAGTGCCACCGCAAACAAGACATCACATAGTAAATAAATATGTATTTTAATTTTATGTGGGTATACGATTCTCAGTATAAGTTCAGACAGCTTTAATGTTTTTTTTTTTGTTGTATTTTCCTTCTCCTAAGCATGGAACTTAAAACATATCTAGCAAAAGAAATGTACAGACGTCACTAAATTAACCAAAGGCTTTTAAAAGTAATTTGGCAAATTGGCGATCTGTCAAATTTCTTTAAAAGGTTTTCAATTTTATCACGAAATCAGAACATTCATGTTCAATTGGAAAAAATATACAGATTGGGGTAGGTTAATATGCTGACGTCTATACCATGGTGTATTCCTCTGCTTAACCCTTCAAAGAAGTACAGTACGGTGATATTTTTCCCATGGCGTCAATGGTTGATAGACACCTTGTGATGTTCACTGCAACTTGTCATTGCACCTTGCGTCCGCTAGTTTTGGATACCCTTAATTTGAGATTCGGTGTAAGTGCAGATGGATTTTGGGAGATTGGTTGAATAAAACAACCTGAAAATTTTCTATTTTTCAGAAATATTTTTATTATTATTATAATTATTTATTTCAATGATCTTTGGATCATACATTTAATAATTAATAAACCTCCAAAAATAATTTATACTAGTTGGCAAAGTCACCAAATATTGTGTAAAAATCTCAAGAGAAGATATCTATTATGTATTTTAGTATCATATTACGCACAGCTGGGATACAAGATAACGTCAAGAAACATTTTTTTTTAACTAAAGCTTACGTCTCAAGAATCCAGCTACCTCATCTATATGAAACCACAAAATCTCTCAGATCAACAGATGTCTCAAACCCGTTAGGTGCTATTGTGATTACACCGTCTTCAATGATCTGTCGGTATTATGGACGATACCGGCGCAAGCGCATCTGTTCAGTCCACGTTTTAATACACAACTGTCTAACGTGGTCTTTTATGTAGAAAACGGCGTCAGGTTGCCAGGGTATTTTTTTTTTGCGTGGTAAAATCATCAAATTAATGATCCCACCCATACTGTCAGCCTTGTACTGTCTAAAATCCACGGTGTCCTTCATTAGCCCTTTACGTTCTAGGATCACACTACGTTTGACGTTTTTACGGGTCACGGGTCACGGTAATGAGATAAGTCCCGCGACCCGGCAGGCTTTGGCCCTCTAGAGGCTCTTTGAGGCGCGCGTGGAACACAATGCGCCGTTCGTCCCGGGGTAAAAATTAAGGATTTTTTGTTGGAATATGAAGATAGATTCTTTTGATTGAATTAAAAAAACGTCTAAGAGCCAGGCGGAATTGCTACGCATCAGGCGTTTCTGCAGAACCTCATATTTACTTACTATTATTATAAATGCGGATGTTTGTGAAGATGGATGAATGTTTTTTACTCTTTCGCGCAAAAAGTAACCGTTGGATTTGGACGAAATTTGGTACACAGATAGTTTATAACCTGGATTAACACATTTTTTTTATCGTGGTAAAATGAGTCAAATGAGTCCTCCCACCCCGGGCAGAGCGGGAGGGACTGTCAGACTTGTACTGACTAAACACCACGGTGTCCTTCAATAGCCCTATACGTTCCTGGGTCACGGCAATTCGTTAATCCCGCGACCTGGATTAACACATAGGATAGTTTTCAACCCGATTTTGTGTTTCAGTGGGATAATAATTTACGTGTTGAATCGGGCAAAGCCGCTAACAATAGGTAGTAATAAATAAATAAAAGCTATAAAAAAGTACCAACATTGTAGTAAATATAGGTAAATAGGTTAGACATATATAAAACAGTTAAATCGACATCTAATTACCTTTTTATTACGCGTTGTGATTGGACAATGTCGAACAGCTGTTTACAGATGTTGCAACACTAGTTTAACGTGGATTTTTTATTAGCAACACTGAATATAATTAAATTTGTATTTTAAACTAGCCATTGAGTATAGATTTTTTATCTTGGACGTATGGTTTAAATATAGAAAAATATTTTCATTACATAATTAATGTGACTGCTCATCAAAATACAGCGATTTATTTGATGGCATTAATCACTTCGTAAACGATAAAGAAATAAATAGATTGCATTTATTTAGATTGTGGGTATAATAGAGAAAAGATGGCAGATAATAACTTGTCCTTCATCCCTTCATCCATTCTGGTAGAGCAAAAGAGACCGTCAGAATCTTACTGACTAAAAAATCCAGTCTGTTTCTTAGGTTACCCAGCGTAGTACTTTGCGTACCAGGATGCCCCTTTTGTCACAGCCCTGGTACTGGCGTTAGGTGTTTGACACTGTAGCACATGTGACTGTAAGTAGTCGAAAACGATGCACTGTAAATCCGGGCATGGACCTTGATCTGACGGCAAGCTACCCATTACACGACAGCCCCGCGACCCATTACATGATAAAACAAGTCCATACAAATCTTATCCACAATGCTCCAAACACTGGATATAAATAGCCATGTGAAACAGAGCAACATAAAACATTCCTTTTTTACTATTTCCACAAATAAATTACTTTCAGACGTATCCCACATCCCACTACATCTGTCGATACGAGTCTTTATCTTTCGCAAAAAGATAGGTTTCTTTAAAACAAGAGTTGTTCCCCTTTGATTTATAAACGTTTTGCGGGACAAGGTGTGTAAGTACTTGTAGTCCGATAATCTGTATCTTTTTATGGTGATCTTTTATGGGATACATTTCTGTTCTTTTTTATGTTTTTTGTGATTGTCTGTTAACTATATTGCCTTATCTTTAAATGCGAGAATGATTATTAAAATAAGCAGAATAAAATTAAAGGAAAATGAAAATAATATGTTAACAAATCAACTTTCTAGTTTTCCGACTTTTTCTAGTCGGACGAACTTTATGAAAGCCATCCTTTAGGCCGAGACTCCACCAAAGCTGTGCGGGTCGAGACGTGTTTTGAACAACCAATAGAATTGCGTTATTGACACAGCTCCACTCCGCAACCCGTGCCGCAACGCAATTCTATTGGTTGTTCAAAACACGTCTCGAGTCGCACAGCTTTGGTGGAGTCTCGGCTTTAAAATTGGAAAAATAACAAAAAGAAGAAAGAAAGGTGGAAAGCTTTTGGCCAGAAATGTATGAATATTGGCAATACATAATCTAATATTTTAATAAACTTAGATCCCAGTTAGTTTTTGAAACTAATAACTGTCTTATAATAATAGTGTAAGAAAATTAATCAAAAAGAGAACGTTGAGTGTAAAATAAAATAAAAAAACTTATCGAACGTTAGGTATTAACAAACATATAAAAACCTAGTTGGAGTAATTACCTAGTTAAATAATTGACTTCTAAAAGTCAATAAAAAATCAATAAAATAAAGTAACGAAACTGATACAAATCTTTAATTAAATCATCAGTATTTTTTTTTAATAAAAAAATTAAAAATATATTTTAAAAACGAATGCGTTCGTGAATTGTGCTGTCAACGCGGACATAAGGAATGAATTTCACAAAGCTATCGTGAACCATCGCGGACACTTGCAATTTGTTTCCTTCAAGATTATGATCTAAAATATCTATAAATACACTGAAAGTACCGAAACACACGTTATTCTACAATTATTTTTATCAAATATAGTAAGTATCCAAAAGTTTTTTTTTTGTTTGATCAAAATTTTATTTCACTTTTAATATTCAAAACAAAATGGCCTATTTTTTGGAAAAAACTAGGTATATTCCCGTTTGTTAATTTTTGACACCTTTTATTTTTTTCTTCGTTTAATACTTAACTGTATATCGAAGTGTTACCCTGCTAGGTTCTTAAGGGAGGTAGCGAGATGTTGAATTGCCTATCACAAGAATGTGACCTTTATACTTATACAATACTAGCTGTTGCCAGCGGCTTCACCCGCTACAACTCGAAAATTATCCCACGGGAACATAAAATTGGGATAAAAACTATCCTATGTGTTAATCCAGGTTATAAACTATCTGTGTACCAAATTTTAGCCAAATCCGTTCAGTGGTTTTTGCGTGAAAGAGTAACAAACATACCTACATACACATACATAAATCCTCACAAACTTTCGCATTTATAATATTAATAGGATTCGTTACTCCAAAATATGAAATAGATATGACTCGACGACTTGTCTAATCGAAATCTAATAAAGCGTTTCTGATTACGAGGACCAATATTGAAAAAAAATGTTTTGAAGTAATAAAATACAATAATTTTTTAATTAACAACTTAAAATATTTCACTTAAAATATATGCAAAACTATAGACACATTTATGATAATATAACAAAACAATAGAAAAAAACCGGCTACCTGTAGTTTTTTATTTTTTTCTCGAATGCATTAGCTAAAAAAGTGCTAAAATATGAAATGACATAATTAATAAGCATTATCACAGATCCGGCTTAAAATCACAATAAAGAAGCGAAACTGAATAATATAATCATTTATAATGTACAATGACAAACAAAAGTGTTTAAAAAATCGTCTAATTTACTTTAACAATAATTAAAAATAATTCCGTCTTTGTTTCTCATTTGAAAGTAACATTCAGCATGTCTGTGCTACATTTTAAACTTAATTTCAGAGTAATTTAATGTGATAATTATGTTTTCTGGGTTAATTTTGAACCCACGAGCGATATTAAACGGTTAGCTGCCCATTTAGTTTAACGAAATTGCTCATTGCTCATACTAAGTGTGTGACGCTTTTTAATTCTGTGAATCATCTGTGAAGTGTGATCGCAATCATTCCATCAAGAAAATGTATGATAATTTGCGCGGATCTTTACACGGACGTAGGTATCACTACGGCATTATTAATTATAGTTTGTAGTTTTCTTTTAGTTTTATTTATTTTATGTACAAAATATAAAGCAAACAAAATTGATTATTATTTTGGAGCAATCATTTCGTGACTGGAGAATAAAATACTTATCTAAAAGAAAAAAGAAAAAAATGGTTAATAATAATATATTATTATCTTTCTTAGATCTACCAAAAATGCATCTTTAGTAGTAACCTAGCTGCTGCAAATAGTATTTATTTTTTGGATATCTAAAAATCGTCCTCTTTCTGCAAAAAGTACAATGGTACTTTACTTAAAAAAAAAATACTACCAAAAATTACACTAATTTGTTTCAACTTATGTAAGAATAAATAAAGATATAAATCCACCTTCGCATTTAAGGTAAAGAAGCCCCTATAGAAGGGACTTCTGATTAAAACCTCCATTATAAAACGTCGAGTCGTTGAACACTGCACACCTTTACCCTTTTATTATAAACGAATTAATTCCAAATATCTAAACGATTTGATAATTAAACTTTTTGAAAACGGACGCCCGAATTTAGGGCTTGTCAATCTTCACCTTTGAATCGGCAGGTGATACGACGTACTTTTTTTAAAGTTTTTTTTTATTATTATTATTTAAAAGCATCATGGCGTCATGTGTCCCGATGGAATCGGTTGACAGTCAGCAAGCTTCAATACAGAGCAATCTTTAAATAAATTGAAGAACTCAAAGTTAATGTTTTAAAACTCAATCTCTTATGTAAATTCGATATCTTTTATTTGATCTCTCAGTTCGGTAAAGATTAAAATTCTTTAGTTAACAAATTAATTTTATTTTAATGTGAATTTCTTTATAATTTTAGTGGGTTAATTTAATTGGTGTTAATTGTTTTATAATTTTGGAAATAATTTGATTAAATTTTGTTTTTTATGGCCGCCATTATTCTACTTAACCAAATATAATGGGCGGTTTCCCAGCCGTTAATTTACTTAGGTTAATCACCATGTCACTGTAATTAAAGGCTCCACCATAACTACGCGTACGCACTGTCCTATCAAGATAATCTGGCGCTGATGACATAAAAGTGTCGCTACACTAACAACCAGAAACTTACAGAAGATCAACTTTGAAATAATTAATGTTCTTGTAATAATGCTTATACTAAACTTGTCTAATGTTGTCATATATGTTTAGAAACATTTTAATGATATTTACCGCTGTTTTCAGCTGACAGGTGCGTCCACACAAAGCGAGCAGCCTCGCGAGGCATTTGCCGCGCGAAGCAGCTCGATTAGTGTGGAGGTGGACGTGTTTCGTGCCTAGGTCGAGAAACAAACGCGCGTCCACACAGAGCAAGGAGCCTCGCGAGGCAATTACCTCGCGCGGCAAATGCCTCGCGAGGCTGCTCACTCTGTGTGGACACACGCACCTAATCAATTGTCACCAGTACGTAACATTGCGTGTATTCCAAACCAAATTCTTAAAAAAATAAAAGAATACAGTTCTTAAAATCCCGTTATATGAGAAAAAACATTCTTAAAAAATTGTGGGTGATGAATAAAGTACATATGTGGTCCTTTTGCCCCATCTCTTTTATTGTAAGACCCAGTTGAGCCAGAACTTTTTGTCCGCGTCTGTACCGAACACAACATATGCAAAACACGGCACGTGTCACCGCTTGCCTGGTGTTTTGCATATGACGCATATTTGCAGCCTTTTTGTGGTCGCGTCATTAACTAATATGTATCTAATAAAATTAATAAAAGTTATTTTAATACTTTATCAATATTTGGAATAAATTAAGACAAAAATTGACAGTGTCTAACCAAGCGACTCCTGCGCAGCGTCTCGTGGGTTCCATTCCCTCACGAAGCAAATTCTTGGCCAAAGGATCATCATTGCTAATCTTACTGATACTGCTAGCCTACTTCATCCCACTGCTGAGGCCTTACCACGAGCTCTTAACGGGATCCAGTTTAGGTTGTGGGAAAGAGACAGAGCTATACAAGTCGTCTAGCGCTATCTCTTTCCCTGAGCGTAAACTGGATCGCATTAAGAGCTCGTGGTAGGCCACCTGGGCAAAGGCCTCTCCCCATGATCTCCAGTTTACGCGATCCAGGGCTAAAGTGGACCATTGCTAATCAACGTGGCAATAATGTCGCTAGCGCTACCCTCCTACGCACTTTTACCGAAATTTGGCACCCTGGAAAGAAAATATTTTAATCCAGTTTGTGTTTTTTTTTTTGTTTTTACTATAGGTTCGCTTTTGACCACCATCTTGCCTGTGCAATTACTAAATAACTATTTGTGACATATTCTTCTTCATTAAACAGTACATAATTCCATAATTAACCTAGTCCTCTAATACATATTATAAATACCAAAGTCAAAAGTACAAGTAAAGTATTCTAGATACCGTTTAAAATACTCGTAAAAGAAAAAACAATGCCGTCATGTCAAACGATTAATTTACTAATCATCTTTACAAGTAAATACGCTACAATGTTGCAAGCTAAAGGTACAAAAAATATAAAGAGCAATGGCAGGAAAGCGTTCAACAGGAATACTAGTAATGTGCAAGCCAGGGGCGTAGCTGCCGTCGTATCGGGGCCCCCAAGTATTAAGGGCCACCAAGTACCAAAGGCCACCAACGTTTATAATAAAAAAAAACATAAATCATACTTTTCACTGAAAACTAAGGGACTTTCAGACTCGTACTGATTATAATCTACGGTGTTCCTTCAATAGCCCTTTACGTTCCAGGACACAGTTACCTCTCTAGACAGTCCTGCGATAAATGAGCTTCGATCAATCGATCAGCATTGTCAATTTCTAACTACCTAAATTCTGTTAATGAGATCAGTAATAGCATCAGCTATACGATCTTAGTTCTGCGAAACTTAGATAAGAAGGGCCTCAAACAAAGTTTTGATACGGGCCCCCCTTTTGTGGCCTAGCTACGTCACTAGTACAGACACATTGCGTGTAATTTATAAATAAAAACAAGAGATATCTAAATAATCGGTCGATCGCGTGTGGACTATAAAATAAGACAAATAAGATGCATTATTGCCAGACATGTTACGAAATAGGAGGTTATTGTCTTTAAGTTGTCAATCGAGTTTTTGGAGTCGACCTTGTCACATTATTTAGCGATCTAGTCAGACAAAACATGAGTCATCGACACTAGAAGAATGGGAAAATCACAGAAAATATTGAGAAGGAAGAGATTGCCATTTTTTTTCTGACTTGAAAGACGTACCCAGTAACTCCCTCTTAAAATCACATCCTTATTTGAGACCAAGGAGCCACCACGAGTCATTAAATAATATATAATTATAGTGTTCTAGGAGATGTTTGTTACTTCAAGATACCCTACATCTGTTTCCAAGAGTCCTTCACCGTCCAGACAGACGTCATCCATCATCTTCATCTGCCTAGCCTTTACCCAACTATATTGGGGTCGGCTTCCAGTTGAACCAGATGAAGCTGAATAGTATTTTACATGTTGCGTATCCCTCTCACGGACACGAGGCCTGTGTCCCAGCAGTGGGAACAGTATAGGCTGATGATGATGATGATGACATGTTGCGACTGCCTATCGGACCGTTCAGACAGACGTGGTGATGAAATAATTCCCACAAACCACTGCAGCCTCAACGCTCTATCACATAGCATTGAATTATCAGCTTATAATGTTAGTGCACTACTGAGACAACTAATATTTTCTGAATAATGTCGTTTAGGAATCTCAGGCAGATAAATTCATACTCCGGGTCTTCGTCAAACTTCATGGTCTCAACGCTTTCCTCATAGTTGCCACTGTTGGTTCTGACTTTCAGAAGTTGCAGTGATTTAGGAATAGTACCGTGGGTATCTCCCAATAAAAATAGGCTTCCTCTCTGCGAGAAGAAGTGGGTTATTATCCAAAACACGGACCCAATAATAATAATAATAATAAATCATTTATTTCAGAAATCAATTCCATAATAATTTATGTACAATAATTTGTTAGTAAAACTACTTAAAAAACTATGTTAGTAATTTACGATCCTTTTTGAGTCAACTACATGAAGCTGACTCAAAAAGTGCACAATAGGACAATCCAGTTTGTTAGCAATGACACCCAGGAGGCTGTTAGAGCTGGCCCGCACTCTGTACAACAAGGACGCAGCACGCTTGCGTCTTATTGCAGCGAAACCATCAGTATGCGCGTCAGCAAACATACCTGATGCGCTACAGAAGCGAGGCAGCCCCAACAGCATCCTGAATGCATTGTTGTACTGGACTCGAAGAGCACTGACAGCTTTAAGAGTAAAATTTGTCCAAAGGCTACACGAGTAAAATACTTGACAGTAGGCTTTAAAGAGTGTCACTTTAACGGATCCTGAGCAACGTGAAAACCTTCGAACCAACATATTACACCCAATGCGGGTTGGTAGATGTCAGTCACATGTCTTCGAATTCGTGGTTCTAGGACAACACGATTTTTGGTCACAGGACTGTATAAACAGGTGACAATGAAAAATGAACCAAGGCTATTGAAGGAAAACCGTGGACTTAAGTCAGCACAGTCACTGTGAGTCCCTTCTCCAGCCTGGGCGGGGAGGACTCACTTGATTAAGATTTTAACAAACTAAAAAGTACACACCCGTTTCCTCGCGATGTTTTGAGCTCTAATACAATAAAATACACAAAACGTATAGAAAAACAAACTATAATAACGTTACATGTTTGCACTAATAATTCCAAGGCTCATTTCCCAGCATCTGGCTACACAGCAGTTGCAACCACGTCATGATAAATATCACCTATTTGTTTATCTATCCAAACTGCAACGCAAATAACTTATTTATTCTAATTAAAAACCTATTGAATAATGTTGGGCTATTTATCTTGCAAATTGTGCCTTAATTCTAACCGTTGGAATAATTATATGCCTCATGGTATAGAAGTGTGGATAGACATTTAATTTTGCAATTTATCAGACGATGGTGTTTAGTTTTTTAATTATTGTTATTTAAAACAGGATTATGGACTGAGTAATTAAAGAATTAAAAGAAAACAATTCAAACTTATCAAGCCTTCTATTTAAAATACACATTGTGTTTTTTTCAGCTTCACTTAATTTGACCAAAGTTTCTACTTGTAAAAAGTTTTGCTTACATGTACTTTAAGATCTTCTCATACATCATTATCACATGTAGGTTTTCGCATTACCTCTTTAAAGACTCCCCAAGAGAGGTAGAGAAATATATATGTATTTTTATTTAAAGGTAGGCTCATGTTATGACCACCACTTCACCTAATAAGCATTGATTTGGTCGACGTTGAAGCATGCTTGACTAGAAGTAACCTATACACTCTTGAATACCCCAAGTTTTTTGAACATCAAATCTCTTTCAGACCAAAACCACACCTTTTTCTACAAGCGACACGTTCTCAAAACAACCAAAATCTCCCCACGGGGTACAGGGTCAACAATATTCCAAACAATACACAAACAGGTCCACCAGAGGCATCCACAGGTCCTCTCCTCTCACTCACAATACCCTATCGAAGGCCTAACTAATGTTCCAATGTACCCCATAGCTTACGACCAACGTGTGCCAAGATAAGACCACAGATAAAACCTGAAGAACATGGTTAAATGGCTATCTAAAATTAAAACCTGCAGAACAGACATACTAATAAAATTCTATTAATAGTTTAGATACTGAACTAGGGTTACCATCTCGTCTATATTTATCAGAAGGCGGAGATAAAGTAGAGAGAGAGAGTAAATACACACACTTCTTGCCAGTTGTTCCCCAAATACCAGGTCAATTCGTCAATCGAGCCCAAAAATTGATAAGATCCTGTTGGATAAAAAAAGAGCGAGTCTCAGTAGTCGGATATTATAAGTAAAATCTGACATCTTACCCAGACGAAATCGGTAACACAATTTCGACTTTGACGAATTTGACAATAATAAACTTACTCACAGACAGACCTCGGCAAGAATTCCTGAACTTGGGTGACTCGACCAAACAAAGGCCTAGATTTAAGCGCTGCTCAACATTGTCCATCTAAAGAGCCAGACCGCAGCAAGTGTTGCTGACAGCTCAGTTTATCAACGTGTGCGCTCATTAAAAAACTGGGACTCACTTTTGTTTACCGTTCCGTTACTATTCGCATCCAAAAAAATCTCTCAATGAGGAGTCAGATATAATCCAAACGAAGGACCAAATTTTTCAAATCAAGAAAGATTTTCTGGTAACCCTATAAAACAAAATAACCCGCAATACTACAATTGAAAAACAATAATTCGACCTTTAATACATTTATTTACATAAAAATTCCAATTGACATTATAAAGACTCACTAACATACATACGATCACAATCCTTTAATAGAATAAGGGCCAGTACAAATAGACCCGCCATACCTGCAGGGCGTATAATTGAATTATATTGTAGTTTTATTTTTAATTTTAGATTTTCAACATTTTGAAGCATCTGTGACCGTATCAGCTGGTATCGAGTATATTTGCATTTCTGTTCTATTGACCTATAACAGGTTAAAACCTGGTTCCGTTTAAACTTAGTAGTTTACGCGGATCTTAGCAATAGGTGGAGATAACGCAAGGTCCGATGCTAGGTCCGTCTATTTGTAGAATAATATTATTAGTAATTACAAGATGAGGTGGTAAAAATAGATTAGTACGAGTACAGGTGCAATTGAAAATAGAACCATACTGATATGATAATTATGATAACTTTTCAAAGAAACTCAATGTAAAAAAACCTAAAGTTGATAAAGCTCATAAGTGCAATCTTTTCGATGAATAGATATAAAAATATGCTTAAGATGCTAATGATGTATTAATATGTTAGATGCCTTATTAATTTTAATTAACAAATAAAACAAAATTAATGTGACATTGTTGATACAAGAAAAAAAAACATCAAACCAACCGTTTACTGGTACTGGTAGTTTAAAAACAAAGAAGAAGAAGAAGGTACTGCTTCACAAGCAATTCAATTTTGAATTAAAATATTTAACAATACCCAGAACTCAATCTTAATTATATATTGTGATCAATATGAGAGATAATAATGACATTTATATGCAGGACGAACCAATAATACGAATACATGTCAACACTATGATTACTGCGAACCAAACGATGAATCCATCAACGTTTATCGAGAAAATTATAATTCCCAATAACTACATCGACACCTACCAATTAATTCTCAGAGAACATAAATTCAAAATTCGAACAAAAATGTTTTAATTACAGTTCAAAAACTTAATTGAATTACAATATTTCGAAGCCCTTCAAACGGTAGGTTTTAACCCTCATTTGCTGCACGCAGGTAACCGTCCAGATGTCAGAATATTATAAATCTCTCGGCCCATTGTCTACGGGTCTTTTTTTAACCATCACTGGACACATGGCCTAAGATCCTGATGTTAATAAGCAGATGGCCGTGAAATATGCTGGTAAGTTGCTGTTTTTGTTACACTGACCACCTTTCGGGTACTTTTTTAGTTTTTGTTTCTAGGTGTTAACAATTGGAGGGTTAATTTTATTTCAATTTTGGTGTGGGAATATGAATCAGTCTTGATGTTGGTTGTGTTTATACAAATGGGAAAATAAATCAACACAATGACTTAATTGTGTTGACTTTTAAAACATTGTTATTTGACACTATACTGTCTTACTTATTAGGTTTATTCCTTCTTTTGACGGCACGGTTGGCGTTGATTCTCGTACGGAACAAATATTTTATGATCTCCACATACATAAATGGTCTTTGACTGCTGGCCTTTTAGAGAAACTAAGAGTCACGCAACGAGCAATGGAAATAACTATGCTCAGAGTTTCTTTGCGGGATAAAATCCGGAACATGGATATTCGGCGAAGAACCAGAGCCACCAACATAGCTCATAAAATTTGCAAGTTGAAGTGGCAATGGGCAGGCCACATCGCTCGTAGAACTAACAACCGATGGGGAAGAAAAGTTCTCGAGTGGCGACCACGGACCAGAAGACGCAGCGTAGGCCTTCGTTCGTTAATGATAAGATATAAAATAAAACAATAGTCTCAATTAAATAAAGTAATCTTCACACAGCAATCAAATCTCGTACATATTATGTCCAACAAATCGGACTCGACCATAAAAATATAACCAAGTCAATAAACAGCATTCGATTAAACAAATCTTTTATCGATAAATCGAATAACTCCTAAATCTGAATCGATTATTATCAAACATAAATGTAATCACATAGAGTATTTATATTTAGCCATTTTAGTAGCAACGTCACTTGAAATTACAATAAAAATTACAAAGATTAAAGTAGATAATGCTCTACGCTGCAGTCTAAATTTTACTACACACCCACATACTCCTTCGTTTTGATTATAAATAGTTAGTATTTCATCGTAGAGACCAACATACGAGATAATCTCAGTTGGATTATGTTAATTGCATTCCGGATTAAAGCTACAGTGGCTCCAAAATGGCCACTTATAGCAATTCTTCTAAAAGTGTTCCTAGCAAAACTATTAGCAGAATTGATTGAAATATTAGAAGAATTCTTCTTTTATTTGTAAAATGGTTACATGCTCAAGTAGAATTAAACATAGATTTATAGCAAAAACTGAGCAAAATCTGCTTAAAATTGCTATATTCTTTAGAAAAAACGAAAACGTATGTAGAACAGTCTTATCTTTTTCTTTTACATTAGGTTCCATCTAAAACGTAAAGGAAAGAGGTCCATCGTTTTTCAAGGCTCAGTCCATGCTATAATGTCTACATATTTTTTGGACTATAATAAGATTCCACATACAAAGCTGCCAAAAAGATGAATTGTGCAGCATGAGTTATAATATGAATTGCCAATTTAGTGACCACTTTATGATTTCTATTTATGATTCATATCATCATCGTCATCAGCCTGCAGCACTCCAATCGCACGCATTACACTCAATCACTATTAAATCACTTCATCATGATTTGTAAACTAAAATGATATTGCTAAAGGGGCCTTTTTAAGACCCGCAGTTTGTAAACTTTAACTACATAGTTTCTGGTCGGCGTCTGTTTGGCTGGTAAAACAATGGTGCACTAACTTAATCGATATAATTGGTTCAATTCTAATGGTCCTAATACTGGTGTATTACTTAAATCAATGCAGATCAAGTTATTAGGTAATACATTCGCATTCCCACTGTTATTTATTTTGACAGTTCATCAAGTTACATTACGTCGTTTACGATGTTGAGTAGGCGACTTTTTGTAATACTTGATGCAATATATGATTTTTGAAGAATTTTGTGATTTCTTCAAAGAACTTTGGGATGTTATGGATAGAAAATAGTGTTACGCTGGGTGGTCTAGAAAACACTAAAAATATCAAGAGAGAAAACAAAATACATCACACATTACTATATCAAACGAAAATAATTTAAAACAAAGTAGTCATAATTTTGGAAAACCATAGCTTTTTAGTATAACACACATAACTCCCACCATTTTCTTTTTATGCCATGGAGCAGGCAAATTCAAAAATATGAAGCCGAAAAGACTGGCAAGCAGGGTGTGGTCTGAAAAATAATTCAGAAACCTTTAAAGATATACAGGATACATCAAATGCTTTTAAACTTATACAAGACATTAAAATCAATAAAATAGTTGTAGCAGTAATTAACAATAGATGAGCAAACTACAAGCACCAATTGCAGTCATATTCATTCAATTATCGCAATGTAAGCCTAAGGCGGATCCGAGAAATGTTTTTACACACAAATGTACTGTGGAGTATTAACAAGCAATAAGCAAGTGATTAATGACTATGAGTCAACTGGTAACAGGGATATTATTCGAATTAACTTCCATTACGTATTAGATGAAGTGTTAATACATTTGGAGAACAAATTTTTCATCTGTTTAATATAATTAAAGTCACTGAAAGACAACGAACAGACTCAAATAATAAGACTAGAAATTTTACATGAAGAGTATAAAATGCTGAGACTAGTCATTTTACATTTTTCACGAGAGTTCCTTGAAGACTCGTTGTTACTGTTAAAGACGGTGATTAAAAAAATTCAATAACGGTCCCTAACGAAGAATTGAAACGGGTTTCATACGCGATAAAAATTTATAGGAAACTCGTCACTTTTCATCGATTGTAAATACTACCAATGCTCGCAATAACAAATAATTTGGAAACTGGACACGAATTGAAAACTAACAAACCTAAACGAAATAAGCGCTACACATTTACAACAACAAATCTTCATGTAAATTTCGGTCCTTCGACTCACAAGAACACAGAAGCGTCCACTAAATTAGTACCGTCCTTTAATCCGGATCCCACAAATAAAGGCCCCCATTCAAATGCTTCACCAAATTAAATGCTGAACATAAAGCACATTCGAATTTGTTACAGTTCTCCAAAGCCTTCGACAAATCGAACAGGTAACCAAGCACTCATTACCGACCTTCCAATTGAATCTGACACTGTACCTATAGTCGCCATGTTTGGAAATGTTAGACAGGACAAGAGTACAAGACAATCATCATTTAATTTTGAGTCAATTTCGAGAAATTGTATGAGGAGGAATGATAATATGAAGGAAGACTAAAGAATGCCGTGACGTCTGACAATGGGGAATGAAAGAAAACGTGTTGCGATAGTCAAAAGTAGGTAAACTTGGTTTTGGGAAAAAAGATAATAGTAATGATGATGGTGAAAAAGCAAACAATTAAATATAAAGTTACTAACTTTCCTTCCTCTCAAATTATATTGAGCTGTTTCAACCAGTAGAGGTCACAATAAAATATTCTAGTTTAATGACCAAACAATCATCATCATCATCAACAGCCTATAATGTTCCCACTGCTGGGACACAGGCCTCCTCTCTGTGAGAGGGACTGGGCCATAATTCACCACGCGGGCCCAGTGCGGATTTGGCAGATGTTACATGTCTTCGAATTTTTGGTTCTAGGACATGCCGGTTTCTTCAGGATGTTTTCCTTCACCGTTTTGAGAGCAGCGGTGATGAAATGACTAAACAATAATTGTTGATTAATCAAAAGGAGAAGATTGATATTTTAACCGAAGCTGCAACTTCACGGGTTTAAATTATTCATTAGTAAATCTTCAATCGCCAAGAGATACTTTCATCCGTCTTTCACAATTTTCTTTTACTTTTTTCGATAAACATTTATCAAAGACAATACACAAACCTTGAGCATCAACGATAAAACCTTCAAATTCAAAAATCCAGGGGCCATTTTAGCTAACACACTTTAAATACCGGGACGATCTCCCAAAATTACTGGCGAGCCTAACAGCGCTCTGTTTACTAAAACAACACATAAATAAACCGAAAGCCAAAGCTAGGTCAGGTGAAGGTAGTTCTTGCGGAATTCGATCCCCCTTCGCCCCGCTGGTAACCATTCACCCCCCTCTAGCCCGCTAACTGTACTCAGGTTAAGATGATCCTTATTTGAAAGTCGCGGCTAAAGGTTTTAGCAAGAGGATGGGTTAAGTATGCTGCAACCTTTAGGTTTAACTTTATCTGAGGGAATATCTTTTTTAAATATTCTTTCATTGCTAAAACCCTTGTCGTAAATCCTTTAATAAAATCTCCTTGATATAACAGATACGAAAGTGATTTTGAGTAGTAAGCAAGATAGCTTACCTTTTAAAACAACAAATGAATTGTATTCAAATCAACTACTGTAATCAAATAATACATTAAAACTTCAAATCTCCCGCGTAAATGGCTTAATTATCACCGACTAAAATTACTCTATCAACCTGAATAACTTACAATACATGAACAACAAAATATATCTAACGATCCGAGCGGTTAACAAAATGCTGCGCAGGCGCACAGGAGCGCAGCGCTGCGCGGGAGTGCCGCCGTGACCCGATGTGAGGACCCGATCGGCCTTAAAGGTCGCATTCAATAGTATTGGAATGCTTTTGACTATTTAAGTACCAGAGACAAGAGTTTTCAAGTTTTGTACGCTAAGCTTTGGAATGAAGGATGGCTTTCAAATTCTTCGTGGATTATGCGATTGCGCAGGTTCGTGAAGTTTGTTGTATTATTGGATTTAAAGGGCGTTGAACTGTCGTGATTTGCCACTGTTTATACTTATAATAGAGATGTTTCGTGCAAGGTTTGTTCTAGATGCTCACACTAAACAAATGACAATTGATAATGACTAATGCTTTGAGACTACTGAAAAATATTGTAATAATTATTTCACCGATGCGTCACTGCAATTGAATCAGGAAACTAATGATCTCAACATATCATGAGAACATGATGGCGTTGATAAAGCTAAATCTACCGTATTAAATTAGAATAAGGACTATTATGACAAGATGAGACCAGTAATTGCAAATCGTACTAATTTAATGTAAACTTAAGGTAGAAGAAAGAGGTAAATGTCATGAATGAAATTAGGATTACCAATAAATAAATATTTGCATTTTTAATAAAGATGTCCTCAAAAGTAGTGAGAAGACTAAAAACAAGACGGGTAAACTGAGCGAAAGTTGATAAATGGATAAGATTACTGAGCTGATAATTATAGAAGAAGAGACGAAAGAGAAAAGACGAATAGTAATGTTGATGCTGATCATAATTATGATGATGATTATTAAGCTGGTGATGTTAATCAAGAATATGACGATGACGCAATAAAGGGTTTGTCATTACGTAACCCATAATTTAAATTGATAACCAATTAAAACTAAACATGAACTAATCTACATGAATTGGCAGAGATTACCCAGATCTGACGCATTCGTGACTAATACACACATCAAAAGTGTCTAGGGATCAACATATATTTTTGCAATAACTTTTCTCCTGATTGATATTAATTAAAATGTTCTTTAAGGATTCATCAAATAAAGTGTTATCGTTTGTCACAGTAACGATAAACCAAGTCACCTTTGCATTCATAAAGAAATTTGCCATTTTCCTAATAAAGGGATTTTTGACATTTGAACCACTAACATTAAAGTTCGAAAAAAAGACTGAAATAACAGTTTTCTTTAAAATTTTATTGGGTAACTTAAACAATTAATAATCCGTGTTTCTACCGCGAACACTAACAACACAAGAACATCGGTTTGGCATACTCAAAATGAGTTCATCCAAATCACGCTGTGGAATGGCCGCCCATGTTCGTTGCAACAACAAAAAAAGGTCTTCTTGCGACTGGATACCCTCCATATTCGGCAGAGCTCTTCTCTGTAGCATATCCCATGCATGCTCAATCGGGTTCAAGTCTGGCGACTGAGCAGGCCAGGGCAGGACATTGATGTTAGCTGCGGCGAGAGTCTGTCTTACAACTCTTGCGGTGTGCGGTCGTGCATTATCATGCATTAACTGAAATAAGGGACCGATTTGCACTTGTAGAGGAACGATGACGTCTGATACAATCGTCTCAGCATAAATTTGAGCGTTGAGGTTGCCTCTGATCCAAATCAACTCAGTTCTTCCGCCGATCCAAATACCCGCCCATACCATGATGGTTCCACCACTATAAGGATGGACTTCCTGGCAGGATTTTAATCGCTGTTGGCGTCCAGGGGTTCTCCAGTGTCGTATACGTCTTGTATCCGGTCTCATACCAAAACGAGACTCATCAGAAAAGCACACGAAACGCCATTGTTCTTCTGCCCAATTTCTGTGTTCAAGAGCCCATTGATATCGAATCCTACGATTGTGCATTGCTATAGGTGGTACCCGTAGCGGTCTTCGGGAATGAAGGTTCACTTCATGCAAGCGGTTTCTGACTGTTTGGTCGCTAATTAAGTTCCCTGAAGAGTGATGAAGCCTCACGGCTAACATCATGGCGGTTATTGTTGGAGCTCTTCGAGTTAAGATTTGAATGTATCGGTCTTGTCTCCGTGTGGTGCAGCGATACCGTCCTCCATGGCGCTCAGCCACGGTACCAGTGCTTCGGTAACGTGTCCAAAGTCGACTGATAACACTCTGACTTGTATTCAGAGCTAAAGCCACAGTACGTTGCCGGGAACCAGCTTCTATCATTCCCACGGCTCTGAGCATTTCTTCCCTGCTTAAATGACGTCGCCGCTCCATAATAACGTTGGTTTTAATCAGTAGTAGGGAAACAGTAGCACTAATAATGTCTTCAATGCGTTGTATGTTTTTATAGGGAAAATATTGACAGCTGATTTTCATCTTTTACTCGAATTTGATTTACAGTTCCTGATTCAAATTATGAAATGCACCAAAAAGGATCCATATAAATTTATAAAATCATAAATTTATTACAAAGCCACATCTCAATCTCAAGAAATCCGCATAAAAATGCTTGATCCCTAGACACTTTTGATGTGTGTATTATAGCTACGAAAGTGTTTGGGTGTTTATTACTCAATCACGCAGAAATACATAACTAATAATATCTCTATTTACTGGTGGAATGGAAGGTTATGAATTTAATATAGATGTGGGTAGGATACCTGATTCTAATGGTGAATGATGATCCAGAGGGCTTTTTAAAGGATTTGTGAATGATAACAATAAAGAAGAAGAGAAAATTAATTGACAAAACAGCTAAAAAAATGAATATCAATAAAGTTTTTATTTCTCGAATTTAATTGCTGATTGTATTTGTTTTGGGAAGACAATGATGAATGAACCAGCTAAACATATTTCATTTACATAAATTGTCTTATCGATTTATTCATTTATTTGCGCAGCAAAAAACCAAAGCATAAAATGTTTGACAGCCTTAGAACATCGGCTAACCCCAAATCAGCCAATAGGTGAAAGAAAAAATCAGAAATCGAAACGACTGCTAGATGCAGTTAAAATTTAAGCTTTACAAAAACTTTGTTCCAATACACAATTCTATTTAAAATTACAAAAGCAAATGCTAATGCTAAAGGGTCGAGTATTAAAACCACAGGATAAAAACAGTGTTCCCTATCAGATAATGATGTAAAGGTCACCGCAAGCGTGTAGGGAAGCGAACCCGCTACCGTTGCTATCTGCAATAGCAAAGAGTCGTGTGTCACGAGGGCGTTAACCATCGTGGTTATAACGGAAAGGAACTTGGGTCAGGTCCCGTTGGGCCGAAAATTATTGGTGAAGATGGGACGAAGTTTAAGCAGGGTTGAGACATTTGAATATAGTTACGATGAACGGGGATAAAGGAAAAATGGAAGAAGAAAACGTGTTGCACCGAACACAAGGTAAACAAGATGATGATGAGATGGGATAAGGAGTGGTAATCATCATGGTGTTGTCTTAAGACTGGGTGCTGTTGAGATGAAATAGATGAAGATAGGACAAAGTTTAATTAAGATATTTAAATGCACATTATAACACGTTCTATTAACAATTATCAAAATATTGTTTAGGATAGTGTCGGTATAGTGTAAAATATTAATGAGAAAATGAAATGAAATTAGGTCAGTTTGAATAAAAGTGACGCTAAGATCACTATTTATTTTTTGTAACATATTTCTCCATATCATTTACATAGTCTATTTGAAGTCAAAGCACATGCTAAATAGATCTGAGCCGCAGTCCTAAATATTATTTGAAGACTTTTATTTTCAAATAACTTAAGCTTTTATTAAGTTTTCACATTTATCGACTTTCAAAAAAGAAGCTTTATCCATCACGAAACCAGGTGTCTAATCTCTTCCATATTATGTCTCAAAATCCCATTCAAGAACCAACCTGAAAACCATCCCAATTCAACAAATTAGACAATAAAACATCAAACAATAATCACCTTTAAGACAATAAAACACGTGTACTTCTTTGAAAAAGTCCAAAAATTCAACAATTAGTCAGGTAAGGCACGTGCAAACTCATTACCGGGCAAACAATGAATAAAATGGCTTAGGTTTAAAACATCTGGATTGGATTTTTGTGGATTGGCAACATCTGGGGCAGGTCTTTGTTTAGTCTTCGGCAAGTATGGACAGGCATTTAAAGTTTTATATTTGTTAGCACTGATATATTTAGCTTTCAGTGTTTGCAGACGAAAAAAAAGTTATATATAGTCCGCGTGTTCTTTTTGATGTGTCCGTGTTTTCAATTATATTATAGCTGTTACTCAAGAGTTTGATATTGAAAATCACAATTCACAATGATAATCAAGTTTAAAAAAAAATTCAATATGAACCATTTTTTTATAATTTCAAGAAAAACACCATACCTAGATAGTATTCAAAATTCACTCATCATTAATTTTATAATCCAAAGTAATTTATTCAGGCTAGACAATAAGCACTTTTTCATCTAAATTGAGTTGAGTGGCTTTTAATTACTTGGTAAGCTGTTAAAAAGCTGATTCTACAATGTACAAATATCATCTGCTAAGCCTTTTACCCCACTATGTTTGGTAGTGGTCTTCCAGTCCCACCGGATGCAGCAGAATATCAGTATGTTACATGGAGCGTCTGCCTATCTGACCTTCACAACCCTGTTATTACTAGGTAATACGATACGTCTTGCCTAGGTGTCAGCCTTAATGTATGACTGGACCAACAATGATGCAAACTCCATTAATCCGTGTAGAATCTTTAACAAGATGTGGTTAAGATAAGAATCCTGACCCTATGAGCCTTGTTTGCGGAAAAAACATGACTAATCAAATACCTCTCATTGCCAAGTTGATTATCGTGAACCTAGACACATATAATGCTTTATTTATTTCTGTTTATATCATCATTACCTACCTATGATCTAACCTGCGTACGTAATGCTATTTCATTTCACTTCTGCTCGGCGCAACACGTTTTCTTCTTCCATTCTCCCCTATCAGACGTCGTAGCATCATTTACTCCTTTTTCTTTCAGATCATTGCTTAGACAAACATGCCATCTTTTCTCTGGCCTTCCCCTTCTTCTCCATCCATCAAGTTCATACTCATCACTCTCTTAGTCACATGAGTGTTTAAACCTGCGTGCGTAATTGAGCTTTTAAAAAGCACAGAAAAAAACATTCATCATTAACCTGGCCGACCATACACTGGGCTGCTTGAAGCACTATCAACTGCTTCAAGATGCAATAGCTGCTGTATTACGTTACATTTTTCTTCTTACATATACCCGGAAACGCATGAGTAGTCGAACTGCTTTAGAAGCAGTTGATACCGACTGCTTCAGCAATTACAAATGACAGCTTCAAACAGTTGAATTTGACTGCTCGAGTAGTCCGTGGATGAGCGATGTTATCAATGATCTAAATAAGTCTCGTGTAACGTGGAATTGCCACCACGCATACATAAACACACTACGTAGAGCTTCTGGAAAAGTTACTTTTTAAAAGTAAATAAAAGTTCATTTAGTGCTAATACCTCAACAAGTCTTGTGACTATTTCAAGTGTTGACTCTATTTTCACTTCTATAAAGTTGATATTTCCTTAACTAAAAATTACTCGTTATATCAATTGGAAACAAGGATTTCTACAGTTACAATACCTGCATCATTTCAATCAACTTTACATCATCATTATCATCATCTCGAATTCATGATCTAGGATATAATGACTCATTGTGAATAGGTAATAATAAAGAATAAATATAATAAAGAATAATAAAAGGTAATAATAAGATATACACTGGTATAAACAAATTACCTGTAATAACGGCTATTATTTTACAAATAATAAAATATAAACTAGAAGTAATTTAGTTATTTATACTTGTATGATCTTCTTGAGTTAATGTGGTATGATTTTTTTCAATGTCCTTGTTGTTCTGAAATAATTAATCCGAATGTGTACTTTTAGATACGGTATAGGGTAGGTATTGTAACTTTCCTCTCTCAAGAGCCTTGACTACCGGTAGCCCGAACCGTGCTCCCAATTCAGGTAAAGTGGCTGCTTTTTTTTTAAGTTTAAGAAACTCGACCTTTTAAGCATTGCTAACCCGACTTTTGCACGGTAATCATGGTGTCAAGGAGCGTATTCCATATTAAAATACCCGATTACCTTAATTACTTTATTGTAGTAGATAAATCCGAGTAAATAAATAACTTTCAAATCAACCTGGCTTTCGTTTGAATTTCATACACAATCTTCAACGAGAACGATTCTAATGCACAAGCCCTCAGAGAGATTTAAAATTAAAATAAATATACTTTTAAAAGATCTTGAAAGGTCAACAATTGAAGAATTTCGTATCATTCCGGAGCTTCTCACAATATTTGAGTTCATATTTTCATCAACGGAAACCTCACCTTCGGAAGAGCTCAGCATAACTTTAAGTAAAAAGTCTCGGATGCTCCTCTTTGGAGATCCGCAATAGTTTGGTAAAACCGTCCCAAAGATTCTGAACAAAACATCAGTTATTGCTTAGTTTTATATCTACAGAAAATATAATTGCCGCATATATGGCTATTTTAACTACAATACTATGGGTACTGTTAAAAAAGAAACAGAAAATTAAGAAAGTGTAATGCGATCACTCCTTTTTCTTAATGAGACGTATAGAATCGTATCCTGCATTTACCAAATCAGCTTGTGTGTTAATGTGCCTCACACTGAATAATCGCAAGTTCAACATTTTAATTGCTTAGCTTGTCCTATGTACTGGACCATTTCACCAAACTCAATACTCTCTTGACAACCCTCCTCTTCATGACCCGAAAATTATTTCACAACAAATTATAATAATGTATCATCTCAAATATCTGCAGCAGGTTCAGTCTGAAATCATGACTCATCTCAGTTTCCCATGGTTTGTAGCAGTTATCATGAATCATACTTTGATAAAAATATTTTATACACTATTCAATTGTAAATGTCAGCGATCATAGGTTTCTTGTAGATATATTTTTTGTATCACTTATTGCTGATTGCTTCAAGCTTATCGTGTTAGGCTTCATCGGTAATGATTAGGAAGTATTAATGTGATTGTTTAATATTATCGTTAGTACCTAAATAATTCGTTTGTTTGAATCATCACAGTTGTCTTAATTTTTTTGAGTTCGGCACAACATGGCTTCTTTTTAATGCTTCTATATTGGCTATCGTGTCAATTCCCAGTCTTCCTCTTTTGGCCATATCAGCTTTCATACTGTGATCGACATTTATAAACATTTTTTGAAAGGGTCGGAGCAAACCTAATATTCAATAATTCCGTCAAGTCTTAATCAGCCTCTGACATGAATAATTTGGACTTCCACAAGGTTCTATTTTCGGACCACAACCAAATCCATCTAAAATCTCAAATGTAGCATGAAAAGCATGGTAATACAAACGAAAATGTAACTCTGAGATTCATAATAAGAAGGTTTTGGAAATCAGTAATAAGTCACAGTCAAATCAATCAACTCAGCGAATGGCAGTCTACGGCTGGACATAGGCCTCTCCCAGGCTGCTCCTCATCACCCTGTCCCCTGTCTTCCGCATCCAGTCTGTTCCAGTTACGAAAAGAAGTCACACTGCATTGTAACACTGAAAGCCAAATAAGTAACTATCGCAAATTACATGGTTATGAAATACTTCAAAACATTCTAGCACACATCAAATGCTGTCTTAAACCATATGAACAATTAAAACAAAGACCTTACACTTTAAAGATTATGACACGACACAATCAATATTGCAAAACAGGTATTAGACATTACTTTAATCCTATAGTGTAAATTCCTACGAACTCATCGGTTACAAGTTGGTGAACCTGTTTTTAACGCAACAGTATTTAAATATCAGTCGGTTTCTATACAAATGTCAACTGTTCTGTTAATAGAGTTAACAGGGGGGATAGGTTATATGCTTAGCTTACATAGCTTAGCTTGCTTAGCTGGTATTGGTACAGCTGCAATCCTAAGTTGCGAAGCTGTGTTCGTACTAATTGCAAAGTTACGATTAATACTGAGTTTTGCAAGACGTAGAATGAAAATTGATGATAATTTTGTATAGAGGTTGAGCTTCCTGACATCGAATGGGTCTTGCGGTAATGTTGTGACTTTTCGTGGCTGGAACAACTGTTTGATTTTGAAAACAGTACTCCTGGACTTGGCAGGAACAGTGAGACGTGAGCGCTCTTTGGAGTCAGGCCTCTAGAGAAGCTCTGCTGGTAGCCTGGACTCTGTGCCTGTTGCTGCTGTTTTAAAATACTTGGTACTTTTATTTTTTTAATTTGACAACTAGTGGTCCACTACCCAGCTTTACAGGGTTCAGATTTTCAAAATTTTCAATATCTACCTTACTTCCATACATACTATTATCCATATCAGTACGAACACAAACAAAGTAGAATTCTTCGATATGGTGAAGTTGTTTAGGAAGTTACGTGCGTCAAGACAGGCTTAACCGACTTTGTTTCCTATTAATACATAATTCTATAGATTAAAAAATATTTTTTATTAGAAAAATCATGCAAATAAACAAAATCAAAAACTGCTTTCCGATATACAAAAGTCGTCCGGTTTTTGGCGGTTATTACATATTTTTAGGATATTTTGAAGTGATAACTAAATCTTTCATAATAATCATATCTATCATAATTTTGATGTCTTGGATCCGCAGGCTCTTTAACTAGACGTCTTATAATCAACCGTTACGACTTAATTGAGTAATCTTTATCCGACAGATCTGAATCCACATTCATACATTCATCATTTTTGTGGGACGTGAGATTTTATGCAGTCCTTGATGGAAATTTTTCTCATTGCATAGGTCTACCTTTGCTCAAAATGACCCTTACCTCATCGACCATGTTTGTTAACAAGTTCAATTTAAAATTATCGTATTTATAAATTAATCAACTGTTACCAGCGGCATCGTCCGCTTCTAAGTCAAAAATTATCCCATGAAAAGGGAATACCTTGATAAATGTTATCCTATGTTTTATTCCAAACTGTAAGCTATTTGAGCCAAATTTCAACAAGATACGTTCAACTATTCTGACGTGATAGAGTAATAAAAATCCATATATCCATCGAAAAATTCAAACTTTCCGCTGCGAAAACTCTATAATAGTTTTTCTGAAATAGTAGTAGCCTATAATCACCTACCTGCTAGTGAAAGTCCCGTCAAAATCGGCACAACAATTTCGGGGATCACGCTGCCGATAGTACTTAAGGGCCTCACAATTTAAATAAGGACATTCCCACACCAAATTACGAACTCAGTAACTGAATGAATCACCCTTCCTTCCCATGACACCATAAACGGTAATGACTCATCATCAATGACATAGAATGTTAAGAAAACGTGAATACACGTTACCGAATAACAGTTATTTGAAGACTAGCCCGTCAGGCTAGGTTGATTGGAACCTGATTGAGTGTAGGCACAAGAATGTCCCGCCAGATTGATACAGTCGTAAATCTTGTTCAGCTTGTATTTTTATATGCTTTTATGTGTTATATGTGTTATAAATCAGTTTTAGCAACTGTTTTAGTGGTTACAAGTTAGGTTAAATTGTTGTAACTAGTGTTGCTAAATGTCCCGATTTTAAGGGGTCCTTCACGTTCCACTCACCTTTGAATGCGACGCTAAATGTCCCGATTTTTTACCCCCGATAGTATGACAGAAAAAACTATTATTTTTACCTACACGATTTTTTTTTTTTTGTTTAGAACGTATCACTAAACTCATTCGTTTAGATACGAGTATTTTTAGGATTTATTTTCAATTCAATTTTAGAATCGAAATATTTATTTGACATTTATTTACATCACGCACTCGTGCTCGCACTCTGGTTGTTTTTATTCTTTTTTTTTTTTGCTTTTGATTTGCTCTATGACCTATGACATTACATTGATAGGTATTTCATCATCAGCCATGTTTTTAACCGCGATTGTATCAATTTTGGACAAGTTTATTACCTACAGAACTTGTTCAAACATGTTTTGTTTAAAACCAAACATGTGTTTTCACACTTTTATCGTCAAATATTTTGTTCACCTTTTTACGAGTTATCTATAATTTTTTAAAGAGATTTTGTCAATTTTCGTGATGTTAACGATAATTTATGTTCCATTTTCTCGTCAAGGCGGCTGAACCACTATTGTGTTATGCCCTGCGTCTGTTTTTATTGTAAATTGATTTGATTATTATTTTGATGAATAAATTGATGAGGGGAGAGCCAGCGAAGCCGCGGACAACAACAAGTGTTTTACAATTCCCACAACGTCAATTCTACAAATAGACGGCACGGTTGACGCAGTGACTGAACGATCGACTCTTGCGCAGCTTGTCGCGGATTCGATCCATAATGAAAAATATAAATATGTAATCTGCACATAAGCCCTGTAATCGTATCAATAGAATAAGACCAGGTCTTTACTGGTTTCATAACCACTAACATGTGGCCCAACTTACGAATATAACTTATATCTACTTTATAGCTCATTTAAATTGACTCCTCCCAATCCCTCTTAACCTCCGAAACAATAAACCAAAAACAGACACGATACAACTACAACTGCATCGGACATCAAAGTAACTTAAATTAAAAGCATACAGACATACATTTAGGTATATATTTATTTAAGGTGATTGCTTCGATGTAGCCCGCGAAATTCAACTTAAATATAAAAATTATCAAAAAATTCGCTCCATCAGCTCTCACATAGAAAAGGTGCATCGTAGTTAGATTTCGGATAGATATTGGAATTTTATCATCTAAATCTGCCATTTTATTGCCGCGGCCATTATGTCTGGTAGTATAGGAGCTATAATCCTAAATAGTTGGTAGAAGGTATATTAATTCACATTTTCAACATATAAATTGTATGTGACGTCTACATTTGGCACAAGGCACCTGTGCCGTCGTCTTAGCATGCGATTATAAGTTAGGGTTGTCACTTAGGCCTGTTTATGTTTTCAAAGTGTGAAAAACAAAAGTTTATAGATGTACGATTATGTTTTGTATTAGGGTTGAACTTTGGGGGGATTTTTCGAAAAGAACAAATCTAACCGAAAAATAAAATAAAAATAATCTTGCTATAAAATACTTGCCTTTATAAAAAAGAAATCTGACATGACATTTCAAATTGTTAGAAAAAAAACCTAAAGGTACAGACCATGTAACAATGTTATATAACACTACAAATGTATGTAAAATGTTATATAACTATGTAACATAACTATGTTATATAACATGACCACACCATGAAAAATGTTATATAACAATGTTATATAACATGTTATGTTACATAGTCTGTACGCACCGTAACGTAACCTTAGTTAAAACAATATCCCTGTAAATCCTTGTAATAAAAATAATATAACACGTTAAATGTTGAGGCAGACAATGTTTTTTTGTTATTTATTATTATGTTCATATTATTTATTAAAAAAAAAAACCGGTCAAGCACGTATTTGTTAGACGAAACATTAAAATCAATAATAAACCGAAAAGAATAGATAAATCAGTCACGTGTTAATCTAATTTTAATTTTATTTACAGATAAGATAACATAACATATTACAACAAAAAAGTCACAAAACTGTAACTTAATTAATGCACTTCTAAAAACGCTTAATAAATTATGCATCGAGAAATCAAGCAGGCCAATCATTAAGTCAGCTAAAAATAGCATTGTTCTAGTTCATATTTATTGCCAGTAAAATCACCAATCTTTAAAGTAAAATAATTTACTTTTGGACTTGTAAGACATAATATCTCTATTGATTAATTTGCATCCCAAAGGTTGGATTTTATCTGACTATCCCGATACTTAAACAAAAACATACTTACCACGAAATGCAAGTCTTACTACAATTATTACTCTATATTTTTTTTTCCTAGCCTACTCTGTTCAACACCTGAGCAAACCCCTCCCTAGAATCCTTCCATTTCTCGCTAACCCGCGCATGCAAGTTCAAGTTCTGACTTAAGTTATCCAGTTTGTCCCAACATCTTCGTGCATGACCTGCCGTTACCTATATGTCTATGACATTCTATACTTTTTGGCACACAGTGTGCTATACGGCGAAGCTTTATTATTATTGTATACGGCAGACATATTATTTTCTTCTTAGGGAAAAACAATAATAATGTGATCCTACTAACACATTTTTCTTCTTTTCAATGCCTTTTTTTCTCAGCATGTCTCAATTATAAAATTAATACATCAGCATAAGTTCTTCGCGTGACAACCCTACACGTTCTCTACAATATATCTTGGGCACACTTTCCAATGAAGATGGGTTACTACTTTCTGTGAGCCGTACCATACATTCCACAGGTACCCTATTCGGCACGGGTTAATATATGATATACGAAGATGCTAATGTTGTACTTGAAATTATTTTCTTTTGAGAGATTTTGTTGATTGAAACTTTACTTGTTTTGTTTTAAAAGGAGGCAAATGATGTTAGAAAATGAAAATGCTATTTGCGTCTGTGAATTTACAACGGGGAAAAACCACGAACTCGCTCAATGTCATATAGTGTCTTATAATGTTACTAAAGGATATGTCGTAAATCCTTTATCGTCAACATAACCTGTTATCTTGTCCATTTTCAATACGCCATGACATCATAAAAAAGAATTTTCAGGACTCTTCTTTTTCAAGACACGCTTTACAGGTGTTTTTTCAGCTGCAGTTGCTTTTTCTCCTTCATGGAACGTTCTATAAGTGTTCTTTCAGCTGCATTCACCATTAAAAGTATCTGTAACTATAAGTTAAAACCCTGAAAAGTAACTGTTAATTAACTCTTCTGGTGTAGTAAAGAGCACACAGCTTTTATGAAATGCATATTTTTACATGCTTCGAACCACAAGCCTTTTGTTTTTATAAGGCATATAGCACCATTGATTATGTTACCCAAAAATAAACCCAGTTAGGTTTATTTTTGGGTAACATAATCAAAGGTTACTCACACGTCAAATACCTATCTTCTAACTAACCTGCGCAAGCGCAACATACCGTATCCACTCTTGCGCAGCTCAGCATGTAAGTGAATAGCTATCCCCGCGCCCGAGGCCACTGGGTCGCGGCTAGAGGTCGCACAGACAGACAGACACACGGCTTCATGCCACTAGGATGTGCTTAATACGATTTTACAGTTTATTTTTAATGATATGATCAGTTTTGGTACATAAATGAAAAGTTATCATTGGAAGTCGGTGACAAAAAATTCGAGCAAATAAAAAAGTCACCGACTTCCAATTATTATTAACTAGTTATTTTACACTTTTTTTGTGTTTTTTCAGAAGGTTTCACTTGTTTCAATAAGTTTTTGCTATATTTATTTAGTTTATAAAATTTATTATTGAATTTGCATTACCTGGACCTTTATGAGCCCTGAAAAATTAAAGAAAATGGTCTGTTTTAAATAGAATGTAGCAAAAGAACTCGTGAAAACTGTAAACTTTGAAATTACCAACAAACTGTTGGAAAAAGCTGAAAAAGCGTGATAAATACTGTTTCCTTTCTTTGTCTACGAGATAAGACTTTTTCACAGCACTCACAAGTCCACTTTTTTAACGAACTTTTTCTTCGCAACAAAAAGTAGTAGTTTCATAAACGAAATAAATTGTTTTAAAAGCACTAAAAAGGATTGAACACGCTTATTTGAGTAATGATTAAAAAGTGACTAAGTTCTGTCTATTTACGAGATTAAACTGTGTGAGAGCTAAAAACCGCAATGTTTTTTGTTGAATCATAAGTTGTGGCTAGTTAGATCTTAAATGATGGAAAAAATGTGCAGCGTCATTTTAATATCTGCATAAGTAGGTGTATGAAAGTTTAGATAAAAACTTAGGCAGTGTTCAGTAAAACATGTTAGGTATGTAGAAAGCTTGGTCGCGGGACTAACGAATACCGTGACCCCGGAACATAAAGTGCTATTGAAGGACACCGTGGATTTTAGTTGCCCCTGCCCTGCCGTGTGTGGGAGGACTCATTTTTGATGATTTTACCACGATAAAAAACCTTTGATTCTGAGCTAGATTCGAGCAAATAAAAAATTAAAAAAACTAAAACAGTGGTTTCATCCGAATTTGAAAATGATGTCCTAATTTTATTATCACTTTGGATAGGGCAACGACCATAGACACAAGGATGTTTATAATGAAACGGTAAAAATATGACCTAATACTATAATTAAACAAATTGCAACTGATGAGATCACTTATAAAGATCTATTTGCAATTTTATCTATTGAAAATCTAAGTACCTAGATAAGAGTGTTAATAATAGTCATCTGAATATTAGAATTTATAATAAATTTTATAAAATAAGTATTTTTTTTTTTTAATAAACAATAAAGAATTTTGTCAACCTTCCGTCCGACGTTTAAAAATAGATATTAAACAGCAGTCTGTTAAGATAGGAGGTCTATGGTCAAAGAAACAAAAAAAAAAAGGTCTATGGTCAAGCACGATGCGTTTATTTAAGAGCTCAAGTCCTAGTTCCATTTAAATTAGGAATTAATACGATCAAATATTGCTTTTTTTTTCAACAACTTTTCATTTTGTCAGAAAAAAAAATCTTTACATTCGTTTTCCAATTTTGAAAATCGATCATGTTTTTCTTTTTTTCTGTTAATGCCAGTCTTACACGATCTTATAAATTGTCAAACGGCAAGTACCGGTATGCGAAAAGTTTCATCTCCACATTCTGTAATTATGAATGGCATAGAAAAACAGTGTAAGTTGACTATTCAACGAATGGAAAGATCAGATAAAGCGAGATCAACATAAACTGGTTACGTCAAACTTGATGTGGTAGACATACCATAATGTGTGTACATAACAAAAATAGAATGGAATAATTAAAAATTTTGAGCTCCTATAAAGAGTGGGCGGATTGTAGAAGCGGTTTAAAAATAGAAGAGTCATGTAATCGATAAAATTTATTGATTCAACATCTCAAAAATAGTTGAGAAATAGGCATGTACATAGTTTCAGCATTAGAGATATTAGAATCCTATTTATTACGCCTTTGATCAAAAAAACATAACATTCACATCAATCTTTTTTTTCTGTGTGAACATCATCTGAGTCCTCCGACCCTGAGTAGAGTGAGAGGGACTGACAGGCTCTCACTGAGTTAAACCACCCTTTTCTAAAACAGCCTTTGCGTACCAGGACTACGGTTCCCTTTAAAGACAGTCCTTTGACCCATTTATTTAACCTAGTTTAGGTGTCATTAAACTGTATCTAACTCGTGTCAAAAACAATCTTGCCCCGTAAAATTAAAAACTAAAAATCTTAGTAATTAGCTAAAGTATTGTTGATCAAAGTATATAAACACTTTGTACAACATACTGATTATAAACAAATAAACAACTAACCAGAACAATAACAAATTAAAAACACTCGTTTGTCGAGATTCAAAGTCAAGCCTGCACATGTGACCTGCGCAGGCGCAACCCACATCAAATTAATGGCATCTCGCCAAAATTAACATCATTAATTGGTTACGGCTCAGTCGAGAATAATCGTTATCAATAAAAATCGAAGACCACACGCTTTGCCACTTATTAAATTAACTTTTATGTTGTTTTTGTGTATTTCTGGCAGTAAGGAGGAAACTTTGAATTATTTTCTTATTTGATTAATTCTAGATAATTATATAGGTATTTGTCAAGATGTTTTGTGAGTGTGGTTGAAACTACTTTTTACGAGAATCATCTGCAACTATGACGTCTGGGGTCAAAATAATTAATTTTTGCACACACACAGAATGGTACCTAAGAAGACTCCCGCTGCTGAATATTTCCTATATTTTCCAATTGACGTCTTCCGGCTGATGATGATGATCTCGCTACTGAAGATTTGTAAGACAGATTTGATTTGATCAAACATGTTTCAAAGTTTCCTCAATTAGTGACGCATATGGAACCTAATTGATCACTTGTCAAAACCCCGGAAAAAATAAACGCGTGAGAAAACCGTAACATTTATAAAACAATATAGATAATACAAAGTGGGTGTATTATGTTTTAGAAAACACATAGTAAGACATGGGAAACTGTTACTACAATCATATTATCCTAATAGATAATAATATTATGACAAACTTATACAATGTGAAGGTGACAATATTATTGAATAATGGTGAGTTATTTATTATCTTCATTTTCCTTACCTTGTTGAGTTCGGCTTCCAGTCTAAAGCCGCGTACGTACGGACGAACACGAACATAGCGAACACAAACATCAAATCGGAACATTTGGTTCGTACGTATGGACGGCATATTTGAATACGAATACGAACATAGTTCGAGTCGAGTTCACGCACAACAGTCGAACTGAGGTACGGGTAGGATTATACCTCTACCGCCCCGCCCGCACCCCTCCAAGATCTATACGAACAGTTTTGTTCCTTAACATTTATTAAAGTTCTTCAAACACCGTCCATACAGAACATACTAAAAGGATCGCCGCAAACATGTTTGTCGAAAAGAGTGTTCAATGTTCGTTAGTGGTACGCACGTGCGAACCAAGATTTCCCGTATCATGCAACGCAACAAATTTGTTCGTCCGTGCGTACGCGGCTTACTGGAGGCAAATGAATTATAAAGCGGAGAAACTATTTGATACGAAGCGACTGACTATCTGACCTATACCGATATCCCAGTCATAAGGTACCACTAGTAGATGAAGCTCACCGTCCAATCATGAACAAGGCGTGATGCCCCAATCGACAGCGCATCGTGTTCCACTCACGTCTCAAGAAGCTGTCGGGGAACTGACGCGGCCAAATGACTGATGGAATTGCGGGATCGTCCAAAAGACACTATGGCCCTGCCATTAACTCAGTAAAAGTCTGATAATCCATTTCGCTTCAGACAAGGCGAGAGGACTCATTTGATGATTTTACCAAAAGGTACCATTTTGCTACACCATCCCTTGGATAGACTAGTTTGGAGACTTTCGGGCTTCAGACTACCAGGAACGAGTGTCTTTACCAATTACAATTGGGCTCAACAGCTTAGCATGTTTTCCGAGGCATGTCAATATTAAACAATGGTGACTAATTTTACAAAATAATAATGTATTCATAACCTAAGGCAAGGCCATAGGGGGTACCTCTACCTAGCTACCGAGACGATTTGTTTGCTTAGCTTAACAAATGTCAAACGCAAATGTCACATTGTTTTTTTTTTAATTCATAAACAATTAAACAATGTCGTAATTTTAAAAATCGAACGTCTAAAGCAAAATGCGTTGAGCTTTGTGTTGCCATAAAAGTTTAAAAGCTATTGTGAACGTTTTATCAATAAATTAAGTTAACCGGTTTTATGTCTACCTCTTAACAAACAATATTATCGTGTCTATTAGCATGATTACGCATTGTGTATTTTATGATGATACACAATGACAAGTTTTTTACAACCTAACTTTCATTTTTTAAGCCATTTGCCTACAATAACTTTGAAGCGTGGGCGATTATAAGGATATCTAAGTAGCGAGGTATTCTCGTCAATAGTACAGATGTAACACTAAGATAAGTTCTCGTTTCAATTCACAAACTCAACAAATAATTTTGTACTGTTACATTCAATTAAACTATTCAGATATTCAACCAAGGACATATGAAAATACATTCCGAAATTCCAATCACTGCTGCACTCACATAAATACTCCATTACATACACTTGTTACTTTTACATAGGTAAATACTCGTATACCATCTGTCAACGAAGAAGTACGATTTTGGTGCTTATATCCATAATTAAAAGGTCCAAATTGATTTAAAAGGTGATTGTTTTACATAGCGCAATATGTCGAGCGCCGATTTGGATCCTGTAGCTAATATATTAGCGGTCACAAAATCACCTGTTGCCACTACACACCTGTTCAATACAATCACATCTGACTCTACTTGACAAGCCAAAATGAGCTTTATCTCTAGCGGAATAAGCTCTAAGATATACTTCGAACTTAAAATGTTTTTTTCTCCATCGATATCTGACCGAAATTACGAAAAAAGTCTCGTTAAAAAACATCTTTGGACAGTTTTGAGATTGATAAAAAATTTGTTTCTGATCGCGTTCAAAATATCGAGAATATCAGCGGCGCGGCGCATTGACATTGGCAGATTGCAAGTGCCTTTACCATTAAAAAGTTATCGAAGTTTTTGGCGGGACATATTTTTGGCGGCAACATTGTTAGTAAAAAAAACGCAATGTGTTTTTGACGTCATTTATTTCGGGTTTTTATGAATTTAATGCTATTGAAAGATAAGTTTATTGGACAGTTCGCACCTTTCGAAGATGTTAGCTTAAGTTTACATAAGTAGCGAAAGCCATTGGAGATAATTTACAAAAGAAAAATTAATCTGTCATGGCGCCATTAGAATGAAAAACATTTCCTGACGCATTCATTTAAAAACAGGATACAGTATAGCAATCGACACATAAAACAACAAGTCTATAAATTGTCTCTGCCTATAGTATCGACGTAATTATACAAGCACTTTTCCCGTATCCGTCCGGGCTCATCCTTATTTCTGGGCACTCCCATATAGGCACGGCTTTCACTTTAGCCATACAGCATTTGAATCTCTCCACAATTTCTATTTTAGAATGTACCTAGTACGTATCTACATACATCAAACCAGTTAGAACATTGCTTAGTTTAGAAAATAAAATGTCAAAGGTATTGCAGCTTAGGTGAAGACCAGGCTTTATAAGTAAAACTTGAAATCGAATCATGTTTTCAATTAGTACTTTCTGTATCCGTACCTACATTGTCATTTTATTTCATCTGTGGTGAGAAGGATGTCTATGGTAAAAGGTGTGCATAGATATATTATTATGTGACATTATGCGCTCTTTTGTTTCTTGCAAGGTTTTATAGCTTGGATAGTAAAAGCTTGTAATAAAACGAGGACTTTAATAGCTCCGTAACTGATTTCGTAACTTGTCTTATTGTTAATTAATTCTTGTAACTGTTTTGTGCCTTTGAGAGAACTTTATGTTCCGACTGAGTCGAGTTCTAAGGACCTTTTAAATGAATGATTGCTTATTCCATCTTCGTTATGGTCGCATAATATCAGCCACTTCTAACATCGATTATTTATTATCTATTTTCTTCTCTAAACTATTGTTTTTAATAACAATATATTGTTTTTAATAACAATACTTTTACTACAATGCTTTCTCGCTTTAAAATAAATAATAAAATAAAATAAATCTGATTAAGTAGACCCAATGTTTCGTCTTCATTAACTTCTTTTTTTTTAAGTAGATAATTTAATTCTGCTTCTACCGGTTGTCGCACTTGAAGTCCAAAAAGGATTCCTAATTAATTGACCAGCAGATTAAGCTGAAATTGAAAAATTACGTGTTTAGAAAAAACATTGAATTTTTAAGTAACTTCTTACGTCATCTACGTTCTTGTTGTTTGGTAGAGAACAGCATTGCTAGTATTTTAATTTAAAAGATTATGATAAAAGTTACAAACCAAAAGTATACGTAGCGTAGAGATACGTATACTTTTAAAAATTGCTTGAAACATGCTTGAAACCTTTTGAAAATTTTTGCCTGCAGCTGGAAGCGTTTTAGAACACAAGGGGTATAAAAACGCGATCGGAGTCTTATTGTGCTATTTAAAGCGGCTTCTATTAAATAGCATTAAAGACCACTAAAAAACTATATTGGCCACAAAATATATCGATATATGGTGGACATCCCTCCGGTACGTAGGTACATAAAAAGCGTTGTGCCAATACTTTTAGGTATTGTGCGCTAAGGAGTGTAATCATCTGTATTTCCCGACAGCTATAACCTTGGGGTCTTCAAGTCAAGAGTGAACAGGTTACTTCTAGGCAAGCGTGTTTCATCGTCGACCACATCTTTGCTTACCATCATGCGAGGTAGTGGTCAAACGCGAACGTTATCATTAAATAAATAAAAAAGAACCAAATAAATTGATTGACCAGCAAAATATACAACATTATACAATACCAAAACCAAGCCATAGTTGACGGAGCCCCGCAACGCGTGGCTCCTATTTCTGAATGCAGGGTTTAAAGAAACCTAACCAAATGGAACCTCGAGGTGCCAAAACTAAAATTGTTGCCGAATTGTAATATTCGTGGCTGAGTTAGTAATTTTGTGGCTCGTTTAATTATTTCCATTATTTTAACAGCAGTCTTTTAAGATCCATCATGTACCACCATGTTTAGATACATATTTATGTGTTTACACAAAGATTTAATAAAAACCATATACACCGTATTAAATTCCGTTCTATCAAAACAGAGACGCAAAATGGCGCAACACCAATCTAATTACGTTATCGAAACCCAAAATGGAGCCATTTTATCACGGCTATAAAACAAAGTAAAGTAATAAAATCAAGCAGGTATTGAGTATCAATCGAACACAATCCAGTTTTTTGGTTTGAGGAGACAAACAGTTGCAATAACTTATGTTTTATTACTGGCAATATAGACTTTATAATGCTTACAAATAGAGTTGTATGTAAATAAATAAAATGACAAATTAACTGTTTCTAATGAAACTTTAAAATTCATACTGCCATAAGTCGTGTTTTTTACTAGGTATAAATTATACAGGGTCATATTGAATTAGGGAGACTCCAATGATATTGAGGTAAAATTAAAATAATCATCTGTCGAGCCTTTTCCCTACTAAGTACATTGAGGTCGGCTTCCAATCGAACCAAATGCAGCAGAATATCAGAATTTTACATGAAGCGACTGCCTATAGCCGAGAGCAGTGGTGTCCCAGTGGTATCGGTCCCGAGTTACGAATTGTAGGTCGTGGGTTCGAACCCCGCCAGGCCCATTACTTTGTGATGATGATGATGATACTTTCGAGCTTCTGACTAACAGTGACCACTGTAACAGCTTTACGTACTTTCCGAATCTCGGAGGAAACTCCCTAAGATATTATATGGTCACCATCCACCTTATACCATCCACATTATCAACCATCCACAGACCAACCTAGCCTAGCACGGGTCAACCTGGAAGATCTCTAAACAGATGGTAATATTTAGCCACGACCGGACGGATATTATTACAATCTAAATTCTTATTTTTAACTATTTATAACCAATGCGATTCGCTAATAAAAGACAATTAATACATATCAAAATCATTGCTTAAATAGCTGTCAAATGGAACCATTCTACAATTAATTATTGGAATAATTAATTTTACATTCTCCATGACACCCACGCCACAGCACGATTTCGCTCTTAATGCAATTAGTGACATGTCACAATATTTAGAGACATATTAGTCTCTTCTTAAACACCTTAGTATTAATCGATTGGCCAGATCTGGCATTAGATAAAAAAAAGAATTGATTTCTTTAACGCGGCATTTTTAGTTGGTTTGGTGAACAATGGCGTATAATTATGTAGATTTACTTGCTAACACGTTAATATTATAATGTTTTATTTGCATCTGTCCGCAGCTTCGTTAGTTGTAAATTGTCTAAACCTTTATAAAGTGTAAGTATGTTATGTTCAGGTTATGGCTTATCTGAGTGAAAAATGCCCTTGAAATCTGTTACTCCGTGATAAGTATAACGTAAAAAAAACAGAAAGAGACTTTCACATATATTTTATTATATACATGAGTAATTATATAAATGAGAAGACAGTGTAAGCAAGAATTAATTCTAGCTACTGTGGAAGGGTTATTTCTGTTACTTTTTAATGACATTAACTTTCTATTACGGCCTCAAGTTTTAACTTTTATTAGATGTAATGATAATAAAGGTATGTTAAGTAAGTCGGTTCAGAACGCGATGCAACTTAATGCCTCCAAATATTTTTACCATATCTGTCCATCTGTTTGATGGTTACTTTACTATCCATATAATTATACTTATTCATAATATTTATCATTTATACAATAAAATTTAATTATTTTCTAGGATTTATATGGAACTCTGCAATTTGTACCATCAACTACAAAGTTTTGTATCTTTATTGAAATAATTTAACAGTGTATTTATATTTGACAAAAAATATTTTATGGTTTTTTGTCCTGTAAAGCTCGTGTTTTTTTTTCTTCTTCAGTAGTGTTTTATCCCTCGGAAATAACATGCCAATGAGGTAAAATTTCATTTTTAATATCGAAATAATAGGACGAGACAGTATTCAAACAAATTTTAATAAAGATAATTATACTCAATAATCTCTTTGAAAAAAGGAAGAAAATGTAGATACTCGTAGTTCTATAGTCGTTATTGCCGTGCTGCATCATTGTTATTAAAAATATTAATGTAAAGTGTAATGGCAGGCGGCAACATTTTATTGCTCAGTTGCCAATATCATCCATACCTACCACACTGCGCATACGCAACCGTCGGCTACAACAAAGATGTTCCTAATTAGTGATTACGTAGACAAACATTAATCAGTTGACCTCGATACATTCACTTCACCACCCTACGCAGAATCACTAAGATTTATTTTATTTTATTAAATTGCATGATTAGGTCAGGAGATGCCTATCGAATTATTATCATAAATTATTTTCACTTTCATCATAAGTCACTTTAAAAATTACATTATTAATCTGTCTAAAGCTGAAGAGTTTGTTTGTTTAAAAGCGCTAATCTCAGGAACTAGTGGTTCAAATTGAATACATATTTTTGCGTCCGATAGTCTATCATCATGCTACATTAAACAAACACTTGCCTCTCGGCTCCTAACCGAGAGGCAAGTGTTTTTTTTTAAATCTATGTGATTTTTTAATGATTTTTGATTTGGTTATTTTGTGTGTATTTGTGGCTTGTGCCAATGCCGATAAACATTTTGATTTGTTTATGAACCATACAAAAAATACTTCTTAAAAAAATATTTGTGGAAAACACCAATTACACTGCATAATTTGGCAACACAGAACGCTTGTTATCACAACTTCCATACTAGCAATGTTTTTGGCCCAATAAACTATTAAAAATACACCTAATAATCAATTATTTAACTTTCATATTATTAGTTAATAATTTGTCACTGTAAAATTCGCATTATCAATCTAACTTAATCGTAAAAGACGATAATCCACAGAGAAATAGAGGTGGTGAAAGTATTTTCCATTTCTAAGCTGTGTTAATGTTATTGCTAATGGTGTTTTCCTGTAATCCGTTGAAATTGACGAATTTAACTAAGTATTTTATATGAATAATAAATACCTGCATTAAAATATTAAATGTGTGTCTAATGCTCGGGAGATATCATCAAAGGGCCTTTAGCGAAACTCGTATTGGGTATAAAACCAATTTTGTTGTCATGTACTAATACTGGCGATTTTAATTTAACAGCCAGATTATAGCTGCTTTTTTTAAAATTAACGATAGGTTTTCGTAAGAACACTGCTTCGCCTGATGGTAAGGGAAGATGTGCATGACATGTTATATTACCTAAATTCATTATTTAACAATACCGAATCCCCTTTTTTCTTTCTTTTCATCCATTATACGATTCTGATTTTGGGGTGAGTGGTATCTACCTCCTAAGGTGCGGACTCCACCAAAGCGGAGACGAGAGGAGATGTGTTTGAATAACCAATCAAATGTCCACTGAAGCTAAGCGGAGAGGAGATGTGGACATCTGATTGGTTATTCTAGGACATCTCCTCTCCTCTCCGCTTTGGTGGAATCCGGGCCTAATGGTCCAGCTAGAACAACTGTACTACAGTCTATCTGTAATCTAATTGACGACTGAGCCATCTACCTGGTGGTGATAGGCCTCACTACTATCTTATCGGAGTCCAGCGCCAAGCAGTTTTTACCGAGCTCCGTCGGTGTTTATGAGTTTCAGTTCCTTTTGGGGTGAGCTCATTCCACCTTCAGGGTTCATCCTTGCTTCTGAGGTTGATTTAGGATCAGAGCAATTCAATTTTAAATAATAAAAGCGAGGCCAAGGTTTTTTAACCTACAGTCATACTAGCCCATCTCTAATAACGATATGCCTCGTAAGCGATAATTAACGAACATACGTATAACACCATATCTCCTCCAAAAAATAACCAAATTAACCGACTCTAAAGTTAAGAATGCGTAGAATTAAATAAATTAAGTTGTGTCAGAGCTGTCGATAATAAACGTAATAACGATACAATTCTAAACAATCTCACGAAAGCGGCCCGGCCTAATAAAAATAACAACGGTTATCAATTACATATCGACCGGATAATAAAATACCTTTTTCAGGGACCTCTGTTTTGGGGGAAAAACGTTTTGGTGTTAGAAAACCAGAGATAAAACACAAACCTTAAGAGGTCGTGAACCTCGTTAAGAGGTCGTGGTAAGGCCTCTGTGTCTGAAAAAAATGTTTTGAAGAACTATCTAGACACGCGAGAGCGTGGCCAGCCAAGTTCAGGCTTATCCCTTTTCATCACTTTTCTGATTCGACAGTCACTTTGTGACCTTTTTATTTATTTACCCATAGGTTTGCATTTGACCACTATTTCGCATGATGGTAAGCGATGATGGTTGACGGTGTCATATCAAAATGTTTCTAAAAACCAGTGATTTCCTCTCATTTTTTTTTACTTAGATCTGAAACAGCTAACCTGTGTAACTTAATTTTTTTTTCTGCCATTTTTATGGCAAAATGCGTAAGAACTACTTTTTATATTTTACCATCTTTATCTCATTTCTGCAAATAAATAATTATGATTTGATTGAACATTGTTCTCATGTAATTTCAGTTAAATGAATGTTTAATTTTCTCTAGTTTAAAAAAAAAAGCAAACTTTTCCAAATTCTGCTACCTATTAACATTATTGTATCGTAGGTACCAATCTTAAAGCTATTAAATATTTCCAGATATTTACGAAGGGTCATCTACACTCACTCAAGTATGTTTGCAGCGTTTAGTCCTATGTCTACAACATCCTATAACATTTTTTTTAGATCTGCGGAATCTATACCCCATGTCCCGACCCCATCTTGCCCTAAACCAGTTCCTCAATGGCAACAATAAAGTGGTCAGTTACACTGGTCGATTAATATACGTACGCCGCACGTTCCAATTAGAACTTTATTATTAATAGTTAAAATGCGTGTCTTTACGATCTGTCTGTCTGTGAGTTTGTAGCACGCGAACATATCGGCTCATATACGGAATTACGCCGTGACGATTGGCGGTGAGGTACACGGAGGGATTTTTGGTGAGTGATGGGTTATGGAGGTAAAATAGTATTGCCTAGTGCTAATTGGATTGTGAAGTCCATATTGACAGTCACTCCATGGAAAATACTGGAGAAAAGTTCAGTACTAATATAGTTGGGAAAAAGCAAGACATGTAATGATATAGTATGTAAATTGTTGTTTAAAAAAATTTCAGTGCTAAATTTGCCATATTTCTGGGAGAGAGAGCCCTGGCAGAGAGAATGGCAGTTATAAGAAAAGGCTGTTGTACCTTGGTACTACTCAATTGGTTTTTTTCTATAGATTGGAATTAAAAGAAGATGAAGAATACAATCAAACTCCTTAAGCAAAAAAGGTGCGTTCCATGAATTAATTCTAATCCTAATAAACAGTTGATGAATTGAAAAGCATGTAACATTAAAGCATTAACTGATAAAAATAATATTTGAGTTAAAAGAGAGTGATAAGCAACTTTGCCAAAAAGAAGACTGGCCATCTCCTTACCAAGGTCTAGCACTGACTCTTGACTGTCAAAAATATTTTCAAATATTCCCCCCGTGTGCTCCCACATCGGCCAAAGTCACAGATCTTACGCCATCAAACCGTAGCGATCGCTAACAACTCCCGATTCGTCTCGACGTGTAAAATATATGCCATATAACAACAAGACACGATCAAAACTATTACATTATGTGTTAACATTTAGGTAATAACGTAACTTCATGCTTTTGTGAACCGCCAGATCATAAGTTACATATGCGGGGCGTATGCAATGCAGAGCGGTGGTGATCCAGTGGTTAACGGCCCAGACGGGTGTATAATAACTTAGTTTATTTTATTTTATCATCACAGCTCTCAAAATTGTGAAGGTAAACATCGGTGAGAAACGGCATGTTCTAGAACCAAACATTCAAAGACATATTGTGTCAATTACCAACCTTCCTTTGTGTCAATTATCAACCAGATCGGGACAGATGGCGTCGCGTGGTGCGCAACAAACTGCTGCAACAAGGAGGTGGTCACGACCCTCAGCATTGAGGAAACCGATCCGAGGAGGAGGAGGACCAACCTGCACTGAGCGAGCACGCGTAGGGATTACAGCCCGTCTCCATCACTGCCTCATTTTCACAGCCAGCTTCCTCTAGCCTGTGTCCCAGCAGTGGGAATGTTATAAGGTAATTAGTTATTAAAGCGAGCTTTTCGCCATCAAATGGCCAATAACTCTTGAAATTCCTGATGGGAAGTTCGGCCAATGGTCAAGAGCTCCTACTGCCTTCTGGGCTAGATGAAAATAAAGACTAGAGCCAATATAAATAATAAAATAAAAACTAGACAAAACTGGCTGTGAAATAAATAGATTAAAACCTTTTTGAAGGTAAACCATTACACAACACCTATAGTGAGGCCTAACCCATTAATTCTCTACAGATATCACTCTATAATCTTTGCCGACAAATTCTTCGATACGCCAATTCAGAAAATGACTCTTCAAGCTTTTATTATTTTTCTTAGAAACAAAGGAGGTCGCCCACATTTTAAATTGGAATTGATTTTTATTCGGTGTTAATTTTATTATTTATAGATAAATCGATAGATTTATTCTAGATAAGAAAATATGTAAAGGTAAAAAAAACTAAATCCGTATTTGCATACATTCTTTATCTTTAATGTTTTTGGAATTAATATCGAGGTAATAGGAAAATTACGAGTTTTTTTTTACATCTTTGTGAGGTCATAGGTATTTGACCTGTTGGCATGAGTAGATGGCACGTGCCAAAGCAAGAAAAAGACAACCAGTTTACCAGATTATTTAGACCATGTTACTTCTACAGTTCTAAACAAAATGCGATAGAAGATGGCGAAAATAATTATTACCCTATTTTCGCCAAAGATGTGTCATTTCGTCTTTTAAGTTTAAAGAAGACAGGCGACTTCTTAGTGAAATTAGAGTGATTTGTCACAATGTTCTCTTAGTCGATTTTACGTAAGTTTTAATAACTAATCTGTTATAGTTATCTTGTGGGAGTTCATTTTGGTAACAAGTTTCAGACACAAACCAACTATAATTCACCCCATTTCTTGAATTGCCCTTTACGTTCCAGAGCCGCGGTAATATATAATATAGTCTTAAGGCATTCTCGCAACATTTTAACCGTAATATCATAGAAAAAAGGACTATGCTAAACAGTAGACATTTATAGGCTTCCAAGATGATGAATAAAAATCCACTCATTGACCTTTTAAATGACTAATGTGTATCAATAAATATTAACATCGATAAAGACAATGTTTTTCCTTGTATCGTATACAAAGTTGCCTTATGTGTCAGTTTGTCTTTTATTAAATACTGAATATAATGTACTAGCTGTTGCCAGCCGACTTTGCCCGCATGTTACTAGATTCTAGAAATTATCCCGGGGAAACGGTATCCTATGTGTTATTCCAGACTATCATATTTGCCGGGGTCGCGGGACTATCTTGTCAGGTTACCGTTACCCTGGAACGCTACGAGCTATTGAAGGATAGATAACCGTGAACTCCTGCGCTGTGTGTCGTGGTTCGATTATCGCACAATACAAATATTTTGTATGATCTTCAAGTAGCTGTTCTGGGCCTAGGATAGTATGTGAGTTGAAATCTTTGTAAAAACCAAACAGAAAACGAAAGAGAAGAAATAAAGTGTGAGGCAAAAAAAACGAAACAAACTTCTGAGCCATATCAAGATCTGTTCAGCTGTTCAAAACTTCCATCCATACATCCTAACTTTCGCATATACAGTAATAGATAAGCACATTAAGACTGGAATGTTAGATCTTACAAAACACCGTTACTTGTACCATAAGTAATGAACCGAGCCCAGTAGTGAATTAACAAATCCTGTTTTGAAAATTTGTCGTAACTTATCTCATTTGTTAACTTCTAATAATTTGTTTAACAGCGTTAATTCCGGCTACTGTTAAATATAGGCCAATCCCAAAAGATAAATATTTATTGTCAGGTCTGTAGAGACAACTTAAGCTTATAACAGGCTTAGTTTATTCACATTTCGTTCTGAAATTAGTCATAAATTCGATCATTTTGAAGTTCATATTCGTACGATACGCTTTTTCAGAATCTCTGATAGAAAAAATGTAATACATAAATGATAAAAATAATTAAAACTTTCTGTTTTTTTGTCAATTGTTGTAGCAGTAGAGTTTTGTTAGATAAGACAGGTTGTCAGAATTTTAGGCTACTTCCCAAGTAACACAAACGTGTCTAGAAACGTACTACTAGATAGCTTATAGAATTAAATTGAATTGTCTACCATAAGAATAAAATATCTATAAGCAATCTTCTAGAACGCTTATAGACAGAGTTTAGTAAAAGTGGGCACATTCTTGTACCCTCTCTTAAGAATGAGTTAAGAAAACATGACTAGATAGAGTTCAGATCAAATTGACTTAAGAGATGTTTCTAGTGTCTCTCTAAACCGTTTATAGACCGCACGTTTATCTAGAAGCGTACTAGTAGATAGTTTATAGATAGAGTTAAGACCTTTAAAGGAATCATTGCTCGTCAAGTTTTAAAACCAAATGATCTTAAGACTAACAACTTTAAGTAACATTTTACTAGTGACGCATAATGGCGTGGAACTTACAAGAGTTATTTTACTTAATAATATTTGCATCATGGCGTAACAAATTTATTACTTTTTATTAATTTGTGTTTTAATAATGGGTAAATAAGCAAATCAATATGCGATTGAAATTCTATCGTTGAATATTATGTAAAACTCTTGTAAAATAAGAGCGCCCGCTGTAAATATAAGATTTAACATTTTTTTTTCAAAATATGAATATTATTTGGTATAAGCAAATTTTCGAATTTACATTTTAATGCATAAAATACTCATTTTATTTAAAATAAAGTAATTTAAAACATATCAAATGTCTAATTAGACATGAATTAATGATAAAAACATTAAAATACGTAACAAAAATTATTTGAAGCAAAAAATAGGCAGTAAAAATGGCGTCCAGATAAAATTTACTAGAAAACCGATTTCTATAGAACAAACAGTCTAGAGATTTTTTTGTAGTATGGCTCTAGAATAATTTTACTTACTACATGCTAAACTATCTAGTGAGAGAATAAACAGATTTAAGAGTGGTTTAAAATTATCTAGTAACTGTCACTCTGTATTCCTTTTTAACTTGTGACAGTATTTCTAGACGTTCTTCAGTGAATAGGTAATTTCATGTGTTGTGAACGTAAGACCATTTTATGCAGTAACAAACCAATATAATTATTAATCAATACAAGAGGGTACCCGAGTAAAAAGTATTTCTGATTTAATTAAGTATAAACAATGTGAGAAATAATAATTATAATTGTAATTACATTAATACCCTTTCATTTGATACCCACATCATTGGGGTGGATTTCAAACAGCCAGTCCGCCATCTTGAATTTAAGTCACCTGACTATTTTTTTCGTATTCCTGACAGCAAACCTTTTCATTTGATACGCATATCATGGGGGTGGATTTTAAATAGCCTGTCCGCCATATTGGATTTAAGTCACGTGACAATTTTTTTTCGTATTCTTGACAGCAAACCCTTTCATTTGATACCCACATCATTGGGGTGGATTTCAAACAGCCAGTCCACCATCTTGAATTTAAGTCACAAGACCATTTTTTTCGTATCCCTGACAGCAAACCCTTTTATTTGATACCCATATTATGGGGGTGTATTTTAAATAGCCTGTCCGCCATATTGGATTTAAGTCATGTGTTTTTTTTTTCGTACTCTTGACAGCAAACCTTTTCATTTTTGGTACCAATATATCATCAACAATTTTCTACGTTTTGGAGGAAGTTACTAGGAAGTTTCGATTCTTCTTCGGTCGACTCTTCTTCATTTTTCTTTCTTTTTAAATACTTGCGGATTTTTCGACGAAAACCACCAGATCTTTTAATTTGTTTCATCTTCTCCATTGCATAAACTCATCCAATTTGAATTTCTAGTGCAAATGCACTTAACTAAGCCACTTTTAAGGATAAAAACTCTAAAAACACGACTTCTCTATCAGTTTTCTAGACAAACTTAAAAATATCTAGTAAAGTATTTTATCTAGACTGATGTATCTATAGAAAAAAAAGATAAGAGTACCATTAGCTAAAATAGAGTATCTGTAGAAAGTTTTGTCTTTAAATATATCGTTTTATCTATAAAACCACTTCAAAATAGGTACCTTTAGGCTTTTTTAACTATTTGTAGAGCATTTTATCTAGAAACATTCGTTATAACTATAAACGTACTTAAAATAAGTGTTCTATAGAACAAATGCTCTCAAAATAATAAAGCTTTAGATAAAAAACTCTATAAGATTAAATGTTCTTTATCAAACCCATCTTTAGAAAGCCCGTATCTAAAGATTAACCCTGAATAGACAGTCTATAGACAGATTGGTTTTAAAACTTCCAGACTGTGTTACTTGGGTTACTAGCTAGAATGACTGTAAAAGATGTGCAAATGACAGTCGAGACTAGCAATTCAATTCTCTATGGACTTAACCCCAAACGCAGCGACGAAATCACAGCCTGACACCCAATAGGTAATTTTTTTACTTTGTTTTAGATCATAGTCGGAAATCCAGAAGACCAAACTTCAGTGTCAACACTGCGTCAGCGTTACGTCTTTAGAGAATACCACGGCTGCTCTTTGAAGCACAGAGGATACTTTGTAAGTTAGACATGATCATCTATCTATTAACCTTAAAGAGAGGCCCTAACAATAATTTAGAACTAATCATAACAGAAAACGATTAATCCAAAACATTTTAGGTTCTAAAACATAAAGAAGAAGCTACACAATCTCTAAAAATAACCCAACTTAATACAACATCAATAAATTCAAAACACTGTTACTTTCCCTTGATATTTGCAGCGGTATAAACGAGATTCTCGAATGGAAATGATCATTCCGACACCGTAGTCAACAAGTCTGGCCAGGCAAGAATGCTTGGAGCTATTTACAAGTCGAACTATCAAATTATGTTAATAATATAACAGACTATACATCAAACAATTGCATAACAAAACCTACTAACAAGATAGCCATTAATTAGAACGGGCGGTTAGGGTCATGGCGGCCATTTTGAGAATTTGAAAAAAGAATGTTTTGGATCGTATTGTGTGAGGAGGAGTTTTATGTCAAATGTAGGTTATGTCAGTGACTAGAATTGCGTTGATCAATATTGGGTTTTGATAAAAGAAAAGAAGACAGGATCCCTAATTTGAAAATATTTTTTTTTTTAAATAAACCGTCACTACTTTTAAAGATTTGCCCACATATACCCCAACCTATTTTTTTAAATTCTTTTTTTACTTTCTGTCAAATGTTGGTAACCCTACGAACAACTATCAAAAAGTTAAGTAGAAATTCGAGCTCAGCCGCTACTTTTAAATTATCGGAAAATCGACGTCACAGCAAATTGGATTCTGAGACATTTATCAGAAAAATCTGTAATAACATCTCTTGATAAATTAACAAACTAAATACATTACATTCTAACCTATCTCTAACCCAACACTCAAAGAAAAATAAACTCTAATTCAAAAGAATCAAGTTGAAATCTTGTTGTGCAAGTTTTCAAAATTCCAAAGAAGATTGGCCGGTTACCGTACAGATCAGTTCTATGTAGAATTATGAAACGTTTAGATGTTTAATGACATTTTAATTAAAGGGGAATGTTGGGGTTTAATATTTTTGTTAAGGTCTTGTGATTACTGTTAAATGTTTAATGTATACATTTTTTGATAATTATAAAAGTTTACATTTTTATCGTGTGATTTCTGTACGTGTTTAATGTGTTTTACGGTCTAATAATAAAATAAAAACGTATAAATACACATATTTATATTCTTAGTGATTTTATAAATAGTTATTTTTATTACTTATTAAAAATGCAATCAATATGTACAGGAAATGAGTAAAGAAAATAAAATCACACCCACATAGGTATTTAAAACCTAAGTAATTAGAAAAAAAACCAACCGTTTATTAAAACAAAATGCTAGCACTGATAACAGTTATTACAAGAAAAATTCTCACAAATTAAACCTTGGAAAAATCTAAATTTGTTGAGAAACTATCACACCCAAATTATAACCTACTAAAACGATTGAAATCTAAATCCAATTACATACTGTCCGTCCAAACTAAAGAGTCTCGTCCAATGAACGTTGTGTCCTATCTAACCACCACATCTAAATAATTTCAATGCCTTACCATCCAACCGGGATGACCTTAGGGTCGAACTTTCTACAGCCTCCGACGCAGCGTCATGCGACGCGTCAGCTCGTAATTAATGGCCAAAGGAGACTAAGAAAGCTGCTTGGTCGGATAAAAGATGGGGACGAGGGACTAGTCTCTGCGGAAAAATCGAGGCGAGAATTTTGCATGCAATTTTGAAGTGAATAGAGAATGGAATATCTTTGTTTTTCACAACACATCATTTATTAAATTACAAAAATCTCCCTTAACAAATATCAACGATGATAGATCAATCTCAAACATGAATGGTAAAAGAAAGCACGCAAAAAATCTCCTTTGTATAGTATAAAACAAAATGGCTTAAGTCTTTTTTTTTGGGACAAACCCACCATTCTCTTCCCAAACCACTGCAATTCCTGAAGGCCAGAATCAACAGTGGCAACCACCAGAAAAGCGCCGAGACAATGAAGCTCGACGTGTCCCGGAAAATGAATTTACCTGTCTTGGATCCTGCAACGAAATTAATCAGAAAACAATACTGGAGGAGTTGATGGCTTAAGTCTGTCGGGTACACGCATAACTTCCGGACGACAAAACTGCGCCAAATTGGTTCTAAAAAAATCTTGGTAAACCATGCCATTAAAGCACCCGGTCAATAAAAGTGTAAGAAAAAAAACAGAGTTAAGAAAAGTTAGATTTATTTTATAATAAACACAGGTAAAAGGAAGGTAGGTACACTAATCGTACCTAATATTTAAGATAGGATCAGTCAACCCTAAGCAGGAGGATGATGACAGTTGTCAATAAAAATATGTACTTATTCCGAAATTGCTACCTATTGCTAAGTTTAAATCCGGCAATCGGAGAGTCGGCGGCGAATTTCACCGCGCTTTCCGCTCAGATTTGCACACAGCCTTAGGCTTCAGTTATCAAATCTCTCGGTTTAATTATGATAATTAGACAGTTGGCAAGTTCACAGATTAAATACTACATTGCAGCTTGTTAGATGTGTATGGTTTAATTAATGTGTTCTGTGTTTTGTTATGTCATGAAACGATGGGGGGTTGATATATGAATTGTCAAAGTTTTTATTTATATTAAACAGTTATTTATTATTGATTTTGAAGAAGTTTGTAATCGTAACCAGATTTATTGAATGTACAGTTTGCAACTGCTTCTCGCTTTGTGCTTCAACGACTATCATTTTCTTCATTTTTGTTATGAGTCGCAGTGCACTCTTAAGCAGGCCCGTATCATTTCTCTTTTCAATGTACACTACCATTTTATTATGAGTAATGAAGCCCAGAGATCTGACATACAGGTGAATTTAGTCTCCGCTCTCATGAAGGTTGAGAGAAATAATCAAATTCTTTTCTGGTCGTAGCATTGATATGTGGTCTAAAAATTATGCTACAGGTACTGAGGGGGACTTAGATGTGGATGACAATCCACATCTAATTCCCCCTCATTCCAGGAATGCCTAGCTGTAGAAGGTACTGGAAGGACCACTTGGCTAATGAGCCAAGTCAAGAAGTTAAGTACATAATCCGGTATGCCATGAACCATTCATTAATCTACACAAATTGACAAGCATACCAAAAATTATCAACTTACTTCATTTCACGAAAACAAAATCAACACAACATTATAACAGCTCAATTCCGTCCATTCATGCTAAGTAATTGTCAATGTCCCTACAACTTAACTTATCAAAAGGAACAGTTGAAAAGTAATGTTTTATCCCGTAATCGTCGCCATTAGGCTGAATGCCTAGGCATTTAACTAATAATAGGCGCTTATCTTGTCCAGATGCGCGCCATCTTAGCGTTGGGCCGCCATTTTAAGTGTCAAAATGATTAGTTTTAAATAAAACACCTGTTTCACGGTGGGTTTTATCCGGAATTGCGATGCTGGTCATATCAGCTAATGGATATACAACCTTATTTATTTATCTGTGGATGTAATTTGATAACTGTAATAATATTTCGTAAAGGTTATGTGAATGGAAGAAGTTCGTGTTTTCAATTAGCCTGGCTGCTTCATCAGTATCTTGTAGATAGTGGGCTAACTTATTTATTTCATTTCGATTATAATTGTTCTGGTAATTGAACAAATGACCAGCTTCTGTTTTTAACATCCTTTTAATTTTAATTTTATTGAGCACAAAGACCTCGTTATTTCTTTGTAAACTCTTTTAAAAATTAGGCACTTTAATTGTGAAAACGAAAGCTTAAAAAAATAGTTTCCTCATTTCAAAAAACTTCCACAAGGTACTTTGAAAATCTTGAAATCCTTTGAATTTGAATAGTTTATCATCAAAATAGGGTAAAACACCCAACTATTGACCCTTTAAGCGGTTTTCCTTGCTTCTTTCGCAAAATAAACTAATGTACGAGTTGCAAGTGGAAATGAATGTTTTCGGAAGATAAAATAAACATTGGAGAATGTAACTAAACCATTATTTCCAGTCATACAAAGGTAAAAAGTGTTTTTTTTCTCGAGTTTAGCAAGAACAGGCCATTTGACCAGTTATCAACATGCTTGTACCAAATTTTCATCATGCAAATGACCAATTTTTTGACCTCCTGTAGTATAAGAATAAACTCAAATATTATTTATTATGAATGTGATACGAGGTTTTATTTGATAAAAAACAAACAAAGCTAGTCTTATAGCCCTTCTCATTTTCTTTTTTCACACTATTTAGGTCTTCAGTCTTCAAACGCCGTCAATAATATTCTTGCACTTATTTTTGAAATTTTGTAGTTTCTATCACTTTTTGTTGTAGTTTTTATCACTTTTTGTCAAATTTTTCTTCTTTATTAGTAGTTATTTCACTGTTCTGTATTATTCAGCAGATATAAAAATACTCGACGGCAAAATATAAATTAAAATAACACGGCTTTAGTTCTACAAAGTGAGTTTAAAAACCTTTGAATTAATATTTTCCTAATTACATAAGACGGTTTTAACTTTTTAAACTTATGTAAAAGACCTCACAAATGAAGAGAACATAGATACAAATAAAAAACTAGCTCACACTTTGCCTCGGAAATGATTTAAGTCAGTTTGTTCAAACATGCACGTTAGGGTATATTTTGTCATTTTATGCATTAAACCAACCTGTGGCTGAGGCATTGCTCGTGTTATATTCTGCAATTGTCCCACGGGATCATATACCGACATAAAAAGTATCCTGCGTCCAAGTACACCCACTTAACCAGGTTTTAAAATAATCTGCTTGCCAAATTGTGTCAAAATCCATTCAGCCGTTCACTTTTCCTATAATATTAGTAACTAAAAGTCTGAGGCCGCTTTCACATTAGGGCGTTAGCAGCGCGACAGTAGCGCGGCAGAAGCACATTTCTTCACATTTTATATGAACAGCCGCGCATAAGCAGCGTCTGTCGCGCGACTGTCGCCCAAATGTGAAAGCAGCGTAAAAGATTCAGGAGGATCCAGAATGTGACAGTAGACCGAAAATTTAAGTACCTCACTCAAATTATGCTAGGTAGTCAGGTTACTACGTAAGGTATTTTTTATGTTTGTGATTATGCAGATACACACCTTTAGGGGTGCCAACGCCCATGGGCTTAATACAGATGCATTAAAGTTAAGCTACCTCACCATTAAAAATGAACTATACGTACACACCGTGGTGTCAGTAACTGGTATTCTCGTACATTTGGTTAATTACCAGCTATTGACATGCCATGTTAAAAAAATGGTTATTCATACATTCGAGTGTACCAGATATTGACCTCATCATTTTAACAAGTTAACGCTCATTAAAACTTGAAAATCATGTGGAAAAGCATTGTGTCTGTCTTAAATAACCAAAAAATACCAAACTCAAAGGAATCTATAGTGTAAAACTGAAATAAAATGACATTGAAAACAACCGTCAGCTTAGCAAATTGTTAAATTTCTTGATGATTTTAGGAGGGTATTTTGTTATCATAGGTTTACGGACGCAATATTGCTTTATTTAAATTTTCTGTGATGCAAATATATTACAAGATAAATTATATTTCATTTTCTGTATTCTTTATGCAGCACTGCAAGAAGATTTATTATTATTTTTGATAAAAACTGTTTTGCGGTCAATAGTTGGTGGGAGGTCAGCAGTTGGGTACTTTACCCTATATGTAATTACTGCACCATTACTTCGCCACTAGCCATAATGATGACATAAAAAAATAAAAGAAAAGTGACAGTTCAAAAGAAACATACATTAAGTAGGTACCTAAAATATCAACCCAGAAAGACTATAGGTACATAGTGTGAAATGACTACCAAAGAAGTTAGACTGAGACAAAAAGCCCTAATAACACCAAAATAAAATTAAGCCTAATGGATAAGCACTACTATCCACAGAACAAGGAAAAATCACCCTTATCTTCAAGTGACTAAAGACACAGTTTAACCACGAACTATTTATCCAGTATGTTATAATTTTATAGTGACGGAGTGGTACCCTAGAGACGGAAAAAGGAGTCCAGGGAGACAGTACGCTAGGTGGGAAGACGAGATGAAGATGACGGCAGGCCCAAACTGGAGAAGGGTCACCCAGGACACACAGCAGTGGAAATTGTTGGTGGAGGCCTTTGTCAACAGGCACGCCGAAATCAGAGATATCTTATAGTGAAAAAATTTGTAAATTGTACATTTTTAATTTCGGAATAAAGGACTTTATTATTATTATTATAATTTGAAGTATTCAAAACAGTTGCATGCTCCATAATGTTCATCGTAGCAAATCTCCCATGGAGACAATACTGACTCATTATAATGGAGAAAGAAGATGTTAATGATACCACCAGTTCCTATATCAATATTATTCTATAAACATACTGATTTCACTTTAATAAGAAATCTGTAATTATGATGGTATTAAAAATCAATTCTGATGGAATATTGTGCCATAATTATAACGGCTTGGTCTAGACTCATCACTTTGTCGTTTCGAAACAATGTAAATTGAACAATGTTAAGTTTTTGTTTGTGGACTCTATTTTTTTTTATATTGACCATAGCCAATATTCTGTTTTTTTTCTTTTTTGCATGCTTTGAAACAAGCCAAAAGTTTCGATTGGAAATCGTTTTTAAACTGCGCGTTGTCAGAATAATTAATACAAATATGTAGTACTAAGTTTAATAATAAATTATAGTTATTGAAAACAAAGCCAGTCATTCCTAAGATAATAAGAAGTAGAGGAGATTAAATATAAGAAGACATATTTAAATATGTTTTGTTGAAAGAGAGAACTGAGAATAGAACGAGAGAGAGAGAAGAAAAAGGAAAGGCAACTGGGAACTGTAAGTCCTAGATTCTAGAATGTTCACCAACTGCAATTGCATGGAATCATCATGCAAAAGTTTAAAAAAAACACCAATCCGCCAACTGCACCTTTTGCTGGCAAAAATATAATATTATTATGGTCACATAAACCATGTATTATGTAATTCTTGTTTCTTGTACATTATACATAATTATTTAATAACCGCCGTCGCCAGACGTTTAACGTTCATTGATGAATTACTAACAGCTCTAACTAATTTGTATTGATCAGAGAACGTGTATGGGGTATCGGAAAAGGTGGGAGAATGTGGTCCATTTGGTTGGCACTGCTTTTTACCCAAGGGGTAAAACAAGATCCGTATTTTACTAAGACTCTCTCTCTCTGTCCGCATGTCTGTCTGTTTGTTCCTTTAGTCACCAGGCACCTCATGTGGTATCTCATGAACCATGATAGTTCGATCATTGAAATTTTCACACATGATGTATTTAGAGTTGCCGCTATAAAAACAATTAGTAAAAAACAGAATTAAGGGGTCTTACAACATACATGATTTTTTATAAGTAGAGATGATACGGAACCCTTCACGCGCGAAACTGACTTGCACTTGGCTAGTTTTTCTTTTTCTAAGGTGACAGGATACAGAGATACCAACCACTTATTTTGCTTCTGTGGTTGAAGCTTTTTATACTCTCAAGAACGAACGTATACAATAGTATCAGTCGACAATGTCAGACCTGAGACACCTATAGGTATATCCACAACCTGCAAATACTAACGTTAACGTATTAACTTGGGGTTACCACGTTTCATTTCTCCACTTGAATTCGGAGGACACTTGAATCCGGCCAGCCATAGAGACTTTTTGAATAAAAAAAAGAAGAAAATCTGCATGTTCATCTTTTTTGATGTCGTAGATTTTCCCTCTGGCAACCCTACAAATTATGACGACCTCCGCCCTGTCGCGTCGTAAACGCATCTTTACTGTAATGAAACGCTATCAAGTGCGTTAGTCCGCTTACACACCGGTGGCGTAACTCAGATTCTGTATCTTATATGAATACGTAAGTATTTACAATTAGTGTAGTGGTTAACTTACTAGTTGCTTATGCTAGACTTATTTCCTCATTCGTATGGTCCTGGCTAGTGATATTAAACACTACAATAATGTTTTGCTCCAAAATATTGCTGATATTTGGAATTACTGTGCTGCTTTAGTGCAGCAAAGCAAAAAGGCAAGAAAGTCATGGACAAATGTACTTTTGTCACAGAAAGTGGAAAACAAAGAAGACAATTTTCAATTTTTTTTCAGGGATAAAAAAAAATTAAAAAAACCTACGTAAAAAATTGTTGAGAAATTGAAAAATTACATTTCTTAAATTTAAAATTTCGACTGAGTGATTAAACAGAGAAATTACTTATACTCGTATGTATAGCAAAGGTTTACCCGCATTACGCCAGTTAAAAAAAAAACGGCTAAGTACGAGTCATATTATATTATACCTACACATTTTGGAAAAATTTCAACTGTCTTCCTAACAGATCATGAGGTACAAACCGCTGATTGACGAACAACAGAGGTTTATTAAAAGGTCCCGTTGCTTACCCTTGGGATACGGAATTCTAAAAAAGATAATATTCACGGCCTTAACAACAGACGAAATCAAACAAGAAAATAAACCACACATTCCTAACACAACTTAAAAAAGAAAGCCAAGGGCAGTTTCAGAAGACTTTTATAGCCAAAGTTAGAACGCATTAGCACAAATGATTAAAATCTGCATAGCCTATAAAAGAAATATGTATCTATAAAGATCTTTTGATGTTTCCAGTCGTAACATTTATTACGCATTCACTATACAGCTAGGTACTATAAATTTTGTATCATGTGAATAGCAAGCAAGCGTGGACAAAATAAATAATTAAAGATAAAGAAATATTGAATCTCTCGTCTGTACGATCCTTATATTTTATGCATCATAAATGAAAAATTTTGATTCTAATAACTAAAACGACATTTTGAAAGAACTAAAGATAGGTTTTATTAGCTGGTTAGTCAAAAAGATTCTCACGAGCGACTGGTTGATTTTTAATTCGTCTTTTACGTCATATGGCAAGGTTTCATCGTGGCAATGTATTGTGAGAAATTGAGAATCGACTGCAGTGTCCGCGTCAATCGAAATAATAGTGTTTGGTTGAATTTTATTGATTAATGTTCTTTTTTTAGATAGGTACCTGTTGAGACTTTTTATACTTTGAACGAAGTGAGTGTGGTCTATGTTTTATTGAAATTTGAACTTCTTGCGGTTTTTTTTTTCGCTGATAAGTTAGTTATTGATGCTGCATATTGATTGAAAAAACATTATTATTTTCTGAACAAAATCTGGATAGGATCCTGTAAAGTCTACAGGAACATAGTCAGAAAATAATTATGCTTGAAATATCAAACTAACTGTACGAGTAGGTACACAGAATCCTCTGTTAAGTTTAAAAATATGGCTTCTCACTTCCAGTAGAGGTCTCTGTTAATTATAATTTTCATTTTCCTAAGCATTTAGAATATTTTAGAAAGTACCAGCCCTAGAGTTCACGTAAACGAACAGGTCCTTCTAAATGACCCTAAGATGCGCCGGCGCCGTTCAAATCCACATAATTTTCAAATTACCGGATCGAATACACGTTCATATTTCGAAGCTATAATTATCCAATATGGTAACATTTAACACTACAAGTAAGTTAAGCAATGGTGGACGCCTTATACAAATTCGCTAATTAATTGGCAGAAGAACTGAAATCTATGTTAACTTGTTATGCGGGGATACAACTGGAACGCTGTTTCAAAATATTATTGGATAAGAAAATAATAGAAGAAACCTAACATTAAGACACGTTTTTGAAATCCGAGAAAGTATTTTGTCGGATCTCAAAAACGTGTCCAAATTTTATGTTTCGACAGGGAAAATTTCTTTCGTGGTAAAAACTTAAAACTCGACTCCGAATTTTATTACACAAACACTTTCAATAAACAATTTATCGAAATAATAGTGTTTTACGATCAATGACATGAAAACACGAGTAATCATTAGCTTGTCTATGGACAGCGCGAGTGGCGGGAAAACATCTGACAGCGGCGGCCATGATGAGTTCCAAATAATATTTTATGCGTTATATCAAATGAGTTTATTAAAGTATTAACATAAATAGTACCGCAGTTTGTGCAAGTGAATGCTTGTTGTGTAACTTGCATTCTTGAGCCAGACTATGCGTAAGTGCTGAAACCGAGGTAATCGCGTACTTTCGCGTTGAATCGTAAACTTGAATCGATTTCGTGATATTTGTAGCATCGGTATTGTTTTTATATCGATTTTATTTGCCTGTTTCGGTATTTTTTTTTCGGGTTTTTTCTTAAAGTTAGTGTTTTGGCCATGACCTAGGTGTTCATTGTTTATTTTTATTGCTTTAAGATTTGCGTAAAATTTAGTACGTAGGTATGTATGGCTTTGATTGTTAAATTTTATTATTAATTAAGTATTTGTTTTTTTTTTTTTAATTTTTGAACGAAATTCTCAAAAACCTGAAACCTGATAAAATGCAACAAGTATTGATTATGGAAATTAGCTATTTGGTGTGGTTTAATACCCATTTTGTTCTGGGTATTAAACATTATTTTATAAAAAACATCAATTTTTTACCAAGATATTTACGGTAGAATTTTTTTTTGCGAAGCAGCAGATACAACATCAATTAATTAAGAACAACTGAACTAATAGAAATTCAGCAAAGAAATTGATTAAGGACATATTAATTCAACTCATACGCATATACAGGGTGAATTTTTTAACTGGGCGTGGATGGCTATCTTCGAAACTATGAGGAATATCGAAAAACGTTGAAAGGAGTCTCGAGGCCGATTTTGACGAAAACTAAAACTGCATCATTGGATTTTAGAAAAACCAATAATCCTGGCCAGGAATCGGACCCGCAGATTTTGGAAAAAAAATCACATCCCCTATTATTACACTATTCGATAGTGTTGCTAATTAGGATCAAATTCTGGGAAGAAATGATATACGGCAAACTTAAAGAAATAGCTGATTTTTACGAAATTGCTCTTTTCCCATGTAACTTTACTTCTACAGAGCCATAATTTATTCGAAATTATAAAATTTGATTGTTTTCAATGTTTCACTGGATTTGACGTCTCAACAATCCCACTGTAACCAGTAATACGAAATTATTGAGTTGAACAAAAATAGCATTATTTCAACGAAGAAACGGTTAACTTAAGTTTCGAATACAGTCATTGCATTGAAAATTGATCAGTTTTTTAGAAATAATACGTTTTCTTTAAGTTTGCCGTATATGAGTACTACCCAGAATTTGATCCTTAATAGCAACACTACCGAAAGGTCTAATAATATAGGGTGTGATTTTTTTCTCCAAAATCAGCGGGTTCGATTCCTGGCCAGGATTGTTATTTTTTCTAAAATCCAATGATGCAGTTTTAGTTTTCGTCAAAATTGACCTCGAGACTCCTTTCAACGTTTTTTGATATTCCTCATAGTTTCGGATATAGCCATCCACGCCCAGTTGAAAAATTCACCCTGTAGATAAAATTGAAGTATGTTGAATAAAAAGTTCATGATCTCAATTAGCTAATTAATCGTTTTAATTAGTAGTATTGCATTGTTTATTTTGTAAGTTTTTTTTTTTTTTTTTTTTTTTATATGGTAAAATCATCAAATGAGTGCTCCCACCCCGGGCAGGGCGGGAGGGACTGTCAGACTCGTACTGACTAAAATCCACGGTGTCCTTCAATAGCCCTTTATGTTCCGGGGTCACGGTGATGGAATAAGTCCTGCGACCCCAGCAGGCTTTGGCCCTCTGAGAAGGAGCCCCGTCATTATGCTGACGCTCTTTGAGGAGCGCGTGGGACACAACGCGCCGTCGACCCGGGCATGGTCCATGGTCGAGCAGCGAGTTGCCCTTTACTCGCTGCCCGCATGCCCGCGCCTACGGTGGCCGGAGATCGTCCTGCGACGTCCGTACCGTGGGCGTCCACCACCGCGGGTGGGGCGGAGGGAGGACTCTGTCCTCTCTCGCATGCGGCGCGCCTCCTCCTTCGCGAGCATGACTGCTTCGCAGAAGGAGGCGACCGCTTTCCACTCCGTCTCGCCCCGCAGCATGGCCGCGACCAATGCTGGGCGCGAGAGGTCTCCGCCTACCGCCGCCGTGAGGACACGTCGGTGCTTTGCCCAAGCGGGGCAGTCCTGCACCGTATGCTCCACCGTGTCCTCCGGGCGATCTTCGCAGTGGTGACACCCAGGCGTTTCCTCCTTCCGCATCAGACACAGGTAGGTACCTCCCGAAGCATCCGTGCCCGGTGAGGACCTGCGTCAGGCGGAAACTTAAGACGCCATGACGTCTCTCCAGCCACTCCTCAAAGAGGGGTCTTACCGCCGCAATTGCGGCGTGCCCGTTATTTTGTAAGATAGATATTACTCGTATCTGAAGTAAGATAGATAAAAATTAAACAATGTATGCACTGGGTTTATTTACAAATACATAAATACGAAAAAAAAATATCAAGGACAGTTCGCGAATTCCAAAAATCAATTTAACTGTCATGGGAACACTTTCGACTAATATTACCACGCTTACAATTATTAATATCGATAATTTTAAATTACTGTTTTCACTTCGTTCGTATCCGTCATAAAATTCACTCATCAACTTCGTCGAATCAATTCATACGTCAGGTGAAAACCAAGATAATTACTCAAAAAAATACAAATACCAATCTTATGGCTTCAAAGATAGAGTCCATGTAAAGTTTATATTTAAGTTTGTAAGAATGTAATAATAGTAATGTGACGTATAGAAATGTCAAAGACACAATGAAGCAATGAAATTGTCCACGCACGGACATTCTTCTCGTAGTGTCAATATTGTTGTCTATTGTTACATGTCAATTAGGTAATTGAATTCAAATTAGCTTTTTAAAGTTTCTATGTAAGTTGTAAGGCTTTCGGTAAACATCGGATCGGCCTCTGAAGGTTAAAAAGTTGATTTGATTGTTTTATAGTATTTTTAAGAGTCCTGCATTTTTGACATTTGTCTACGTTGAGGATGTCCGTCATGACCGAATGCAAGCTGTAGCATTATTAAAAAAAAAAACAAATCACATCTTTGTCTGTTAAATCATCAAGATTACCTTTTGCATCTAGGAAGTCCTTTTAATTAAAAATCCTTCAATCAATACACATTGTTTTATTTTTTACTATCTAAGTATCTATAAGTACATTACCATAAATTATCCATACTAATATTGTTAAGAGTTTATAGAGTTTATTTGGTTGAATGCGCTAATCTCAGGAACTACTGGTTCGAAATGAAAACATTCTTTTTGTTTTGAATAGTCCATTTGTCGAGGAAGGTAATAGAGCATATAACATTACGCTACAACCAAAAGGAGCCGAGCAGCGGGGCTGAAACTGCGGCAACAGCAAGTTATTTAATAAAAACCCAATGCCATGCAATGGCCAGAAATTGGCCAAAACAAAGAGGAAAAACCGGAGGCCCTTGCCCAGCTGTGGGATAAATAAAAGGCTGTTAAAAACTTACAAAAAATCAACAATCTCCAGCCTTAATCAGATAAAAGATAACCTCAATAAATCTAGGAAGTTCTTCTAATTAAAATCCTTCATACACGAATTACATACAACGCCTATGTATAATTGTGTTTGCTATTTTGCATCGATATCAGCACACCTTGACCTACAGTGGTTTTATGATTCGTTATCAATTAATAACAATGATTTTTAATTAGCTTTGTAGATAAAAATATGGTGTTCCGTATAGATTTTTGACTAAGAAAATATTTGAGGACTTTTCTGCTTATGTAAGCAGTTTTTGAACTAAAGTTTTTGTGCAAAACAGATGATATTACTCATTCAAAAATAATAGCTTGTCTTTGATATCACTTTATCAGTGGGCCTCTAAGGACAAAATATTTTTTTTAATGCAAGTTATTAGGTAAATAGGTTCTAGCTACTGTAACGTGCTAAAAATGAAAAAAAAAGAAATGAAATCATTTACCTTCTAGACGTTTTCTAAAGTTTAAACTTGATCAGAAAGTGTGAATTTTGTATCCTAAGATTGGGATGTCTATTTGTGTCTATTTTATTAAAATTGTTTTTTGATGCCATACAATTGTGGTGAATAAGCGCTTTGAAGAAACTTTGCTTTTTGGAAACTCAGAATAGGTGCCAATTCTGTTACCTATCGTTATTTTCCATCGATTCCAAAAAGAACGACCAGTTAGGAATTTTTGATTTCTGCACATTCAGTGGGTAACTAAATGAAACAAAAGATAAAATAACCAAAAAAAAACTGACAGAAACATTTCCGGCGCTTTTAAATGTCATTTTCATCGATCAGAGACAATTTTAACCAAGCAAAGGCAACAAATTAGGTCAGACAACCACCAAAAAGTTTACAAATATTCCTGCATAACTCAAAAACTCTTTTCTATGTCAGGGTCTGAAATGAGCGTGCTTGCAGGGCGTGGTTGAACGTAGGTGTGGTGCGTCGGTGATTCTTTGTTTAAGCACCACTAATGTTATTGTTCTGCAACACGCCATTTTATTGACAATAAGCTTTATACAAATGCCTGATAATCAATGGGAGGGTTAATTAATTCCAATTTCTGTTTCTGACGTTGAATGTTTGTTTGTCGAGTTAGACATTTGAAATTGAAGAAGTGCGCAACTTATGAATTTATGATCTATGATATTGTCATAGGAGCAGTGGTGGCCCAGTGGTATCGGTCCCGACTTACGAGTTGTAGGTCGTGGGTTCGAACCCCGCCAGGCGCATTACTTTGTGTAATTTGTTTCATCACCACTGCTCTCAAAACGGTGAAGGAAAACATCGTGAGGAAACCGGCATGTCCTAGAAACAAAATTTCGAAGACTTGTGACATCCACCAACCCGCACTGGGCCCGCGCGTTGGATTATGGCCCACTCCCTCTCACAGAGAGGAGGCAACATTTATAGGTGGGAACATTTATAGGCTGATGATGATGATGAAACAGTAATAAAGGGAAACTAAAAGGGTTTTATGTAATATGACGTTACATGCAACGCTCTGTAACGTCATAAAATTAATTAGTAATTTTGATAGATATAGATACTTAGTAGGTATATGTATAGATTGATCATAAAATAGAAGCCCACGACCTGACAGGCTTATGTTGCCTACGCGCACCTCAACTTTCAGTATTTTACGATCTAGCTGATGGATGAATCATTCTTACCAAACAATCATATAAATTATGGTGCATTCGGAATGCCCCAAAATTATTTTTTAATTTATAATTGTATGTTTAGGCTCAATTTTTTTTATGAAATGCATAATGATAATTCTTTGCCATTAAATATACCTACTGAACTTACTCTGCACCTAAATTGTTATACTTACATATAGGAATTTTACAATACTGCAAAATTCAATGGGTACGTTGGCAGTACCTACTTTTGCTGATAACAATACTTAGCTCCAGAGTTCTACGAACTGACCAACGAACTATTAATGTATTAAAAAAATGTAGGACCCTACTTAATTAGTCACAAAATGAAATTAAGTTCACACAGCTGTGTATATTTGTTATTTGGGCGGCCATGTTTCCAGGCAATGGGTGGGTCTAGACTCAATTAGGCTTATCACTAATTAGAACAATTTTCCCCTGGGAATGGTCTTCATTTTTGTTTGTCTATGACCTCTGTCTTTATTGTCGCACAGTCACGTGTAGGTATGTTTTTTGTAGTGTTAGTTTTGTTTTATCCCACTGTTTTTTTTCTAAGGAATCTGCGAGTTACACAACTTAGCGTACAACTAAAAAATAAGTGCAGGGCTTTAAATGTTCCTAAACGCTTCAACGACGTCGTTGGAGAAAATCACACTGTTGGGCAACGTTTTGCTTAAAAAAAAACACAATTTTATTCGAAGATCATTAGACAATACAATTATCTATAGCCTATGTAACCTACACCAATTTTTTAATTATTTGAAACAAAGTAGGAGCTAATTACAGAAAATTGTTCAGTTATTTATTTTCTTTTTCGCACAGTTTTCAGTTCTAGTTTATTTTTAAAATTATTGTTCATTCTTTACTAAGTTACTTTACTTACCTACTACTTAGTCAATTTTACATTATTTTATTTTTCGCTCTTGGCCCTTCTTCCGAAAATATAACCTGAAATAGTTATTTGTTATGCAAGGCTGCAAAGTTGATTTTTGGCGCGAGTACTTCAATTGAAAACTGAGCTAGCGAAGGATTCTAAGATTGAACCGCGAGAGAAACGAGCGGTTCAAATATAGAATCCTGAGCAGACCCCTCTTTTCCACTGGGCACTCTGGGCAAGTGCCCAGGGCCCCGTGATCGATAGGGGCCCCCTCGTCCCTGCCAGATCACTAAACGATAACCGATTTTTATAGCCGAAAAACTTTTTTGATTCGAATACAACGAACCTAAATTACTGACTACAATACCAATTTGCTTACAGCTTTTGCATGTGCGAAGCTAATCTACTCCTACCCAAAAATTAGGCTTTTTGATTTCAGCATGCTTAGATAAATTCAAATATATAAAAAATACAATTCAATGGTATACTAAGTACGTAAAATTCTCTACAAGTTATATGCATCATGTCTCGATTTCTGATGCGTTGTTCTCGAGATATTTAAACAACAAAATATAAAAAAAGTTAATTTTTTACCAACGAAAAAAAATATGTACACTTTTGTTTACAAATAATAGATAGCAGTAAATTTCTAAAAAACGATTCTACTGGCCTAATAGCTTAGATATACAAAAAATATTTGTTAAAGTAATTTTTCGAATTATTTATTGTGAACGGACTGCTAATTCTAACAAAATAGTGTTCTGTCAAAGTCATAGGGGCCCCATTATCCTAATATGCCCAGAGCCTCCAATAAGTTAAAGACGGCTTTGATCCTGAGCGATGCGAAGTTTTCAAAAGTACGAGACGCAGAAAAACTTTGCTGCCGAGTGCAACACACAACTTTTCACCTCACTAAGCGAGGAAATGCAGTGGGGGGATTGACCTATACAGGGGGCGGCTCGCCTGGCAGTGTAGAAAACAATTGAATACAAGACGTGTTCGAATTTTAAACAACACTTTGTGCTCTAGAGCACAAAATGGAGTTTTGCGCTCAGATTTTGAATGAGAAATAGAATCTTTCCGAGCGTGTGAGGTGAAAAAAAAAAAGTGTGTTGTTATTGCTTACAAGCCTGAAAAACTAGCTTAGTAAAATACACTCAAACCTACGTTCAACTAACACACATGGGCAAACATAAAACCCTCCACGCATCTTAATTCTTTCAATTTTTTTTTTTCTACCGAACCTTTTTCCTAAAAACCTATAAACTGAAAAAAAAAACAAAGTACTTTGCTGTCTAAATCTATGGCAATATGTATTCTGTGTCTATATTATACCCAAAGACAATGTAGCACAAAATAGCGCGGTAAAACTTACATTCTACCAACACTCAGACATTACACATACTTTACGACATGTGCACAAGATAAGCCACTAATTATTCCTTTCTCAGGTCTATTAAGACTTTTAATTAATTTAATTGACTAATGCAGACGATGAGCACTGTAAAACGTACTAATTGTTAGATTTAATCTGAGAGCTAGACTAGCATCGTGATAAACACGGAATTTGGGCGAGTTTTTTTTTTGACGCACTAAAAAGTATTTAGTGTTCAGTTGGACTGTTGTCTTTTTGTGTGGATTAATTGAATAATTGTGTATTTCCATATTTTCTTAGAATTGTATTAGAATTTGTGATGTACATACCTATGGCATTATTCCATTTAAACCCATTCGATGATACCTATATACCTAAAATTTTAATATTTTTTTATTAAGATTTTTTTTTGTCGCAAGACTCCCTTATTAAACAGTACCAGCCTTACTACAAAAACTTAAACATCTGTTGAACATGAACACTTGTATATAAAAAGTGTGACTGAAAAACGGACCTTAAGTATTTCAAAGTCAAAATCTGTTCATTTTTTTAGACAAGTGTTTAACAGATATTTAAAAGGTTTTGTGGTACGACGGTTTGAGTTTGACAGACCCCAGGAGATCTCATTTGATGATTTTACCACGATAAACAAAATATCTAAGTTTTTGCAACAGCGTGATCGGATCAATAAATCAATGTTTATTTTAAAATATTCGTAAATTAATAATTTATTTTTATTTCAATACCTGGACAATTGAATGATGAGAAATTAGGTGATAATGACAACCTAGGTACCTACTCTATTTGTTGTAAAAACCGTAATTTACGCCACACGAAGAGAATAATTAAGATAAATCTTACTCAGAAACAAAGTCGCCAAGGTAGGTAAACAGCTTTACAAATATTCACCCCATTCCCAGATGATCATGTTAGTATAATTATAATTAGTAATTACAATTAAGAGTAATTGACTACAATGGCGGTTCGGCCACGCGGAGTGAACTAAATAAAACAGTAGGTAAAAGGCGTGGCCTCAACGACTAATAAACTAGGTTATTAGTTCTATAAAGTGCGACTAACAAATTAGTGGTTAGGTACCTTTTTTTCGTGACTCTATGGTGTAGGCTTAATTTCATTAGCTTTCTGTAAAAAAAAAAAAAACATTTGACAGATTCTAAGTTTGAATTATTTAGGCTACGAGTGGGCTACGAACTTGCTACGGTATTGTGCTACGGCTACAGCTTGACATAAAAATGTAGAAAACAGGAAGTCGCCACTGTCTTCGCGCTACCAGCACTTTGAATGATTTAATTATTTTTTTTCACTTATTACGTTAGTTTTATGGCACAATAATAAATCTAACAAACCTGCGGTCTTTGTTTACATCAAATATCAAAGATTTTAAAACGCTGTCAGAAATAAAAATTTTAGTTCCGTTTCAATCCGTTCTGGCCAAGCTGTACATTTATGGAAAAAACACTTTTTTGCTACTATGGTTGACATTGCGTTTCAGAAATGAATACTGAAGGTATTTCGCTCGAACAATAATTAGTTAAGCGGGTCCTATTAATATTAATCTTACTTCTTGCTGTAATGCAAATAAAAAATATACCTAGATAAATCAACATTAAATGATTAATTGCACAGTTTGAACCATTCCATTTGATCAATTAGCTCTGATTCTCACAGATTAAATTAACATCATTTAAAACTAAACAAAAATAAATATTGACTTTTGAACTATCAATTCAATTTATCAAAAAAATTGAAATCGTAAAAAGCTAACGAGACAAATTAAAATAATTACTTCACTCGTTCTTTGCTACCGGCGTTCATCACTCCCGGGGAACGATTGAGCGAATGGTTTTGAATACTTTTTAATATTAATCATTCATTCAGCCCTTGGGCCATGAAATGTTTATCATTCGCTTATCGGTTGATGCAGCTGCCAATAATTGTGGAGATTTACAAAAATTTGCATCCTTAAAATGAAACGTTATCACGCCATTCGCCTTGCGCCCGCCCAATCTTTTTTCAAATTGTTTTTTTTTTTTTTTTTAATTCAACCTCACAAGGCAACCGGCTTTATTGGAAAGAAGTTTAGCTTCCGCCAAAATCAAATTCGCTAAAATCATTATGATCTAATGTAAAGGACTTTTCTACAACTGATAGGTGCTCAGTTGAAAGACGCGTCCGTGCGTTCGATTCCCGACCGCGCCAGTGTTTTTTTTGTTGTTCATTAGACTTGCCCCATTTTGCCATTCAAAAAGTAAACGACATTATGTAGGTGTTTAGTATTTTAGACTAGCATTCCGTATGTACAAGTCTTCTTACACTTTATGTACCACATGGCGACCCCTCTGATAAACATTTGATTTCATTACAACCCCGAAAAAAATTTCATTTTCTACCTCTAAAATACACCGAAACTTCATTTAAGTAGGTATAGGTAATCGAAATATTTTCAAAATAGGTAGGTAGGTACCCAAAGTTATTAACTTTTAAAGTTAATTTAAGTTCTTATTGCTATCAAAAGCCACATAGCGGTAGACCGGTACTCGGACTTTATAAATTGTTTTGACGAGACGTGTCTTTAAATAATTTACAAAAAAAAAAACTGCATAGCAGTCTATTCATCTCCGAAGTTTTTGCACAGGGGCACGTGTTCGCATACAGTACATGGGCTGTTTTCCGTGTATTTTCTGGTCGGGTGCGCACGACGAGCGCGGGCGGTGTGCGGGGCGCGCGGGGCAGGCCGTCGGCAGATGCGCCGCGCAGCGCCATCTCTCGGCGCCCAGCGCGCCACGCGCCAGGTGCGCGCTGCCCGCACCGCTGCCGCCACCCGCCCTTCAGTCCGCTGTCACGCGCCGTCGCGACAACACGTTATTAAGGCTCTGTACGCCACTACACGCGACGCGCGCGTTTCGAACGTAGTGAACGATCCCGCGACCGGTTCGCCGTAGCCCATGAGCGACCAGTGACATCTCGATTCTTGTGCTGTGTGACTTGCAGTGAAACGCTCAGTGCATACATGTGCAAGTGATGGATTACTGCGGATCTACCTTCGAGTGCTGACGACCGGGTACGGTCCCGACGTATGCCCCGGCGCCGCTAGCCCGGACGCGCCAGCATGCGCGCCCCCGCGGTGCTCATCGCCCTGCTAGGGTTTCTACCCCAGGTACTGATATCGACACCGAAAACCGCGAATCCCCGTTTGTTTACGTTCCGAATCGGCGTAATCCCATCGAAAACTCGTGGTTCGCATCGCTTCTCATAAACAAGGCAGCGATGCAAACCGGCGGGTGTCGATGCGAGCGCGGTGCACTAGGCGATAGTTTCCCACGAGCGTGGCCGAGGCCGGTCTAGCAGATCGTCCTGGATAGTGCTCGGGAGCGAGGGTGTAGTGTAGGTTAGTCTCGCAGTCGTGACCGGCCGCGGCTCGGCCCGCCGACTCCTCCGCGCTTGTGTGTGTCCGATACGTTTACCGAGCAAACATAGGTACATAGTTATAAAGAAAGTTCAGGTTTTAATACGAACGGCGCGCGGGGTCAGCTAGGTCGCGAGCCTCTTCGTTTTAAAATTAGATGCATTCCGAGGCTTTGCGGTGGATCCGAGACTCCGAGTCCGGACAAGACGTATTCGCGACGATCTGTATGCACCGACGACAGGAATAACTCTTCCAGACGAGTCTCAAGGCGCGCGATATTTCGGGCAGGGTTAGTAGTTCGGTCTAGTTTTCACGACAGAACCCTTCGCTTGTTTATTGACCGTCGCTAATCGCCGGTAAACAGGCGCCGAAAGCTGTAAAACTGGACATACATAAACAATGTGTCCTAGATGAAAGTTCTGAGAAAATTGACACAAAGTGGCAGACAGTAAATATGTAGAGTAATATGAGGTCATCGCCCTCTGAACCGGTCAAGGTTACTTGTCCTCCAAGGGTTGCCGTGAAGTACCTACCAGCGAGCTGACGTGTGAACTTCACAGTTCATGAAACTTTCGTGCTTTTTATCGCATCACTTTATATTCGATATTAAGTAGACTGCCTTATCGATAAACGTAGACTTAATTACCTAGCTTCGTTATTTGCCTCATTAACGTCTAAAGGAAACGTATCAATCAATCGAGTGTAGCCTTACAGTCCAATGGGCGGAGATACTTGATGTTTATTTATGTTCGGAGATCTTCTCCGAGTACATCTTGAATAAACTCGAGAAAAGCTCATCGCATGATTCACTCCAACCATTGGTACACGCCCGACTCGATACTTTTCATAATCGATGTAGATCTTCGGACTTCGGCTTTCCTTTTCCCCACATTGTTAGTGTTGCGCCTAGTTAAAGAAAAGGCCCGTTTACAAGCGCTACCGAAATGTCAACAACAGCCCGATAATAATAAAAAAAATCGATACTTGTCTCGGCTGACTTTTTGTTCTCCCGCATCGTTTACCGGTCTCCGAGGGTAATTTACAACGAGGGAACTATTCCCCAATGCGTGCGTGTGCGCACTGTGAACGAATAGTTATTAATGTGTTCGCAAAATGTACCGTTAATATCACAAACACATGCACTTTGTTATATACGAATATTAATAAAACTTGTCCGCGAACAACCGGTGTGTCGGGAATCGATCCTCAACTACGGCTGATCCGTGTGATTTTTGTGCACTTTTTCTCGTCAATTCGCTGTTTTAATTGTTTTTTCTGCTGTGCCAATCAGGTTTAATTAAATATTGTGGGTCCATTTCACACCAGCATACATGGTGTAGCTATCTATTTATTTTTAGTCTTGTGCGTGTGAGTGAGTTTTCAAGGCGCTATAATACATTATGAATGAAGTCGCGATGTTTCATAAAAAAACGGTATTTTGCGCACCACCGCTCAGGACTGGTTTGTCTTGCCCCTGGTCCCGTCTACGTGACGACGATCGTGCATTGATGTAATTGTCCCACCGATCAGTCAACTCGATTCTTTATACTCGATACATCCGCAGGAGAATCGATGTCCGGATTTTTCTTTTTTTACCCCCACGTGCAAGACGGTAGCTAATTCAGCTGCATTATTCTTTCTTTGATCGCGTTCGAAAATATCGCGTGATCATTCCACCGCCTTTTTGATCGGAAGCGGCGTCGGAAACACGTCTGCCCGAAAACCGCAACGTAATAATTTCCAATTTCAAATAAGTAAATAATTCACTGAAGGTTGCTCGGTTCGATTCGTGATCGCGTTTATCCCTGAGAAATTATTCAGAGGATAGGCTGTTAAACGGTCGTATCCTTATTGGCTATGTATGGGTATTAATGAGTGAGTAGGTAGGTAGATATTTTTTAATGCAATAAGTACGACATTGTTGCAGGTTGCATTCTGTAACGTATTCTTGATTACGCTCGGCGTCTACCTGTCGCAAATCTAGGACATAGCATGTCATAGCTCGCACGGAACGTTACTTGTGCGTGTATGATTGCGTTACGATTTGTGATATAATCGATATATATTTCAATTTTAGGTGTGTATCTGTCTATATGTGGAGTGTAACACTTGTCTATGCTTAGGGTTGCCAAGTTATTACCCAAATATAAAATAAAACTTAAAAGTAACTTAACACGAACATGAATAAAATCTCGTTTGTTAATTATAAAGGAAGTTATGAGTTTGGAACTGGTAACCCCGGTAATATTACACGAGCAGGTGCAGTCATTAATGGCAACTCTTAAACACACTAACATCTGCTTTTTTCACAATCGACTCAAGTCGGGCACACGAATTCTAATTGCCGGCCTGACATGTTGATTTAAAGTTCAATTCCGACTCGTGAGTCGGTTATCAGACTCAGAGTAAACCAGCCATTTTAATGGTTATTTTTACTGCTTCATCCGTCATATTAAACTAGACTGTACTGTTATGTGGCTACTTAAAAAGTTACTAAATTGACGTACTACGTGAGTTAGGAGGAAATGTAGAATTTAATTCCATTTGGAGATATTAAATGCCTAACTACAAAAACAGACTGCCAGTCACTTGAACTATTTCTAATAAAAAATGTAAGTCCGTAATTTCAATACATCTAGGTAGGTACCTATTCTTGTAGCGTAAAGTTTACTTCATAAAGTTGGGCAACTGGTGTTAATTTTATGTGCAGAAACAATTTAGTTAACAAACACTCGCAACTAACATACACACATCAAAAGTGTCTAGGGATCAACATATATTTTTGCAATAACTTTTCTCCTGATTGATATTAATTAAAATGTTCTTTAAGGATTCATCAAATAAAGTGTTATCGTTTGTCACAGTAACGATAAACCAAGTCACCTTTGCATTCATAAAGAAATTTGCCATTTTCCTAATAAAGGGATTTTTGACATTTGAACCACTAACATTAAAGTTCGAAAAAAAGACTGAAATAACAGTTTTCTTTAAAATTTTATTGGGTAACTTAAACAATTAATAATCCGTGTTTCTACCGCGAACACTAACAACACAAGAACATCGGTTTGGCATACTCAAAATGAGTTCATCCAAATCACGCTGTGGAATGGCCGCCCATGTTCGTTGCAACAACAAAAAAAGGTCTTCTTGCGACTGGATACCCTCCATATTCGGCAGAGCTCTTCTCTGTAGCATATCCCATGCATGCTCAATCGGGTTCAACTCTGGCGACTGAGCAGGCCAGGGCAGGACATTGATGTTAGCTGCGGCGAGAGTCTGTCTTACAACTCTTGCGGTGTGCGGTCGCGCATTATCATGCATTAACTGAAATAAGGGACCGATTTGCACTTGTAGAGGAACGATGACGTCTGATACAATCGTCTCAGCATAAATTTGAGCGTTGAGGTTGCCTCTGATCCAAATCAACTCAGTTCTTCCGCCGATCCAAATACCCGCCCATACCATGATGGTTCCACCACTATAAGGATGGACTTCCTGGCAGGATTTTAATCGCTGTTGGCGTCCAGGGGTTCTCCAGTGTCGTATACGTCTTGTATCCGGTCTCATACCAAAACGAGACTCATCAGAAAAGCACACGAAACGCCATTGTTCTTCTGCCCAATTTCTGTGTTCAAGAGCCCATTGATATCGAATCCTACGATTGTGCATTGCTATAGGTGGTACCCGTAGCGGTCTTCGGGAATGAAGGTTCACTTCATGCAAGCGGTTTCTGACTGTTTGGTCGCTAATTAAGTTCCCTGAAGAGTGATGAAGCCTCACGGCTAACATCATGGCGGTTATTGTTGGAGCTCTTCGAGTTAAGATTTGAATGTATCGGTCTTGTCTCCGTGTGGTGCAGCGATACCGTCCTCCATGGCGCTCAGCCACGGTACCAGTGCTTCGGTAACGTGTCCAAAGTCGACTGATAACACTCTGACTTGTATTCAGAGCTAAAGCCACAGTACGTTGCCGGGAACCAGCTTCTATCATTCCCACGGCTCTGAGCATTTCTTCCCTGCTTAAATGACGTCGCCGCTCCATAATAACGTTGGTTTTAATCAGTAGTAGGGAAACAGTAGCACTAATAATGTCTTCAATGCGTTGTATGTTTTTATAGGGAAAATATTGACAGCTGATTTTCATCTTTTACTCGAATTTGATTTACAGTTCCTGATTCAAATTATGAAATGCACCAAAAAGGATCCATATAAATTTATAAAATCATAAATTTATTACAAAGCCACATCTCAATCTCAAGAAATCCGCATAAAAATGCTTGATCCCTAGACACTTTTGATGTGTGTAGTTTTCTCTACGATTTCCCAACAATTTTGTGAGTAAAATAGGTACCTTTTAAGAAAACCACCTGCTGCTTGGCTGGACGCTCATTTACGAAAAAATCACACAGAATTCTAACAAAAGCACAATAATAAATTAATCGTCATATGTCATGTTAGTAGCAATAACCATTTAAGTATGTGAAATCTCCTTAACGGTAGGTTTTTAACCCTGTTATAATTTCGTCCATTGTCCAAAACGGTTTTTGTTCTATGAGAACCGACTCAATTATAAGAGACTTTATACGAAATCGTATAATCGCCGGTTTTTAACAGCTTAACTATGTGAAATTTTAAGTTTTCGTCTCATTGTGATGAGTATGTAATGACCGATTGTGAGGCGCGTGCGTCACTCAATAGATCCTAAAAGATATCTTGTTCTAAGCTTTGTATGACAAAACTGTCCAAATACTTAAAAATAATTATGCTATAGCCTATAACATAATTGGCCGCTTTCAAACAGTCGCTCATTATAGCCTTATAGGTCCATTAACATTTATGAGGTTTTGTGTTTCAATCCTGACCGGACGTTTAATTGATTCCCAGTGACACTCGTTAAAAAACAAACATGCTTGCCAGGACCATTGATCAGATTACGCAATGTAACCAAACTGGATGCTCGGGGAAGTCAATATTATGTATTATTTATAAACAGACTGAACTCGGCTTAGCTTTCTTGTGTGAAATTATCAAAGGATACTGCTGAATGATGTGCTTCGCGATAAAGCATTACCATAAATGTATTTGTAAATAAGTAAATAATTCAACCCTATTTCGGAACGAGTGCGCAACGTCTGTGGTAGGGCGCTCGTTCGTTTTCAAATTTCGAAATTTATCGGATGCCGCGTAATTCAACCAGTAACCTTCTAATTTAAGGTTCTATTGTTTAGTATTGCCAGTGCAAATTATTAAATTCCGAAATGGGTAAATGTGTCAGCGATGCCGCTTGTCGGTAACAGTGTAGGTTGCTCAAGCACAATGCTTCAGGCATAGCTAAGTGATGAGTCGGGTCTTCTATTACACGTGGGTTGAAAGTTAAGGCCATAAGTTGACAGTTATGAATACTCACTTAGTTTTGAAGCTGCGAATAAGTTATTACTCGGTGTGTGGGCGTCAATTAAGAAATAATTAAACGTGTAATGAGAATAAGATTACACGCTCGTTATTTCGTAACTGCATCTAAATCTTCTTATGTACTCAAAGTGGTAACCAAACGGAACTGTGGTCGACTGTATTATACCGTTTCATAACGTTGCAGCGAATTACGATGTGCAATGGATGATCGCAGTTACATTGAAAATAATTCCATGCCTTCCTCTACACATCTCAATCAAGCAGTTTCAACTTGTATCTCAAATTCCAATCCATTTGACAATTTAGTAAGGTTGCTACAGCCTTAGTTTAATTTTCCACAAGTTATTTTAAAGTGATTCACTTCGTGTCTATCCAAAACTCGATGTCAGTAAATTTCGGTGGTCGAACAAAAAAGTTTAAACTCTAAAGAATTTTAATAAGTTCCGTATTCAATCTCCACAGTGAGAGGTTCACACGTATAATCTCAATAACAATTCAAGCAAGAAGATCTGGTTTACGATATAGAGAGTACACGACTCCGATCATAGCGCTCCGTACACCGACGCACGAAATCTCAATTCGCTTGTGCAACACGCTTAAATAACCGCAAAATACCTTATTATGCGCTTTCCATATACGTTCCAGGCAATCTACGGGGCCTATTACGTTCCACGCTCATGATTCTCCGTTAATTTCAAATTCCAGACTTAGATCGTAAGTTTCTTTTGTGTCCGTACAGCTGCCAGCAAATCGACACAAAGGAGATGGCAACATTTGTCGCGCGACTAAATATCGGGACGTTTTATAAAAGACGCCGTTTATTTTCTTCTAAAGACGTTCCTTGAAACGGAACGCCCTTTGTGAGCCAACCCGGCGCGTCCCCCCTCAACACAATACCAACATTGAAACCAAGTTCTGTGAAAAGTCAGGTCAGAAAACCAATTAGTAACAGCGTTCATTCATCAGCTGCTAGAGGACAAATATAATAGTTTTTTCCATGTGCAATTAATTCGATCTCGCGCCCGCCGTTCTATTTTAGGATTGAACATCTTTAAGGCATGTGTAGAAAACGTACACTAAAAAACCTAAATGAAAAAATAAATCATACTCGATGATTCCAAAATTAAATTGGATATTGCGAATTGATGCAGTGGCCACATCGTCGCGCTATTAAAAGACTCTGTTTTGGTGTTTATTTTAACACATTTCGCGTGTGTATAACGGGAGAGATGAAAAACATTCCCCTGTGTTTCATTATTTGTGTTATTTTTAGACTACGTTCAACCTGCTTGAACGAGTGTTTACTCTGTTGCCTTACTTACATACAATAGGCGTTCACATTATTACTCCTTATTATCTCTCAATAAGAGACTATAAAATACGTTTCGACTCAAAACCGAAAGGTAGGAAAGTTGCATCCGCTTGGTAAGTGTTCAATAAATCATTTAGACTCAGTAATTTTGTTTGGAAAACATGTCTAGATCGTGATTCTGGTGTAATTAAAATAAGAAAGAATTAATGTAACTCGATAAATTACTGAAATGTTACGAGATCAACGATTAGGTATTCAAATCAATTTGGATGGCATACTTGATGCTTTACTCGGCGCAATTAATGTTACGTGCCAGTACTTTCCTTTCAACATGGTAAAAAATATTTGATGTTCACGACTATGGCGTCGAATGCATTATCTTGTATGTTAAATAAATTAGACGTTCGTGTAATTGATTACCGACACACATTCAAGTTTCAGTTTGTACAATAAAGGTACAATTCCGAGACGGGCCGCAGACTGCAACCGCAGGCGACACTGTGGCTACCGGCTGCGGTTACCGCAATGCTGCCTGCGGTCGCTATTCCAACTGCGGCTGCATGCCGTGGCTGCACAATGCACAGAACCGTGCCTCAGTTGTTCCAATAGCTTCATGCGAGACAGAATGTTAGATAACGCTACCGATAGTGTACTAATGTGTCTTTTACTAGAAGAGGAAGATGATGACTTGTTGTTATTATATGCCAAAAGAAAAAGAAAAGCACCTAATCTTTTTTTTTAAAGTCGAACCAAAGAAGGAAGTTATTCTATTAAGAACTGGATGACCAGCTACAATGTTAATAAGTTTTTCTTCATCGTCATCCGAAAAAGTCGACATTATACGTGTGAAGTCTCTGCGGTTCGCGACACGACTTGCGCTGCAGTCTGCGGTCGCTGCGCGCCGCGGCCGCACGCTGCGCGTTGCGTCTGCAGGCAGCAGTGTTGCCGCGCTTGGAATCAATTTCATAGATGTTCATAGAAACAAGTGTTGTCGCTTGCAGTTTGCAGTTGCAGTTTGCGGTCTGCGGCCCGTCTCGGAAATGTACCTTAAGTTGCACCATTTACGTAGAATGGAACGGATAAACTTTTTTTTTTAATCAAATACAGGCAGCGACAAAATGTCGATAAAGCTTAGCGCCTTTTAAAATATAGTCTAAATAACATCAATCAGCCAGTCAGCGCGTCAAATGCGCCCGGAGATATAATAAAACATAACTTATTCGGTAGTCCGGTAAGTATTATTTAATTGTTGGTTTGTTGCCAGCCCGGGGCGAGCGACGACCGCTCGCTTCCCGCTCGCTTTTTAACACACTTTTTTTATTTACCGTAATTCTCCAACTTATTGACATGAACAACTTATCATAATTTATCTTTTTATCCGCACGGCTGAAACACGTTTATGGCTCAAGTCGGTGAAATCGCATAAAAAAAAAGGGCGGAAGTGGCGCGTCAAGTGGTCCGATAAGATAAACAAAAGATAAACAAGTTTCGCCGGCGCTCGGCTTACAATGGGCTATTCAAGTGTTGTTTTTATAAATGGTTATGAATAGCCTATTAGTGTCGTGTTGAGAGTTTGTTGATAATTAGTTTCTATGTTTTGAAATGTAGCTGTAAACATTGACTACTGTTGAAACGAACAACGCGTGAACTTTAAGCAGGATTATTTCGCAAAGTAAATCGATAACGTATATATTTTATGACTTTTATTGGTGGGGGGGTTATATCTACGTACGATTAAATAAAAAACAACATACTTTACAGTACAAAAATATATATTTACAGGCGTACAACTACCTCGAAAAATTTGCTGACGGGGCAAAAATTTTCACGGAAATTAAATAATTTACTACAAATATATCTTTTCACAAACATTCAAAATATTGTTATTTTCTGAAAGCTTAGTTCATATTGTATATGTACTGTGTAAAAATTATGTTGATAAGTTTGTCTAGTACAGAAAAATATGTAATTGATTGAAGTAATACCCACAAATAAACTGCGTTTTTTCCATTTCTCGTTTGTTTTTGTTCAGTAAAGTTAGAGTAATTACATCATACGTAACTATTTTCTACAATCAATTTCCTTTCCAATTATTTATCACACTTGTTATTCAATAGTTATAGAAAAAAAAAAGAAATTATAAAATATCACAATCGGAGAAAGTTGTCTACTTTCTCCGCCATTTCTCTTTGTTTACGTGTGCAAAAATTCTTATTGAAATTTAGATTCCAATTATAATGTTTATGTTTTGGCTGAAATCTATTGTTTAGTAAACATTTAATGCGATAGTTATTAGTTTTTACTCAGAACTAGTCTCACAATTTAATAAATTACGATAGCATTCTGACCAAGGTCAAATCTTGTTGCAAGCGTTACGAAAAACACGCAGAAAAAGAATTTAAACTCACCCTCAGGTTAAAATTCACTTGCACACACATTAAGTATAATGTTATTTCACTATTATATCAGTAATTCACTCAATAACACTCATCAAGAACGTAAAAAACACTTATAATCGGCAGCCACTTGACGACGTAAACACGCGTAACCACAGACTATCTTTGACATTTTTTCTTTTTAATTATTGAACTTTTGAGGAACACGTTTCGTATTTATAGCATGTAGAATATCATAGAGAATCGAGTGGAAAAGAGAGATAAGATTCAAATATCGTGAGTTAAAGAGAAATAGAAACAATTCACACGGTAGTTTTCTACCGTTGGCGTTCCAACTTCATACGGTAGTAAACTACCGTGGTTGCAGCCAACGGGTTTTCGCTACGGTAGTAGACTACCGTTGTTGCAGTCAAGCGGACTAAAATAAACCAGTAAGCCACAATTCATCAAATTCTCTGCTACTATAACTTTTATAAACAATTGATCGACAAAAAAGGGGATGTTTAGAGTGGTGCATCTCTTTTTTTCTACGCATTTTTTTGGTTCCGTTCCTACCTGACCACCACGTGGATGTGTGACTTGAGTGGTGTTCCATCCTCTTTTCTCCTAGGTTAAAAGAAAGAGAGGGCGATAGGTTTCGCGTTGATTTTAACCCCTGTCGCAGGCGCAGGAAGTTGGTTGAAATCTGGTGTATTTTTTACCACAGTATTGTTTAAACGGGGGCTCATTTTTGACGTGGTTAGACACACCGTCTGTGCAAGATAAGACTCGACTGAATGGATCATTGTTCTGTCGTTTGTAATCTTTTGACAATGCATACCGAAGGTCATATTCGTGGGAAACTAATTAGAAAAGCTGACTTTAGTCATAATCCATTTGCTATGCAAAAACTTTTGTATAAAACAGGGCCGAATTCTGAGTAATATGAATTATGTATCGACTTTAATTTTATGATAAATGTTGCTATATGTATGCCACCACAGCCATTAATAACCAGATGAAGGTTTACCAACAAAAATATATTTAACCAATATTTATTTACTTAAATATCTAAGTTTCCTAAGCATTCTATGTCATTAACAAGTCTATTTAACGATTCAAAACACGTCAAAATTTAACGAGACCCATACTAAAGTTTTATGAATGTAATTTATTATTCTAATATAGTCAACTAAATAAATAATCAATTAGAACGAAAGCTCCGGAAATGATTCTTTTTAAAATCTTTTTTTATTTCATAAAGTTTTATACTTACTGCGCGCGCGCACCGTTGTATTAGTCGCCCGGTAATGATTTGCCAAGACATGAACGCCATCATTTAATACGTACCACTTCCTTCCGATACCATATAAAACAGGATAGGCTTTTTGACTTAACTTTTATAAGCTATTTATTAAAAAATATTACCGACTTTTTCTAAAAACGTGTGATAGCATTAAATTCTGCTGGATATAAGTTGTTAATGTACCTAATAACTGTACTACCTCATTATTAAATGCAAGAAATAATAAGCAGTTGTGCTAAAAATGCTAACGTTATGTGGGCCCCTAATGCATCGAGTCTTAAAACTTGTAGACCCTACATGCGCTGCGAATGCGACCAACTGCATTCTTCCATTAAATAAGGGTTGTGCTCTGCACCCTGGAGGGCAACAAAAACCAGTTATTATTATTCATACACTAAAAAAAACTCAGGGGAATTCAAGTCGTCTCGTTGACGACTACTTATCTATCATCGCACATTAAAATATCCAAGTTTTTCATCAAAATCGGTAGTCTTATACTATGATCGTTTAAAACAATGCGGGGGGCGCCATTATTTGACAGTTCGATTAACAAAAAATGTTTTGTTACGTCACTAACGTTCGAAATTCGATTCATAGGGGTGTCACCGTGTTCACCCCACACGCGTTGTTACTTGCAACCCCATTTTTGAGCGACCTACATTTACATTGTACAAACTGTGTCCAGTAAAACCGTTAATGTCTCAACGGGATCGATCGCGGGACAGTTGTGCAAATAGTTTGTTTGAGGATTACATCTTGGGGGCGATGAAAGCTGTATTGCCAGTCTGTTTGTGTTGTCACACTGAATCTGATATATTGACTCACTTAATCTTTACTTTTACCTTCGTTCTGACACTAGTAACTACAATATTTGTTTTCTCTTTCCAGGTGCTGACGTCTGGTTCCTTCGAACTTAGGATAAAAAGTTTTACGAACTCATTGGGTAGGTTAAGTAGTGGCCAGTGCTGTGATGGTTCCTCAAATAGTGACGCGCCGTGTTTGGCGCCGTGCAGGACTAAATTCCGAGTGTGCCTCAAGATATATCAAGCTAACATCGACACGACGTCACCGTGTACCTTCGGTGATATCACAACGCCCGTGTTGGGCGGCAACTCATTGGATGTGCCCAACCTTCACGTGGAAGGATTTAGCAATCCCATCGTGTTCCCCTTCGACTTCACATGGCCGGTGAGTGTCTTAAAATAAGTCTTTAGTACTCGTAGTTCGTATTGACGTTTCGTAAACAACACCTCATTAATTTTGTAGGCAACAGTAAAATCAATACGTCGTAAAAGAAGCATTAAGTAGCAGCCCTACATCAATAAATCAACGCGATGGATGTTACCAACGTTCAAATTCCAATAATCCACGCGGAGACCGCGGCCCATCTCATTCGCCGTAAATAATAGTAAAAAAGAAATTAAGGGATTCTATATTCAAATTTGACAGAAGCGATGACGATAAGAATACTTGATGGTTTAACGAGCAGCCGCGTGGGAGGATCACAGCGCTCAATGGTTCATTTTTAATTAATTATGAAGTCGCTCTCTGTACGGTACGGGCGTCGGCAGTGAGGCAGTCGTGTGTTATTAGACGTAGTCGGTTAGCCTTCGTCGTGGCTGCGTTCTCATCTTCACCGGCGATTAGAGCGCAGAGGCCGGCCGGGATCGTGATTCGATATTGTAATTACATGTTATTTATTTACAGATCGCTCTTAGATCTATCTCGATTCCAAGGATAACGGACGTCTTAATTGGACCTTAGTTACGGTTATTTCGCTCGGCGTCAATTGTCTACGGTTTACACAGGCCGCGTGTGGACCTAGAGGTTTCGAGTGCTATTTGTATTTTATTTAGCGGCCCGCTTCAAATGTCGTACCGTCTCGTAATGTTTGAGCAAACAATCGGACCTAAGCTCGGCCGCTTGCACAAGCTCGGACCATCTGGAGAAAACGTGACATTTGGTAACTAAACGAAACTGCAGGTAGAGCCAACTGAGCATAGACGAAATTTAAAACTTTTTTCGGATAGTGGATGTGCGTCCGGTAACTGCCGCTATCATTCCGAATGAATTGGCGCTAAATTGAAACTTCCTGTTTAAATTCACATAGAGCTCTCTATTGCGAGGCATGTGTTGACATGCGATCAATTGAGCGAAAGCGGCCCGCAGAATGGTTTAATCTATCAAATTTCAAAAGTGACAGGTTAAGCTAGCGGTTGACGGAGTCGATTCCACGCCATATGCAGTTTATCTTACTCCAGTCGGACATTCGGAAGTCACCCATATGCTGCGATTCCATATGTCGCTAAAATGGTTAAATCCTGTGCCCTGAGGATATGCGCCATACGCCTCGCCGCTTACCGATACGGTTCCACTTGGATGCGTCTCATTTAAATAATACAATCTGCCCCTAGCATTATTAGTAGACGCTGACTTGGATTTTTTCTCACAATGAGGTCATCGTCGGCCAGAGAAGCGCCTGTTTTACGAGGCATATCGCGCGCACGAATAAATATGTACCGCGTAATGTGTTAGTATATGGTACGTTCCGCACGCTGCCTTCGTGACCGGCGCGGCAGGTGAGCGGGCGCGCCCAGACGCTTGCAGACGCTCGCTTTTCCAATTTGACATTTAATTTACTCATCGACTTCTCGATGGCCAGCATCACAATATTTTGAAACTTGAACCAGCCATTGCGCGGTCACTAACGGACCTGCTGTAATACAACCCCGTCGAAGTAATCTTAAACGCAACTGCATCCGAACTTTATCTGATCCCTTGTGAAATAAATCGGTGCTAGACCCGTGAGGAGATTTGACCTGCACGATAATAGGTCATGCGCATATTAATATTACTGACAACATCGAACAGTGAAATTACAAGTAAACCGGCGCGCGTTAACGACGCATAGAAACGATTTATCATGCAGCGTTTAGAGAAAGAGATGGCTCACTCCGAAAAGAAATCTCATTTGTATGCAGTCGCTCGGGCGGGGTTTCATTTATTTCACTCTCAAACAATTTGTGTTTGTAAATCACAGGTTTTATATTGTTATGCGAGTCTTCGAGTCTTGGAGGCCCGTTAGGCAGTCCGGATGTCAAAGAGGTGAGGACCGGATTATGAGCGAGTGTTCGCACGTACGAGAGCGCGCTAATGCCTCGCTCACATCGCGGATAGGAGAAAGGTCAACGATACTTGCCCTTAATGCCAGGGGTGCACACCCCACGGCATGAACGGGCCCATTCACAGCGCTCCGTACAACCGTTATCCGCTGCCGTTTTAATGCGAAAAAATGTTGTGCTTAGCTTATGCAATTGTGCATTTTACACCTGCTTAGCGGAGAGAGCGCAAAATGTCAAAGTGTACTTCCGCGCATGCGCGGCGCCCGGCGCGCGCGCAGCATTTGCTACGCTGGCCGTGAACTATACTTTTTATGGATCCAAGATCCGTGTTGCGTGATGTTACTCATAGACGGCATTGTGTCTTATCTTAATAAATTTGTCCATCATCTATTGTTACGCAGTTCAATAAATTCGATAGTTAATCTCTATTGTTGTCTAACAGCTGCTAATATTAACGTTTGTTTGAAGAGGCTAAGAGAAATGCAGCGTGAAATATTTCTTCGTTGTCATTTGATCATAACTCACAAATATTTCGCAACTCATCTTCCCATGAAGCAGGGATTGTGTGGACCCCTACCTTTTGCAATCGTGCAAAAAAAATAATGAACGGATAAAATTTTAATAAAAAGTTAATTCCGGAATTAGGTATTTGAAAAACGAACCTGTATCAGACTGCCGTCTAAAAATGTCGCATTTAATTAATTTTAATAGAACCTTTGCATGCATAGCGCTTACAAACATCGACGAATATCTAAAATTAAAATATCTATATGAAAGCTAAAAAATTAACCCTTTAATGCTACGAGACCTCGGCCCTGCATTCTTTAATTAGCTAAGTTATCTATTCCGTTACACCTTGAATAAAAATAACTAGTTTCTTTTAGTTTCGTGATAAGGAATGTTAGTAACTAGTTACAGGTAAGCTGTAAGCGAAGGAAATAATAAATTAGAATTGTTTTTAGGACATAGAAGCTGAATATTTTGCGATAATTTGCGTTTAGTAAATTTGTTTATGAGTCTATTTCCACACTGTATGCATGTATTTTTCGATTTATTTTTCTATTTTGTGTTTTGTTATGTGTACTTAATTTAGTCATTTTCACTCGGATACAGTGCCTGTATTGTTAAGGCCTAATATAAAACTTTTTTGTTCCCTTTTCGTATTCAAAATATATATTTCATAAAGAGTAAAATGGCAATTTCAATCGAAAGAGGAACTAATTAATAGCTAATAATGATGATATTTTGACGGTCATTGATAAAACTGAACAGGCCATGTGTGTCTCATGTTCCGGAAGTCGTTTCCACCATATGTGGCACAGAAATGATAGTCCAGTGTATTTGTTACCGTGAGACTTCACTCACTGATTTTACCTAATTAAGGTTAATTAAAACACCAACATAAATGCTCATATTCAAGTTATTATTTAAAAAAAACCTTAAACCAGCGAAGCGAAAAGTTCCCCTCCTGTGAGGTCTCTTGTAAATGAAATTCAAGTCATTAACTTTAAGTACAATTTAACTAAACAAATAGGTACTACACGTAACTTGTTCCCGAACTATTCAAAAGACGTAAAAGCTCCTGATTAATGTATTTGTGTCGTTAAGTGAAGAAACACACGTCTTTATTGTGGAGCAAGTAGACTAAGCAACAGCGTAACTAATTCTAGAGATTGTTAGTTATTTTGCATGTTTCGTAAAATAGTTTCACGCTCCAAATACCACCGTTTAAATGAAAGTATGAAAATTCTTCTGTTAAGTGTACTTCACAATTCATGCGTGGACAATTTTTTCCCCAACTGCAGAGAAGGGTTATGTTATACAGGTGTGCCATTCTCAGAAATTAACGTTTTAGTGACGTCACGTTCGATTCTAATTTCAAAACAATAGTACGGTAACGCACGCGGCGTCGGACGAATGCCGTTCTTAATCCATTGTCGCGTGTGAACTCAGCCGCTTTTTGCGCTTGATAGCGGCGTACGGGCGTACACATTAGAAAGTAATTAACGATCCACCGCGCGTCGCGTAAAAACTAACACCTCGACCAAACTTGTGCCTCAAATCGTCTGTAATTACGTTAGAATCGTAATCGGTTACGCGCCCCGCATTGTTATTCGCCCGACGACCGCCGCTTATATAAGTTTCCACTTCGAAAAACGTAAAACCTTCGCACGCATCATCGACTTATTACTACATAATGTAACGCGATATGAGCGTCCGACGCTTTATAAACCCATAGTTGGAGTAACTTCCGTCTACCGAGTTTTTTACCGTGGAGAGAGCTCTTAATAATTTCCTTTATTCCAATCCGCTCGCGTCGGGATCCTCTTAAAATACTTACCCCTACATCCGCTTCTTTTAATAAAGTCTACCGAAGCTATGGAATGCCTCATTGGATGTTGTTCCCTCTTCGACAGCGTCTTTTATCTCTCTCCTTTCCGACGAGCGGCAATTAAAGTTAAACAAAAAAGCATCGCGAAAGAAATTCCACGTAAAAGTAGTGTGTGCACGTTACTGCGAGCAGTGTGTGCCAGCGCCATTACAATACAACTTGTAACGCGATTTCATAAGTTTCAAATTTAAACAATCGGAGCGTAGATAATTAGTCAGGTTGCATTGTTCGCAGCCAGTGCACAGGTATTCAGCAACCTATCAATTAACCGGTCCCGGCTCTTCTAGTTAATCCGCCTAAATAAACCAAACACACTTACGCGTTACCGACCGTCACTATTATTTCCAGTGCTAAAATAACATTGCTCCCCAACAAGATTCGAAAGCAAGCTAGTAAATAATGATTAGTCATAGGAGAGATAAAGGAATAAGCTCATCAGAGTGAATAGACAATAAAAGTTAACCGGCCTTGTTATTACAACGCCTGTCGGAGCGAACGCTAAGAAAACACTCCTTTTTCAAATGGACGCTCGTTTACGGTCAGATTCTGACATTTTAACTGCGTCTCTATAACGTTTACTGCTACTAATAAAATTGTTCAAAGCGCCCGATTTATTATGGTAGCCAAAAAGTAATTTGCGTTCCGACATATTTTCTTAACGACGAATATGTACGCGGATTAAATAGCTGATTGACCGATGTCAATCAAAATTCAAATTATGTATAAATAGCGTGGTCTGCGGCGCGTTCCAAAATAAATCCGCGACCGTTTTAGGCGATCGGCCGCGTTCCATTTTCATTGGCCACTGGCGGCCAGTGACTGTCGAGTGTCGGGTGAGTTCTCACGTACTGCTAGGGCGAAGAGCCCTCAAATCTGCAATGATGAAATTCCTCGCGTTCCTGACTTTATTCATCACACGCGCGCAGTTTCTAGGAATTGTGAGTCGCAGTGCGAGCAGCTCACATGCTCCATTCGTATCCGCAACCTCGCGAATAAATCGTCGCCATTATTTAGTATGGGAGGAGCGCCGGTACTTACGTACGTACGTACATACTTCGACGAATTTATGGACGTGTCAAAGGCCGATCATAGGCTGGGAACCACCGCGAGCGAAACTTGCAAATTAGAATGACCGAATGTTTCGAATTTGTCAGAAATCGCACCAGAGCTCGATTACATCTGCTGCATTGAAGATTCAAAGTGGAAGTTTTCTGAGAACCCGCCACAGTTTGTCAATGTTCACACGGTTGCGGATCGATCAGTTTTGGCACTTGTAATACTTTATTTCCATACGATTACCGTGTTTAGAATATAAACTTTTCTATTAAAGGTTATATTACTCATCGCTGTCGTCTAGTTTTACTGCTGGCGTATGCAAAGTGGATTAGAAAAAAAAATAAGATGATATCAATAGACGGATCATGTCGAAACTTGTATCAGGAGGCTGTGCGCGTCATTCTCGGATAAAATCCGGATGAACCGATCAGGAGATTGTTTGTTTTTAGTGCGGTTTCGGTTTCAACGCCGTACCCTTCTCAGGGCCTTATCAGATCTCCGTAGAGAGCGGGGCCGAGCGTGGATGTCTCACAAAATTTGTTAACTTGATTCTTTATTTTTTAATTCTTATGCTTCATTCAAATCGTTCCGTTGTTTATGGCCGACATTTTCATTTTTGGAATTCTTCAGCGGCGGGCTGAGGTCCCGCCCGTCGCCGAATACCGGTGATGCCATGTGAAAATTAAGGGTACCCTTTTTCACTTCGGCCCCGATTCAAAGTCCCGAATTCCTCCAGCGAGTGTCTTTTTTCGCGATGATTGTAATTGAGGGCAATAAATTGTTAATGTCTGACTTATTTCGTGTGTCGTATACGGACTGGACCGGTCGTTAGCGGTAAAAAAAGTAGTTACGTCTGTCTTAATGTTTCCTAGCTGCGTTTCGTAAAATAATCGTCACAGATATAAAGTATAACATTTCGTTTGAGTTACGACTGGATTTTCAACTTTTTTAATGTTTCCCGGTAAACCGGGCTGTAGTAATTAATCCTTCCATAATGTACTAAACAGTCGGTTAATTTTTCGAGTGTGGTCACATCAGTGTTTACTTTCTCGGTTTTAGTGGGCAACACTGGGACTTTATTATAGCATCAATTTAATGGTTATTATTTATGATTGGCGTGTGAAAATGTTTAACGCTTTTAATTGGTTGAAGATTTTATGTCGTACCTGGATAAAAAAGATTATTTAATTGATGCGTCTTGAAGGAAATGAAAATAATCTCGTGAGCTTTTTTGCGTTGTGCAAATGTGCATCGAAATGATCTGTGTGATCTTTTCTCGCTGTTTTTTGTTTCTTTTATAAGTTGAAAAACTTGTAAACGAGTAACGTGTGTGTGTGCGGTTTTATAAAAACTGGCAATGTTTTTATTGTAATAAAAATATGAATGTCTCGAGACATAATTTCGACAGTGTTAACACTAAAATGTTTATGAATTCACACGTTAAGTATAAAGTCATAAATCTTGCGTTTAGTTTGTTGGAACTGTTCCAAAACTTCTTACATTAGAATCTATCGGTTTTATAAAAAAGGAACTTCACTAACACAGTGAATGCTTATTCTTTTTTCCACTTAATTTTAAGCATAGCATTTTCGAATACAAACAAAGGATTTCTCTCGTTAAACAATTTATTTGGAACTTGGTAGGTTCACATGAGCCACGAGGTCGCAGTTGCTTTGAGAACGTCTCACTTTTGTCTATATGCGCTCGCGCAAACGTGCTCGTACACCAACAAGGATTAACCGGCCAATTTCGAAAGTACGTCTAACTACTCAAATAGCTCTTGAGAAGTGACCACGGTACTTTACAGGGTTATAGAGAACCTCGGTACATTGCTCAGTTACTTGACTTTAACACGAAACTGCTTAGCATTCTAACAGAATGCATGTACGTACTCCATGTCGCCAATAAACAGTCGACCTGAATTTTTTGTTAAAGAATATTTGTACAGGAAGTCTCCCGTTCACACGGTGTATTATTACATTTATTATACAATCCCAACACTTACAAACATTTTTATTATACAAGAAAACTTCCTAATTCGGTGTTCAAATTATGATTCATCGGGTCAACGCACCACACATACGCTGCCAAAATAGAAGGAGATAAAGTTAATGAAAAGCATTAATAAATAAATGCGCCCGGAACGCTTTTAATAATAAAACAAGTTGCGCGTTCCATATTTATCGAGACTTGAATTTGCATATCTTTTTTAATTTGACGTATTGTACGGGCAACTTCGGTTGTCTACATATCATCTCGGCAACACTCGATTTACGAATCGTTTCAGTCAATCATCGGATACGAGACCTTATTGCGATGCGCTAACAATCGATTTTAAGATGCAAGCTGAAGCACAAGTTTGTCGGGGTTTAAGTGAAAAAAAAAACCTGTCCAAAGCGATGTTACCACACTGGCAAAGTGTGAAATATGAAATCACGACTCTTCCACTTGCCCGGGTGTTTGTGTTCCAAATATTTTCTCGTGTCGAAACGATACTCGAAAGCGAACTACGGTAATGTCTTTTTGTAATGTTTTATATAAATACTTCCGATATTGTACACTATTGACCGAAACCAATGGTAGGATGACCTTGTTCCATTTTATTGAAGCGGTACCTAGCACTGTTTACGGTGAGAACGTCGATGAAGAACAACCCGTAGTTTCTTTCAAAAGTTTTTGTTAATCTTTATGCTTCATAATAAGCTGTAACCAAAACCAACAAACAAGAGAAACATCTGTTGCCATTTTAAAACGACTTCATTTCACTTAAACAATAAACAGAACAATAGTGACCCAAACACGTGGCGAGCCCCAAACAGGGCTCCTTTTCACTGGACACCTGATTATACCTTTTGTTCTTCGAAAATCCCAAACACATGGCGCTAACAAATAAGAAGTACAAAACTAAGCTCCGTTCCCACGTATCCTTTCGATGGATTCCTTAATTAATAACGAAATAACGTAGAAACGAGCTCCGATATGGAAGTAGCCTCTTTAGGCACTCCCATAAAACGATTAAATCAAATAATTCCCCAGCATTCATACCACGGTATCAGTCTATTCGTCCGTAATACAATTTAACGCATCGCTCTTGAGGGATAAAATTAATGTGTCTCGATACGCTGCGATCTCGGTCCGATATTAAGTTTTTGATAAAAAAAAAAAAACTAAAAAGAACACCTTCCGATTCGGAACGGTGATAATGAACGCATCGATGATGGCAGCCTTGCTTCAATATTTCGGAATTGGAACGCAACCTGCATTGAATGTGACGACTGATGAAATTAGCATTTCACAAATAAGGCTAGCTTTACACGGACTAATACGTTTCCTTAATTGCCGACAGTCTAGGCAAGTATTCGCGGCGACTTGTTGGTAAGTATACGGTATCGCCAGCTCGACACGTTTATAAAGGCTACCTGCACACGTACGCTTACGTCGGCCGCTTTTTATGGGCTGGCTCGAGAGTCACTGTCGTGGGAACCGGCATATGCTTACGACCGGCCACAGCTGACCGAAATGCGTTCTCCATACTCGATTAACAAATCAATACGACGTATACTACGACTTGCCATATTTGATCGGGTGCACGCAACACAAATCATAATAAAGTATTTTGACAAGCGTCTTTCGCTCCTTATATTGATACAACGTTTACGATAAATCGACTTTTCAAACACTGATAATGATGATTTTGTGTCATTTAAGGCTCAAATTCGTTCAGTCGGCGGGCCCGGCTGTTTAGTATTCAGAGGGACGCGATAACACGTCCGCTTGTATTGTCTAAGTATTTAACGTAGCTTATTATAAATTCGTCAAAACCGTGGACGTAACGAAAGTTTAATTGAGATCTCTTCGTCTAAAAAGCGTTGGAAAAAGCGCTCGCTTTTTGTGACGCGTCGTGGTGCGTTGTGAAACGTCAGATTTCTCGTATTGATTTCCATCAGCCGACAATAATCATTGTTCGTTAGTCGTGGTATCAGTTCCTATGCAAATAGAGGCTATTGTTCTTGCATGCAAATAGTGTTTTCATTCATACAGCTTAATTGAAGACGGGCGACATCTGTCAGGAAAAACTGAATCACTCGTTAAAGTAGGTGGTGGTGATCAAATGAGGTATTAGTTAAGCGATGACCCTTCGTATCCGGCGCGCGCGCAGCTGCGCCTGCGACCCGTCACATGCTTATTGTAATTATCAGGGTTGGCATGATTAAAACAATTTGTTTTAAAACACATGTTTAAAACAGTGTTTAAAACAGTTTGAAATTAAACAGCGTTTTTTATTACATGTTTAAAAACAAAGATTAAAACAAGTTTAAAACATTGTATAAAACAGTACGAAAAAAAACATGTTTTAAAACTACTTTTCATGTCGCAATAACTGAATATAAAATGAAAATAAAATAATAAGTATTTGAGCCTGAATAGTTCAACATTAAAACCAATCGAGTCACTATTGCTGTTATATTTGAACTTTCAATGGCATTGTAATTGACTTAATCATTTTTTTTTTATAAAACTTTGCCCCACACTAGGAATTTCTACTGTGTCGTGGGTGCGTTTACAAACATATAAACTCAAACATGCCGCCAACATTATTTTTATGTTAGTATGTAGGTATTTCATTCAATCAAACAAATATCTAAGTACCAGGATTTGTATGGGACAAGATAGCACCTATTTCTGAAACATTATCATAATAATTTCAAAACAATTAAAATTGTAACAATTTTAATTAAAAAACAACATTAGTCATAAATAAAAAACGTAAACTTCGATCCCTAATGTCGGCTGTCGAAAGAAATTTGGTAATTCCCCTATTTTTTAGACATAAGTAGATCGGTGTTTCTCAGTCCATTGTTCATAAGGTAAAGCCCCGCACCGTGGCGCGGGGATATACGCGGGGAACAATGAACTATTCTAAGAACGAATAGGAGGCGCGCCGCCTGTCCCGCTAGGAAAGTCCCTACGTGTCGCCCAATATAAAATCAACATTAGAACATACCTACCGGGTAAATGTGAAGCGTTTGATTACGCAACATACAAATAAATGTTATCTATTGATCGTTTTTTTTTTTGTAAATATTTAATTTATTAGGGCGAGTTTATAAAGATCTAGCCTAGAAAAGAAACATAGTCAAATTAATTTGAAATAATGCCCTAAACTAAAAAAAAAACAAAAAAAACACTTGTTTAAAACATTTTGAACTGTTTGTTTTATATAATTAAAAAAAAACTGTTTTTTTTCCAACCCTGGTAATTATAATCCAGCTTCAGAGATTCCCCCGCGTCCGTCTTCGTCTTTAATAGTCATCTTTAGCTATAGTTTAACTTTCATCCCCTTAAGTTTTTTTTTTTTAGAATTGCATTTATTTTATATTTTAAGTTTGCTAAAAGCATGTTAAATATTAATTAACTGATAATATTATTATCTACAAATAATACCTAAAATTAACTGTAAAATAACTCCACTTCAAAGTCGATACATGAGCACCGTTCAAGTCGTTTTGAATTCGATCTGTGTATGTCATAGAAGTGGGTCGCGTTTCTACTCGCCTTCAATGTTTCAACTTTTATTCTCACAACTCCGTTTTATTTGTATGTTTCTTGTTAAAAGGCGAATTAATCTGCAATAACACTGATTTTCGTTTAAACGAAAATTGTTCATCGATAACTCACATCCGTAGCGTAATTAAAGAGCGATTAGAGAACTTAAGGTCGGGATCGCAAGTCTGTGTGCCGAGCCGGTCGACCAGCATCGACGACGGGATCGGGTGTTTTATGACCGGCGACCGGTTCCGACCGCGGTGGGAGAAAATTTCATAAACCGTGAGTCGTGTACATTTTTGCATGAACGGAACTTGACAAAAAACCCATTGATAAGTTCCGTCGCAGGCGCCTTAAAGCTGTTGACACGCACCGTTATCAACTTTAATCGATTTTCGACTGCCGTTTCGCCTCCATAGGTAAACATGGACTAATGTCAACAATTCGATATCAGATACGCACTCGTTCCTATTTTTTATGAGTGCACGGTAACCAGAGGGATACGGGATCATTCGATGTAGGCAGTGGACACACCGGCGCAGCTCTAGGCACTCGTTAGCGAGCCAGCGTCATTGCCTTATTGCGTCTGTATTATTTTTAGCATGATATTGAAACAATTTCGCTGCCATCTGCTCCCGGGTTCACCTGTCTATCATGTTGTTAATTTACACTCGTCGGCTATTAACATTGTCGTAAAGTAAAGGAAATATTTGAAATTCTCAACTGCCGCGCCCATGTTTAAAGGTCTCTCGTGCTTTAAGATGATGTACATTGATTATTTTGGTATGTTTTGCGGATGAGGCGTGGGTACTAAGTGAAACGATTGTACGTTACACAATACTTTGTAACAAACAAATGTGTGAATATGTGAATGAGTTGAACGTGAAAGTTAATTTCAAAAGACAGGTGGATTTAAGTTAATGCAGTCAGTAACATGAGACCGGCTAATAAGTCGTACAATTGGAGTTTCACTTCCTTCATCGACAAGTTGTAGATTATTTCGATAGTTATCTGGTTCCCATGTTTGCAATAATGTGACACACATCGTTTTATGTTGCAGGGCACCTTCACGCTCATTGTGGAAGCGTGGCACGACACCAACGAGACGTCCAGATCTGATGGTAAGTAGATTGTTCTCCTTATAATACGATTATGATAAAAAGGGTCATGAAAATCTTCGTCCGCCTTGTAAAATTCAAATCACGTCGGTCACGACTCACTCACATTCAGGTTTCACTGTAATTCTGGGTGTTTATCGTGCATTTAACGGACAGTATGTATATTTGAATGCTCATATTATCATATCGTGGAAGACAAAAATGTTCCCATGGTGTGGACGATTGGTGTTCAAAGCACGCGGCGATGCGCGTGATTCGCTTCGCAATGCGCGCGCTATTCTAATAAACTCAGCCTTCTGTAGGACGAAAATTTAGTAGAAATGTTCTAATGTATTCCGATGGCCGTTGACCGGCACCTAGACGTCGCGCTATGAAAATTACTTACGGAATATAGGCAAATTGGTTACCTACTTTGTTAACACAGCCTTTTGTAAGAAAACATTCGGTTTTGACACGCCATCTTAGCCACAGATCGCATTTAAGCCCGCCATGTGCTCCAATATAATTTTAGATCGTTATCATTTTTATAATAATCGATTGGGTAAGTTTTGCTTGTTCCGTTTGATATCACGAGAAGCCTAAACGCCCAATAAAGAATCGACAGTTTATGTCTTACATGCGACGTGGCGTGACCGAAAAAACGATTCAGAATGAATTGTAACCGTCCGGGTCGTAAATACATCATCGTGATAATACGCCGCGTGCATCGCCACACAAGCACAGCTCTGCTACATCGCTACACGAAAAACAAAGCACTCTGAGCCGGCCGGATCTAAACGAACGCGCCCAATTCGATTTCGAAAAATAATAAAATGGCGGACGCGAAAACTGACCAGCGACGCCCATTTCTTAATTAGATTTTCATACCGCTGCACCCTGACCGACATAATTACTACTCCTGACCGACTAACAAAAAAACTCGGGTGATTTACTTAGGAGATTTAGAGATACGGCGAGGTGTGTCTACGGGCCGGTTTACCGAAAATCATTAGCGTCCGAAGTGGATAGCTTAGAGGACGGGTATATTTTTAATACGGCTCGGGAGCGATGGGCGGCGCCGCTTCACTACCGAGAAATGTTACCAACAGAAATCTAATCAAGCATAATAACAGGTTACACGCACGCCGTTTGTGTTCACTCACTATCGACTCACCGGGCTAATGCTTAATTAAATCACATTCGGTTTTTTATCTAATACCCAAATTCAACAGCTGCATTGACTTAGAAAGCGGCCCTTGCACGTAACTAATTCATTGTCGCGACCCCTGGCGCATTCACGAGTCATTTTTATGCACAAGACGCTGAAGAATGGCGACACACGACTCCAAGAATCCAATATATCATAGATAAACACGCGGCGCATTGAGAATCGCTCGCTCACGGCGACGAATAAAGAGATTCTTGTGCTAAACAAATAAGTATACAACAATGGTCGCTGGCAATCCTGATGTTGTCGCTCGGCTCCTTCACCGAAATCTTTTGTGTAGCGCCCGAGGCAGGCCGGGCCGCACCTGGTTCACACTAACGGGCCGCCGCATTGTTTACTTACTGGATGCTAAAAAATACACCTCCGAGGGAAGTCAGGGAATTTTTTAGTTTACACTTCATCTTTCGTCGTCGTAGGGCTTGAACATGATAAAAAATATCAGGAAGACGCAGCGGAAGGTTCGATTTATGATGTAACAGGCGCGGTGGCTCTCTCAGGAAGCGCTGTCGACAGATGCTCGGCACATGCTCTCGGAGAATAGGTGGGCACACTCCTAATGTCTCGTCCTGCGCTCTTGTTTAGATTACCGTCAGTGTCGGCCGCACTGTTTACGATTATTGCACTCTTCGTTTTACTAGCCCATATAGGCGAAATCAGGAAAAAGAGCGTGTGAAAACTATCGATAAGAGATTCGTAGAGGCAATTACTGGCGCGGGCCGGTGCGCCGCCCCGGGCCCGGCTACCGCTCGCCGGCTGACATTACACGACCGAGATGCGATTATCGATACAGTTATGTTGTGACGGCTGCTTATCTCGCTATCCGGCCGTGCATTATTAGTCAATTCATTACTCTAGCGGAGTGTAGCGGGTGGAGCGGCCCGTCCGCAGTTCCCAGGACTCTCGCGTATGATTACTCGCCTCGTTAATTGGCTTTCACGAAGGTTAAGCACCACGTCAGCCGCCTGGAAATGTAACGACTACATTGCGCAATCCTTCACATTCATTGAATCCTTCGGGCGGAACGAAACTGTGCATGTTTCTTACTAAACAATAGGGAATTTAAAACTCAGACCGTCCTTCGTGTTTTACGCGAAATCTCTTTGAAAAACATTGAGAAATCTTTAATTTGGCTCCTCGAGACCCTCGAAGTTCGAGTGGATGAGTTATTTATCGAGTGCAAGAGGCGACGTCGCCAAGCCGCACTTCTCGTATCGAAATATTCGTTGAGTGTTAGAAGTGGACAGTTTTATAAACAAAAGTGGCTCGTCGTTTGTGTAGACAAGCCCATTGATGAGATGTAGTTTCCCACAGAGCGGCGGCGCGCGGCCGTACGACCGGCCCGGGCAGGTGTCCGAATCGAGACGAGTGGAAATCGACACATCGCTTAATGATGTGGGCCTCACCTGCGGAAAACGGTCGTCGAACCTTCGCGCGTCGACGCCACTCGACGTCGCGATTTCGATTTCGTTGGAAACCTCCCACCGGCCACTAATTAGAGCTCGCGGTCCAGTGCTAGGCGCTGTCAAGCTATGTGTACTGATCGAGGAGCCAGGCTCAACATCCGGTGACCTCATTATCGATCGATCGATCATATCGGCGGAAGCGTCGCGTGATCGCATCCCCTGCGCTTCCCTAAAATCGCGTTTTGAAACATCCCAAATCGGTTGCGTCCGCCTCCGATAACGTAGCCGGCTCATATTATCGGTTATTTCGCTTTCTTTTGTTTTTGTTTATTGGCGTTTGCCGTTCGAATACATTTTCGTTTTATTTGTAGTGACCTCTGGGTCCATAATTACACGTTATCTGGCTCAGCGGCGGCGGCCCAGCACGTCCTGGTGCCTCGTCCTTCTTTAAATGTGTTATTTATTTGTGAATCGGAATTACATTAATAGATCCGATAGTGGGGTACACCTTCATTTAATATCGTTACGTCGTTGAATTAGGATGATGTCTGTAATTTGTTCGGTTGTTTCTGGGGAACCGAACTTTGGGCTCGGACGAGTCGGATAGAACACAAAAACGTTGTAAGAACGCAATTTTCTTACAAATTGCTTGGCGAGTCGAATGTGGTAGGGTTGGTAAGGGGACCTAATTATGTTCATCATAAGTGTCCAATTTGTTCGAAGTGCTGCGATAGTTTTGTGCTTTTGTTTTGGTGGAGTCAGTGTTTTTATTCATTGAGCTTGTGGCAGATATTGTTGCGCAGGTATTTCACGTGTGCGGACAGCCCTGGTGCACCGGAGGCTGGGTGCACGGTTGCCATAATTCTCGTGCGCACATTGGAACTAAATTGCAAGCGGTCGGCGCTCAGTTCCCACACATCACTTTTCTAATTCCCTCCGAACTGCACACTTGGCTTTCATAATTTCTTTGTCCATTTAAGCCTTGAACACACCGCAGTTATCGTTTAAATTAAATTTTTACTCACGCTCTCCACGTATAGAATTTGAAACGATAAAATTGATGAGTGTTGAGTAGAATAAACTTCATAATATTTAATAGGAATGAAAGGCCCGATCGAAATAAATTGATAGCTTTCGTCTGATTGTATTTTCGTTAGGTACACAACCAGCGTAGCATACGCGTTTTATCTTCTAGATTTATTGTACAGATACGATCTTTGTAAGCCTACACGAGACCGGTAAATCGTGTGCGCTATGCTTTATACCAGCAATGTCGACGCAATAATCGTTTCCATGATATTTATATGAAAATTGAATTTGTATTCTTTGCGCCATATTCGCCAAATGTCGTGACAACGTCCAATGTCATTTTGCTAGTTCAGAGTTTGTAAGAAAAATTTTATTTTCGATTTGTTTATTCCGCTGTAAGTACTGGATAATATGCGGATTTTCAATTATTTATTAGTTTTAAGCCGGTGAGTCGTAGTGGCGAAATTATATCGGGATGTGTTCCAATGTCAACACGCTCTTAGCTGTTATTTGGAACATTTCATTCCGTTCTGCTATATTACTAAAAACATTTCACATACCGCGGCGTTTTCGTGCAGCATCCGCGTTGTTCAAACTAAGGACTACACACAAGGATGTGTCAGTGACCTGTGACCTGTTTTCCTATATTAATACGCGGTACACTCGACCACTCTAAACAAAACTCTGAATCCATTCCTCATCGTAGATCTCTGATAGCAGCATCTCGGTCTCATTACCGTCGCTCTTACCACTGGCACACGAAACAAAAGGAACAATTCTACGCCATACACCACGAAATTAGTCGGGATCGAACGTTTTTATATACCTTTTAATTTTATTTCGCGTCTGGTTTAATTTTATCTGCTGTCGGGATTACCGGCTTAGGAATGTACCCATCGAAGCAACAAGAGTAAAAAGTGGGCATACACGACGAGAAATAAATAAAGGTAGAAACTGGTCGCGGCTGAGATTTCTTAGCTAGGGCTGCCGCGTCAACACCAAACTAGGACGGACCACCGACAAAAATGTTTTCTCACCACGATGACTTGTGTTTATACCTTGTATAGAACTTTAATTTGATAGTCCCAAATTGTTTCGGGGTCTGTGTTTGAACGTTTTGTATTTTTTCCCACCTATTTTGAAGCTACCAAATCTAATTAGTTTCTTGGATTCTGTAGGTATTTGCGGAGCCGATTGTTTTGTTTTTGTTGTGCCAGTGATAATGGCAGCCCTAATACAGTGCAGCCAGCACTTACGCGGTTTGATGAATGGAGTGGCAGTTTTTCAAATCAATGCAGCGGGTAGTTTTCACAGACCACTTTTTGCGCGTCACTTATGTAATGTTAGCCTGGCTCGCTCGAAGCTGCCCAGCTACTTTTTCTTAGGTAAACGTTGTACTTACGTGTGGTTTACAAGTTATATGTAACATAAAGAATGTAGTTAAAACTATTAATCAATCACACCGGCGCCGGCGACGAATCAAAACAGTGAATCACGCTTGGGAACAATGAAATCTCACGGTCGAATGCGGGCTTCAAACGCTCAACGTTAACAGGTCAATTTACTTCTGTAACCCTTTCCCACGGTGATAAACAAATATTTGTCGTTTTTACCCGTATTTAAATATTTAATATTAATTATTAATTAAAATATCCCGTTAATTTTTGGGGCAGATGTTGCGAATTCGCATTTTGGAAACACGTTTACTTTGCACCTGCGCTTGCGACTCCCGAAAAACACTGTCCAATATTCCGCACCTGTATTTTTTTAAACCATAGACTGAACTGTCAAGGAGGTAATTCCTCGCATAGTGAAGCGCGCTCGTTTGTTTCAATTATTCATAAAGAGGTCTAATAGGCAGGCTCACCTGATGCCATGGTATTAACGAGCAACTGCTGGTTTTTTGCTCCTCCGTGATGTGACGTCATTATGGCAGTCGTTAGCCATGTTAGATCGTGTTAGGTGCATGTAAAGTGGTAACTTATGTTAAAGTTCAATGTTAGCATTAAACTGACGAAGATTTTCATGGTTTTTACACGTTTAAAAAAGCTCATACATTTTTCCAGTGTGAAAACCTTTTTCGTTTTTTTTTCAGACACCCTTATCGCGCGCATGACGAAGCAAAGTGTTGCCGATGTGGGAGGCCCGTGGATAGAAGAAGAACAGAGGTGGGGCGGACCTGGATCTGCTCATCTAAGACTGTCATACAGGGTGACATGTGCAGCGCATTACTACGGGGCTGGCTGCGAGGTTCTCTGCAGGCCGAGGGATGATGCCTTCGGGCATTACACCTGCTCGCCTGCTGGAGAGATCGTTTGCAAAGCTGGCTGGACAGGAGACTACTGCTCGAAACGTAAGTGTTTAAAACCTTTTTTGTTTTCATCCTTCTTGGCCCACAAAGGAGGTTAAGATCATAATTATTATACCTGGCTGGTTTGGTGCTCGCAGAATGTTATTATAGGAGTAATGCAGGATACCGCTGACCATAATTTAGAAAAAAGCTCGACATTCGAATTTTAATTGTGTCCATTGACAAAGAGAAGAATGTGAAGTGTGTCTTTTGTGCGAACTTTACCTGCCATAATCTCGACCGCGCAACTTTCATACGTAAACTTTCCCAGTAACATAAAAAAAAGTTATCGAACAAACTAAAAATACAATGTATTAGATATGTAACACGATAAAAATAGTTTAAAAACGAAATAGATTAGTAGGTAGGCCTAATTCTGTGCCAACCTGAATTTCTCGCGAAACAGGCTGATTCACCTATTCAAAATAAATAAGGGGCCTTGATTTTCGCGAATTAAAGATAAAATGGAGTACATCGTCATACATGGTGTCCTAAATTTCCGATATCCCAGTTTATTTTATTTAGAGCGCCCCACAATTCAGTCATCCTCATTAAAACGACGACAATTTTTAGCCTGACATCCTCTCATAAACATTATAATTGCGCCCGCCATAGAAACATTATAATGATGTAATATGAATTTGTGGCACACCCTGTTTTGTAATAAAAAATTTGCAAGACATCGCCATGTTAGCAGAAAGATGCGAACGGCATCTGTTGAGAATATCATTATTTATATCACTGGCAGAAAATCTGTGTAATATTTTATACTGGCCACACTGAATGAAATTTGTTTTGACATGGAAAAATAAAACACAAGTTCAAATTATATCCTTTATTTTGAAATAAAGTGACCAAAAGTCGTAAAATTAGTCCGTATTTGTTTAGCAATTACCGTTTTCAAATAAAATAGACAAAACCGATTAAATTTCCAATAAGGCGGGACATATTTAGACATTTCTAATGTCAGTTTTGACAGCTGAGACCGACCTCTTTGTAAAGTTAACTTTTTTATTTGTAATACCGCGATGCGAATAATAATGGCACTAATTATCTCATGGCTTTAAAGTCGTAAATCGTATTTTTAATTAGTGCCATATCACTATTAGAGCATTCACATTATTAATTTATAAGGTTGTTTCTACTTCCCGTGCCATCGGCCGACCTCCAAGCAAACTGCTCATAATTTTAATCACTTATTTTTTGTATCAAGTCTCGACGCTATAAAATGATATATAAAGTATAGTTTCATAGTAATTACAGCTGAATATTATCATATTTAATGTTGAAAATTCTCTGCGTACACAATTCATATGTATTTTTACGTGATAATCGTTGAGATATTTTCCTGACTCGAGACTGTTTTAATTAATTTTCTTGGTAATGGCGCATTAATTTCGTTACAACGCAGCTAATTAACGTTTTGATTTGATTTTTTTATAAGTTTCTGACATTATTACAATAGAATCGTTAAATCAAATGTAACTATAACTACCCATTCATAAGATGTCAAGAACCTCGGTCAAAAGCTTAGGTTACATTGTTTTTTATACATATAAATCTAATTCACATTGATAAAAACTAACAATTCATAATATCTTATTAATGTTTGAACTTAAATTCTAAACATCTAAAGATTCATTACCAAGATGAAGTTTATCTACGTTTACATCAAAATAATTACTACTTGGGCAGTAAATGTCAAACCAGCCTGCCGGTTGACGACGCTATAATTTTCTAATTGATTAAAATGACATCATAAGTTATTTTTCTAAATATCATTTTGAATACTCTTGTTGTAGATTGTGTTGTGGCGACAATATTAATATTGTTGTCCACATAGTTTATTTGTATCGTGTGACTGTCCGCGGCAATGTTTGCGTTCCACAGCGCATGATGCGTTTGTAAACAAAAGCAGCGGACGCACCGCACCGCTCACTCGCCATCATCATGTCCGCTCGCATTTACATATCGATCTTGTGCATTTCTAATAAAATACTTAGATCACGTCATTACGACGTCCTGGCGTATGTTCGCGCACATCGCGTCTCGTATTGTGAAACAAAGCTGTGCGTCTCGGAGATGCATTGTGGCCGGGCGGCGGGCGGATGTCGCGTCGCAATCTCGGCAGCCCCACCTGCCGCCGCGTTCCCACACTCCGGCGCCGCAAAAAACGCGCCAGACAGAGACAACGCGCCCCGCTCTCCGTAGCGCGCCGTCCCGCTCCCCCGCCAGGGCTGTGCCCGCCCGGCACAGCCTCCACAACACTCCATAACCACGAAATCACAATTTTCTGGAAAAAGTAAACAAACGATTTCTCAACACGATCGATATCTAAAACATCCCAACAACGCACAACAAAAACTGAATACAATATTTTTTTAAATCGAACGTGTGAAAGGAACAATATCGCGAGCGTAAACGATCGTACATTACACAAATGCATTGCAATAAAAGTCTCGGCAACCCTATCAGCGGAGTTTGTATCGGCGATTACGAAAATGTAAAAGCGAGAGAAGCGGCCATAATGTAATGAAAACAACGCAGTAGGTTCGCGCACGCACACAGCCCCGCTCGCGGGCCGCTACACAGATACCACGAACCGGGTCAAAAACACCTTTAAACGAGAACTGAACACCAATCGAAATAAACTCTGTACTTGACCGTGTCACGAAAGCTGGCTCACATCTGCCGAACGGTATCTCGCCTTCTGGGAAAGCTTAACAATCCCGAAAACTTATTTGCATGTCCCGCCGGCATTATCCTCCGACCAGCTCTCCCGCTTAATGATAGGGTAAACATCGCGAGAGGAACCTTTATGGCCGCTTCATTTCGCCTAATTGTAAACGAGAGTAAAGTTCTCACGAATATTACCTTCTGTGTTGTATCGCGAATCCCACGCGCACCTAATTTCCGTTTGGGATAGAGCAGATGTAGGATCAGTCAAATATTTGCGGAGCACATGTGGAAAGTGTCAGGGACGTCGTGTTCGTCGTGCTACCTGTCCTCGGCTCCGTCTGAGACCTTGGTCGCAGTGCGGCGCACGCTAGCCTTTCATTACAGATCGATACAATACAGTTCATGTCCATTGATAATAATTAATAGGTCTGCAGGAGCGCCATAACATCCTCACCGAGGCGTCTTCGTGCCCACTTACGACCTAAATTGGTTTTGGAGTGTAATTTTTACTACCGTTTTACCTCAGTTCGAGGGTCAAGATAAGTTCGAGTGGGCTGGAGTGGCAGCACGGTACAAACACCGGCACTCGAGCTCTTTGATCTGCCTCGCCTGGCGCGCCGGGGCGAGCGGCGCCTCACTTACTTTTTCTCCGACTCTTATGTTCCTCATAAAGTTTTATTAATAATTCATTGTAATGGCCCACCGCAAGTCATGAGAAGCGATTGTTTTAAATAACATTTTATTTTATTTGCAAAAGTGTGAAACGTACGTGAAAGCGGATTATATTTTCAATTTTCTCAACAGTAAAAAAACATAGCTGCCATGATAATAGAAGTTACCGCGTGAGTGAGCTAACCAATTCGCCCGAGTGAGGCTTAAGCCGATTTGCGCGCACTTCGGGCAAGTTTGGGGGCTTTATGCTCGCTCGGCTGTGTTTAAACCTATAATAGAGTCTAGGGAGTGCGGCGGGAAGGCTAATCTCTTTTATGCAGCTCCCGGCGTCTCTTAAGCTCACAAAATATCTCCCCGACGGACGCGCGGTATAGTTGGAGCTTCGCTGAAATTGCTTCCTCGTCCAATTTAGAACCGGAATAAGCCAGTTTACATTTGCATTTGGATAGGGAATGAAAGTTATGATCAAGATGGCGTCTAGTATTTTTCTAGCGAGTTAGGGGAATAGTAACGGTCGAGCGACGGTTAGGCTCCCCGCGCTATCTGCCCCCCTTTGTATTCGCTCCGATAACTTGCCCATGCGCACCCGACCGATACGACTCGCACCGCACTTCTTATTTTAAAACAATTTTTCTTAACATCGTCCATACATTACCGCTTAGCTTTTTTACAAAACTACTTTGTTACACGTCTATGCCGCAATGGACTTCGATTGGTTCTAATACACGAATAGTTGAAATGCTCCTCGCGAGGTGGAAACAGGGTAAAGTTCGATACATAAATACGTAGTTAACGATGCGCACAAACAGACACACATTACATTGTAGAGCTTTCTGGTATACTTGGCTCTAAATATAATTAGAAATCCCAGAAGACGCGACTCGCAAGAGTGCTCTTCCACGCGAAATTAAAGAGAAAATTTTAATTTAATGCGGGTTATAAAGTTCAAAGAGGATTTCGTTGTAGTAACGAGTTGGTGCGAGTGAAGATAAATAGTGTGTGCGCGCGACCTCGCCCCCGGCCGGGACGCGCGCTCCTCTCTCTTTGTTGCACTCGCGTGTCCGCGCTGCAAACTGCACAAAATTCCAACATTAATGCGCGATACCGCGCGGGAATCCAATATCATCCCGATGATTAAACGCTCCTGCTTCCTCTGCAATTAAAGAAATCCATTAGTATGCTCGCTCCATTGTGCGCGCTTTGTCTTTGTGACGCTAACGAATGTATTCTTTTTGTTCCAGCGCGGTGCTTGCCCGGCTGCGACGCGGAGCACGGCCACTGCCTCAAGCCCGACGAATGCATGTGAGTATCCACTTCACACCTTTGTGCTAAACGCTTCACGTTACCTCCCTCCGTGTCTACATCATTCATCCTCCTCATTGTTCCCTCACTGAAGAAAGACATGCTTTTGTCGCTTGTTATCACGTCCCATTGTGTACTAACGAATGTTGTCGTTTAATTTCAGTTGTCATTCGGGCTGGGTGGGCGAGCTGTGCGACCAGTGCGAGCGGCACCCGGGCTGCGTGCACGGCACGTGCTCGCGGCCCTGGGACTGCATCTGCGAGGAGGGCTGGGGCGGCCTGTTCTGCAACCAGGACCTCAACTACTGCACCAACCACCGGCCCTGCCGCAACGGCGGCACGTGCCACAACACCGGCCAGGGCAGCTACACGTGCATGTGCCCGCCCGAGTACACCGGGCCCGACTGCGAGAAGTCGCTGCACTCGTGCGCCGTGCGGCCTTGCCTCAACGGCGGCGCGTGCGTACCGGACGAGGGCGGCGAGCTGGCGTGCGCCTGTCCGCAGGGCTACGAGGGCGCGCGCTGCGAGACGAGGCGCCTCACGTGCCGCGACCAGCCGTGTCGGCACGGCGGCGTGTGCGAGCCGCGCGGCGCCGGCTACGTGTGCGTGTGCCCGCTCGGCTACGCCGGGCCGGACTGCGCGCTCGAGGCCGACCCGTGCGCCGCCAGCCCCTGCCGCAACGCCGCCACCTGCACGCGCGCCGGCGACGGCTTCAAGTGCACCTGCCGACCTGGCTTCCGAGGGAACCGCTGCGAGATCGACATCGACGACTGCGCAGGCATCCAGTGCGAGCACGGCGGCACCTGCGTCGACCTCGTCAACGGCCAGCGCTGCCAGTGCGCGCCCGGCTTCGTGGGCCCCAGGTGCGAGACAAGAGTGGACCTGTGCCTGGCTAAACCCTGCGCGAACGGCGGTGAATGTTTGATCCTCGACAACGACTACGAGTGCCGGTGCCGGCCCGGATTTGCCGGCAAAGACTGCAGCATCGACATCGACGAGTGTTCGTCCGCGCCGTGCCGGAACGGAGGCGCGTGTAGAGATCGGGTGGACGGCTATCACTGCTCGTGTTTACCGGGTTGGGGGGGAAAATCGTGCACGGTTTCTCTGGCGGAACTATCGAAGCAAGCGGGGGGTCACTTGAGAAGAGTGGGGGACGAGATGTCGGAGGAGGCCCTGTCGGGGCAGCAGGTGGCGTGGATCGCCAGCGTGACGGCCGTGGTGCCGCTGGTGGCGCTGGCGGCAGTGGTGGCCATCGTGTGCGTGCGGCGGCGCCGGGCGAGGGCCGCGCACGAGGCGGACGCGGAGGCGCGCGCGCAGAACGCGGCCAACGCGGGCGGACACGTGATCCGCAACACGTGGGGCAAGTGTGAGGCGCCCGTGGCTGAGTGTCAGAACGCGCACAACGCGGCCGCCGAGGAGTGCAAGCGCAAGACGCTCAACACGGAGAGCGCGCGTCTGCTGGCCGCGCTCGACCCCAGGCTGTCGCGGCTCTCCGCGGACTCCGCCTACTGCGCAAATAGGTCAGTATTTATGACTGTATCACTCGAGTACAACAATAACAACCAAAAGTTTTGATCTTGCCATCACTCACTATGGTGATCACAATATTTCTCAGTGATGTTCTCACACGATACGTTTGTAGTTAATATTCACTTGGCTCATCTCTCTCTAACCTAACATCTTCAACACAACACCTTCTTCCCTTCAACAATATCTAACATAACATTTTCTATTGTTGCAGCGATACGTCGCTAGTGAAGCGAGCGCTAGAAGGCGGAGGGGTGTACGTGTTAGACGACCATTGCTTGCCGCCGACGTACGCGACACAAGTGTAGTGATACTAAAGCGTCAATGGACAACACTAACTTATTTATTCACAACGGACGCTCGTGCGAAACAGGCTGTGCGCCGCGTGTAAATATAGCGTAAAGTGTAAAGTGACCCTGTATAAACGGCTAGTTATAAGCGTTCCGAAGTATTTATTTAAGAGAGCGATCTGTACACGCCCCTGTAAATAGTATTGGCGGGACGGATCGCGTTTTTTCCGCCCCTGATCGGTGAGCGTCGCGGCGACAGTGACGTCACCGCGAGGACCGCGCCGCCGAGGGGCCGGTGGACTCGTCCACGTCGCGATCTCTGTTCGCTTGCGGCCACCGACACTTTGTCAACAGTATAAACGAACCTTCCTTATTCAAATTGTCTCCAAAAATATTTTTTGTATAAACTTTTTTCTAAGTTACGACCTCTATGGTATTAGAACTCTTTTTGTATAAGTTTACATTGTTAACAAAATGTTTAAGTCGCAAGTATAGGTAACGTGTGCTGCGTCCCGTAGCTCGGTCCGCTGCGCGACGCCGCATCATGGCGCGACACTGCACCACTCGCGCTTGACCGCTCTCTACTCGACCAAACTCCTTACACCTAGAAAAAAAATCAATCCCAGTTAGTGGACAGTTGAGAGGCGAGTGTGCCAGTGCAGTGTCGCCCCATGAACACAAAACACCACTAACACTATCCCTTTAGACTCGCACCAGTATAGAAGCCAAACCGTGCGTAAAATAAGATTAGACTAATTTATAAAAAAATAATAATCAACGCGAATGATGCGTTCATCAGTTTTACATTGATTTATATTTTGTGATTGACTAATTGTTGTCATTTGTTCCTATGATTATGATAGTGAATTACTGCCCACGAAAAATCTTGTTCAGGTTTTCTTGAAAATCGACGTAGATTTTTTTTTCTCTCTCTCCTAACCTTCCGTACTCGGGATGTAGATCAGTTAGCACGATAATTTAACGTTCCTGAGACTGTGAGCGCCATTTCTACAACCTGCATGCGCACGCGCAGGCAGGTCGTACAAGTCACGCTCGCGCCACACAAATATTCACGCACGTAATTAGTCCATAGGTTAAAATTAACTTCAGTACTTATAGAAACAAATTGTCGAAACCTAAGTCATTGTGTATAAAAACATAAGTTCTAGTGTTGTAAGTATATTCTCCATTACTTATAAGAGTACTGAGACAATATAAAATGTGTCATTAGGCAACATAGGACACGATAACTCTGCTTGTTTTAACTTATTTATTTTAATAGGTACAGTTCTCGAGATATGTTGTGTTTATAGATTCGCAACTTGACTCGCCACACAGTGTGTGAACACTTTGTGTGGAGTGTCGACCACGAATCGTCTTTATGAAATAATTTATGTTAAATTACATTTTTATAAAGTCCGTGTAAATATTATGCGGTAAGTGATAGGTAATATCACCTCTTATGTTGCCTTTTGTACTCGAACGTAGATTAAAAAGGTTAAATCGACAAAATTGTAAAAATATGAATAGACTGATGATCAATAATAATTCTCTTGTATTTAATTTTTTAAGATGACAAATAAGTTTAAATTATGAGGAAATAAAGAACATCCAAATGTACTAAAAATAGAATCATAATTTTTGTACTTAATTGATCACAGTGAACCTTTCATTTTTCTTTTTGAGAATTACTTAATTATTGTCAAAATTGTGATTTCCATTCCGAACAATAAAATGACAGTATTTTTAACTATTTATTACAACCGTATCATTATAATTATTGTGAATTTCTTTAATTTTTATTAACAAAATCATTGTTTAATTATTTTTTGAGCTTAAGTTTACAATTGACTGATGTAAATTGACTTATTGATATTTTGGACACATTTTATTAAATCATGAATGTATTTGTGCCTGTACTGTGAGTATACTAAAAGATAAAATTTCAAATCATTCCATTTCTTAGCTAAGTAGCCTTTATCTATAAATCTTATGTTTAATTTCGCTATTTTCTTATAATTGTTTATTTTGCATGTGAAGCCAGTGATTGTCATAATTGTTCTACATTTCGTCCTTTATGGACAAAGTACAATTATCTGTTATCTATCTTAGTATAATATTATTACCTTTTGGTATATTCACAAAGGTTTATGTTTCAAAAGAAAAATGAAAGTAATCTTCATGTGAAGGCGCTGTAACCGATATAATTCCATAAATAGATCCTAACAGAATAAAAGTCATATTGTATTGCTAATGCGGTGATAAATTTGCCAGCGAGTGTTTGTGACGAAGTGTAATTATTGCAGTGGATGCAAACGAGAAATAAAATGTTAATAATAAACAATTGTTTACAAAAAATTAAAACGTAATTTGATTTTCGTCTTTACCCCAATCCCTATATCACATAAATATCAGAGTTACGAAGACACACTAACTTTAACACAGCACACACACGGCACCCTATGGTACGCCAACCTAACATATCACACACACGTCACCTTATGGTACGCCAATCTAACATCACACACGTCACCCTATGGTCTGTCAACCTAACAAACCACACGGCACCCTATGGTACGCCTAACTAACATAGCACACATACGGCACCCTATGGTCTGACAAACATACCGCACGGCACCCTATGGTCTGCCAAACAAACATACCACACGGCAACCCTATAGTCTGCCAACCTAAAAAACCACACGGCACCCTATGGTACGCCTAACTAAAGCCTGCAATACATGTTGGCCGAGCGTCGCTGAGTGAACGCCAATACCAACGTGTAGACAGTATATTTGCATTGTCTTGCCATCGCTCGGTGTCGCTCGCCGGGTGAACTGAGTGAAGTCAAGCGCCAACGTGTATAGAACTCATTTGGCATAGCTTGTCACGACTTGCGACTAGGGAATCGAGAACCGGTCCTTGTTGGAAGTCCCGGGATTTTCGGGACAGGCGTCCAAGGAACCGGGAAATCCTGGGATTTTTGGGACTTTCGGGACAAAAATGCATTTTTTCCATGGCATTAGAAAACAATGAAAATAATAAGATAACTTTAGGATACAGTATTTATTCTGATTAAAATCATACAACCAACTTATTCGTCGGCCTCATGGACATGGGTTTGCTCTAGCCTCTTTTCTATTCAGAGGTGGCAAATCTATTCACTCTAACAGGGCTTCAAGTCTGCTATTACAATAGTGTCAGAATGGTCGATCATTGATTTCATAATTGTTGATTTTGACAAGTTTGGTAATCTACTATTATAATGGCGTCATTATGACTTTCCAATGGTCAACCACTGACATTCCATTGAAAGAAATGGCTTAGAATGGTAATCTCGTACATAATGACAAATGAATCACTGACGTAAGGGGTAATCTGCAAAAATTTTGTTTTTGCTATTTACGAACTTCTTACTACTTCAGATTGCTTATTATTAAATAATATGTAAAAATGTTTAAAAATGAAATCTGGCATGAGATAATGTTCAAATTGAGTAGTAGTTTTTCGAAAATCATTTCTACTGCCGGGTTTTATAATAATGGCAATACGACAATGTCATTCTGCCAAGATTCCATTACGAGACCACTGACCGACCAGTGATCGACCATTATGAATTAGCAGATTACAAACTTTTATCAAAATGACAATGGGATCGTGTTGGAATGACGAATTTGTAAAAATTAGCAGACTAGGGGCCCTGTAGGCCGGTGGAAAGAGGTTGTAGAATTCATGAGTTCGACCTATTTTGGGTCTCATCTTAGCCACGAGCGAACCCAATAAAAAAAAACGAAAAGAGGGTAAGCTTGCGTCGATGAGATGAGCTAAGCTGTAGAGTAACCATCCACCAGTTTCACGTTGCCAATTAGTCTAAGGAGCTCTGCGTTCCACTGGGTCTAGTGCAGTAAGTTGTATTTTATCTGAGCCATCCCAATGATTAAGTTGAGTAAGGTTGCTGCAATACTCCGTAAGAAAAAACATAAGAAACTTCGAATTTCGCGGGCTACTACGACGCAATCACCTTATGCAGAATGGGCACATAGGCTATCCAGGTGTAAGGTATCGCTTCACTCTATTTAGGATGCCCACGTCAAAGTTGACACTGGATGTCAGCTCCATGCCCAGAAGCTCAAGGTCATCAGTTACAGAAACAGGAAAAATAGGAGTTGGTCCAAATTACTCTATAAAAGATGTAGTTTTGATTTACTCCTACTTCACTAAGGAAATATACGCCTGTATGTTGGTGGCGTTAAAAGAGAGAAGTTTCTTGTGTGAGCGAACAAGAAACTTCTCTCTTTTATGGGATACTAAGTATCAAATCTGTTCGCTCTACCATGGTCTCTCTGAAGCAATGAACTTCATCCCCACTGGATTTTGCAGTGGCCAAGTACATATGTCACTGAAACAGTACTGTTATCTACCTATCCAACAATACCAGGTTGCAAACAGATAACTGTTGAACTCCAGAGTCAATAACCAAAAGCTCAAAGGATCAGTCATCAACGACAACTCTGATTGATCGTTCACTAAGAAAGTCTGATATCCAGCTACAAAAATCAACTGGGATACCAAAAGCAAGGAAGCTTTTTGTCTCGAGACCCTGTCAAAGGCTTTCGAGATATAACCAGTACTACATTATCAACTTTTCTTCTCTGTCAACCACACTTGTATCTGAACATGTTATTCCGTAGGTATATAACGACGAAGTGAATAAATACCTTACATCCAATTTGATTCTTTTGTTCTATAAAAGAATTAACAAGTTTAAACAAATTATTTATACTGTTTTTCTGAGTCCCGAAAATCCCGAATTTCCCGATTCTCAGCCGCATGTCCCGGGTTTTAAAATATACTTCAAGAACCGGGAAATCCCGGGATTTTCGGGACCGGGATTTCCCGGTTCGATACCCTACTTGCGACCACTTGCCGCACTTCGGAGAGTTGTCGGTTTTTCGGCACAAATCAAAGGCGCTCGCGCGCACTCGGCCAACGTGTGGACATCTCAAAATTCGTCTACATTGGCCATTTGCATTGACTTGCCGAACGTGTAGGCAGTAGCACTTGCCTTGTATTAATTTGCCTTCGCTCGCGTTGTACTGCAGGCTTTACATAGCACACACACGGCAGCCTATGGTACGCCAACCTACATAACAACATAGCACACACGGCACCCTATGGTTTGCCAACCTAACAAACCACACGGTACCCTATGGTACGCCTAACTAACATAGCACACACACGGCACCCTATGGTTGCCGTATGGGTTAGGTCTTTCAGACCTCATAAAAAAAAAGCAATAAAACAGCAAGAAAGAAAAACAGCAGTAAAACTTGATCTTGGAGTAAAGCACGGTAGAACAACGCGTTTATATTAAGACAACGACGATATAATACTAGACTCGTAATAACAGGCGACCGATGTCTGTCAACACATTAGGCAAAAAAGTCTTATATTCGTCTCATTTCGACCAATCCTGTGAGCCGTAAACATACGTTGAGACAGAACAAACCTTGAGTTAGCCAATCACAACGCAGTACCCCGTCCCCCTCGCTTACGTAGTACCTCAGCGAGTTGACAGAATAATTTTTGTTCCTTAGATCGTGCATGCGGAGTCTAGTATTATATCGTCGTTGTAATTTGATATTTGTGGATTATTTTTTAAATTAATTTTAAAGAAGTGTACACACTTGTGTACGGAGGGCGGTAATGGGTTAACCCATTACCGCCCTCCGTACACAAGTGTGTACACCATAACAAAAAGTGCTTGACAATGTTGGTGTACACGCTCGTGTACAATGGGCGAATGTATACTCAAAAAAATATATTCGCAGGACTTGGTTGATCATTGAAGATGTCGACTAAAAGATGTTTATCTGCTCTAAATGAATTCCTAAAGCTTGAGGAAGCTTTCGAGTTCATAATGGCCGCCGAAGTTCGAACTGATTGGACACGGTGATCTGCGCCATAGTGCTACAACTTGATGCAGCTGTTGTTAGTGATGAAGAAGAAGGCGCATAAAATTGGTCTGGCTTCTTTAGCACTTCCACGTGACACACCAGGTAGCTTGAGAAGCTATCATGACTATCTACAAATGCAGAGCCGGGATAAAACAGTAGTGATGACGAACCAACTTTTAACGTCGGTTCTCCTCGAAAACATGCACGAAACTAAGTTGCTGAAAACCCTACATGTTACCAATTTCTTCCTCTTATTCAATGAAATCACACAAGTTCTCAACTCTGAGCCCAACAATTTTCAGGGCATATCGTTGGAAATTATTCATCTCTGGTTTGAAAAAAACACAGGTATAGATGGTGTGTATCAAATGGACCAGTATAAGCCTCAATAATTTGAGCATGAGACGAAAAAAGGAGGTCCTTTCTCTCACCAATGTAGCGAATAAGGCGGTATAAATAATAATAGAAAATGTCTTGATCAATAAGCTTTCAGGAGATATAAGGCTGATTATTTTTGCCTAAAACAAATCGAAGAGCTAGACATCCATTGTCCATCATCACCACCAAATTTATGATAAAGCAGTGATGGATATAACCCAGAACGAATTGTAAACCCATTTCGATATTATTTGCCATAGCAGAGCCATTGACGTTGCGCTACATGTCTGAAAACTCTTCTCTTAGAGCGACCCTACTTTGGAAAATTTCACACTAGATCAGCCCGTTGTACACACCTGTGTACAGGGTATTTTTTTTATTGTTTTAAATTTTATTTTTATTTTTTCGGTTTTATTGGTTAGTTGTACCCCATTTAGTTATAATAATAACAAAAAATCACTAAAATGTATTGCACTTTCATGGTGGGCGTTAATAGGTTAAGAAGAAAACAACGTACGTAGTTGAACACAAAGTTGTTTTTCCATTAAAATCATTTTTCTCAAGTACTGAAACTACTGAAAGCTGGAATTAACATTGGGGACCAGCAGAAAAACGACGAAGCGATGAAACTCGATAACTACAGAAACAATTTACCGATCAAGGAGCAAGAAAGAACATTATTTTCAGCGAATAAGCTCGCTGAAATACTCTACCAATAATGAATGATCAGGAAAAAAAGCCATTTGACTCTGCTGAACTTGTAACGAGCGAGTTCCAAAACAGAGTGATTTGATCCTAACGAAGCGTAAAAATCGGCACAAGGCATTTAGTTGCATTCCTTGAAACAGATGATAAGTTTGATAACTAGAGTCCTAAACTGATAGTTTTTGAGGTGTTGTGAACGGCTTAAAGGGCTTCACACACAGCAGCTATAATGTAAAGATGTACATTATAGGATAGCACGATACATCTCATTACATCTTTCCATAGAAATCGTCAGGAGACCACACACAGCAGCTATAATGTATATTTTTAATTAATTTCGATACATAAACGACACATACACGAACGATCGTACATTTCTCTTCGAAAAGGATGTTATGAAATGTAGGGAAAGATACATTACATTACATGCTGCTGTGTGTGAAGCCCTTAATACGTTGAAGATCAAATGTTAAAAAGCTACATAAAACTTGGGATATTACAAGTAAAACTTTCTTGCCTCATACGTAATAGCCTTCTGAAATAGTAGGTATCACTTTAAGTTATTATTGTATGTATGAAAAAATAAGGGTTGTTACTGACAAGGGAGCATTTTAACAAAACTTCGTACAAGTCTTTGCGATCATAGTCTTCAAAGTGACGGTGTTTTACGACTCAAATGTGCTGAATCCTGGTTAATTTGACTGTTAAAAATCTATCTTTACCCGGAGTATTTTTGCTCATCTTACCAGATAGTTAAAGCATTCATTATTTTTCAGTTAGAAACGTTTTATACTTTCAGTGGAGTCGGGATCGGAAGGGTGACGAAAGCGTGAGTTTCTTTTTAACGTTTTTCTACTACGGGTACCTAAAGGTGAACACATCATATCCGAGCCGAGCAAAACGAATTTTAGAATTCTGTTTATGAAATCTCATGGAACCTCGCACACTTCCCCGCGTCGAATCGTCCGAAGTAGAAGTGTAATTTCATGAGATTTCATATCTCATGAAATTCTGCAGTGAGCCACTTTTCCATTCAGATAACTATGTAGTATGCATCAACACTAGTATTTATTTATTTGTTGACATTCGTAATGGGGATGGCAACTCAAAGCTAATCGTAGATGGCGCTGCGATAGTTGGTCCCCACGTCTACCTTGTACAAAAAAACAAACAAGATTATTTGTTATAAAAATTGAGTATAAATACAAAACAAATATGGAAAATTATTCGTCCATGCAAGTACTATATACTAAAAGAAGAATTAAGACGCCGCGGCGCATCTACAAGAGAAAAAAAGTGATTTAATTGAGTGGTTATACATTTGATTTTACCGTAATAAATCCACAATTACTTGTAGTTGAGGTTTCAATTTTTGAGTTTAGGTATGTTTTACCTGTCCTCTCCTTTATCAAGAATATAATGCTGCTTTTGACTTTCTATTTTGATAAAATATCATAATGTTTTAAGTCAGTAATTTTAACCTTTTTTCTATTTAGATTCGAGAAATATCACAATATATTTAATTTCTTAACACCACAACTATTACAAAACTCGTTCCAGGTGATAATTCTTCGATTTTCGAGCGATGCAATACTGGTACATAACCTCCAAAAGAAAAGTAGATATTATTTTGAAAAGTGTATTCCATCATTTTTACAGCTTATTACACAACATCTAGTCATTTTACATCAATAAATGTTTTTTTTTTCTGAAAATTCCTTTGATTTTACAGTTCTTTGGGGACCAAACTGTCATTTTCACTTTGACACTTGCCTTCCCCATTAAAGAAAACCATTACCAAAACGAATGAATTTTCAAGAGTAACTTTTAGCAAACCAGTTTAGTTTTACTTTAAAACTAGAGCATGTTCAACTATGATTTCCTAATAGAAAAAAATTAATACTTTGACTATCTGTTAGGGATGGATGAGTTAAAGAACGATCTGATCGACCAGGACTAGAGGTCCGGCATATCGAGTCAAAAAGCTAATACCGTATAACGTATTGACATCATGATTATCAGCCGGAAGCCGTCCATCGGTTGCCCGCGACTTCCACGATGTCGTCGGTCCACCTAGGAAGAGACCTAGCTGCTTCGCTACACTGAGTCTTCCAGTTCGTGGTCGCCTCTCGAGAACTTTGCTGCACGGTCATCAGTTCTATGAGCGATGTGGCCTGTCTGTCCATTGCTACTTCAATTTGCAATTATGAGCTATGTCGGTGACTCTGGTTCGTCGGCGAATATCTTAGTTCCAGATTTTATCACGCAAAGAGAGCATAGCTTTTTCCATTGCTTGTTTAGTTACTTTTAGTTATCAGTAACATGTTACAACCCTCATTTTCTGGTCAGACACCCACTGAAAATGGGTACCTACTATGCTAGGTACGCAGACGCCAGTACATCAATCTGTCTTTGACAGATTGGGGTAGATTGACCTGCTGGCGTCTGTACCATTTAAGATAAGTAATAGCTCATTAGCTCGAATTACAATAAAAATACACAAATTACAATTTGAGAAATATCTATGTTTTGAAAGGGAAAATAGGAAAGTTTTAAGAAAATCACGGCTTGAGGCAAGACATGGTTTGCCCCGACTCATTTTAGTTTCGTAGCTTTGAGCTACATCGACAATTTGAGTTTTTAAACGCAGTGGTTTAATATTTCCCGTCAGTGTGGTCAGTTTAATATTTAGAACATAAAGATTAGGATGAAGGTACCTACTCATTTGCATAAAATATCTAGGTACCTACAAAGGTACATCTAAAATTTCCGTGTCACAATGTTTGTTACCGTACTCCTCCGAAACGGCTCTACCGATTTTTACCAAATTTTTGCGTATTCAGTAGGTCTGAGAATCGGCTACTATCTATTTTTTTTTAAATTTATATGGCAAAACAACGTTTGAGGGGTCAGCTAGTAATTATCTATACTAATATATTAATGCTAAAGAGTTTGTTTGATTAAACGCCCTAATATCAGGAACGACTGTTTCAAATTGAGAAATTCTTTTTGTGTTGGTTAGTGTATGTTTTCAGTTAATTGGGTAGGTACAGCATATGAATTAGCACAGGAATATAAGACTAGGCATTATTTTCAAACTACCTTCATTCGCAAACATTAGGTCTGCGGGAGAAGAATGAATCAGAAACTAGGCACGGCAACATAATTATTTAAAATATACATTATTCAGCACTATTAATTAAGTAGTATAAAACAACGGTCGGCAACCATTTGGTAGTCAAGAAACGCAAAGTGGCAAAAACAAGGAACGACAGGCCGGCCGCAATTTTGTATATTAATAACGGAAATACATTTTATTTGAATATGGTTATTTTCACAATTAGAGATGAAATCTCCCGTCTACACAACAATTACGGGCCGCGGAGGTAGCTTGCGGGCCACATGCTACCCATGGGTTGTCGACCGCTCGTATAATACATAACAATTAACTTACATTTTCATTGTAGAACTTTGGGGCACAAAGTATAGCTTCCAGCGGCACACACTTGGGTTTTCCATTATAAAATTCACATAGAATACATAACACACCACTGATGACACGTGTTAACTCTCAGAACAGTTTTAGGTTAATGAGCACGAATGTGCGGGTAGACGTATTTTTATAAGCTTAGAATCGTACCCCGAATGTCAAAAATTGCCGCCCTTATACCAATGGCAGATTGTCTTAATATATTGTGGCTAAATAATAATTAAGAAATCATAATAGTGGAATAATTATAATACAAGATTTGATTTAATTTACCAATTTAATAAGTACATTCATTTGTAATCTTTATTGAATTTTAAAAATATTTGAACATCAACTGATTCCATTTCGTAAACGACCGCCGTAGGTCTATGATTCTGATATTTATTTTACAGCTTGACATAAAAATGTAGAAAACCGGAAGTCGCCACTGTCTTCGCGCTACCAGCACTTTGAATGATTTTATTTTATTTTATTTTTCACTTATTACGTTAGTTTTATGGCACAATAATAAATCTAACAAACCTGCGGTTTTTGTTTACATCAAATATCAAAGATTTTGAAACGCTGTCAGAAATAAAAATTTTAGTTCCGTTTCAATGCTTGGCAAATAAAGAGTAGAAAACCGGAAGTCGCCACTGTGCTCTCGCTACCAGCACTTTGAATGTTTTTTTTTTCACTTAATACCTACGTTAGTTTTATGGCACAATAGCGAATAAATCTAACAAACCTGCGTTCTTTGTTTACATCAAAGATTTAAAACGTTGTCAGCAAACAAAAAGATTAGTTCCGTTTCAAGACGTTCTGGCTAAGCTGTATTTTCCTACTGCTATACTCAGGGGCTCTTAGTATTTAAAAACTGGCAGAAATTTTTAGGTACCTACAAATATTAGGGCACTCTGAAAACCTGTCCAAGAATTCTCCAAAACAAACTAGAAGACCAGGCTGGGAGCAGCGGGAAGTATAAAACTAGATTTATGAAGATAGGTACGTTTTTAGCCCCAAAAAATGTCCTTGAGGGATTTCGAATCCTTGTCCACCTTTATAAAAATAAATAAGCCATATCACGTTTTCCATAAGTTTTCCGTATGTCATTAATTCCCGGAATTTGATCCTCTTATTATTATTGCCACTTTAGAGTGGTTACAGAGGGTTTTTTACTCAAGACTAGGCTGGGGAAAAACGAGGAGATCTTTAAAGATACGAGGGCGGAGTGATAAGTCTGGTAAAAATGAAATAAGGAAACAACTTTTTTTAAAAATTATGATTTATTTTTCAACGTAATTTCCATCTAACTCAATGCACTTCATCCAGCGTTTCTCAAACTTTTCGATCCCTTCCGTAAAGTATGACTTAGACAACCCTTCGAAATAGGCATTGGTTTCGAGTATGATCTCGTTGGAGCTAAATCTTTTTCCACCGATCCATTTTTTTAAATTCGGTAACAGAAAATAGTCGCAAGGGGCCAAATCTGGCGAATATGGTGGGTGAGATAGCAACTCATGTAATTTGGCCATAGCAATCGCGCAGGTGTGCACTCGTGCGTTGTCTTGGTGGAAGAGGATTTTCTTCTTAGCCAAATGCGGTCGTTTTTCAAGTAAAATTTGGTTAAATTGGTCCTATAAATTGGCATAATATTCGCCATTGATCGTTTTACCCTTCTCTAGGTAGGCAATATGGATTACCCCACGTGCGTCCCAGAAAACTGTAGCCATCACCTTTTGGCCGATAAAACTGCTTTGGCCTTCTTCGGAGCTGGTTCGCCCCTAGCAATCCATTGTTTCGATTGTTCCTTGGTTTCTGGTGTATGGTCAGAGGCGTCTGTAGCCCTTGTAGCGCCCGTGTGCAACCAGTACCCTGGCGCCCTCTAGTCTAGTAGGAGCGGGGTCAAAACAGAACCAATACTAACAGTTATAATTTTCAAACGGAAATTCGGATGCAAATGGTGCAATTTTAAATGATGTCGGGAAACAAACAGTTTTTTTGGAAGGAAACAGGACGCTCGTACACATCATCATCATCATCATATAAAAATAAACACATTACCTCTCTGCTTCGCGCAGTCGGGTAAAAGGTAGTTCATTGTTCAAAGGTAAGGTACATGTAAGACCTAAATAAATACCTAAGTATACTCGTACGTACTAGTTGGTCGGGCACGTCGCATTCGCAACGGTAAGACCCCTCTTTGAGGAGTACGTGGCTGGATAGGCGTCACGGCGTCCTGACCTACCGCATAAGGACCCGGAAGTTTTGGGAGTACCTGTGTCAGATGGGGAAGGAGGAAACGCCTGGGTGTCACCACTGTGAGGACCGCCCGGAGGACACGGTGGAGCATACGGTGCAGGACTGCCCCGCTTGGGCAGAGCACCGCCGTGTCCTCACGGCGGCGATAGGCGGAGACCTCTCTCGCCCGGCATTGGTCGAGGCCATGCTGCGGGGCGAGACAGAGTGGGAAGCGGTCGCCTCCTTCTACGAAGCAGTCATGCTCGCGAAGGAGGAGGCGGGCCGAGTGAAAGAGAGGACAGCGCCCTTCCTCCACCCCAGCCGCAGTGGGAGACGCCCACGGCGCCGGACGTCGGTAGACGATCTACGGCCACCGTAGGCGCGGGCATGCGGGCGGTGAGTTATGGGCGACTCGTTGTCCGACCATAGACGGACGGACTACGGCGCGTTGTGTTCCACGCACATCAAAGAGTGTCAGCATGATGACTTTTTTTCTTTGATTGACGTTACTTCATATTTACATGTTTATTCAAAGATGATACTTAATCCAATTGCATCAAGGCCAACGACGAAATAATACTAGACTCGTAATAACAGGCGACCGATGTCTGCCAACACATTAGGCAAAAAAGTCTTATATCCGTCTCATTTCGACCAATCCTGTGAGCCGTAAACATACGTTGAGACAGAACAGACCTTGAGTTAGCCAATCACAACGCAGTACCCCGCCTCCCTCGCTTACGTAGTACCTCAGCGAGTTGGCAGAATAGTTTTGTTCGTTAGATCGTGCAATGCGTAGTCTAGTATTATATCGTCGTTGCATCAAGGCTTATTTCGCAAAACTACGGTGTAGCGGTAAAACAAAAATTGCGGCACGCGTACACAAGCCTTTGAAAATGACCGCCGCACGTCCCTGGGAATTTTAATTTGAACTTTTTAGCATTCTAATACAGCCGAGCCCGAGCTAGCAATGATTATCGACGGGTTGTCAGACGAATCAAAACAAATAGGTGCCGATGCCGGCACGCGTCTTTGGTAGCGATGCGACTTTACCCCAATTTAATCTTTAATTATCTGTTATAAGGCTGATTTCACGTTAAAACAAAAGTTATCGTGTATAAAATAGAGTAGGGAAAGGAGCCTTGCTTTGCTACCGGGCGCCCGGCCTGGGCCATAACACGAGCGCAGGGTCTTTGAGAGCGCCGGCATCGACGCATCTTTGGAGATGTCGCACTATGGGGCGCTCGGCGCCCCCTTAGACCCGGCGCCCGTGTGCGCCGCACGCCCTGCACTATAGGTAAAGACGCCTCTGTGTATGGTGGTGGACGATCCACGTTTCGTCTAGCGTTATAAAACGACGCAAAAAATCAGGTTTATTCCGTTGTAATAACGCCAAACCTGCCTTCGAAGTGGTAACTCGCATGCGTTTTTTATCAATAGTCAGTAAACGCGGCACCCATCGCGCGGAGACCTTTTTTATATCTAAATGTTGGTGTAAGATATTGCGCACACGTTCGTCTGACTGACATGCCTACTATCTCGACTATCTCGCTCACTTTTACTCTTCGGTCATTCAACACTATGTCATATGGATTTTAGCGATCTATGGAGTAGTGACCTCAACTGGGCGTCCTGGGGTTCAGCATCAATTGTGCTTGTACGACCACACCGGAAATCCGTAAACCATTTATGAATCATTTTAATTGATGGAGCAGTCCCCATAATATTTATCAAGCCTTTGTTTAGTTTCCCTAATAGTTTTTTTTTGCGCAAAAAATAATGTTTAATCAACACTCGAAATTCACTTTTCTCCATCTTCGCGAAAATGAGTGTTAAGTAAAAGGCTAAGGAATTTTTATACTTAATTTAATTTAGTTTTATAGAAACCAAAATGACTGCTCATAGCACAGTTGAAAAGAGTGAATGGAAAAAATATCCACCGGTGTGGTCAACAAGAAAAAACTAAAACTAGTGTGGCTATTACAATCGTCTTATTTCTTCTATTTATTACTATTTTATGTTTTGTATTAAACATAAGTTGGGGCGGGCAAAGTGCACTGCTAAGTTTAAGTTTAACTTATGAATTATTTTACATAGATAGGTGTTTGAGAAAAATATATGATATGACTGTTATAAACATGGATATTAAGTTATTATCAACACAGAAGGTGTAACACAATTTTTCCGAATTTATTTCTAATTATGAACTAACTTACTTTTATATCTAAATTAATTTATTCTAATACGAATTTATTTCTAATTATGAACTAACTTAATTTTATATGTAAATTAACTTAATCCAATTCTTTCATGGGCACCGGACATAATTTGGTATAGGACCTTAAGTAAACATTATTTTTAGGCCCCATTCTTACTTCTGCTACCCTGACTCTACCATCTGGTCCAGGAATAGTTTTAACAATGCGCCCCATGGGCCAATTTAGAGGAGAGATGTCCTTTTGTTTGACAATAACCAAGTCTCCCTCTTTTAAATTATCACTACTATACTTCCATTTGAGTCTATTTTGTAGGGAAGTTAAATAGTCTCTGGACCAGAGATTCCAAAAATCTTGTTTTAATTTTGTACATAGTTCCCAAAATTTCAATCTATTAATGTTTTTCTTGGTCACATCCAACTCTGGGTAGCTTGTAAGTGCAGTTCCTACCAGGAAATGGCCTGGGGTCAGGTAATTTAAATCAGAAACATCACTACTCAGGGGAAGAAGTGGCCTTGAATTTAAAATTGACTCTATTTGTGTGAGTACAGTATTGAATTCTTCGAATGTCAAAGATACATTACCAATTACTCTCCGGATGTGATGTTTGGCACTTTTCACTCCGGCTTCCCAGAGCCCGCCAAATTCGGGAGAGTAACTAGGTATGTATTTGAACCTAATAAGTTTAGTGGAGCAAAACTTCTCTACATTCTCTACATGACATTTGGATGAGTGTAATTCATGCAATTCTTTTAATTTATTTTCAGCTCCTTTAAACGTTTTTGCATTGTCGCAGTAAATTAAGGATGGCAATCCTCTCCTAGCTATAAAACGCTGAAGGCATGCCAGGAAAGCTGCAGTAGTCATGTCACTCACCAGTTCAATGTGGATTGCCTTTGTAGCAAAACAAACAAATAATGCGACATAACTCTTTTTTGTTATTGGTTTCCTAATCCGTGCTACTTTAATGTCAAATGGACCGCAAAAATCTACGCCTGTTATTTCAAAGACTCTACCTGTTGATATTCTATGTGAAGGTAGAGATCCCATTAATTGCTTTGCAGCTACTGCCTTAAGGCGGAAGCATTTGACGCACTTGTGAATAACTTTTTTAACTTCTCTTATACCATTTAATAGCCAAAACCTTTGAGAAAGAGAACTCAATACTAACTTTGCACCACTATGCAATAATCTTAAATGTTCCTTTATAATGATCAAATTAGTAATGTGGTTAGACTTTGGAAGAATAATTGGGTGCTTTTTGTCATATGACAAGTTAGTTGCATTTTGGAGGCGACCACCTACTCTTAGAATAGTATTGCTGTCTAAGAAGGGGTGCAAACTAGCCATGTGATTTTTGATTTGACTTCCTTTCTCTAACAATTGAATTTCACTTGAGAATGCTTTGTGCTGAACATGTCTTATAATGACTAAGTTAGAAGACTGTAGCTCTTTTGGCATTAGTGAACCAACTAATTTATCATTCGGATTTAAAGTGTTATACTTGAACCGTAAGAGTAGAGTGATGACTCTTTGAAGTTTATTAAAGTCAGAGTATTTTTCAAAAATATCATCTGAAACTGGAGCAGTTTTTTGTTGCAGATTACACACAGTACCATGGTTAATTGTGGGGGAATCTTCAGTTTCTGAAATTGAGACAGCAACATGCTGTTCATTATTTTGTATGGAAGTAGAAATATTGTGCTGAAAATGTTTATCTAATAATGAGGATGGACCATACCACCATAGCTGATTGTCCTGTAATTTGTGTGGCGCAGTGCCTCTGGATAGTACATCAGCAGGGTTATTGACCCCTTTGACATGAGACCACATAAAATCTTTAGTTAGGGTCTTAATTTTGTTGACTCTATTGGAGACATAGACACCTCTTGAATTATTGGAATTTATCCAGGCTAGAACCACCTGGGAATCGGTGTGTAAAAACACCTTTAAATTTGGATATCTAATTTGTAGAATTTTGTGAACTCTAGAAGCAAGTTTTGCTAGAAGAAGAGCGCCATTGAGCTCTAGATTTGGAATTGTAAGTTTTCTATTAAGAGGTGCGATACGGGACTTAGAGCACAATAAGCTCACCTTAACTTGGCCATCATTGGACAAAACTCTAAGGTAAAGGCAACAACCAGTTGAATTTAATGAAGCATCTGAGTATCCAACAAGTTCCATTGACTCAATATTTTCTACAGCAGTTTTATTAATTGCTCTAGGTATCTGAATAGTACCCATGTCATTCAAATTTATTAAGAACTCTTTCCAAGCTTTCATTATATTACCAGGTAAAGTAGAGTCCCAGTCCACTTTGGAGTTCCAGATCTCTTGCATCAATAATTTAGCTTGTACTACTATGGGTCCTATAAGACCTAGAGGGTCAAATATTTTTCCAATGAAACTTAGAATTTCTCTTTTTGTTTTGAGCAGATTATAGTCATCTGCCATTGGGCAGGAAAACATCAACGTGTCTGTATTTATATTGTATTTCAAACCTAATGTTTTTATTATATTATCTTTGTTGAGGTCAATTTGTTCAAAATATTTTACATTGTCAGGAAGGTTTTTAATTGATTCTGGGGAGTTGGAACACCACTTGTGTAATTTAAAATTGCCTAACTTCATTAGCTCTATAAGTTGAGTCTTGAGCTCCAATAATTGCTCTATATTATCAGCGCCGGTTATGACGTCATCGATGTACGTGCTTAACCGTATAGCTTCAGCAGCCATTGGGTACATATCATGATAGATATTGGCTAACTCTATGAGACATCTAGTGCTCAAAAAAGTAGAGGCTTTTAGACCATAAGTTATTGTTTGCAACTGTAAGCAAATAATGGGTTTGGATGGATGATCTCTCCAAAGAATGTTTTGTAATGGTCTGAATTTTTCATTTATAGAGATATTCCTGAACATTTTCTCTACATCACACATTACAGTGTAGCGGTAGGTACGAAAGAGTATCAGTATGTTAAATAATTCATTTTGGACTATAGGTCCATTTAACATCACATCATTCAATGAGAGACCATTTTTGGACTTCATGTTCCCTCCAAAAACGACACGCAATTTGGTTGTTTTGCTACTTTCGTTTTGTACTGCATGGTGTGCAAGAAAATACACTGGATCGTTCAGGACATCATACTGACTTATGCCAACTTCCCTGGCATGACCCAACTCTACATACTCATCAATAAATTTTTTATATTTTTGAAAATAGTCTTGATTGGTTTCAAACTTTCTCTCAAGTGTGTGAAATCTTTGCAAGGCATGTGAAAAAGAATCGCCAATATTTAATTGTTCTAAAGGGCATTGTAATGGAATGTCGACTGAAAACTTGTTATTTTCTAACTTAACTGAATTTTTGAATATTTTTTCAGCCTTTTCAAACTCTAAATTTTGATCAACTACCTTTTCAGTAATTTTTTCAGAGAGCCAGAAATTTTTCATGATGTTTTCCAAGCTATCATCAGCCTTCTCCTGCACTGCAAAGTTTGAAACCAAGTTCACACTTGACAAGTTTATTTTACATTCATTTTTGATTGTACCAGTAACTACATGACCAAATAATGTGTTTTGTAGCACAATACCGTTGTTTAATTTTATTACACCATCAATTATGACTTTAGAATAAAAATCTACCCCTAGTAATAGGGCAATTTCTGACGGTTTGTTGAAATCATTATCAGCAAGCTGCACATTAGCTGGAATATTACATTTTTTAATATCGAAATAATTTTGAGGTAAATTTGTAGTAATAGTATCTACAATATGACATTTGATTGAACATTTTACATTGTATAGAGTGGATTGTAACAATATGTTAACACATTCATTTACCTTGTTTGGAGTATTGCCCAAACCAATAATGTTTGAATTCTGAGCTATAGGGCTCAAGTTCAATTGGTTTACAAGTGTACGCTTTACAATACATACTTGGCTACCACAATCAAGTAGCGCCTTAACTTCAATTTCTTGACCAGCTTTGTCAATGAGTTTCACCTTCATAGTAGGCAATAATATGTTTGTTTCATTTGTTGATAGATTGGAATGTAATGTCATTACATTCAACTTCACCTCATCTTCCTTAGGCTTGTCCTCATGCAAAAGAGTATTGTGATTATTTTTACAGACCTGACATTTGAATGAATATCTGCATTTGTCAGAGTGATTTCTCAGACATGTAGTGCACAACTTATTGTCAGTAGCAAACTTTATACGCTGTGAGGCTGGAGCCAATTTAAATTTAGGGCAGGTATAGATGGGGTGATCATTGTTGCAGAATATGCAAGATCGCTTTGAATTTGTTTTGGTTACAATATTGGAAACCTTGTTATTGTTTAATTTTGACTTACCTTCATGGCAGGTATTCTGTTGAGGAGAGCTGTCCTCCAATGCTATAGCTCTTTTTTCTAAAAAGGACATAAATTCTCCCATAGTAGGTAACTTGTCCGGAGACAACCTGTCAAGATGGTATGCCCGGTTTGTATAGCTATCGAGTTTCCGTGATAATATAGATATCAACAGCATATCCCAGCTCTCAACAGGTTGCTTCAGATTTATCAAAGCATAAAGTTGTTGACGCACTTCAGATATAAATGATCTGATACTTGCCGCAGTACCCTTTTGCATTTGGGGAATATCCAAGAGAATACCAATATGGTTCGAAATGATTCGCGTTTCATTGTCAAATCTTTTCTCTAACAATTTTATTGCTTCAGGGTAAGACTCATTGACAAGTGGCAAGTTGATAATGACAGCCAATGCATCAGCAGTTAAATATTTTCGTAGATAAAATAACTTCTGTACGTTTGACAATGAATTGTTTCTATCAATGACAGCATTAAACAAGTCCATGAAAGGTTTAAACTGAGCAAAATCTTTACCATCGAAAGTTGAAATTTCTATATTTGGTAATTTACAAGTAGAAATGGAATGCCTTTCAGAGTCTACTCTAGTTTTCAATTGTCTTAATGCTACATTGATTTTTCCTAATACAGAGAAGTATTTGTCTTCAATTTCACCCACACATTCTGAATCCTTATCATCTAGGTTCAATATATCTAAGTGTACACTTTCATAGCTTTTAAGCGTGCTAATTAGTTTTTCCTTGCGCGCTTCTAAAGTGTCTATGGTGGATGATGCGACATTGATAGGGTCGTTTATAAAGTTCTCAATACGTGTTATTGTCGACTTACATTGTCCACGCTGAGCACGCAGCCGCCTAAGTTCAACCTCCGCCATGGTAAACGAACGTAACACAACCAACTTGCGATTCACTTCTTGGCCGCACTAATATTACGCGTTACCGCACTGATTATTGTAGATTTAGACCGCACTAAACGAATGCCGCACTTATTGAACACCAGACTGTTTTTATTTAGCCGGTAACTATGCCGAAAAGTTTTGCGAAACCTTTGTTTTGATTCCAATTTGTTGTTTACAAATTTGAAGACAGCTGACAGTGACACTTGCTTGACCTGACGTTTGACGTTTCGAACTTTCGAACTCGATGAGTGTGAAGCGGTGTGAAGTTTGGTGTGAAGTTGCTCGCGCATACGATCAGAACATTTGTTCGTTCTTCCGTCTCTTGACGTCACCAGATTTCTTGTCTTTGGTTTGATCAAAATTTTTCGTAATACCGCCAAGTATCCTCAATGATGATGAATTGATGAATCGACGATATAGCATCGAAATATATGGCTAGACACGTTATTAGTGTCCTCCCAAATATATGTAGGTCCCCGCGACTCGCAACCATGCGAATCTGCGAGAAAATCTTCCGTGTCCCTCCGCCCGCGGCGACCGTTGCTCCAACGCCTCGGTATAGCAAGTCGTCGAAACACAATTTTTGATACGCGCACACCGGAGAAAACACTTGTACTGGTGAAATATAGCCGAAGGACCACATTAGCCTGTTAAGTAAAAGGCTAAGGAATTTTTATACTTAATTTAATTTAGTTTTATAGAAACCAAAATGACTGCTCATAGCACAGTTGAAAAGAGTGAATGGAAAAAATATCCACCGGTGTGGTCAACAAGAAAAAACTAAAACTAGTGTGGCTATTACAATCGTCTTATTTCTTCTATTTATTACTATTTTATGTTTTGTATTAAACATGAGTTAAATTGTTTTTATTTAATGGCTTTCAAAAAAAAACTAACCCGCGGTACTGGCTGAAAATTTAACTTAGTCCCTCAAAAGAGTTGTGAACAAGGAGGTTACATGCAATTTACGATAATTTTATTCCAAAATAGATTTTTACCAGACTTATCACTCGGCCCTCGTATTATGTTCTGTTTTTCATTAGTCTGTGGGAAAAGGGTATTTCAAATAAAATCAAGAATACGGTACAGCCTTATTTATTATTTGGTTATTAGTAACAAAGTATTTACAAAATACATAATTAACCTACCAAGTAGAAATGTCTTAAAGATGTATGAATTAAATCTTATGTTTTTACATCTTTTACCTAAACATAGGTAATTAGCAATTTCGTCAAAATGTTGTTACTTTCACTTAAAGTATGGGCAAATATTTTGAACACTAACTTTTTAATAAAAATGCATCAAGTGACTGAAATAGTCTTTCTTATGAAATAAAAATTATACATCGTTTTTTTTAAACAATTAATTACAATAAATTAAATTCAAATTGCAGTCACATTTTCGGTAGAATTTTCTACTTACATATAAATAAGTATCTATTTGCCCACTAGCCCATACAGCGATACTACTTAAACCTATAGACATGACATCTATCTATCACACGTGTGAGACCAAAACATATCAACACAGTGTGCAATAAAAATCTTATATTACACCATCGTGACTCCAACAAAGCGTGAGGAAATGCTAAAAGTATAAAACAAGATTTGCGACTTGTACTTTTTTGAATATTTCTAGTTCAAATGTCAATTAAACTCGTATACATTAGTGTACTATCGTTACGTGCACGTCAGAATTACACCAGAAAAATATTCTAGATAGGAAACTACAATTAGTGTAATCTAGTTTGAATTGCTTAATAAATCTAATGGCCGAAATATAAAAAGAAATAGTCACTATTATTGAGGTCACGAATTCGTATAAACTATAGACAAATAAACCTATGTAGCTTAAAACTAGACTAGGAGTCCTAGTCGCCACTGCGCGGCGAGCGTTCACGGTCTGTGCTCGCGCGATCTTGCGCGTCGCCGTTCTGTCGGGGAGAGCGCGAGCGGGAGCGAGAGCCCGACCGGTCGCGGGAAACGGAGCGGTCACGGGATCCAGAGCGAGAGCGGGAGCGAGAACGAGACTTGCTGGCACGACGTTCTTCCTCACGCTTTGGCGACGCTTCCTTGCTGCGAGACCGAGATCTCTCCCTGTTAATTTAAGATTTTTGTTAGCATTTTGTTATGGGTGTTCCTTTTGAGATTCAATCGAAGATTTAATCATTTGGTTATCTATTTACAAGAAGTGGTACATTTTAAAAGTTCGAGTTTTTTGTATTAGTACTTTGTGCAGGAAACGATAGAATTCGGTTAGTAAGGTTATTTACAGGTATTCGCGTGAACAGAATTTAAATAATTTGAAAGACGTGAGATGATGCCAAAAATATTAATTGATAGCTTGTTAGTTACAGCATGAATTAAATAATAAAAAACAATGATGGTTTACCAAACCTGTGGCAATCGGAAAAATGAAACATAAAATGATTAATGGCAACTAGCTATATTGAGTGTTAGAAAACATCAATCGCTCACCTTGGGACTGCTTCTCTTCGTGATGCGGGAAAACAGGGATCGAGTTAATAATGAATTTATAATGTGCAATCAATATTAATAACATATTTTGATGAATTTTGTTATTATGTGATGCCAATGGGTTTAGTTTGTGGACTGAATCTGACAATAATGCTTCTTATTGTGTGAGATTATATTTCGATCAAATTACAAACATCGTGAAAGGTAAAACAAAATGATTTAAAACAAAAAGCTCATAATATCAACGTGCACTATGGGAATTAAGGCAACTACATTATAAAAACTATGATAACATTATTTTAATTGTAAAACTAACGAGCCAAAAACACCGTGACTGCCATAGAGCACATCAATAAAGAAAAATAACCTCACAGAGTTCGCATAACCGTCAGACTAAATTAACGATTGAGAGCACACAGTATGACTTACTTGGAGGCAGCTTTGGGCGATCGTGACTTAGATCTGGAGGGGGATTTGTCGCCGTTCCTCTCAGCAGACTTGCGTGGCGATCCGGAGCGACGTGCGGATCGGCGCTCGGATCTACGAGATGCTGAGCGGCGGTCGGATCTACGGGTCGGCGAGCGAGACCGCGACTTCGAACGACTGCGATCCCTAATCGACGGCGATTTCGAACGCCAAAAATGGTAGTAATAGCGAATTTAGTTACGATCTCTACATGGTTGGTTTTTATTTAGAATATATTGTTTTGTGCCAAAATGCTACACAAGTAGATAATTATACATTTAAAAATTGTGAAAGAGTTTGCTCGGCCCCAATTCTGCTAATTTAGTAATGACTCAATTGAATATCAATTGGATCTCAGTAGCAGTTTTAACTACATTTGGTATTCTGCTACTAATTTAAGACCAATGGTTTTCCAGTGACATTCCATTGAACTGCTATCAGAATATTTGCTAGTCTGCTCTTCAATCGTGTTACAATTGTAAATCGATTGTGGACTTTATCGGTATTCTACTCTCTAATGGCAATACTTATAACTGTTCAACTGAGAGTCAATTACACTACGATTCCATTACGACTCTATTGAGCTTATACAAGTTTTTGCAGAATACCAAATTTGTTCTAATCGTAATGGAGTCGTGATTGAGTCTCAATTGAATATCAAAAGCATGTGAGTTAAATAAAATTAGCAGACTTGAGGCCCAGATTGGTGTAACGTGCAATGTAATCCACTGTGTAATGTCACAAGAATTGTAAGTATGGACTGCACTACGAGCATTACATGTAACGCTCGTAGTGCTGCCATCCACACATCGAATTTGTGTTACATTACACGTTACAACAGTCTGGACCGCGATCAGTGGTTTTAATGAGTCCATAGACAAGATTTTTTTAAATGTATGTATGCGTTTTGGCACATAACAATAACTAAGAATAGAAACATTGAAACTGAACATGAGGCAAGCACATATAAGTTCGTTGCATCACGTTTATGAATAAAAAAGAACAACTCTGTTAGTTGTACTTCTACAATAAGGCCGGCTCCACACGTTGGCCCCAACGCTCGTACCAACGGAGACGGCGCTATACCAGAAAGCAAGACGCAAATAATTCTATCTCGTTTCTTAGTATAGCGCCGTCTCCTTCTATTCGGCCAACAGGGCCAATGTGTGGATCCGGCGTAAGATAAAGAGTACTATGGCTAAGTACTTACAGTTGTAAATTTTGCTCAGCGCAAGTAATTACACACCTAGCCAAATGAACAACTAGGTTAATTTGTGTACCAGGCCGTTAATATGACCTATCGAGATTTAAAAAGAGAAGTAACACAGACAATGATCTACCTACATAGATAGCTGCATATATTTTTTTTAGAATTCGATGGGCCATATCGACGGTTCCTATGCATATTCATGCGCAATATATTATTTGTATTGCAAGAGCATTTATTTAGAGAGAGAAAGATATGCATGCAAGCTTTTTTTTGAGATTTAAAAAGGAATAATGCAGTCAGTTGCGGAAATTAGCAGACTACTTAGGGATTTAGGATTATAGTGCATAATTATCTATAATATAAAAATGGATCTCGAAAACGGCTGGACCGATTCGGCTACTTCTTTTTTTGTTGTGTTTGTAACCCTCAGCGCCAGGTTTTAGAGGACGAAAATCATCATGTCCACCCGTGCGAAGCCGGGACGGGCCGATAATATTCCAAATACAGTGCATTACAGTTTCTTGACAAGTAGGGTGCTGTCATAGCTAAATAGTCTGCTCAAACTTGAGATGTCTGTCTATTGGGATGATATGAAATATTCATCTAGTGGCTTATAGCCTTAAAAATCGCTATAGATACTTTATATTACATTTTTTGGGGATCCTGCTATGTAAAATATTTGAAAAACAGTATTAAGTACTGATTTTATTTTTCAATGACTTCAAATTTCTTCTGTATTAATGATTATGCCTCTAAATGAAAACGCTAAAATATACAGCTACATCAAATACCTAAAAATCTAAATGAGTATGTACAAAAATGGACAGCTAATTTCTAAGCTAAAAAATGAGCATGAAGTTCCAAATTATTTACATAGCAGGGTCACGGACGGGGAATCGAAGTCGATACTCACTTTGAGCGCGATCTTGAGTGAGATTTAACCACGGGGCTCTTGCTCTTTGGCCTGGACTTAGAACGGGACTTAGAACGGCTTCGTGAAGAACGACGGGAGCGAGATCTGAAATTTTTAGTAGCGGAGTTAGGAACATTCATTGGTGTCATAGAACTCATAGGTAGATGATGAGTTTGGTGGTTCCTCAGTTAGAATTTTATCAGCAAGAGCTTTCAGCCCCGAAAGATGGTAAATAATATAGTATCATCATTAAAATAAAAGAATAAAATCCCCAACATGGTTTATCAGTACCTCTTAAATCTTGAAGATCTTTTTTCAATTTAATTATCATGGTCATATTTATACTGAAATTAAATATTGACCAATTTATTTCAGCTATATAACTTTCGTCACTTTTTGTAAGGTGGTAAAATCATCAAATGAGTAGTCCTCAACTAGAATTGAAGGAACAGTCAGATGTCCCTGATCGGACGGCGAGCTACCCATCACTTGCCGTCCGCATGACCGAGCCTACGAAGGTCGGAAATCGTCCCGCCACGTCCTTTTGCCGTGGGCCTCTCCCGAGGCGGCTGGGTCGTGAAGTGGACGCTGAACTATCTTCACCTAATTTAATGTTTTGTATCCTATTTCAGAAGTCCTGATGGATGTAGGATGATAATATTGTCTTTGTCAAGTTACCTGGAGCGGCTACGTCTGTGTTCCCTGGAGCGAGATCGGCTACGGCTCGAGGACGAGCGCGAGCGGCGACGGGAGCCACGTCTAGCTTCAATCAGACGAATACGACGGCCATTCAACTCTGTACCATCCAGTTTTTCAATGGCAGCGCGCATGTCCGAGTGGGTAGCGAATTCCACCACACTGTGAAGATTAAACGAAGTTTTAATTGTGTTTTCATTGGCGTTGGGTGATGAAAATGTGTGGAATCCTCAGTTAGATTTCTATCATCAAGAGCTATCAGCCCCGAAAGATGGTAAATAATATAGTATCATCATTAAAATATTTTGAATACCCCATTTCTATAATAAAATAACTCAACTTTCAACTTCAACAATCAACTTTTCAATGTCAAATACTTGACATTACCACAATGAATAAATTAATCTACTTTTGTATATTCAATTATGTTAATTTAATGACACCTGGTCAAATCGTAATTATTATGATTGCAAATGATTGTGTTCAGTTTATCAAAAAGGCATTTTTAACCTCTATCGTCCTGAGATACCAAATGTGGTTCCTAAACGGTCACCACCGTTGAGTCCTGAGGAACCATATGTGGTTCGCGCGCGGCACGCGCGTACAAGCCTACTTCAACCTTATTTATATTAAACACTATGGCTCAGAATTGCTTGAAAAAATTCATCCATAGAGCTCGATTTTAGTCGATTATTATTGTACCGAATAGTTACTGAAATCAACTGGGTGTCATTATAAAAAAAAAAAAAAAGAATCGCTCTTTGTCGATGTCAAAATGTCAAGTGATCAACCACTTAAAATGTTGTTTATGTCTAATTTTTCCATGATAGGACTATAAGTGTACTGAAATTGATAAAGTGTCGTGTTTATGTTAGATTTCAACTAAAATTTTAATTGGAAAACGTAAATTATCGAGTAGAAATAGGTTTTTGTCCCTCGTATAGGCCAATTCGGTTGTCAACAATGTATTTCTAATACCATGGAATTTCCGTTGTTTATTTTTTCGATTCAAGGTTAGTAATCAGTTGAAGAAGGTTTATGTAGTATCCTAAAAAACATTTTATAGTGATACCTGTTCATAATAACACGGATGATCGTTTACAAAGTCGTGCATTGAACTGCGCATGGAAAAATTACAGCTCCATATAAATAAATGAATTTTAGAGTTGGAATCTTATAGGAATAGTGTATGTGAGAATTTTTTTATTAGAATACTTATGTATTCGTTATATTAGTTCTAAAGTTTCGTGTAAATTGATTCAGTAGTTTTATCAAAAATAAATAAGGTACGTCAACAGGTCTAGTTACGGCTGTGGTTACGGCGAGATCTCTTATCTACAGGATATTTTAATTCCGAAGTACTTATACAAGAGGTGTTTATATTGAAATACAAAGTCTCGTTACTAAGGAACACGAAACTTTTTACCGTTTGAGATAAGAGTCATTGTATCTCGAGTGATTACAATTATTGTGAGCGTCGGCCAGTGTTGACAGTCGCGCAATATTAACAAATAATAGCTCCATGTAAGTTGAATTTTGAGTTGGAATCTTATAACATTATATGTTGGAATTTTCTTATTAGATTACTTATATATTCGTTATATTAGTTCTAAAGTTTCGTGTAAATTGATTCAGTAGTTTTATCAAAAATAAATAAGATACGTCAACGGGTCTAGTTACGGCGAGATCTCTCCTATCTATGGGATATTTATAATACCAAAGTAGTCATACAAGAATTGTTTATGTTGTAATACAAAGACTCTTTATCAACGAATACGAAACTGTTTACAGTTGGCCATTTGAGTAATTCTAACTGGAGCGATAACGGTTAATGTAAGCGGCCGCCACTTGACGCGCGCGATGACGTAAGCGCTCGTAAATGTCAAGGACGGGACGGAGTTTACGATACGCGAGCGCGGTACCTGAGAGGTTAAAAGAATGTCAGGCATTGTTTTATGCACATAAAATACCATAACTTACCCTTCATTTCTGTGTTGCTTATGTGCGTCAGCATAGGTGACTTCACCAGCTTGACGCATGTAATCCTTCAAGTCCTGTAAACCAATGCATCCTATTAATAAATCACCAAAATTCCACCTTAAACAACTCTTGCAAAAGCCATCATCAGAATAAAGTCTATCATCAAGGTCTTCAGCCCCGAAAGATGGTAAAAATACGATCTCATCATGACTGTTGCAAAAGTTATGATTGGAACCTAATTAAATATTGTATGTTACTGGTTACATATTTGAGACAAGTTTCTGAAGTATCCTAACGAAATAAAAAGATGAAACGATAAGTACGCTTTTCACAGCGTTTTCGTATACATTTCTCAGCGGTTACCATTGTTTACGTTTCAATTTGTGGTTTGCTTGCTTCTGTGATCCTCCAATGTTGCAACTTCTTGTTTGTCCATTCTCTATGGTCTCAACCCGCAACTTCGCTCCCTGCGACTATGTATCTCGCTTCTTGTCTATGCTAGCATTTTTATGCTCACACTTTTTCTCTCGTTTTGACACTTTGTTTATGACTTGTCCATCCTTTGAATTGTTCAATCGGTCTCGACTTTGTTTGCCCTCTTAAAACTGTGGATTCCAGCCATCGTCAAGGTGCCTTGTTTTCCGCTCTCAGCGCCCGGCCAGGTCCTCCTTTTGACGCAGCACAGTGATTCATCTACGTCCATCTCGCACTGGTCATCAGCACTTTGTCATCTTGTCCCGGCTCTCAAGGAAATCCCATCTTAGGCATCTGGTTATCTTTCCCTGCAGCTGTTTTCGTTTCCCACCACCAGTTGAATATTTCACGTAAACAACGATACCGTTCGAATTGTAGTATACGAAAAGCTGATCAAGCCATGACAGAAAATAAACTTGACGAACCAACGAAATGATTGATGCAAGTTCACAATAGTGAGGCGACAATGTATAGTATCTACATCACTATTGCGAACCGAGGATGATAAAAACTTAAACTTAACAATGAAATAATGAATTTAAAATGGGAGATTGCACATAACGAGAAACGGCTCCTGTTGTCTGTGCCCCCCTATCGACTTTACCTTGTCGGGGGCCACCGGGACGTCCGGCTGGAGGCGGGCGGGGGCGGCATCACCAGCGCCGAGACCGATCCTAACATCGCCTCAGACCACATCGCACACAGCGCTACATCGAGGACTCTGGCCACGATACGCCACCTTCTGTTGTTTTTAAAAATTATCTATAAAGCTCGTAAGTAAGTTTGGTACAACACTTGTATAAAAAAATACTGTTTTTAGGATAATGAATGTATGCACAGTGCTAAGTCTGACAGTTTAAGTATGTAGTGTTAAGCAAAGTTCAAGTTATGATGGTTACTATTCGATAACTTATTTTGTATTGATCATGTTTTATTAGTAAAGCAAATAGGGTGGTGTGGAGCTCTCGAGGCCGCGGAGGTGGTCCGATGGTGGGTCTGCACGGGTCCGTATCCTCGTCCAGGTTTGGTTCCATCGCGACATCAGTCCAGGCAGTGTTCTATGTAAACTTTACTTGTCTCCTTAAAGTGTCATCTCAATGCTTCCATTTTCAGTTCTCCATTTTCCCTCATCATTCAATGTCTTCAATAAACGCCTTTGGCCAAGTAGTCCACATGTCCGTTCCATCCAGTGGTGTCTATTCGTCCGTCATCCTCACGCTCGCGACAATAGGTACCGTCCAAGTGATAAGGCCGCCCAGCCCTCAAGTAAGAGTGAAGATGTCCAGGACCCTGGGTGATAGGTGATGGAATGATGATGGGCCCAATTGCGTCCCGGCTCGGTTTCTTACCTGCCAGCTAATGCGGCTAGACAGATTTTCGACGACTAGTCGATACTCGGTGCGCGTCGGCGGGCCGTATCTATAACTGTAGTCACTACTGTAAAATAAAAATGGAAACATTAATTTTTATGTTCATTTGAGATGACAAAATTTATACTCATTTTAAAAAAAAAAACAGGTTTATGTAAGTTACCACTTTTCTAGATCAAAATCTTGTAAGTCAAAAGAAAACAAAAAGTTATTATTCATAATATTTCGTAAAAGGGGTATCAATGTGGTATAACTTGAATTGGCGTTAACATGTTCATAATAATATTTTTTTTGTTTTCGTAAAATAATGATTTCTTGTAGTAGTTATCAGAACCATGTTGCGCAAAAAAACATTTCTTATCTATGATTAACTAACCTACAAATGTCTCGTAATAAAAAAGCGACTGATTAAAATGTCTATATCTATGTTGTACTTACAAATGGCTGCAATGATAAAACACAAGGTTATAAAATTAAATGAGCTATGAACATAAGAAGGTGACTCTCAGGTGTAAATATAGCTAAAAACAGGTTATTTCTGTTCATCTGTAATCTCTATTAAATATTGATCAAATATTTTAAAATTATTTATTTTATGGTTATATTGGAATAAAAGTTCTTCATATTTGAAAACAGAACTTTGATAGAAAGAACCCAATTGAAACTAAAATTTGTTTTATAACTAGGGAAAGGCGGGTAGTTAATTAAATATTTGGACTGACATCCGAGGAATCGTCATCTAAAAAGGGGCTTAACAAATCGCATGGCTCTTTGTCTATTTCTAGAATAACTTCTACAGTATCTAAGTCTAGGTTACTAATGTTTAGCGGAAAGGTCTACTGTTGTGTTCGTACTGACAAGTTTAATGTGCCTAATTTAATGAAGACTGAAAATAATAAGCATTGCAAAAACACATCCACAACAAAAATATGTACAAAATAATGTAACCAAATAACACTGGGCTGTTATGCAATAACAAAAGAAGAATAAAAATTAAATAATTATGATTGTTTGAAATCTTTAAAAAAAGTAGCCACAGAAAAAGTGAGCACACTCTAGAAAAATGTTATGTGGGAATGGGCTGTTAAGCAAACAAGGATTATTATCAGAGCAACTTAGTAATAATTAGCATGCCAGAAGTGTTAGCAAGAAAGACGAAACAACAGAAGTTGATATGTTTAGAAACTAAGATCATGACTCTTTGATAAAAGTTGGAATAATTAGTTTTAATATCTGCGCAAGCATAAAACAATCCCTTGGGTATTCGAGAGGGGTCCACAAGGGGACGAAAGTTTGCGAGGGGATGTTTCATGGGCGCAGCAAGGATTAATTTCAGGAGGATCCAATGTTTTTTGAGCCGCCAACCCGCTTTCCCGACGTGTCCGTAACGAGCATTACCTATTTCGGTCCTACGTCCAATATTGGAGCGATAGGTTGTGCGGAGGTGTTTTTGGTCAAGGGAAGCCTGGCTACGCCCATGTATGTTGTTGCATATCATGCCCGTGTTCGCAATACAGACGGTTCACGTCTCGGCTGCGGGCGTCGCGGCGGCGGCGGCGGCAGATCCCGGCAGCGCCAGCGGTCGGAGCCCCGCGGCATGCCGCGAGCCCTCTCCACCGACACCCTACAACATAGCGACACTCACTCGTATCGCGACCGGCCGCGGTCGCGCTCGTAGTGGCGGTCGCGGCGGTAACGGTCGGCGCTGCGGTCGATGCCCCTGGCCGGCTCCACCACCACCCTGCGGCACACCCACGGTCTACTGTTAGCACTGCCCACCCCAACCTCGCACTCTTACCGTGCACTCCATCTTCCACATTTCAGCTTACCAATTGGTAGCCAATGAACAAATATAAATAACTTATAGGGACTTGAACCCATGTTAAAACAATTTCAAGGTTTTAAAACACTGAAATCGGTAACACAACATTATTAAGAAATACAATTGTTGAGTGTTAAATTTAGATTAAATTAGCAACAGTTTGACCTGGAAACATAAAAATTAACCAATTGCATGCCTGAATTTAGTTTGGCAACATTCCCAGTTTCAACTAGTAAAATATGCACTTGTTATTTTGAGTAAGATATTTATTCTGTCTCTTGTTAAACTTTGAATGTACCAACTGGTAAGCAGACATTGTAATGGAGTAATAATGCAGTCCAACAAGTACATCAACATTCATTATTCAACTTGATACCCATTTTAATGATTCATTGTAGCTTTACTGCCAGTTGTAGAAAAATTATAATATGAATGCATTCAATATTATTATTATTAATTTCATACAAATCTCTTACTTTCAATCAAGTTCAAAAATATCAGTTCTCCATGTATTCACAGCGATATGTGGAGCCGGCTGATTAAGAAATTTTATTATTAAAATTGAAAACAAAATTAAATTAAAATATTCTACACATGACTGCTTGTACTTTCAAATCTGTCTAGGGGATATGGCAGTAAGATTAAATTGAAGATATAATACATACTTTTGTACAAAAATATACTAATAATAGATATTTATTAGCGAGATGAAGCTACGATGAAGGTCTTACCTTTCCCCGAGTAGTTCTTTCCCATTTAATTCATAAACTGCATCATCTGCATCTCGATAGTCTTCAAATTCCTGCATGGAGACATTACAAGATATTAACAAAACAGCAATGTTATGGTATGCATGCTATGTTTACAAACATTAACAAACCACAATATTTGCATTAATCATTATCATTATCACAAATTACATAACTGGTAGGTGATTATTTTGCATTTATCAAGTAACGTGACCTTCAAACAGATTATTCTAGAAAGAATTATCAATTGGGGTTATCTTTTTTATGGTACAAAGTTGCCAAAATGCAAAGTTTTGCTCAAACTTACCACAAATCCATAGCCATTCTTGATGAGAATGTCTCTGATCCTACCAAATCCTTTGAAGAACTTCTCCAGATCCCTATCCCTGACGCCGAAGGGCAGCCCGCCAACGTAAACACGTGAGCCCACCATGTTCCCTGATAAGGAAATAAATAAACAACTTAGATAATTTCAAGCAGTACGTCGCAAAGTCGCAGCTTGCAGATCACTGAGAGGCTAAAACTAAATGTAGAACGCGAAAATTTGGCAAATGCGTCGATGCGTGGCGGCACGTTTCGTCGCCCCCGCGTCGGCCCGCGTGGACTCCACGAATTGCATTTGTTTGTGCAGATCAGTGAATTCACATAGCCCCATTAATCAGAAGCACATACTTGAAACTTTGCAGAATGCATTCGAAGCGTTTCATAGTACATAATTTTATCGATTTTACGTAGGCCATTGACGTTATCAATTCACACACAAATCGACGCATTATCTAAAACAACGGTTTTTGAAATAAATCACAGAATTAATGTATTGAGTATACTTACGAACGGTAAGTACAACTGATTCGGCAGGAATATGCAATATTTCACACAAAAATAATCTGGCGAATAATTAAAATTTAACCACGAGTTCGGAGCTTCGCCCGCGTCTTGAAACGATACAATATGGCGGATTGGCGGCTTGACCCGGGCAAATTATTTAGTGAATAGAACGGAATATTTACCTGATTTATAAGTATGCAAAACACATCAACTTTTAGAATTCAGTTTCTTCTATTACTTCAAATAATCTTTGAAATCTTTCAATGTATTAATTAGTTCAGATTTAAATTTTGCTACACTTCAGACACGTGCACCGATTTCATTGAAGCCGGAAATGAACAAATGACGGCGAGAGATGAGTGTTGCCCGAATCGTAGCCAAAGTTTATCGATATTCCGTTTTTTTTTAGTATGTTACGAAGCCGAGGACTGTTTCAGAGTAGCGATAGCGGGACTGTCTAAACTACACTAGTATTATATTATCTTTGGTCTAAACAGATAATCGTGACCCTGGAGAGTGAAGGGCTATTGGAGGAACACCGTGGATTTTAGTCAGTACGGTACGAGTATGACGGTTCTTTGCGCTCTTTCTTCGACGCGACGGAAGGAATATACAGCTTGACATAAAAATGTAGAAAACCGTAAAGCTGCGAACATATTATCGGACGCGTCCGTCAGCCGCGGCTGAGGGACGCGGCTTATTCATTATCCAGCCAGTACATTTAATACTACACTGTGCAAACTGTCGGTCGTAAGACGCGGACGTGACCTTGAGAGTTCGGACGTCCGAACAAAATCTGGCCTTCTGTCTGGCCTTCTGTCGTCCGAACTACCGTGCACACTGCTAAGCCGCGTCCCTCAGCCGCGGCTGACGGACGCGTCCGATAATATGTTCGCAGCTTTACGGTTTTCTACATTTTTATGTCAAGCTGTAAATTACCACGAAATAAAATGTGTGTACAGACACCAGCAAGTCAAAATTATCACAATAGTGGTAGGTTAATGTTCGTTTGGTAAAATTTGACAGATTTGGGTAGGTTGACCTGCTGGCGTCTGTACTTAAAAAGATATGCATTAAAACTTTTTATTGTTTTTTTTCTACGTGATATTTGTAACAGAATTAGTTATAAAACTAAAAACTGAGCTGAATTTGTGCGTAAATATTCCACATTTACTATTAATAAAAGAAATTATACGTGTCAATTAAACTGGCATGGTAAATATGTCTCGTTTTAAGTTCCAATAATTTTATAATGTAAAGTTTGTGTCCTTTAACAAGTCAAAAGTGGTCATTGCTCCAACTTTCGTCACGATATCGATATTAGCGTACAAATCTGTCAAAAGCTGTTATTTTTATCGATATTTTATTTCGAAAGTATAGTCACTCACTATCCGGATATGGCAGTGTTGCCAGAAAAATAATCGCTCTTGTTTGATCGAATCGATTACAATTTTAACAAGTTTTTGACTTTTATTTCATATTTAAGGTGATTGCTTCGATGTAGCCCGCGAAATTCAAATTTTTTTACGTTTTTTGCAATTTGCAGGCCAGTGACATGTTGTAACTTTATAAATTTTTGTGTTGCGCAAATAACAAGTATAATTTTAAATATAAAAAATATCAAAAAACTCGCTCCATCAGCTCTCACATAGAAAAGGTGCATCGTAGTTAGATTTCGGAGATTTTAACATGATGCACCTTTTCTATGTGAGAGCTGATGGAGCGAGTTTTTTGATATTTTTTATATTTAAAATTATACTTGTTATTTGCGCAACACAAATATTTATAAAGTTACAACATGTCACTGGCCTGCAAATTGCAAAAAACGTAAAAAAATTTGAATTTCGCGGGCTGGTTGGAGCATCCCCCTTAAATATGAAATCTGAAATAAAGGTAAATAAGGTAACAAATTTTGTTACCTTTCAGATTTGATAGCGTGGATTAAGCTGTTGAGCGGGCAAGTGTGTCATTGTGACGATTTGGCCTACGTGAATGGTCTAAGAAGACTCGAATGAATGGAATAATTACAATACATCAGAATTCTAATGACTTCAAATAAAGGAATTTGGCCAATCAGTTTTTTGTACAGACACCAGCAGATCAACCTGTCCCATTGTGATCCCAATTCACCCAATCGAACATGGACTTCTTATACATGTAGTTGAAAACTTAGTAAAGGAATACAGATTGCGGTATCTTGATGTGCTGGCGTCTGTACGATGTAAATTTTTTCCGTCAAAGGCATTTAATAGAAAATGTCGCCAATTTATTTAAGCCGGTTTCTAATTCAAGACACCTGGGTTTTATAAAAATATTTTGTCACCAAACCCTGACCGATTTTAAGACTTATTTTTCCAAAAATACAGTTTAAAATCGGTCGGGGTTTGGTGGCACAAAATTGTGCCATTGGGGCGCATTGGGGTCCGAGAGGTTAAGTATAGGTACAACATGTAACGTAATTTACGTTATAATCATAATACATTATATTGAATTTTTAATTTAACATGTAAATGCAAAAATAGTTATTTTGCAGAAAGGTTTATTTTTCTTTATTTTACTATTGTATGACAGAATTTGTATTAATACAAATAAAATTGCACTTTTGTTAAATATTAAAATACTCTATTAACCATGAAATTGGCTTTATTCAGAATAAATTAAATATGAAAATGAAAGAATGTTTAACCATGCACGACGCTCACCTACAGGCGAATCCGTACCATCCTGGCTTTTGTCCCCTGGACCAGTTCTATTAAAAAAACATGTAACTTTTAAGTCTTGTTGCCGTGATTTACGGTCTATCTTAGTTTGTTTTGACTGTACAGGGGTAATGTGACTATAATTTCCGTAGTTTTAATTATTTTTGATAAAAAAATACCTTTAATAAAAATGATAGAAATCGATTCAGTAAACGATTCTGAACAAACTAATTTCAGGATGTGCGTTAATTAAGTTACATGTTGTATATAGGTTTTATTATTCAAACACAGAAACGTGGTATTTAAACCTGACAGCACTTTCGAAGTAATAATATTGTGATTTTTCTATAAATGTTATCAAGATTGATGATATTGAAAATTGAAACCAATCTTTAGATAGAGAATAATGGAAACTTCAACTTGTCAATTTCGAAAAACGCAGTACCTAGTCAAAGTTTCTGATGGTTATAATCTAAGGTTGTGGCACTATAGCTATAGTCTCAAGCTGTAGCAGAGATGTTAACTATGGATGAGGAATTTTTTACGAAAATCGAATTGCCAGTAAAAAAAATCAAACGGTCGTTGTTGGTAGGTACAGAGAGTGTATACTCTCTACTTAGTCTGTGGTACAGAGAGACAGAAAGGGGTAGATTAATGTGCTGGCGCCTGTACTTAATGGATGTTCTAAATAAAGTATTCGTAAAAACAGGGAAGAAAAATAAAACCAGCAGAAAAATTCAAAATTTTTATTTCCATTCCAAAAGCCAACATACCTTAATGCAATCGATTAATTATACGCTCTCGTGTCCTCTCGAAGAAAGAAAAAATTAAATGCATTTCCTTAGCATGTCTATTTTCTTCCAAATTATCTAGTTAAACACTAAAATAATAAAAAAATTAAAAGAAATATGACACACTACTAGGGGCATTGACTGCCTAATTAGGAAAATAATAGAATGTTGAAAGTACTTTCGCTGTGGTTTTAATTTTTTATTTTAATGGTATAAAATTTCGAAATCCTTCTATTTTGCTAGGTTAGAAAAAAACGTTAGAAAACTCTTTTAAAAGCAAACCACAGGGAGAGTGTACTTAATTACATACTAATTATACATTCGTTATAAGAATGCGCCACAAAAGACAGTCATACTAAGACATTTTACATCGCCCTGTAAGGACTTTGCTCACACATTGAAAGCGATTAATTATATTCAATAAGCCACAACAAACATGTGGAATCATAATTCTAATTAATGAAATAACTTCTCACAATCAAAGTTTAGCTATAATTTGACAAAAAAGCTTATTTTCAGATCAAATATTTAAAGTTTTAGAATTCTTTCTGTAGGTACATTTTGAGCAAAGTAAATCAATCTTTTGTCTTTCTATTAGAGAGACTGTTGCAATAATATTCTATTACACACCTTAATTATCTTTTTAAATTGATATATTAAGGGGAAAATAACGAGGTATTGACACTAGCATAATTATTAATGCGCAACAACAAAATAATGTCAAAAGCAGTAGACCAATCACATGTTTTGAACAAAGTAAAAGGACCTGGCGGTATACCATGACGTCTTAAAGCGCGAGTATTTCCGCTGAGGGAAAGAGACAGAGCTATACAAGTCGTCTAGCGCCATCTCGTTCCCTCAGCAGAACAACTCTCGATTTAAGACGTCGTATACTGAAGACACTGGACTTTGATATTTAGTACGTTATCTATCAAAATCAGCTGTCTCCAATCTGGTCCGTTCGAGTCCGCTCGGTTTGACGGTAGGTACCTGTAGGAAACACAATTAGTAGAAATAGATGGTGTACAAATACAAGTATCTATTGAACTATTACTGTGTGTTGCTCGTAGTGATTGTGACGTTAAATTGCCAGTGTTGCCATCATCAAAAAAGTGATGTGCATAAACACCGTTCGTAAAGAAATTACTAAAATGAACGTATGTTTTGATTATCGCTGATTTTGACTGAACACAGTCTCTAGATTCCGAAAGAAATGTAACATTTAAAGTAATGCACATATGTAAAGAAGTATGTATACGTATATAAATATAAAAGTATATTAAACATTTAATTCTAATATTAAAATGTCCTAGAAAATTCATGGCTAAAGGGGAAATATAATTGACGTACACATACTTAATTATTAAAAATAATTCAACAAATAATTGACAATACAATAAATAGTTACACATATTTAAAACTAAATATTAATAAACAGAAAAACAATAACAATGAATAATTATATATTTTTATTTAATCAGGCACATAATCTTTTATTCAATGGTATTCAATTATAATATTTGGATAGTAATAAAAAGAAATCAGTGAAAAATATTTTTTAAGAGTGAAAATTAAGAAACTATTAATTTAATGATTGTTATTGTAATTATTATCATGGCTTGTAAAAAGCTATATACATTTTTACCATACCGCGCATATTTTTTATTTGATATAATATTTGACAGCCGCTAATGTACTAACGGCAAAATAGATATGTGTTCAGATACAACTAGCGACATCTGCATTGAACCGTTTTAAACACAAAGACAGTTTGTCTTTGCAGTACATAGATTTTGTTTGTTTTGCGCCTAATACCTTCATATTTTTGCTGCGTGTATGGTAAACAAAATATTATAGCTTACTAGATTATTTCCATAAATGACACATGAAAGATACTAAGAATTATGGATATGTATTGAATCAAATGTTTATTAAATTGAAGCACTAGTTTATCAGTCTTTAGAATATTTTCTTCAGGTAAGGCCACAACTGTAACTCATAAAATGAGAGAAAATTGATAGTTTTATTTTAAAGGAGAAGAAATAAATCGTCGTCTAAATACACTTTCAGTGCCTTTTTTATGACATCATGTACTGACGAAAAACAGTTTTTTTTAGTGTGGTTATCAGTAGTCATTAAAAGCTTTAATGCAGTTGCTCTGTAGCAATACTATTTAGCACAGTACGCTTTGATTATAAGATATTATACAAATATACGCAAGGTATATCATAATATCATTCAGATATAAACCAGAATAACGCACGAAAGCTCATGGCTACTGTTTCGTCGCCATTAGTCTCCAAAAATTCACTGAAAATGTATTTTATTTCTAAAATACAAGGTATACTGTAGAATATCTGTCACACAGCGCATTCTCACCTATTTTAAGTAACCTATCAAATAATTGTACTAAAATAGGCATGCTTCTACTCTACGTACAAACTTAAGAAACGTTTGTCAATGTTAGTATATTAATACTAAAGTATAGACTAACTATTTTGAACTTCATCTGATACAGATGATTATTATTTTTTTGGAACACTTTTTCCTATTTGAACTTTTTTTTTTTGCTGTGAGCAATTAAAGATGTCTAATAATGCAAATGGATCTATAATTAACTTCATCCTGCCTTCTAAAGGTTAGTCATTCCAATAGCTTGGTCACATCTAAGTAGTTTTCCTTTAAAATCTTCTTGTTATTAACGTAATCATAATTGGTTACTCCTACATCAGTACGTCGGTTTTTTTTTGGAGTTTTCTCCATTCGTACGTACGTGTCTATGTTAGTAACAACGTCAATCAAAACCTCATCTACTCATCCCTAATCATCTTGTCTTCATCAAAATGTTAGTAAAATAATAAAAACTATTGCTTCACGCAATCCTTGCTCTACCGTCTCAATCCGTAATTTACTACCGTCAATAGACGTCGTAGTTCCGGGCCGTTTGAATACTTCAATTGGCAAAAGGTAGCACAATAGAGTGCTGAATACTGAAACCCGTAGGTTTAGCTTATACTAGCTAGTAATCATCACGTGTGTGTTTGAACACGTTTTTGTGGAGTGTTCAGACTGGTGGTGGTCCTCGTACGTAGCGTAGTTGAGGAGTGAGGGTCTGGGCGAGCGAGTTGAGAGCGTCGCAGCACCGTGGACGTTCGACCAGCCAGGCGGCTAGTAGGAGAGCAACGAGGCACAGTTGAATGGGCAGTGAGGAGCGCAGGACGCGCCACACCCAGCCCCCGCGGGGACTGTAGTCTGGGTCTCCTGAGCCTGTTTTGTTACCAGCAACGGCGGCGATGCTCTTGTCTCTGCTGGAAAAGAAACGTATTAGAAACTTGAAGAAGTTGGTTCTGAGTAACTTCTGACATAAACTTAACATGTTTACATTAAATTTTGTGTTAAATTCTTAAACTTACGTCTCCTCCTCAATTTTCAGATCTGGAATGCTCAGCTCCACTAAAGCACGACACGATTCTTGTAACGTGCGCACTTCATTCTCAGTTTGTTCCATACGCTGCAACAAAATTATTCAAGTGTTAAAATACTAAAAACATTTAATTTTGTTCCGTTTTGCTTCCCGTAATAATAAACAAGGCCATTCTAAATTAGCTTCGAATGTATTTAGATTTTCCTAGGTAGGTATATATATAGTATTATTATGTATTTGTCTGAAAGTAACATTGTTGTGATTAGTGTTAAAATAGTATTTTTAATTTTGTTCCGTTTTGCTTCCCGTAAAGGCCAAAAAACATGGTCATTTTAAATTAGCTTGGAATGTATTTAGATTTTTCTAGGTAATAAGAAGTGTTATGTATTTGTCTGAAAGTAACATTGTTGTAATTATAATTACCTTTGCAATAGCTCTCTGTGCAGGCGAGTTAGGCGCTAAGGCAGCTTGCAGCCGTCTGGCCAGTTCTCGCAAGGCGCTCAGCCGTTTAGCACGGCGTCCGGCACCTTCGCTGTCTCCGTCCGATATACCGGAATCGGACAGCGAGTCGCATGTCGAACCACCCTGGAAGAGACATACCGTTAATGCACACTGTAGCTGTATAATCAGCCTATTCGAATTGGAAAATTATTGTTATTACGTAATACAACTCTGAAAAATTTCAAACAAATCTTATAAAAAAAAGAATTTACTTATTATTCAAATACTAGCTATTGCCAACGGTTTCACCGGCTGCAACTCCAAAATCATCGCGTGGGAACATAAAATGAGGATAAAAAGTATCCTATGTGTTAATCCAGGTTATAAACTATCTGTGTTCAACAAAATCCGTTCAGGGTGTCGAGTCTGCTAATTATTAGTCAGAATGGCGCCACAATGGCGTTTCAATTGTAGTGCTTATTCGTACCATTTTTTACTGCTGGTTCGAATAAGCATCTACAATTATTTGTCAGAATGGCGCCATAATGGCGTTTCAATTGTAGTGCTTATTCGAACCATTTTTTACTCCTGGTTCGAATAAGCACTACAATTGAAACGCCATTGTGGCGCCATTCTGACTAATAATTAGCAGACTCGACGCCCAGTTGCTTTTGCGTAAAAGGGGAATAAACATCCATCCATCCATGCAAACATAACTTTACGTTTATAATATTAGTAGGATAGTATTCATACCTTCTTTTTATCCACAAGTGACGCAGCCAATTGCCTAATCTGATTGGCGACTTCGGTCTGGTCCCCAGTCACGGCACCACGGTCTCTTAGGGCTTCTAATGTCAGTAGATCGCCTCTCAAAGCGCCCTGGAGCTCCCGGAGAGCACTCTCCCATTCTGCCCAAGCGCAGACCGCTTTTTCCAAAGATAAGAGCTCGTTTGAAGTTCTGAAAAGACATTGATATTGTAGAGAAATAGAAAAATAAAAATATTTGTGGAATATTTCTTTCGAATCTCTAAAAACGAAGTTTGAATTTTTTAACGGGTATTTTAATTTCTTCTAGTACGTTGTACGTAAAAAGTAATCTAGTCACTTAACTATTTTGCCGTGTGTACTTTCAACATTTTTGTTCATAATAATTTCTTAATTGTGGCAGACAAGATGCAAATATTTAAACAACAGTTTACATTCAGGTTATTGTTAAAAAAATACAGACCAATAAAAACGAGACACGGTTACCAATAATGTCGTTGTACTTAGTGACTAACAATACGGCGAACAATGATTCACTCGAAACTAAGATTTCAGTTGAACGCTTCAGTAGTCGCTAGATTTTGTTTATCTTCATCTCACGACTTGAGTTTTTTAGTTTGGATTAGAATGAATCACTAATGTGCAGTCCAATGTCTGTAATCTATCTTAGGAACAGGCAGTAGATGCTTGAACCAGATATGGCACTCAGATCGTGTCAATCAATGGCATGGGTCAATATTAGCACGTTTTATAATACACCTCTATCTTAATTCCGCCGCACTACTGTCAAGTTTCAAGGAGTCGGTCAGACAGAAAAATTAAGCAACTTTTGAACTGTTATGATATTAAAACCTGGCTTATTTAATAAAATGCCAATCGTTAAGGTTGGTTCAAGACAAAATTCAACACTTTTATATGCGTTTTAATCTACAATAGATCGCATGAAAATGTTTTTACCACCCTCTACAAAATAAGAGCTGCTGAAGATCATCAATTGATAAAATAACGCATGTGGTTATAAAAAGGCGAGTGTCAATGATCTCCACCTACTAATTATTGTCACTTGAAAATAAAGTTTAGCAGTAAGTGCAAATTCCTTTTTTTTAATGTTATTGTTGATTTTAAAGTGTGCAAGTGTTAATAACGTCAGCAAATCTCCTTCATAGTTGAACTGCATAGTACTTACCGTTGATGAGCGTCATCCCAAGCAGAGAGCAGTGTTGCCAGGTCAGCCGCTAAGCCACCGTCATCATTTTCCATATCGCCGAGTGCACGGCGCACCGACACTGTCAGTTTTAGCATCGAGACCTTGCATTCTAGCAGACGGGATAAACGCTCCTAGAAAAGAGGGTTCGAAATTAGAATAAAAAAAAAAACTAATTTATGTCTAAAGAACGATTATTAATTCCAGTCAGTAAAATGACATTTGTACAATCGACACAGTAGAATCATGAGCCATTTTGACAAAAAATCGTTTGAATCCGTGAAATTGACAAAGATCAAAGTCGTTACCATGGATATGTATGTTTACGTGAGTTTGGACCTAATTGTATTTGAATGTATGTTAGAAAATAAGCTTATGGTGGGTCATAATTCAACTTTCTCGATTGTACATTAATGAAATTCATTGTCTAATGACAGTTGCACTATAGTTGCACTTGTCATTTTACTGACTGGAATTAATAATCGTACTTTACCGATAATATTTTTGCGCTTGAATGGGACGTTCTTTTTTTTTATTAGTTGGGAAGGGTCCACCCTTTATAGCAGAACTTTTTACGTCATAATTTTATTTTGCATAGCAACGGATAGCATAAACCTCTTTTCGCAGAAAATCGTTTGGCATACACTCATTTACCATAACACCGAAACCCATAATTTTGTAAGTCAGAATCATCTTTAAGCATAAATTTCATTTCCATAATAATCAATAAGTATAACCATCATATCGTAGAAAGTTCACAACCAGAACCATCTTTTGCATAATTGTGTGGTTTTTATTTCCCAGACAGTAAGATGATGCAGTAAGCATGCAGCAAGCATTCAGCATACAAGCATGCAGCATGCAAGCATGCAGCATGCAAGCATGCAGCATGCAAGCATGCAGCATGCAAGGTTGCAACTTGCAGCAGGCATGCAGCAAGCATGCAACATGCAGCAGGCATGGCTTCTGTCACGGCTCCGGCGCTGCGGGTCTCTGGCGGTCCCACGCGAGCTAATCGTCGCAGATGATTTTACGCCCACCACCGCAGCTTCGGCTTACTGGCCGGCAAGCCGGCCAGCCTCAGCCGCGGCGGTGTGCGTTAAAACCACCTGCTCCTCAGCTCGCGGGCCGCCTCGCCCCTCCGCGCCTACGCGATTATAAATTACACTCTAGGGGTAGGGCAGACAAGACTACGTGAAGTCGGTTTTGCAGCGATTCATTTCTGTCACTAACTTTTGTAGCACACCATATTGATTTTATAAAACAATTTTTTTATTTTTTATTATGACTATTAAATTATTTCTATTCTGAAATTCTGTGATCTTCGAAGTATACCAAGTCAAATTATTCCAAATAGTCGGCGCTCTAAATAAACGTTATGCTAAATGAAAATATGCAAAATTGTAACTCTGACAAAAGTAATTATGCCCAATACAATTCTGCCATCTTAAAAGTATCCCAATTTAAATTCGGACATAAAAACATTAGGCCAAAAAACAATTATATTTAAAAAAAATTATACCATAACAATGTTCGTTTAAAAAAGTTTCTGCCAAGTGAGTTCTGCCAAATAGGTTTCGGAGCAACAAGTTTCTGCCAGATAGAGGGCACCCAGTTGGGAAACTATGTTGGTATGAGTTTTGTTGTTGTCACCATCGTTTTACTTGTCTTGTTTCATTTGTCTTTAACAATTCAAAAGTGCCTGTAACTGGCATGCTTGAAATAAATGCTTTGATTTGATTTCGTTTACCTAGTTTGTGAAAATATTTTGACATTATTTCCAATTTTTGGCGCGTTTTGAAATATTTATGGTCGTAGAGAATTATGGTCTCTGGTTCTTTATAACAGCCAAAAGAAAATAGAAAATAAAGCCAAAAAATAACAGGTTCTCATAACAGGCATAATCTTAATTATTTTCAGTAGTTATATAAGACATGGTTATTAGTCCTCCAAATTATGTAAAACTAACCGGAATAGATTACACTATGTGTTCGCCTCATGACTAAGCAATTAGGTGCGTATAAGGGAAACAAGTACTTTTAGATAGCAGTTTAAATAGTGTAGGTGTAGGATTAAAGTTTCCACATCAATGGTCCGACGTAAAACCATAATCCTTTGAGCTTACTAAGCTTGGTTGGACGTAAACATTTATAATCCAATAAGTATGATTTACTCGATTCAATAAATGGTGCATAGTTAGGAGTGCTATGAACAAAGAATTTGGAAGACCTAATATAATCTTAAATATGCAGTGGGCTAAATCGTATGCCCCGGACTGCTACAGAGTAGACTAAGGGACTTTACTCAGGGATTCGAACGAATTCCAACTACAAGTGAAAATCAACCTTGCCACTAAGAAATAAAGATGCGATTCGATTGGCTTGACGTTGTCATGGCCTTTGTTTTGTTTTTCATCTGTTCATAGATAACAACGTGTTTTATGTCTTATGTCATAGTGGTAAGGTTGATTTTCACTTGTAGTTGAAATTCGTTCGAATCGCATCGTATTGCGTCGTATCGCGCCATGAGTAAAGTCCTTATCAAAAACATTTGACATCTCATCAAGTAACTTTGATCGCATATCTAAAGACAGATGTCGGCAGAGTTACTACCATTTGAAGAGTACTACGTCTCATTGAGAGCAGTGGTGGCCCAGTGGTATCGGCCCTAACTTACGAGTTGTAGGTCGTGGGTTCGAACCCAGCCAGGCGCATTACTTTGTGTAATTTATTTCATCACCACTGCTCTCAAAACGGTGAAGGAAAACATCGTGAGGAAACCGGCATGTCCTAGAACCATCAAATACGACGACATGTGACATCTACTAACCCTCACTGGGCTCGTGTGGTGGATTATGGCCCACTGTCACACACAAAGAGAAGGCCTGCGTCCCAGCAGTGGGAACATAACGGGCAGACATCAAATACCAAGCTTCCCCAGGTCTCTGTTACACAAATCCGTCCCATTTCCCGAACATATTGCAGGAAATATGTAACACATCAAAAACTTTAAGGGTAGCTTACCTTCAACTCTTCAATTCTTCTATGCAACTGAGCCCTGGTATGCGGCTGAGGGGCGCAGTCCCCAGGCTCACAGATATCGTCAAGTGTCTCCCGAAGCGCCGCCATTTCCCTGCGCAGGCGCCGGGCTCCGCCGCGTCTGGTTGCCGCAGCACGAAGGGCTGACCATCTTGCTGATACCGCTGTGGAAGATGGAGATGGTTAGTTTTGGATGATGAGGTTAATGTAGCTGAGGAGCGCGTGGCTAAATAGTTATAGCGCACAGGTCGATCTTCCGGGCTAAGCCGAGCTTGCCGGGGTCGATCTGTGGACCGCTGATGCCATTTTAAGAATTCATCTTTTAGAGAATTTGCCATTTTGAGAACTTGTCCTTTTGCGACTCGGTTACCATTCTGAGATTTCCATTCTTTTTCGCCTAAACCTTCCATTTTGATGTGCAATAAAGTATATTCTATTCCAGGTATTTTGCAAAAATCGAAATGCATAGTAGTTAAGGCGTGAAAATGTAACAGACAGAGTAACTTTAGCATTTGTGATAATTAAATGGACTTCCTTCATTTTTATACCAGTTTTGATGAACAAAGAACGTCTTCCGTTGTTTTTTTGCATAAATAATCTTAATCAAAGGCAGTACTTAATACAATCAAGATGTTTTCTCGCAAGATTAAAGTTAGCGAACGGATGATATTAAGCGCAAAGGAGCAAATCCGGGTTAATCGGTCAATCAACATACAGGCTTGGGGTTCAAAGACACTCGAAGATACACCTATAAAAATTAAAGATCAAAGGGAATTCTATTACATAAATAAATAGATTTGTTCGATGATACAATATAAAAACCGTCCGAGTGCGCGTCAGAGGTAACTCCTAAATACCAAACCCGTAGTTTCAACCGAAGTTTCCGGCGTTTTCTACTCCATATCGCTTACGGACACAAGATTGGCACCATTTTTGTACGGAATCAGATCATCCTTACATCTTTGTTCTCCAACAAAAAACTACATAGATACCTACTTGTTAAATTTTACTCCAATTTTCTTTTAACAATAACAAACATCTCAGTTGGCCATACCGTTAAAAATACTCGTTGTTTACATGCATAGGCCATAGGATGCGCCTGCGCAAGTGGGTCGGGGTGTGCGTCCGCGTCGGTCGGTATATCAGTTAGTAGGTTAATGTGCACTGCAATAGTACTGATTGAAAGTCAGGTGATGCTTTTGTGTGCTTTATAGCTTTTATTGCTTTTCGTAGTGGTTGTTGGAATTTTGGCGTGGCTACCTAGACGATATGGCGACCGTTTGCTGGAAGTAAAAGTAGCATCATTTGGACTGGCGACTATTTTTTTATTGTGGTAAAATCATCAAATGAGTCCTCCCACCCAGGGCAGGGCGGAAAGGACTATCAGACTCGTGCTGATTACAATCCGCGTTGTCCTTCAATAGCCCTTTACGCTTCAGGGTCACGGTAATGGGATAAGTCCCGCGACCCCGGCAGGCTTTGGCCCGCTAGAGGGGGCCCCGTCATAATGCTGACACTCTGTGGCGCGCGAGGAACACAACGCGCCGTCAACCCGGGCTTGGTCCATGGTTGGACAGCGAGTCGCCCGTTACTCGCCGCCCGCATGCCCCCTGGACTGGTGACTTGGACTGGCTTGTGGAGGATAGAAAGGCAGTTGCTTCATCTCACATAAGTTTCAAGTTACGTTTAGTTACATTGAAAATCGAGTACAACACAGTAAAGCGTATGCAGATGTTGAATAGGAGCAGTATTATCTGCCGCAGTATTGGAACCAATGCTTGAAATTGTTCTCATCAATTAGATGGCTAAGATTAAATTGTTTGCATTTGATTTGGTTTATGCCAATGTCGATAATCAATAAAGGCTGGTCCATAGCAGAAGATGAACAAACATAAAAGGCAACCATAAATATTGCCAGAATTTGGAAATCCGAGTGTTGCCACTACAAATAATTAAAACGTCAATAAACTTGATGAACGTCTTTACTTCGTTACAAAAAAAAAAAGGAACTAAAACACTTCGACTATCTATAACCAAAAGGAAACAGTAAACGAATTAGGTAAACACGTTTATAAGTCATTCATTGTGTAAACTTGGACATAAAGAAACAATTCTAATCTATTTGGGGCGGGCCATGAACGAAAATATTGTAAAGGTTAAAAATATTCTGAGTAGGGTTGATGGCATGGAACTTTGTGACATCGAGAGGTCAAATTGTGTATTTTCAAACTATTAAAACAAGAAATGGGAACCAATTTTAAAGTTATTTTAGATTTAGAAGCTAATTTGTTTGAAATAGATATAGATCTTGATGAAGACAAAAATGTTTATCGAGGAATTGAGGATAAGTTTAAAATTTAAAAGCAGAGGAAGATACTGCATGTAACCGAAGACATTATACAACACAAGTTGAAAAGGCAAATCAATTGAAGTTTATTGAAGCAAGTGTAATAAATAATGCAATGCCAATGAAACTGAAATAAAAAGCAATAACGCTGAATCATTTAAAAGTATTGTACAGTCGGCCAAGAAAGTGGTGTACCACCCTAAGGTTGAATATCGCTTGCAGATTCATAGGTGATAAAGATTAGTTTCGCTTGCAGATCGATCTGACAACTTCTATTGCTGTCTTTATCTGATTATTGATAACGACTATTACTGTTTGTAACGTGACAGCTGTTCTTAGTTTGAACTTGATGGAACCAATGACGTCGTAAAATCAACGGCGGGGGGCTGTAGATTTTGATGACAAAATTGTATCTACAAATTCAGAATTGTAATCAACAAGTTAGTCAACATAAAATTGTAAAGGCACAAGGCGAATCCACAAACCTACAATTTCTGTAAACTTGTAATTACAATATCAATAAAAAACAAGCTAAAAATAGATTTATCCTTTTATTAAATTTCTACAATCAATTTTAAAATACTTATAACAAACAAAAACATAGCATATATAGTAATATTTAGAAGATATTGAAAATTTTTAAAAATTAGAAACGGGTGTAACCGCCGTTGGCCTCTATAACCTCTAAAAGACGAGACCTCATTGAACCAACAAGCCGTGAGCAAATATCGGTTCCCCGCATTTCCTCCCAAATATAATTACAGTGACTAATAAGAGCTTGTTTGGTTCTTTCATTTTGATGCGACCATCGTTGGACCATAAGGCCCCAAAGATTTTCTATCGGGTTGAGGTCCGGCGATCTTGAGGGCCACTGAATTACCCTTACGTCAGTGTGTGAACGAAACCAGGCTCTTACGATCCTCGCATTATGAATTGAACAATTATCTTGAACAAAATCAAATTGTGGCACTTCGTTTTCCGGGTAAACATTACGGACTGTCGGTAGCATTGCATTCTGAAGCACGTCGATATAATTTACAGCCGTCGCTCGAGGAGGTAGAGAACACAATTCTCCTACACCATCCGCACTCATCCAGCCCCAAATATTTACGGAAATTCGACCTGATTCTCTATTTGGAATTACATGATCATCTTTATACCGTGTTGAATTATATCGCCAAAGGTGAAGACGTCCATGCTGACTGGATTTAAACGTTTTTTCATCACAAAACACTGTATTAGACCAATCAAACTCTAAGTGCTCTCTGGCGAAGTTCAGACGAGCAAGTCTGTGAGCATCCGTCAAATATATTTTCTTGGCGTAATGCCTGTGGTGCAACCCCATGTAATGTAGATGATTCCTTATTGTTTGGGCACTCACATCGAACATCTCCGCAAAATGTTTTGTGGGCTTAAAACCATTGATTTCATATTCCCGTCTCATGAATTCTCTATCGTTATTGGAGAGTGCAGGCCGGCGACCACTTCTTCTGTGATCCAACAAACTTCCCTCCTCTCCTTCACGACGAATCCAAAAGCGGACAGAACGCCTCGATATATTCAAATTCCGGGATATCGCACTGATACTGCTTCCCTTCCCTCATTAAATTGGGCAATTATTTGTGCTCTTTCGGCAATGGTCAAGTTGGCAGGCATTGAGATGATTTTATATGCAGTTGATTGAAAAATAACACGGAAAATATATCGATTTTTTGCATATATTTGACAAAATGTCAATTGTCAGTTTTCTTTTTCAAATGGAATTCGGTTGTCTATTTAAATAGTTTTTATTACTTTTGTTTGGAAACATTTCAATTGCTTTGTAGAAACTAATGTCCTTTTCATTTATACTAAAGGTTAAAATGTCATGTACTTATATGTGACATATGACGTATGAATACTAAATACATAGGTTTACGTCATGATAATGTTGTCTCTTTCAGTAATATCTTTTTATAACGAACCTTGTTGTAATTTTCGATGACCGGGAAACTAAATCAAAACTGGTACACCACTTTCTTGGCTGACCGTACAGTGTAGTACACAAAACATATATCAATAAAACAAGAACAAATAGTTACGAGAGAACCAATAAAACAATTCCTTTCTCTCCGGGAACGCATTTACAAATTGCGATGCAATTCAATATAATTATAGTGAATTATGCACGTATGGTACCGACTGTACTTACCTCGGTAAAGGTAAAACTTTAATCGGTATTATTAGGAAATGACAGAACTTATATGGAGGAGATTTAGCAATCATTGTAGACTATGCTAACAATATTCTTGATGATGTTGGAACGAAATAGGTATTTATTGAAAACTTCAATGAATCACACCGATTTGAGAATGGTGATAAATGTGTTTGCATTGACTGTGACATTAAAATAAAACATAAAAATAAATTAAATGATCTAACAGTTTCCGACGCAGTTAATTAAACCAAGATAGGAGATCTAATTGAAAATACCACTTAAGAGAAATAAAAATATGCACTTAAGTAACTAATGATTATTGCACAACACGAAACCAGAAATATTACTTTAATATACTTAAGGAACCATAAATTACATCACTATCATCAAAGAAGTCTAGTTGTAGAGGAAGGGAAACACATTCATAAGAGCTGATGGCTATCTTGCAACGGAAATTGGCGATGCCTAAGACCTATTTAAAGATATAACTGCAAAACCGGCCATACTTGAAACAGGACTTGTTGAAGATAATTGAGGATTTAATGGAGGAGAATTATGAATTAGAAAGATTAAAGCAATGCTTGAATATAAGCAGGTAATATACCAGTTTAAATTACCTTCTGTTTCTAATCAGTATGGCAATTTAATCTGTAATTTGCAATGAAATAATGAGCGGTAACAAGGTAGATCGGCTTCTGTAATAGATTGAGACTTTCAATTTTATAGTATCTATGATAATTATGATTGATGCTGACAGCAAGAGCAACATATGAAAGTAGAAAGAAACGGAGGGCATTGAGTTACGTGAGGAAGCTGCAGAAGGTTTTTTTTATTTTTTTTATTTATATTATTCCTGCGATCAGTCGTCACTATAATCAGGAAGGTTAAGTGCGGTTGTCGTTTGGCGAAGTAGAGCCACTGCTCCATCTCCCCTTAGCAAGGCAGCACTTCGGCTCTCTTGAGTCTTCTAAATGGGTTTTGGCTGTAGGAGCATACTGGATAGCGGATTTGGGTGAGTTATCAGTCGGTCTTTATAGTTGGCTGAATACCGCTTTATTTCGTCCAATGTTGTCCATGGTTGGAATTTCCAGGTACTCATAGATTTCCGAATTGCGAGCGTACCAAGGTGCCGATGAGAGTACCCTTAAGATTATGTTTTGAGCTCCAAAGCTGCAGAAGATGAGGATGATAATATCATAGAATTGTCCAAGTCTATTGAAACGGTAGTAAACTCCAACCACAGACTCCTTGAAGATATTTATGGAAGATCATCATTTGTCTTTACTGCGTTCCGCAATCATATTAAAGTCGTTCTCTTGTCAAGGAAGGAGTAAAACGCAAAGGGCATGTTTTATCACTGCATTCGTCGTAAACCGTCCATAAATCAGGATAGATGCGACATAACGGGACAAAGCCCAGCCGGCAGCGTGTGCGCAGCCGAAATAGCGCCCTAAATGTCACTGGGTCCATGAACTTGTGCATAATCTTTGCTAATTCGGTGTCAACGCTCTTGAGACATTTCGCAGACATGGGTGTTCGCTTCGTTGGAGTCTAAATAAATCTGTTTCAGGCTAGATCATTAGGAAAAAATGTAGGTAGAACCCGTCCCGAATTGGTTGAAAGCTTAGAATTGAAATGTTTTGAAATTTTGGTGACACACCACGATTTGTTGAGAAAAAATAGTTGCACAGTGTGCTTTATTAGAGAGACGATGTGAAAATTAGTACATTATTTTGGATGGAAATATTTTTATCTCATTTTCAATGTTTTCTTTTTACAAATTACGTAAATCATATTGACAGTGTAAAAATATTCTTTACTAATACCGACATAAAATGCTTTTCAAAAACATTATTTAACAATGTTGCAATCGCTATCGCATATTGAAAATCAATACAATACCGCAATGCAAGAACATTGTGAATTTTCATACAATAGGAGCAGATTTGTAACCGATTAATCAATTCGAACATTCGATTATTGGTCAGTTGCAATGCAATCGAGTAATACAGGCTTATAAAAGGGATGTGACGAAACCACGACCGCTTCAATTCGAATATGGAGCAAACAATTTTGCGTCCCGAGAAGAACGGAAGGCAATTTGTTAGTAGAGACGTTACGAAAGTATCGATATCTATACTTGCTACTCACATAGGTAAGTAATAAATTATTGATACATCGAATCTTGTAATACTCATGAACTTTATCTATGAAACCCACGTATTAATAATACACACATCAAAAGTGTCTAGGGATCAACATATATTTTTGCAATAACTTTTCTCCTGATTGATATTAATTAAAATGTTCTTTAAGGATTCATCAAATAAAGTGTTATCGTTTGTCACAGTAACGATAAACCAAGTCACCTTTGCATTCATAAAGAAATTTGCCATTTTCCTAATAAAGGGATTTTTGACATTTGAACCACTAACATTAAAGTTCGAAAAAAAGACTGAAATAACAGTTTTCTTTAAAATTTTATTGGGTAACTTAAACAATAAATAATCCGTGTTTCTACCGCGAACACTAACAACACAAGAACATCGGTTTGGCATACTCAAAATGAGTTCATCCAAATCACGCTGTGGAATGGCCGCCCATGTTCGTTGCAACAACAAAAAAAGGTCTTCTTGCGACTGGATACCCTCCATATTCGGCAGAGCTCTTCTCTGTAGCATATCCCATGCATGCTCAATCGGGTTCAAGTCTGGCGACTGAGCAGGCCAGGGCAGGACATTGATGTTAGCTGCGGCGAGAGTCTGTCTTACAACTCTTGCGGTGTGCGGTCGTGCATTATCATGCATTAACTGAAATAAGGGACCGATTTGCACTTGTAGAGGAACGATGACGTCTGATACAATCGTCTCAGCATAAATTTGAGCGTTGAGGTTGCCTCTGATCCAAATCAACTCAGTTCTTCCGCCGATCCAAATACCCGCCCATACCATGATGGTTCCACCACTATAAGGATGGACTTCCTGGCAGGATTTTAATCGCTGTTGGCGTCCAGGGGTTCTCCAGTGTCGTATACGTCTTGTATCCGGTCTCATACCAAAACGAGACTCATCAGAAAAGCACACGAAACGCCATTGTTCTTCTGCCCAATTTCTGTGTTCAAGAGCCCATTGATATCGAATCCTACGATTGTGCATTGCTATAGGTGGTACCCGTAGCGGTCTTCGGGAATGAAGGTTCACTTCATGCAAGCGGTTTCTGACTGTTTGGTCGCTAATTAAGTTCCCTGAAGAGTGATGAAGCCTCACGGCTAACATCATGGCGGTTATTGTTGGAGCTCTTCGAGTTAAGATTTGAATGTATCGGTCTTGTCTCCGTGTGGTGCAGCGATACCGTCCTCCATGGCGCTCAGCCACGGTACCAGTGCTTCGGTAACGTGTCCAAAGTCGACTGATAACACTCTGACTTGTATTCAGAGCTAAAGCCACAGTACGTTGCCGGGAACCAGCTTCTATCATTCCCACGGCTCTGAGCATTTCTTCCCTGCTTAAATGACGTCGCCGCTCCATAATAACGTTGGTTTTAATCAGTAGTAGGGAAACAGTAGCCAGGGCCGGATTAACCATCTCTGGGCCCCTAGGCACAGCTCCTTTCGGGCCCTCCCTATTTCATACCACAACAAAGCAATTTTTTTTTTAGCGTGGTAAAATCATCAAATGAGTCCTCCCACCTAGAGCAGGGTGGGAGGGACTGTCAAACTTGTATTGACTAAAATCCACGGTGTCCTTAATTAGCCCTTTACGTTCCAGGGCGCTCTAGAGGGGGGCCCCGTCATCTAGCTGACGCTCTTTGAGGCACACGTGGAACACAACGCGCCGTCGCCGTCGACCCGGGCATGGACGGGCGGCGACTTGGCCATTACTCGCCGCCCGCATGCCTGCGCCTACGGTGGCCGGAGATCGTATTGCGACATCTGTCGCCGTGAGCGTCTACCACTGCGGCTGGGGCGGAGGGAGGACACTGTCCTCTCCCTCACGCAGCTCGGCTCCTCCTACGCAAGCATGACTGCTTCGCAGAAGGAGGCGACCTCTTCCCACTCCGTCCCGGCCCGCAGCATGGCCTCGACAAACCGGGCGCGAGAGGTCTCCACCTATCGCTGCCGTGAGGACACGGCGAAAACCCAAGCAGGGCAGTCCTGCACCGTATGCTCCACTGTGTCCTCCAAGCGATCTTCGCAGTGGTGACACCCAGGCGTTTCTTCCCTCCCTATCCAACACAGGTACCTCCCGAAATTTCCGTGTCCTGTGAGGACCTGCGTCATGCGGTAGGTATGGTCGCCGTGACGCCTTCGTACCGCCGCTATTGCGGCGTGCCCGAACCTCGCTTGCGACAGTCATTCCCTCCATACTGCCCTGAGACCGCGCCGGACCTCATCCCGCCGCGCCTCGACTTGCCGGGGCAGCGGGAATTCTCCCCGGCGCTGCGCCTCCACGCGCCACTCATAGACGCGCTGGAGGGCAGTCGCCTCCAGATCCCAGGGCAGTAATCCGGCAAGGAGGTTGGTTGATTCGCCGGCAATCGTGCGATATTCTCGGATCATCCGGATAACCATGACCCTCTGGCATGCGACCAGCTTCGCTGGTCACGTCCGAATGCTCAAGGCCCACACTGGGGCCCCGTAGAGGGCCAATATGGACCGCACGACACCGGCGTACAGCCTCCGGCAGGAGGCGTTTGGCCCGCTGAGATTGGGCAGGAGTCGCCTGAGGGCGGCTGCTGCCCGGTTCAGCTTTGGGGCCAGACGCAGGAAGTGCTCCTTGAAGTTCCACCGGCTGTCGAGGGCGAGTCCCAGGTACTTCATCGTCCCCCTGACGCCGATGCGAACCCCTCCCACCGTTATGTGGGACTCCGATCGTGGCGCGTTCAGAAGGCCATGAACATGGCCTCTGTTTTGTGAAGCGCCACGTCGAGTCCCAACTGCCGGATCCTCGGACTCTCCCTCCAGGACGAGCGTGTCGTCGGCTTAACATATTACGCCGACGCCGGAGGTCGCCGCGCACAACAACGCAATTTGGAAAATTTTACTGTGTGTGAGATGCTGATTTCAAATTAATATATCTAATATCTTTAAACGAGCAATTCTTGTATATTTATTCATATATAATCAGGATCTCGGAAACGGCTCCAAGGATTTTCATGAAAGTTACAGATTAGGGGTTTTTCGGCTCAAGGAATCGATATATCAAGGTCCCAGGTTCGAGAAAAGCTCGGTTCCCAAGATATAGACTTTTAAAAACCGAGCAAAGCTCGGTCAACCAGATATTTTGTTATTTAATAAGCGATTATTTAAATATAAAAATTAAATTATACAAGGTAATAAATTATTAAAAGTGTCTAATACAAAAAAAAAATTAGATTGATTTCAATACAACAAAAAAATTCAGACATTCACCCTCACTCTTATAGTGTCAAAAATGGAGGCTTTTACCTTATAATGTGAAGGAAAAAGTTTCACTTTTACCGTGGTTTCATAAAACCACACAATCCCCTTCTTTTTTTAATCGGGAGTGCTGGGCCCCTGGTCGTAGTGGGCCCCTAGGCACTGGCCTAAAGTGCCTTATGGATAATACGGCACTGACAGTAGCACTAATAATGTCTTCAATGCGTTGTATGTTTTTATAGGGAAAATATTGACAGCTGATTTTCATCTTTTACTCGAATTTGATTTACAGTTCCTGATTCAAATTATGAAATGCACCAAAAAGGATCCATATAAATTTATAAAATCATAAATTTATTACAATGCCACATCTCAATCTCAAGAAATCCGCATAAAAATGCTTGATCCCTAGACACTTTTGATGTGTGTATTATAATTAATTGGTCTTGCAACAGTTTGTGCAACCGAAAATGAAACCTAAGTTAAAGCATCTTATTAGTTTCTACCATTGAATACACAGTCGATGCTAGTTTAGTTTGTGCACATATTCGGAAACTATCGAGTGCAAAATACTTACTATCGATCCTTTTTCGTGCCCCTATTTGGAAGTGAGTCGTTCGAAATTCAACGAGCTATTACCGCTTCCTATGGAGTGCGGGCAGCTTGAGAACTAACAGAACGTTAAAACAGTAATATTTGCATTCTATTTTCATGTTTCGGTCGTTATTTTTGAATGCCTATCCAAGATGGCGGTAAATCTATTGGCGTAAAGTTACTGGCACATAATAGTTATAGTTGCTATTTTAGTTAGACTACCATAATTATTATATTCGGGATGCTGGAATATTATCTCTGGTGAAACGCTATTTTCGTGAACTGCAAGGTGTTTTTTCTCAGCTAGCTAACTCGGCGCGTGCGCTCAGTCGAAATTGGCAAAAACTGTTTTTTGCCGTCACCCGTTATAAAATCAAGGCTAAATCGTGTTGCTTCGGTACAAGTACCTTTCTGTGCAGAGTTTTCGTAAAATATTGCACTTGTTGAATCATTTAACACTTTTTTGTTGAACGAAAAACATATTTGGGTAAGTTATAAAAGTTTGACAACGGTATTGTATCTTTCACGTTAAACGCTTAAATAAATACGAAGTAGAACATACATTTTGTCATGTTTTTTACGACTGTTCTCCAAACTGTACCCACATAAAAATCCGGACTACAAGAATATCTCAACATTCCTTACAAAAACGAATACTGTAAAGCTGTATGTGGTATTGCTGGTTGTAACATGACAATCTCACATCCTCTCTCGGTGAAAGCAAACAAATTGTAAAATAAAAGATTACGATGCGCCCGCGCAGCTCATAAACCTACCGCGAACGGAATTCGTAATCGTTAATCAATATGTGCTAAAGACACCAGTAACACTTGGACGTGAAAAATGTATACAATCAAGCAAACAGTAATTCAGGAAATAAACATAAATTACGTCAAAAATGCAATCTTTATGGATTTAAGTTATCATGTTATCAAATATTGATAACGGCTCTGATAAATCATCACAAAGCACCAATAATCTAAACTACTTCAATATTTCGTAACACAAAAGGGCACTTAAAACTCACTGGCAACGATCATGACGAAATAACACTAAAGGATGAGAGTATTTTAAGACACATCACACAATACCTGGGTACTGTACGTAGCAATCCATTTAGAAGCTGTCAACTCGATCATGCGCAGGATTCGACGGCAAGGTCGAAGTTGCACGACTGTGCACCGCGACGCTCAAGCAAACATTGAGAACACAGAACAGCCTGGCAGAAACCTCGCCACGTCTCTATTACAAGGCACTAACGATGACGAACTAGCAAACACGGACAATCAATTATTTCGCCAAATGCAAATCCAACTTTGTCTTTTGTCATAACCATATGAATACCAATCCAAAATGTTCCTATTGAAGAACACAATAAGGTGTCAGTTGCAATGTCCAAACTCTGCACACTTGCAAATAAGGCGTGATTGACGGAAAACTAACGGTAGACGAAACCAAAGTAATAGTTGTATATGGGTCAAAGGAAAAAGCGCCTTGAGGCTAAGATATTCATATTTGTTCAACTGCAGAAACAACGTTGCACAATATAAGTACAGCGTAACGAATGCAAGGTGACCCCGGCGGGGAGATATTGAGTTTCTTCATAGATCTAAGAGATGCTGTATTCAGAATGAATAGAAAATTATGAACTTAGATAGGCAAACTTGTTGCAAGGTGAGCTGCTGGGAAAATTTTATGATATTCATCCGAAGTGTTTAACAGATTCAAATTATGGTAGTTTCATTAGATTTCTAACTGTAGGAAAGTTGGTAAATTGAGAGAGGATATTCAAAGACAGTAATCTTGATGCTGTTACAAACAAAGACCACGTATTTGAAACTGTCAAAATACCGATTCAAAGAGAATTAACACTTGATACAAAATTAAATCACAATTTAACACCAGACACTTCACATGAAGATATCACTAGACTGACCAATATTAAAACGAAATGACCACTAGATGGATTAACAAGCGTAGCGAATTTGATATCAGAGGTTATCAAGCCGAGGAGCCGAGAGGTCTTGACCACAATGAAACAAATCAACTCATAATAGAAACTCAGAAGCTAAAACGATACGGCCTTGTATAGAAACGATAAGAAAATAAACAAGACAAGAGATAATGGAATAACGGAGCTCAGTTTAAAGAAAAAAGACTGTGGCCTCGAATCATACCACAACTTTTATTGATTTTCTATATTGAGTCCACTTTTGAAATAAACACAGAAGTAGCCAAAAGTGGTATGCGAAATGAAAACACAGAGCTTAAAATGTAGAATCTAGCTCCAGAGACTAATTTCCTTCCAGACAGTTACATTAATTAGGACTGCCAGCGTATAACAGGAAAAAGATTTATGACCAAAACAGGTAAGGGTAGTTAGAACTTTCCGGAGATTGAGCGATCTAGGAGGATCATGCTATAATCACTATGTCTGTCAAGTGGTTTGTCGATGTAGACGTTATCAGACTTCAAGTGGATGCGAAGAAAATACCGACCATTCCCGCCATATTTCTTAAACAACTAAGTTGCCTTGAAGATAGGAATAGAAAGAGCTCTATTTTTATTCGGAATTTCTAAACAGAATTTGAAGCCGAAAACAAAATGGAAGTATCTAATCTGAAGATAATAAGACAATATTATGATGCTCTATTATTAGCTAATGCACTTTAAAGAAAGTAAATTACAAGCCGTTCAAAAGAAGCACGCGGTAAATTCTCTCATGATTTACGCATTACACTTCCTAAAGTAGAAAATAGCTAATTAAACCATCTCACTCCATATGTTTGGCATAATTCAATCACGCAACGCTTTTACATACCAATTTGTGGACGTTGGTAGCATATTAAAACAGTCGTAACCTAAAATGATCATGCCGGAACAAAACTAAACTAATTGTATAATAATTCTGAGTCACGTTAGAAGAATGAGTTTAATGGAAAATGCTGTTGGTAGTGCATTATATTGTTCTTAAGTTATATAAGAATTAATTAACGTTATTATATTGTTTGATGGCCTTAGAGTAGCTGAACAAAAAAGCGAAATTGTAACTTTTATTACTGCTTCCAATTTAAATTACGGTTCATTTCCTCAATCATTTTTGCCAATGCCACTTGCATTATGCTTACATTAAAATTTAACAACAAGTGTGCCGTGCTCTCGCTGCCAATATACGTTGTCCTTGCCAGTTATATTGGCATAACAAGTGCCAGTTTTTGCCAGGAATTGCGCAATGGATGCAGTTGCAACATGGGAACACGTTGTGGAGAAAACGTGTGTTAAAAATGTTACCGTCTCAGTTTTGGAGTGACCTACTCACGAATTTGTGCTGCTAATTTTAAAGCTTATTCCTCTTTTGTTTACAAAAAAACTTTGAAAGATGTTGATGAAGTCATTAGGCTTGCTAACAATCGTTCCTCAGTTACCTCTGACAGCAACCAAACATCAACTTTATAGCAAAGGGAATACAGATTACTATGAAGCAAAATCAGAGGTAAAATAGCTGTTGAATCTCTGTAACTGTTTTGAGAACTTATCTGAGTAATCTATTTCAGTATTCCTTAATATAGTTTACCATCTAGTAAGTCTAGGCAGTGTCTGTAATTTGTGTGGTACTGACAGACATTGCGCAATAACTAACATCGTCAGAAAACAAATTACTTTCTTAATTAAGTAAGACATTTCAAATTGGCATCGGACTTGGCATCTACCGTCTCAAATCACTTACTAAATTATAAAGCTGAAAAGTTTCTTTGGTTGAACGCGATTATCTCAGGAAATACTGGTTCAAATTGAATATTTCTTTATGCGTTGGATAGTCCACTTATCGAGGAAGGCTATAAGGTTTATAACATCACGCTACGACTAATAGGAGCAGAGCAGCAAGTGAAACCGCGGGGAACAGCTAGATATGTCATATTTGAAGAGCTTTTCCCAAACATCTGCTAACAAACCCTTTGTTGGGTACCACCTACGCTCCTGATTCAAGTAGGCATAAACAACTAAATTAATACCTGTTTATGTTAACGACATGGCCGTCGAATTATTTAGCTAACTTTCATATTTCTATAGCTAACAACGGAGCTGCGAATTATCCTCTTGAGTAGGCGTAAGAACACAAAGGTTATATTACGGAAGATGCGAAGTATCAGGACTGGATTAGATAGCATCCGGAGACTGAACTTTACAAAATCGTACTTCCTATGGCGACTAATTGATTTCTATACGAGTATCAAATTTTTTTCCCAAGTTTATTTTAGTATTTTTTTATTTATTTAACTCATAATAGTCATCACTGTTTTGTCCATTGCTGACTTCACATAAATATTTATTATGGCATTTCAATCACTTGTTTTTTTTTTTTTTGTTATCTTTTTAAACGTCTTCAAAAAGGAGAAACTGGTTCTGAATTCAATCGATATTCTTTTTTTATTTTCCTTTGTTGAATCTTGATGACACTTCTTGAACTAAAGGGCTCTTTATGGGGTCTCTGTAGAATATTTACTCTGTGGTGCCAATACTAAGAGAGAAAATTGCGAACTGCGAAGATCTGGTGTGGAGTTGTTGACAAGCGTAGGCGGAGTGTAGGCGATCAAGTCCTATCGGGTCAAGTATAACACGCTGTAGGTACTTATTAAAGCACTCTGCTAACTAAATACATGAGGAATTTTAATAAACCTTATGGCTGTGTTTTGCGTTGTTGGAGTCAATAGAGGCAATAGTTGAGCATGTCCACCTCCACTGTCCACACCCCTTTTGGTGTGGACATGCTAAACAAAATTCTTATTGTATGTTTTTAAATTTATTTTTTATCATTTCTGTGTGTGTCCAATATCAAATAAATATTTTATATTCTATTATATTAGTCATTTATGGCCTGTTTTGTACCGCAAAACAATAAAAACTTTAAGTTCTGTAGGAACTTAAAATATCGTTATTTTTCTGTCAGTTGCTTGAAGATGACAGTTGAGGCTGAATGATGACTTGAATTGTTAACTCAATTAATGATTAGTCGTGGTAGTTGACCATAAATATATTCGAGCATTTGATCTATCGCGTGATATTATGTGTTTATCAAATTGTAGTGTACGGTACCTATACTATCAGACATGAACAGGTGCAGTAATTGAATTTATGCATGTTTTAATATTTTTCTCTGTTAAAATTCACGAAACAGAGAAACACCTGTTTTTTTGTTGTTTGTAAACAGTTTCTAGTTTCGACTGAGTTAAATGTGCTGTGAAACGTTAAACCTTTGATGTAAGAATGATATAAATCATTCTAAAACCCTCACCCAACCCTACTATCAAATTCCTTACCCATAATTATGATAAAAATCAAATCGATTCACAATTCCATAAAAATCGAAAGGTAACGTATTCACAACACAATTGTCAATAAAAATAAACAACACTGCCAAAATAAAAAAAAGTCGATAAAATAAATTGTCAATGGTACAATGGTGAAACTAAAAAAAAAAACAGAAAACTGTCTATGATTTCGCAATAACTCACCAACTTCCTCATTGTTTGCAGTAGCTGTAGATGTAGCTGATAAGTTCATTTTAGCAAGAGTATCACTGTGATATAACATACACTGTCCCGTCAATACATCACTTTCACACTGAACGTAATGAAGAGCTGTCAGATGAAATGTTAAGTCACTAATTTTTAACACTGACAACACTGAGCTAGGGTTGGCAGAACTGATTGTCGGCACTGACGAAGTTATTATTTTTTTCTAGTCAAGTTCGTTTGTTGTAAACTTGGTAGAAATTACATGCAAGACAGAATCAACAGATGAAGAAAAGAAGGCTCAATTTCATGTTTGTATCATTTTTTGGTTTCACAATACACACAATCGTAAACAAAAACTGATTTATAGAAACATGCAAGAAGCCTTAAATAAACAAAGTCTTATATTTGATTGAATCTAAAATAGGTCTATTGACTCAAAATAAAAGCTAGTATTTGGCAGCGCCAATTATTTGAAGTGAGCTGAACCAAAATATAAAGCAGTGCCAAAAACTAGTTCTTTCACCCCTATACAAAAACCATAGAGCTTCGTCCATCAGTTATCGTTTTAGAACAATGATGCAACGAATTATTTTGATGATTATCAATTCGTAGCCTTAATTGAAATAATGTGAGGTAGGTAGTTATTTAACAACTGAATTTGATTAAGTGAATGCGCATGAGTTTCAGTTTTGTATTACTACAGTTACATCATAAAAAAGTACGAGTAAGTACTATTACTACTTTCGCTTCAAAGTCAAACTAATATTGTACGGTTGCTTTGTTTTTTGGTGTTGAAATAAAATGAGGTCTGAAATGCTATTACAAAAAGTCTAGATATTGTAACAATTGCAAATTAAAATATAAAATATACGTCTCAACTGTATTATGATTAAAACTCTTTCGTAACTAACCTACTTTCAGCTGTAAATAATTCATGATAAATTAAAAATATAAAACTATTCGTAATTCTAATCTTTTGTCAGCACAAAGAGACATTGTTCAAACTGGCACCATTTCGTTCTTGTTTACATCAAAAACAAGACAACAAATAATTTATAAATAGAACATGTCCAAACGTCAAGCTACAAGCGAATCAATCACTTGTAACAATTGTAGCTGGCCGGTAATACATCAGAGAATTCAATGTTAGCGGGACTTGAGAAGTCGAGAACTAGAATGTCCGTCCATACCGTTAGCCTGACAAATGTAATTAACGGATTATCTTTACAACAAAAGAATGTCGGTTAATGATCTGCTGGAATTAAAAACAAATATTTCATCAGCTTAATAATTTAAGCATAAAGTTTTAATATTTTTCTTAACGAGGTTATTTTATTTTTGTAGAAAAAGATCTCGATACGAAATCTTGTAAAATTATTTGTAAGAAAACTTAGATTTTCAAAAATAAAGTCGGGAAGTTAACTCAAGCCATTTAAGCCTTCAATAAGTAAGTACATGGTATGTCACGGTGATTAGCAGTCTACCAGTGTGTGGAAGTGAAACTGTCGTATGTTACCGACATGTATGACAGAACGAGTCTCGCTCGACGCCACTTTCCTTAACACGACACTTAGATTCCTGTGATTAATTCTAAGCTATAAAATACACCTAGAGATTATTGCAAAACTAACGGGTACAAGATTTAAATTAAATTAAAACCAATAAATCTCTCACAGATAAAAATAATCACCCATAGACTAAATTGGATGACATAGAAAAAAGTAGGATATGACCATAAATAAATGAGGAGCTAGGCTGGCAATAAAAATAACGGATTCTTTTTTTGAACTCAAAAATATTTTAGGAAATTAGCGATGCGTGCAAAGAAAATGAGTGCAGAAAACCACAGTCATCATAACATTATAATTGGTAAAATATAAAACTCGACAGTTAAGTGAGACATTGAACTTTATAAACGAGCAAACTTCAGCTTAAAAATATAATTTACGACTCGAAATAACACCAGAAAAACATGACTAATAGGTGTGGGGACTATAATTTAAATATTCTAGAATTAAATTGTTGTTATTCGATACCTATCGTTTTTAAAGTGTCCATTAACAATATAAACGAACTTCATAATAAATAGACTGCAAAAAGTATCGATGTCTAATGAGTATCGATTAGAATATAATTGCAGTCAATTGCAACAAGGTTATCCAATGCTGACCTATAAGAATCAGATCAATGTCGGTTCTTAATGAATAGGTAGTAGGTACCTACTTAGTAGGGTCACCGTAAAAGGTAGGTGGACATGTAAGGAGTGGCTCTGATCTCATAAGATGACTGATGTCTAACGCAGGAGTAATGACCTTCGATTCTTTTGAAAACCCAGTTCGTTCAAGGATAACATGGTTGGAATATTAAGTATGTGTACATAAAAGAGTAATAAAATATTTCTGAAGAAAAAAACTTAACTTGAAGTTTTTTCCGGAAACTTCAGTCAAAAATAAAATAAAGTACTCCTCTCAAGGCATAAAACCTGATCATAAACCCATAATTAAGTGCTTTGCAACCTTTCCTCGATATTTTTTACACGTTTACTGGTTTTCTGACATATAATTTACTTTAAACCACGCGTCTGTTTGAATTACTTTAAAAAACGTAAAAGATAATAATATCCAACCGCAAGACCATAAAGAAAAAAAAATAACTTTCTCGATGTTCAGAGAAATCACTGCCATTTTGTTATACAGGTGATAACTTATGCAAAACGTTTGCGAATTTGCGACATATGACCTTACTGCACATAACTCTTTGCTCAAAATGTTTGTTATGAAAAATAATTTCATGCGAGGTGAGCTTTATTTTTTGCTTGCTTATGCAAAATGCCAGGTACCAAATCGAGAGGCAGCCAATGCGAAGTAGTTTACAATGAATTATGTTTGAATAACGCCTACAGTGTTTGTCTAGAACAAATGTTTTAAAGATCAATTTGTGTGCGCAAATGCAATGGATTCTGCAGAGGTTATTTTTTAAATCGTATTTATAGTAATTCTGTTCGCAGAAATAGACACAGAATAAGGTCTTGAATGACAGAATCTATCTCAGCAGTTCATTATTATTAGATTATTTCCTACAGATACTTTAGACCTTAAACACGGTAAGCCAACAAACAATGTTATCAATTCTGAACCATTACGAACAATCTCAGCGTGCAATACTGCTTAACAATATCGGAACATTAGACAATATCTTGTCTACAAATGCATTTTACAGTGGCATAGATAAAACGTCGGTTTACAAAGAGAAACTGGTTACACAATCTTTGGTACATTACACAATTGGTGTAGAAAAATTAGTTACAATTATGGGTCAGGCTGATGGAGCTGTTATTGATGTAATTTTCTCCATTGACGTGTTTAATATAATTGAGGCACTTCAAATTGAATTATGATGTGTTTGCTCTGACACAAATAAAGAAAAATAGAAACTACAGCGAATTTAAGGGTTTATTGCTTGATTGACAAAAATTGGAGTATCAATTTACGAGATTTTGTATTGAACTGTTATCGAGTTACATCAGCATTTTTAATTGACCTGGTTTTAATGAATTATTCATGATAGGGTTTTATTTTGTAAAATCAGTTATAATGACTCTTGAGGAATAGTTGGGATTCCTTAAAGAATACCATTTTATTTCAATGTAGACATTCCTATTAAATAACCAAGACAAGAACAATTCAATCAATAAAACTTTCTACCGGCTGTTATAAGTTTCCCTTTACATCATTACAATAAAACCATCAGTAGTAATTGTTTCCATCTACAAGATGGCGGTAATAAAAACGTAATAGTTGTTAGATCCGATATCAATAGTGTACAATAAATGTTTGTCCCCAATAAAAAGAGGTAAAGCAAGTTCGTAATATGTATGGAAAACTAGTTTGGTGTCAACATTAGGTAAAAAAACAGTGAAAGTGATTATCTAATTCTAAAGGTATAAAGGTAGCGGAAATATGTGAACATTCCACATTTTAATAGAAACAGTTTCTAAAGTTTTTCATGGGTTCATTGAAACTTGAATGGAATCTAACGTAAGTTTTGTAAGCTTAATTGTATAAGCTTAAATTAGACTCAAACGTTATAAGGTAGTCGAAAAACAGGATGAATGAACAAAAAACACTTATCCATTAATAACCTAATCCTACTTTGAATATAATAGAGGTACAAATGGCGTCTTGCAAAGAATCATTATAAAAAGTACTCTTGAACCCTTGACTTTAAATGACGGTAAAGGTGAAGATAATTAAGACAGAATAGAAATTGATGTAATATAATATATTTCTACAACGAAGATGCTTAAAAGTATTAGACTAAGCTCAAGACTAAGAATTAAAACAAAGTCTCGAAGCGATTACATAACGGATTTATTGCATTGCACCAATCTTGAACACCGAATGCATAATCAAATAGTTCACCCACACAATAAAGTGTGAATATTATTCGATCGAACCAAGCTAAGAATTAAAATCACAAGGAAACAATTTCTGAATTGTGTTCACAGCTGGTAATTTATAAACATTTCAGACATTACTCGCCTAGGTCGGTTTAAGAACGCAGAAAACATATGAATAGTTTCCACTAAAACTACGTTTTTCTTTGCAACCAGCAATGCAATTTATGCTAAATTAGGACACCGTTGCAACCATAACACACTGCCAGAAGCGAAAGTCAAATAACCACTCATGCGCATCCAGTTTCACAGAACGAGACGAAATGCAAACGCAATAAAAATTACAAATTAATTACGAGTTAAACGGTTATGTAAAAATCCAATCAGTTTTCATGTTTACGAGGAAATTGGCACTGTTTTGAAACTTGATGTACGGACGCGAATCGGAAATGTAAACACGGCAACTCGCGGACGGAGCGACGAACGACGTGCGTCGCTTCCACGACCAGCTGTTACACTGCTCTGTACCTTTGAACACGAAAATACCTTCCAACCGCTTCAAGCGACCGATTACCAACTCCATCTATTAATACAACATTAATCATAAGCCGCTTGCAGCGCTGTATTATCAACTTCTATTTATCGAGTGATATCACCTTGGTTCTACACATTAAAAGTATCGGGTACGAAATTGATGGAGTTATAAAGATCAGTTAATCCATTGTTTTGTCGCAAAACAAAAGCTGTGGTCATCTTTAGATCCGGTATTTGAGAAAGACATGATCAACCTACTTTTTGTAATGAAAAATTGCTCGCAAATCCGCAATTACTTCGCTTTAATTAAAATACAGCAAGCAGGCGCAGATTTATAGCAGCAACAAAGAGAAAATTATAAAACGAACAAAACTTGAGAACGCGAAATGAAGACAATGATGGCAATTTGTCCCACAGTTTTGCGAAACAGAATCTTGAGACTGCAAATGCGCCACATGTTGGGTTAAAATTAAACAATAGAAAGTTGGGGACGACCACACGTCAAGATACGTGACAGAATCATTTGCTCACACTACAGTAATAAACTTCAAATGTTATCCATCACAAACTCGATACTATGTACTACATATTATTTGAAATGCGTGTTACGATTTGTCGTGTCCAAAAGCAATATAATAAAATTTCCAACAAGTAGCGGGCCTACATTTTTAATAATAACCACAAGAAAGCACGCTAACCATAAACAATACAAACAAAGGGAAAAGAAATGTGCCCTACGAAGTCCTAATCGAACAATTTGTATGGATCGCCTCCCAGTCCATCGGCGGAACATTATGTGTCCATCATAGCAATTGCATTGCCTTTTCTGTTCGTATGGCTATCGTAACTGCATTCCTAATGATTATACCTTGTTTGTATGGCATTACGGCTTGTCTCCTGGCAATTAGTAAGTACTTAAATAATTAGTTTGTCAGCCTTTTTGTTGGTTTCGAGTATATCCGGGGTTATGTTCTTCTGTGAAAGGATTGAGCTGCTGTTTGTTTAAAACCGAACATGGTGAAAGGAATTATGGTCTCGTTTCTCCAAGGATATAAAAAGTTTTGTTTGAGATCTGTTGTATTGTCCAGTTACTTGGTGGTTTTCAAGTAAATGATGCTGCTCTGGTCATTATTACAGAATCCCACAGACATACCTAATCTACAAACTTTGGTAAACCTACATTCGACGCGGTTTGTCGAAGATACAGGCTAACTGGCAGAAAAATCAAATGCCATCTGTTGTGGCATTGTTCTTTTGCCGTTCGTTTTACTATTCAAGGAATTAGTCCAACACTAATGAGGTTGCAACTGATAGGCCAAATATCTGTCCAGAATCTGGAGCATAGATTTTTGAGATTCTTGAGCTTTTAAGGGCCGATATAACTTTGAGCAGGAAATACCTGAAGGTCTTTGCCAATCCACAATTAAACAGATACATTGTAAATTCTTATAGATAACTTATCAGTCCCAGATAATACTTCTAATATTTTAAGAAAACATTACTCAAAGACAAAAACAATTATCTACTTGTTATCTTTATTGCTTTCTAATAATTTTCTGATAGTAACTTCTTTTTCTTGCAATACATAATCTCTACCCACGTTTCTTTTGGCCTTGGCGAGTTTGACATTAAACAGTGCAAATATCATACCTATCTATTAAACTAGGCTGACAATAGTTGGCTCCATTGCCAAAGAATGCATTAACCGCCATTTTGAATGACGTCACATACATGTTCAACGAGATAACCTTGTGACGTCGAAATAATTATGTTGGAGTTAACACTGACTTTGCGTTGGGGTCCTAATTTTTTTTAAATTTCTAAAGTAAATTCATAGTTTTATATCAAAAGTGTTTCTTCCTATTTTATCGCTTTGAGATATAAAAAAACAAGTACTTTATCAGATTGTGTTCTAAGTGGATGATATCATATTCAATGAATTACCTATCATATAAAAAGATAATTCTTTGATCTTCACTTGTCTTCATTGGAGGAAGTTTCTAAACTACATAATGTTAGGTACATATAAATATGTTTTGTTCCATTTTCCTATTAAGTATTGTCGTTATATTTCCACGTGCGTGAAGTTGTCATAACATCAAAGTGTTAAATGTTTCCGTCACGCTCTGTTAGCTTGAAGATCTGAGCCAATGGAACATCGGGCGTGACGGAAGATTTAATGAGCCATTGATCCGGATCATTTAAGACATTGTCATATATAGATTTAGACATTATGCTGCCTTAAATATGAGACCAATAGAAAAAGGAAAAATTTATGCCACACTACATCTAAATACACCCTGTATAATGTTGGGCCACAAATACACCCTGTATTTTAAATCAATTATATTTCTGAAAAAAAAAAAACATAAATAGAATAAAACTCACATTTCTGAGGCTTTCTAAACTCTTGAACGATAATCAAGAATTTGGTAGAAATCACCATTTCAATTTCAATTCACTGGGCAAGTTAATTCGATGAAAGCCAAAATATTACTGACGAGCTAAGTATTCTAGGTACAGCATCAGAATGGTTACTTTATAATTATTTATCCTTCCATTGATATGTCAATGATGTCATCATTCGTGATGTTATGTTTACTTAGACAGGAAAAAATCTAGTTGTTGAAGTTTTGCATTAAATTCTGTGTTTCACACCTACTTTGTATTGAATTTCTGTTATTTGGTTTCGTAAGTGGCTTGTGGTTAAACAAAAAAGGTCCTATATAACTGAAACTGTCAAATTACTTATCGATCATTTACGTTCTATTTTTGAAATCAAACTTTTTGCATCATCAGTGGTTTGGGAATAAACAAAAGAGGTCATGTAAAACTGAACCTGTCAAATAACTTATCGATCTTCAACGTTCTATTTTTGAAATCATACATTTTTTATTGATTGTCTTTTATTTATAGAGAGTGAAGCCATAAAGGAAAATGGTGCAATCAATATTTTCTTTCATTGAATTTTATATAAAAGTCAACATATTTCTTTGTTTTACGTAAACGGTATTTTATGCTAATACCTGCATTATCTAGTGTACATACGTAAGTCTGCAGACTGTAAAGTTTGCATACATGTGTCGCAATGTAGATTTTGGGGTTACACATGCTATGAACTGTTCATGTAAATTTAATTATCAAGTCAAAGACATAAGGCCTAAAGTCCTTTGCCAGTTTTATGTAGTGGACTAAAATAATATTTATTTTGGGACATACATTGGTTAAAAGAAAATAAAGTGAATGCAGGGGTTACTGGTTCTTGTTACATTTTTAGAATAATAATATTGTACGCATTTAAAGCGTTTACTTATAAGATTTTATCTACAAATAGAGCATTTGAAATGGGGCTTAATTTAAACTAAGTGCTTGTTGAGTTTTTTTTGAGAGGTTTATTTTAAGGTCACCTTCGATATTCCGTTTTGATCTGTACCGGCTGCTCCGATATGTGCTTCTATTTTAATGAAATCACAATATCAGAAAATCGGTAATTTCAGAAAAGGGACATTAAAATTTGATTTTTTATAGATGATTTTGATTGCAACATTCTGTAACATGGAACTACCAAATCTACTAAAATCCTCCAGTAATTTATTCCCAATCACTTTTATAATGTTGGTACAATTTTTGAAACACGCGAAAATTACCCTATCACTAACAAAGATGCGGGTTGTGCAAAAAAACGGCAATAGTGTGTCCACACTTTCGTAGTTGGCGAGACGGTTCCGCTTTCGTAGGCAGAAATAGATGGAGACGAACGAATGGTCGTGTGATCGCCCGGCGTGTCGCCGTTTCCGGGGTTCAGGGTTGCTACTATAGACAATATTTGACATAGAGGGAATAGAAAAAGATGGCCACGCCAAACGGCATTCCGATATTTTAGTTTTGGATTCTCGTCTTTGTTTCGTTTGACTCTAGGTCAAAAGCAAACCTAGCTTGAATTAAATTAAAATTGTGAGGCAGTCTTTTAGGGTACGATTGTCGTTGTAGGTTTCAGGTAAAAGTTTTTGCTATTCGTGAGTACTTACTTTCTAACGCTCAAAGATTATTGTGGTATTCAAAATCAACCTGTTATTAAGTTACTTACTATATTTTTTAAGGAAAAAAGAGAAACTACATTATCTCTTTCTTCCCTTAGAAATATCTTAGTACAATAACAGTGTTCCCTTTGTTATTATTATTTTCATTCCTAACATTAAAACTTACATTATTATCCTATTTTAAGACAGTTTCTCTTGCTAATATAAGTATAGTAACTTCCAACTTGCTCTAAGCTTCACATTAGTTCAGCTTACCTTCTCTATGGTACAGTTAATACTCTGAGTGTCACCCATGTAATGTCACACCACATAACACTTCACATTTGAAACTATTTACGTAAGCTTACACTTCAAAGGACGAAGCAGTAGCCTGTTAAAGGGTTAAGTAAAATGTGGTAAGTAAAGTGCGAAAGGAGATGGAGGGTTAAATTGGTTAACTTTATATTTGGACTGATAGCAGACTGACTGTCATTAATAATGAGGGACTAATCGATGACTTATGAATAATTAAGTAGTTAGAGGATTATCGATGCGTACATTTTTTTAACAGATTTAAAATAAAGGACGAGGTTCTCAATTCGACTTTTTGTATTTATTTAACGTTAGGAACAAGATGTCTGATCGATTCCTGACTAGATTTCCTACTTGTACGTGTATATAATTTGTCCATTTAGACACACTGCACGACTAAGACAATCTGACAGTCTCTGTAATATAGTTAGGTACGTGTGTGACTATAATACTCCCTGCAATTTCAGTAGGGGTCTATTGCTTCGGGGCCTTTAATAAATAGTTGAGTATGACCAATTAAACAGGTATTTAACTTCATAAATATAAAATGGCAGCCCTAATTTATGAGCGGAGGCGAGGATGTTAACGGTTTGCAACTCGTACAAGTCTCTGAACTACCGAAATAAAATGACATCAAAAGATAAGCTGTTAAGCCGATGTCCCAATTCATGCGCGCTATATTATGGTACATGTATTTTTTGGACTTTAATTAATTAACGATTATGATAATGCTTGTCTCGAAATATGAAGTATACCAACATAGAAAATGATTTTTTTTAGGTTATATTTTCGTATTTCACTACGGATATTTTTTTGATCAGGTAACCCCTATTTCTGCATTTGAATTTGATAGGTGGGGACACCTCTTAACACTATGTTTCCGGCCATTCATAATTCCGCGACTCAACGATCAAATGGCTCAAATATCCGCTTTCGGATTGTATCTTACGTTTGTATGTACTAGGTATGTTGTTTTCAAGATGTAGAACTATAAACAGAGCATGGGATGTAAGTAAACCTCTATAGATTAAGACATCATAGATTAGTTTCCGGCTACGACATAACTATGATATAAACCACATGACATAATGTGAAAGTACATTAAATCCAAACTTGATTACTTTTACATAACATCGATTCCCTTACAAAACGTTCTTCTGTACGACATGCAATTTGCGGACAAGAAAACCAGCTTTTGGTATAATTTACCGTCCCTCCATTTTAAAAAATAAATCAATAGAAGCAAAGACGTCGTCTGAAAGTCCAAATAAGGATGTCAGCCTTGATCGCGACCGAGATTGGACAATAATCGCGCGTTTCGTTCGGAAACCGGTCGTAACATGAGTAACCGCGGTTCACGACCACCAACTGAACCGAGTTTTGCATGAAACAAGATATTCATGCTTACAGTTGCGTTCATAATGCAATTGCATTGTCTTGTCATGTTATTTTTTTATGTAGTTTTTTTTTTTCTGTGGCTAGTGAGCTGTCAATTTGAGGTTGACGTGAGTGACTTTTGTGGTCGTTTGACACTGTTTGCCGTTGCTGTTTGCTCTATCTAAGTACAATCTTTACCTATAAAAGCCTTTCTCTGTCACTTAATGTGAAGATTTCCATGCTTTCCCAAGTCGGTAATTCAGTATTTCCGTTACATTTAACAGGTAGCCTTATGTCCAGTTATTTATGAAGTGTACTAACCTCTAACGTCTCGTTGCAAAGTGGTAGAAAGCGAGCCGCCTGCCAGAGCCGCATCTAATAGGTTGATATTTTCCCGGCATTGACTGACGATCTCCGTCTGTGCAACGAAAAAATAACGTTTGCAAAAAAGAAAAATAACTCAAAAATAAAACATTTATGTAATATATTTAGCTGTTAACATATTTTACAGTAACTTACAACAATTAGACTTAAGGCTAACTCACTTTATAATCCATCACATCTTCGTCTTTGTCAACACCATTCAATTAATTTATTTGTACAAAGTGTATGAGAACAAACATGCAGCATTCGTTTGTATTTATTCAGAGATTCAATGTGTATGCAATCATTGCCCAAGCTATCAAGTACTAAACGCCAAACAAATATTAGAAAAGCAGAAAAAGGCCCACTGCAACTGTAGGGAAAGAGAACTTTCGATATTCGAAATCTGTGTTCTTAATTTGAATGTACTGTTTTTTGTGTAGTATTTAGAGAAGGGTGTTAATTGACTGAAACTCAATATTTAATTTTAAAATTTTGCGTTTATTTTTCAACCATTTATACAAAGATCACTTGGTTCTTTAACATTTTGTAAAAAAATAAGATCAATTAACAACCTATCCCTATTCAACATAATATTAATACATGTACAACTATGCTGTGAGATGTAGGAGTTCAGTCAAATCACATATTACAAGAAAAAGTAATTAATATTATGCGAAGTTAAACGTAATAATCATACAAAATACAACCAAAGAATAAGTAGACTATAGACAAAGTAATTCTAATGTTAAGTACGTAAAATTATATCACTCAATGACAAGAATTCACGTTATTCAATAACGATGTACCAAGTCTACTATATAAATAGAAATAAATATTTTGAGCGATTGCGAATGATTTATTCCTATTTCCGAACTGACTCGAAAACGTCAAATGTGACAGCTGTCAATTTGACATTTCAAGTTTTTCAGTCGTTAGATTTAGAGCTAAATGCGAATGATTTTAAACCCAAGAAGCGTTCAGTACCTCAGCACCTAACTTAAGACTAAATAATTAATAAAATAACGCTTTCCCTAAAATTTTGACTGGACCTAGCACCATACGTTATCACCACCAAAATAGATGAGGATGATTAAAAAAAAAGAAAAATTCAGGCAGTTAGTAAAAAAAAAACTACACAAATCACAATCACACAACAAACGAAAACGATTTAATGTTAGTAAAAAGAAAAAAAAAATCAAACACTTAATAATGGAGTAGAAAATGATTTCTTTTAGTTGTGATTCCAATCATGACAGTTTCACTCGTGTACTAAAGCCAAAAATACTGATATTTATCTAGTATTATAATCATGTGAGCAAAAATCAAGAAACTAATTACAATTATTGTGAAACTGTCACAATTTAGGTGAAATAAATTAATAAGTTAGTAATTATTTATCCTTATGTCTACTGCGATAGTCAGACTTGCGTATTCACTAGCATTTACAGATTATTAACTATAAATGCTTGCAGTTTGTACATAAATAAGTATTCACTTTTAATTACAACTATTCACACTATAAGTACTCATGTCATATATTGGAATGTCTATTAGAGATCGTGGTTACTCCTATCTACCTATGCATATATCTGCTTACATTTTTTACATGCATTTGTAAAATGCAGCTAAACCAAGCTGACAATTGACTATCAGAACAAACGTAACATTTCCTATAATTAACTATAAAAATGAGTTCGTTGTCAATGCGTATTTATAGGCACGTATATGTCATGCACGCGTCTGACGATCGCAGCGAACCTAACGCGTATACTTACATAAATAAGGATAAATATCACACAAGCCCAAGCCAAATGTCATTGGAGATGTATGTAAACTATAACTAGGACGGAGAAGGCGGCGACGGCCAGGCAGAGCCGCGCGCGCAAGCAAGCGGGCCGGCGAGTCACGCACGACATGGCGTCGTCGCTGTCGGAGTAGCTACTACTGAAATCGGTATCGAATTGTGTCCTTACGTAGTCGAACGCGCGCAGCAGGTCGGGCTCGGCGTCGCAGCGCGCCAGCTGCGCCTGCGCCGCGTCCAGCGCCGCGCCCGAGCGCCGCAGCAGCGCGCGCGCCGCCTCCACTGACTCCGCGTCGCCCGAGCAGTTGCGGCGACTGTGCTTCTTCGGACTCGACGACTCGTCCTCGGAATCCGCGCTCTCCGTCGACCTTCGTCGTAGCTCCGACAGAACGATCTTTTGCAACTCTGATTCTCCGTCCTTGTCCACCCTCCTCCTTCTGTTCAGCGAGTCTAGTATGTCAGGGCGGTTGTTGACCTCGGTGTACTCTAGCGAGCTGTTGATCTCGTCGCTGGTCAAGTTCGAGCTGTGTCTCCTGCGGCTCAGAGCCTGAACGTTCAGTAGGTCAAACTCGGGCGATCGCTTGCTGTTCTTGCGTTCGCTCTCCGAGGGTTTGCGGCGTCGTACGCCCTCGCTGCTCTCGATGCTAGTGTTGTTTCTAGATCGTTCTAGACTGTCGAGGAGAGACTTTTTGCGTTCAGCGCTGGACATGGACTTTTTGGGTTTTCTGGAGGTTTCTATGGGCGAGTTTCTGGTGGGTCGCTTGTATCTGGGGAGACTTCGTTCCCGCGACGCGTCGGAGGGAGGGCGGCGGCGCCGGGTGCCGGAGGGGCTGGTGTCGTGCTCGGGCTGCGCTGACAGGCTGGAGCAGCAGTCTGACTGTGAGTCCAGGAAGGCTCGGTAGTCATCGCCGAACTCTAGGAGACGACGTGCTGCGTCAGAATCGGGAGCTTCCGAATATGGTTCCGAGTTGTATTTTTCCTGTAGAAAGAACAATTAATTAGTTAGAGAAGTCTGTCAAGTTTTTACTAGTGTCATTTTGCAGTAGCGTGATAAAATTGGTTTAATCTCTAAGCTCGAGTTCTTAGCCAATAACAACAAAATCGTCAACCAACCTGATAGAAATCCCACGCCTGCTCCGAAAACGAGCTATGCTCTTCGGTTCCAGCGGTCACACTCTTATCAATATCAGAGTCTTTGTCTATGGACAAGTCCCACAACCGACTTGGGTCCCCTAAACTGAGGGTTATGAAGTTCCTCTCCCTCTCTAGACTCCTCGCTAGTCGAGGCCTCACGGGTCCTCCAGCGGGGCCTAGTTTGAAGCTCGGGGCCACAGGCTCGGCCTCGTTTTGTTCTGGAATGGCACTGTCGGGTTCCCGGGTCGATATGTGGGTCTTTTCGATGCTCTTGCGCAGGTGTGCGATGGTCGCTAGTTGTTGTTTGATCAGCTCTTCATCGCTGTCGTTGCCTGATGTTGATGTTGTGTCGAACCTGTTCAAAAAGTTGTGGAGTTAGATCAGGTGCCTTAGAAGTCCAAGATGTCAAAATGGCATGGATAAAAGTTTATTTTCATAATTATTTAGACAAAGATTTGTAAGGTGTCCATTCCAATGCTTTCCTGTCAAACTTATCTCTCTTTTTTAAGCAACCAAAGGAAAGAAGGAATGGAAATTGTACAAGAAAACTTTTTCATAATTAGTAAGATTTTTTGGATAATAATCATCTAAATCTTTGCAGATACTGATGAAAAATTAAGTGAATGACATAAGATATCTTTATGATTTTTTTTATAATGTTCCAAGGATAAATAAATTGGGTCAAGGCCATCTCATTGCAAACAAGTATATCATAGAAGTTATAAGGATCATTTTTGTTTGACAAAAAAGTAACTTGGTGTTAACTTAGAAGAAGTATAGCTCAGTTATTCAACAAACCTGCTCTTCCTACTAGTAGCGGGGTCACTAGCGGCACTCCTCTCATGTTTGTCCTCGATCTCTGGACTCAATCTTCCACAGAAAGAGAGTGACTTCACAAGCCTCTCTCCTCTCCTCACGGCGGTGTTGTTGCGACGGAGCTTCAGTCTCTTGCGTCGGAGCCAGCCGTGCTTGTCTCCAGCTTCCACGCAGGATGTGCATGCTTCTGTCATTGTGTTGGTACTTGAGACGTGGCCCTGGGTGGGGAATAATATTGTAAATATGTATAACATCTAGCTTTTAACCGCGTTAATTTAGAATTTGACAAAAGATTTGTGGATATGTAGCGTCATCTATAGCCAACTTTATTGTTGTTTTTTTTCGGGATGATTGGTCCCCTAAGTCAGTTACTTTCTGAACACTTGACAACGTATAAGCGAAACTTTTGATCCTATTGCTATACATCTGGCACCAATCCAAACCATGGGTTAATACTGTGAAAACCTGGATGGAAAAGCCCTATAATAAACGAGTCATCAAAGATTTCATTACCAGTTCAGCAGCAGCGTTGGCACAGTATTATACATGTACAAGCCAGCAAAATGATTCTGCGATATTTACAAAAGTGGGCATTTTAGTTTTGTTTAAAATGTTGTCTAATGCTCGAACAAATAACCCTTCATTAAGTGGTGCTGCATTTCAAGACCTTATAAAACAAAACATAAAAATGGACAGTTGAAGAACATGTAAGAATTAAAAGCAGAAGCTAAAGGATTCCTTTGATATTTTTAGTCCAATTTGACGTGAGACATAGATTTTGATTCCTACATAAAAATAAGCAAAAATACCTGTACAGTAGTCGAGCTTCCTCGGAGTTTGCAGTTCGAATTTGAAGGAGTCACTCTTTGAGGAGATGCGAGGGTGTTCAAAGCAGATTCAGATATTGACATGTTGTGTGACATAGCGGCAACGTCGCCGGCTGTGGGCGTGGCCACGAGGGATGCGCCCGCGCCGCTCAGCTGAGACAGGCAGGACACTGACCACGGCCGAGCGCTGTTGCCAGCTCGCTTCTTGCGCAGTGTTACCTAAAGCGAGAGTTTTCCTCAACCGTTTGTTATGTACAATGTGCTTAGAAGTTAGTCAAATTCAGTGGCAATGTGATTTGAAGGTTATTACTGTAAGAATAAGGTCAAATTGCAGTTTGAATGTTTTAACAATTTAGTGAGAGATTCAAAGTTAATTTGACTTCTGAACATGGAGTTAAAACAATTAGTCACAAAGCGAACACGATATTAGTCTTTATTGTATGTTTATACAGTCTATTTTACCTTAGCATGATGCGTGGGAGTTACGGTGCAGGTAGATGTGCTCATGTCCATGGATGAATGTATGTTTCGTTCTTCAGATGTTAGGGATGTGTCCACTTCGCTTTCTGTTGTGTATTCTCCTGAAGCATCGTAGCTTTCAGCGCCCTGAAAGAAAAAGACCAATGGTATGGTTTTAATAACGAAGAAACTTTCGGGAAATAAATGAAATTGTTTTTGGGATGTAATAGAACTTTCCGAAGGTTGGAAACCAAAGTGGAATTCTTATTTGAATTACCAGATAATATGAGAAATACGCAGTATTCAGTAAATAATTAACTTTTAGAGGTCTAGAAACATAAATCAAATTCAAGACGAGCTTGGGTCATCCATTATACCGTATGTACGTAGTAGCTACGAGAAGCCACAAACAGTAAAAGTAGAACGAGCAATAAATCAATTTAAAAAAGTAAGGACCTTAGCAAATTAGATCCAATTGCCCCTCATAACAGAATAAGGTGTCATTTATCAATTTTATCACCAATTTCATTTAACAAAATGATCATTGAAACTAACCTGGTTATTATCATTCTTGCCTTCCGAACTCTGGTTCAACCACTCCTTGATTCTCGACATTTTGTTTCTACTAACATTCTTCCCTTCTTCCTCAAAAGACAATGGCTTGAAACTCCTTGGTCCCTTTTTCTTTGACATTGCCTGCTTCTGTACTAACTCCTCAGCCTGATTCACCAATCTTTCTATATCCTTACATCTTTCTAGTCTTAACAAATCTGGGGTTGAGGACTCTAATTTAGGTTTCGGTGATGGTGGTTTATCTTCCTTCTTGTCATCTACGGGTAGTTCGCATTGTATTTCAACTGATGACGTCATTATATCCGTTGAGTCTTCATTCCCAATTTTGGCACCTTCAACATAAGTCCATTCTTCTTCTGAAGATTCCTCTTGTGATTTCTCTGTTTCTATCATTTGCCTGTCTGAATCTGTGTCGTGGTGTTTGAAGTAGAATGTTGCTAGATGTTTGGACTTTCGATCGGTTTGGTTGAATTTTGATGTGTCTACTGGTTTTTTTCTTTTAATGACCGTAGGTGGAGTTTTCACTTTTTCTTGTACGCTCACGTTATGCACATCTAAGCCTGGAAAAGAAACTAAAGCTGTACGATCGAATGCAGACTCTCAGTGTCCATTTATTTATAAAACAGTGGGTTTTCAATACAATAACACAGTGCTGTTGTTTTTAAATTCAAATCAGTTGAGAGTTCAGTGTTTGTGTGAATATGAAAAGCAGCGTTGTTATTGTTTGTATGGTATATAGGCTGATATTTTGAACAGATAACTTAAACAGGCATTGATATTTCCTAAATAATGGTGATGGTTCTGCCTACAGATGATTCGTATAGCTTTTGTTTGCTAAGGAAAGCTGACTAATATGATTCTCAACCAAGTCTGCTGTGGAACTGAAAATACGGTATCAATCATGAAGTACGCCACGTTTAAAAAAGGAAAAGTAGACTTTCTGCTGGGTATTAATTCCAATATTCTTTTTGTACAACTTTACACTTTATAGTACTAAGAATATAGTTTGTTATTGAATGGTCATCAGCAAATCCTGCCCTATTCATTGTCCTGATATAATGTAAATAAGTCTGGTGCTGTTCATATGGCCTTTGCTCAGGTCGCCTACTATAACGTCTTAAGCGTAGGTCCGCTGTGGGAAAGCGATAGAGCTACACAAGTCGTCTAGCGCCATCTCTTTCTGACAGCTGAACTACTCTGGCTTTAAGACGCCATGGTAGGACACCTTGGGGGGTATCACAACGTCTTAAAACCAGGCTTGTACCAGTGAGTGAACGAGATGGCGCTAGATGACTTGTATAGCTCTGTCACTTTCACTTGCCGGAAGAAGCTTGGTTTTAAGACGTTGTAATACCCCCCCTGATCAGTTTCTTACTCATTAAGACAGGATGGTCTTACCGTCAACATGGTCAGTAGCAGGTACGGTCTGGTCGGTGGCCCTAGACGTGACGTCACAGGCGCCGGGCACTCGTCGTTCGTCCGCCATGTTGGTGAAGCGCGACCGCTCCAGTTCTGACTCGCAGTCCGATCCGAAGCCGCGCCACGTGTACGTTAGCACATATTCTTGTTCCTCCTGTAAAAATGGAGTTGGTTAGTCAAAAATACAAAAGTCGTTAATAGTTGGGAACTGCTTATTATCTGATGATTGAGTTTAGCTAAAGTTATGTCAACAGTTTGAGGAACATGATAAAGAACGAGGTCCGACCTTGATGCCTTTGAGCAAGCTTACCAAAGCTTGTAGATCCTATTATGGCTCGTAAATCGGTGGTGGAAGACCTCTTTACAAGGCATATTGAGTTAATAAGAGGACACGTTTGTTTAGAAGCGACCAATCACTCATGGCTTTTCTTTTTCTCTTTCGTTCATTTAGGGATTTTTATGGAGCGAATTGCATCTCCTCGCTAAATAGTTCCAACAACGGGTCTAACTTAGTAAACGAACAAAAGTGCATTTGCAACTGTGCCAGTAACTCCAAAACTACTGGAACTGTCATCTAGCGTGCAGTTTCTTCTCCTTGCACTGACCGGGGGCTGCACTTTAACCATCGACTGCTAAACCATGGCTAGTTTACAGCTGTTGCTGATGATATCTTACCTCAGATGCAGACTGTCTGCTGTCTAGCGAGCTGTCTCTGCGCCTCGTATTGACCGGGGTCCGTTGTCTGCGCGGCGACCCTTTTTTGCTGAGACGTGGCTGTTTGAGAGCTGGCTCGTCGTCACTGTCGCTTGCAGCTTCTACTGAGAGACAACCCTGGAATAAGGAAAAGGAAAGAATTGGTAAAAGTTATAAATCAGACCTAAAATGAATATTTGGTAATGTGTAATGTCCCCAGAAATTGGCCGTTATATGCTGCATTGCAGAATTTTAAGAACAAAAGAGAGTTCGATCATAAATATTGTAATGATGATGCACATACTAAACGTCAAAGGTACCTATATTGCTTTGTGACTTTGCCGATGCACTTTTGGTCGCCACTGTACAAATAAGTGTGTGTGCGTTCATTAATAAGGTCATCGAATCCAGAATTACAACACACTTAATTTTATAGTTCAACAACTTATTCTCAAGAGTACCAACCAACCATAAAGTCCGATCACACGATCATAATTATTCATAGTCACAATCATAAACTCCTCCAATATTTACAACTCCCATTCATACGATATCCAACCAAATGCATTTAAAAATTTAATTTATGACCAATAAAAGTCATTTTAAGATCCCGCAGATATTTATAGGGAACCACAAAACGATTTATATTAACCCTCAAATAGTCGTAACTATCCCTATGCGAACTACTTAATGGGTCAACGGTATCCTAGCAACGGGGTATCATAACATGGTCTCTGTTTTAAATTATTTATTTCTTTATGACAGGTCACGTGACCAACCCTTTAATGTTCGTGTGGTCTTACGTGCTATTGTTTTGTAGCTAAAACATTTTTTGTGGCTCTAATGGAATTTTTGTGTCCTTGGTCAGTTCACTGTGTTTGTGTATTTTTTATATCGTATTTGGTCAAGTAAAATGTCAGAAATAAAATAGTCTTTTTAACATACGTAAGCAAAACACGCCTGCTACTATGCGTTTTCGGCCACGTTTATAAAAACTAACCAAACTAACTTAAGGCTGCATATTCTGAAAGTTGGCAACGTCGCAAAAAGCTGTCAAATAATTACAAGTTTTAATTAATTTGGCAAATTTTCTGTATGAAAACAAGAAATATCGCTCTGTAGTGCACTAAAAAAATGATGTAGGAATGCAATTAAAACACTGAATTTGATGTTGTAACCGTTTCCGGTGTATAAAAGGCATTTGGAAAGCTTCCAAATGCTTTTTCTACATCTAAAACTATATATTCGGTGTTACGATATTAATTATTGCATTCCATTATCAATTTTTTAGTGCACTACAGAGCCATATTTCTTATTTTCATACAGTAACAATGCTAAATTAATTAAAACTTGTTAATATTTGACAACCATTTGCGACGTTGCCAGCTTTCGGAATATACGCTCTTAAGACAGGCTTCAACAATTGATGTTCGTTGTATGAGAAGTTTCGATGTGCCACAATTATATATGGACGGAAACTGTTACTTTAACACCTGTTTAAGCATACTTAAAATAACTAACACTATTTATAGAAGGACTTAAGCCGTGGCCAATATGAGACTATTAAGGTAAATCAACAGGATTAACATCTTAACAGAAAATACGTATTCACCATATTAACAATAAATGGAATCCAAAAACAAAACTCTAGAAGTCGCATTCCTGATGCTGTACAAATAACATTAAAAGAAAAAAAAACATTATAAAAAACTGAATTTACAAAAAGAAAACAAATGAAAGTCACAGAATTTGTCACCCCTATCGCCGCGCCATTTCACTCAATTACCTCCAATAGAAAGGGATGATTTAATTCTCAACGCCGGCGTGCCGGTAGGGGTCTAGTCGTGTTTGCAAACAGCACCGGGTGGTTGATTAGTCTATTGTGCAGTTGAGTAATGTGCATGGAACTATGGAGTTGCATGCGCTTTTTAGGAGAAAGGGGGAAACGTAACGCATTTCTATAGGGAACTACCATGCATGAATACTCGTGATAGTTGGTTTGAAAGGGATTTAACGGGTAAAAAAGGTTGAATATTCGTGAAGATATAATATGAAGAGTGGGAAAAGAGAATTTGCAAATCATGCAGTTATTTACATGGTTTTTTTTAGAAAGGATGGACGGATTAACTGCATTATGACATGGCTTTAAAGTGGAACTGCTAAAGAATAATGGAGATGAAGCGTAGAAGGAGAGAGAAGACGTCATCTTCGTCAGAGAATGATAATTAACGTTTTTGAATATAGTCCTACAGTCAACTTTGAAAATTACACAAAAGAGTTTGTCGAATTGAAAACAAGATGAATTTCAATTGATTGAAGTACAAGAGTATGTTAGTATCGATCTCGAAGATGAACTAAGTAGTCATTCATTTAATGGCGTAGACTATAGTAAAAAATGGTATAAACAACGTTAAATTAAGCCACTCATACCTGATTATCAATCCTAGCGAGACAAGCTTCCAGATGGCACTGCCACTCAATCGCCCGCAGATACAGCAGATGCCAGCGTCGTTCAAGCGCACGCGCAGCGTCACCGCCGCCGCACAGCCGCACCACCGAGCTCACGATCCGACCGTGGCATTCCACGTCGCGTTGCAATACCTGAGGAAGAAGACATGGAAGGTGTTATTGATGAATTGTGACAAGAGAGTTTTGAATCTGGCCGATATGATGGTTTTAAATTTGGAACTCTTGACGGCTCTGAATTGACATGTCTGATTGTCTGGCGTAGAATGAAGATCATACCGTAAATTGATGGGATAAAGCTGGACCCGAATTTATACTAGCGTGGTGGTATTACAGCCTTGAGCCTACTTCCTCTTGCAGAGAGAAAATCAGTATTCAAGCAGTAAAATCGTCTTAGGCTGATTACACTAATAGGTAGGGAGAGAGACTAAAACACTGAATGGGTCAGAAAAATGTATAAGTACTACAGTAATTTACTCCATAATATAAAAATTGGTCAATTTAATACAGTATCGTCATTTGTTACCTCTACCCCATTGTTTCTAATTTAAAAAAAGAGATCACCGTTCCGATAAAAACATGCTTAGGTGAACAAATTGACAAAACACAAAAACTTTTTAACAAACACAATACAAGTATCGATACCCATCAAAATAAGAATGCGGATCTCATAATAAACAAGATCGTAGTTTCCGATACGAAAATAGTTGCGTAACACAGAACCAATATTATAGAGAAGCCGGCCCTAGCCTTTAAATCGAAAAGAAGAAAAAATAACCTCAAAGTTTACACAATAAACGATGGCGGTACGAAGACTGGCCAATCAAAACTGACAATGGCCGTTGACACAATAAGTCAGAAACATTTAGTTGGAAAAAAAATATTGAAAATCGAACAAAGGGCGGAACGTGCTTTGGTAGTACCGCACGCGCATTTGACAGCCGATATCACGGTTTTTAATCAACAATAAAAATGTCTTCGAGAAGATGAAAAATTCTGATTTAAATTGATAATATTTTCCTGTTCCAAAAATGTTTCAGTGTTCTAAAAATTCCAAGTAAAAAAAAGATTTCTAGGAACAACTTGTTATTGGCTCGTGGTCTTAAAAAGCGTGAAATCAAATAGTATGCCTGTCACGTACTATTCGCATTTTAGAAACTTATATTCTTAACTGATTGTTAAGAAATCTAGTGTCAGCATTATGTTGCAAAACTGAGGATAAAAAACTAACAAGGGGCAAAAGAACGAGTCTAGATACAACATTTTTGAAGAAAGAAACAAAGTTGAATCGCCGAAATTGTATCACGCGCATGATTTCCGGACGACTATACCAAATTGGATATTTTTATTGTGAGATTCAAGCAAAACCCACCAGAAAAGTAGGAAATACACTCGTGACAACACGTGATAAACCATGACGTCTAGCGAAAGTAGTTCCACTGTGGGAACGAGATGGCGCTAGAAGACTTGTATAGCTCTGTCTTTTTCTCACAGTGGAACAACTTTCGCTTGAAGACGTCATGGAAAGCCTTCAGGGCCAAAAAACTCAAGAATTAATATTCTTACTAACCAAGATCTAATCTTAAAATGAATATTATCAATTCAGATAATGTCCAAGCAACACAGGCCTATCTAGAGGTGAAAGATGACATCTCAAGACATGTCGGCTGATAGTAACAGTTTGTTAGTGAGATGAACGAGCTAAGATCAGATCAGTACTGTAACAAACTTGCGAAGGGATACCATGTTTGGCTTTATCTTGAGACAGGGACGGTTTAAGAGGTGTAGGAAATGTTTAGTGTCTGATGGTATTACAGATTTGATTCTAGGAACTGTTGTTACAAGGTGCTTGATGGTGCTATGAACGACTGACTACCTATGGACCTATGGACTCCTTTTCTTCACAGAAATCAGTCTTATAGACTGGTGCCAAACGAAGAGGCACTTAATAGTTCAATTCGATTTAAGAAACTTTCGAAATTCAGAATCAAAGAGGTTTGAATAATTTGGATTGCTCGACGGCCAGATTTCATGAAAACATCTTCCAAGCCCTTTATTGTAACACTAACCAAAGTACTCAACCTTGGATGAATTTCCATAGCATGAAAATATTTAATTGACTTCATTCTAAACTGAATTCTGTAGCAATAATTACATAGTTTAAAATGCTAATAACACAAGTCCAGATTCACCATATCGCCGTGGCTGCAGTAGCGTTGCATCCAAATAAATTACAAGATAGATGCAGCGATTACATACCAAATTACGAATATAACGAGATCGTTGGACGTCGTTTCGATTCCAATTGCTTGGGAAAACGATACGGAATAGGAATAAGAAAGTTTAGTAGATCGGGCAGTTGCTTAATTCAAATCAGAAATAATTTGTTGAAGAGGTTGCTTCCTTGATAGCTTGGGGTCTATCTAGGTTTACTTAGACTAGATTCTCGTTAGATGACGGCGCAAGTCTAATTTGATAGACTTTCTTTTAAGTTGCATCTAAAAGTAAGTGGAAATAGAGTTAACGGTGCCGTACGCATACAGTTATTTATTGGATAATTGACACAAAATGGGCAATTTTACCTTTATTACTGTTTTTTTCCTATAGGCGATACGCACGAAGCGTAATAGTTATGCAAATCGACTCTTCAAAATGATGCAGTTTGGCCATTCGTACACTGTGATTTTGTCAGTCGTTCAGTATTGTCGTAATTTATCCAATAAAAATATTAAATAATATTTAAATATTACATTTATGTATAGAGAGATACATAAATGTAATATTTAGCAGTCACATCATTTTGATATCACCCGAGTCTCTTACAAATGTGATGAAGTAAACAACATTTATATGTAAGAAAATTTTATGACTAATCATGTAACATACTATAATTTTGCAACTTTTATTATAGTTTTATAGCTCGTATTGATATGAATATAATATCACCGCCTACACAAAAAGAGATCGTTTAGTTAAACTTCATTTTGAAAGTTCATTGATGATAAAATAATATTTATTTTCACACGTTATTTGAACCCAATAAGACGTGTTCGTAGTGGGAGGCTGAGATTTTTCTCACTTATTATAAAAATAACAAGTTATGTAAATTATTCATTGATGCAACGAAAAGTTCAATGTTTTCTTAATTGCATTTAAAATGGGATGTGTTGATACAAAGATGGCTTGTTTTAAAATTTTAAAAGATATTTAGATGTTAAGTAAAAGAATATTTCGTCAGAACTTCTTTGAAAATGAAAACTTTTATGATCCTTCATTTTCCATTCATCTAAAGTCATTATAGTAATTATTGTTTGTAGATAAATATCTGACACAAATGCAAAACTTTTTTTGTTATGTAATAGAAATATAACATAATTATGTTTATTTAATATAATTATATTTCTATTACCTACATAATTATCAAACATTTTTTTTAGAAAAATAGTTAAGATTTAACATACGTATTTATTTAAATTAAGCCTAGATGAACTGTGCACATTGCAAAACTATTAAGCATTTCAATTTCAAAAGGACAAACTATAAACATAACTTTATCGCAATTGCAAATCCTAATTACCATCTTCTCATTACTTCGAGTCCTCGACAATTACAAATGAGTATAAATTCGATATAATTATCACCATAGACAAAGTTTAATACCAAAAGGTCGGAAGTGTCAAGGTGAACGATGTCCTTTGGCATTTTCTTCATTCGTTCATTCGTTCGTGATATGCCGAGTGATTGAGTTCAAACTGGCGTCTATTGAAACGTCAAAATGATTGGTTTGTGGTGTTCAATGCATGTTGATGATGTTATTAATGTGTTTATTAAATTGTTTGTTAGGTGCAACTAGGTTTGAATGGCTTTTTGGCTGGAAGATAGGGAAGGTATACAATTATTTATTGCTGCCTAATTATTTCTAATTTGTAATTTTTTCCACTAGTCTCTGTGCTAGTTTTGTTTTGTTTTCAGAAAAGGATTCCTTTAATTTATCTTTTGGAAATCCTAACTATTAAAAATTTAAAGATGAGAAAATTAGCAGTTTTGCCATGAGTGAAATTTTTTTTTTTTTTTTTTATGGATATCAAAATTATAACTGTCAATTTTCTATGTGAAAAGCGTGTTGTAATGTTGGCCATAAATTCAGTAATAAAATTTAATGCACTATAAATATTTTAAAGCCGCTATAAAACACCTGTAGCTAATAACTGTTTTACTTATAATAATGGAAAACGTATTAAATATCTATTCGAAAATGAATGAAAATGTAAGAGTACAATGAACGAAATAAAAATTACTGGAAACGCTGAGGGTTAAAAAATAGTATACTATAATCGAGTCGATCTAGTACAAAACTTGTATACTAATAATCGAGGCATTACGAGAAAAGTAACAAGCTATATTTCTAGCCAGAATATGGCGACAGTTATAAACTTGCATAAAAAGACAACTTATCTTAGATTACCCGTATTTGACCGCGAGGTAACGGTTTATTTTAGAAGTCATACTTTTGTGGGTGACGTAACTACTAAAAGAAAGAACTATCTAATGTAAAATAGATGACCGTGGAAAACTTAAAGAAAAAGCAAAAATTTATATGAAAAAACAGTATAGTATTGTTTGCATTTGTCAACGAAACTCCAGAATAAAACAAAGATGAGAACAAATGTAGATATTAATGCCATTGAAGGAGGAAGACGAAGAATGGATATCCCAAGAAGGGAGATCGGTTAAAGTGTCCACCGTCGATATCTAAAAGCTCTATCATTAACAGCATTGTTCCACCCACTGGTTGATATTCTTGTCCATTGTACTATTTAAATGCAACATTGATTCGAAACAGTATCTTTTAGATAGCGCTATCAAAAACATAAAACTTAAAAGCAATATTTTCCTTCAATAAATGGTTTCCAATATCAATTGACGTTAAGTGATCATTGACTTGATGAAGCCATGGTAAATCAGTTCACCATGGCGGTAAAACTTCTCAATAGGATTACGCAAGTCGGGAGCTCAAGCTTACTGTAGTGTTTAGTCGAACCACGATTTTAGTTTTTATTGGATTTTGAAGTTGCAACAGATTTCAAGTTATGTTTAGACGAGGAAACAGTTTTAGTAACAGTAGTAGTTAGAAATATATCAAATAGTAATAATGTATTTGAAGTAATATTATGATAGTATCCAATATCCAGCAATGGTATAGGAAGTCGAGAAACATCAAATGAAATGCAAGGAAATGCCAATGATGCAGAAGATGGTAAAAAGATGGATAATAAAGTAATAACATAGATCCTAAATGTAAAAGCTTGAGAATAGGACATTTCTGCAACTTAGTGAACTCATACACCATATACAGGACACGTTATTAATGCTAATGAAGCACTAGATGCAGATTCGGTAACATTATAGATTCTCCTATTGTTTTTGATATTTATCTCTAAAGACGGTCCTCTATAGTCTCATAATTATGACATCTCTCAGTATTTACTTTCGATATCACAACAATAGCTAAATCCGTTTCCTATGCATTGTGCTGACAATAATAATTGTCTTCTATGTCATTATTACCGGTTGTGGCACCAACCGCATGTACAATGGTTTGACTATCATGTTGCAATAAGCATTCTGATGTTTGACCCAAAATCAGACGTGCTCTATCTTTATAATTGACAGATGCAAGACAATGTTTCTTTGTTTTGTGTTTTTTTGATGAGTTGTGACATTTGTACATGTAATTGGATGTTTTTGATTTTTATTTGTCTCAGATTGTATAGCCTGAATGAGTTTAGCGATCAACTATTTCATTATGTCAAAAGATGGCAAAGTCATCCTTCAACGTTTCGCCAGTCTCAATCGAATTGGATCTTACGTTTGTATGTTCAGTACTTGGTACTTGGTGGTCAAAAATAATGTTAAAGCTAACATTTACTACAAAAACGTTACTATACTTTTATCATCCCCAGCAATTTTAAGATAAAGCATAAAATGAGCTGATTTTATCCAGCTACTATTGCGTATACCTACATTTATAAGACACGACCATTAAACATGGTACAATTTGAATTTACAATGAGTATGAATACTTTTTTTTAATTCACGACCATGTTACTGCTCAATTTCATTCTCTATAGAGACCGTAGGCGGTACAAAGCAGAAAAAAATTGCGTACATTTTTTTAAACACAAATTATAATTAGTAATTATTGGTTACAGTGGAACATGTGTTAAAGATAATTTTAGAGGGACAAGATAATTGTGGGCTTTCGTCAAGGCATAATGGTGGTAATTACTTTAAAGTATTAACAAGGCCAAAAGTAGAAGTTATTCTAAGACGGATGTTAAAATATCTTGGGGCTATGTTGAGCCTATTCAACGTATGGAATATGATCTCATCTTCTTTGAAAAAATAGCAACGATTAATGTTGTGTATCTCTTTTGTAATAAACAAAAGGTGTAATATAATTCTTTGTAATTATTTAATCAAAGATTAGCATACCTATGCAGTTAATTTTAATGGATTTGTAATAGTTTCTTCGAAAAACATCGTACAATTTGCGACTGCCTAAGGAAACTGCGCAGATTAAGAATAGAATGTACCGTTTTAGTCTTATCCCAGAAAATAATAGATACGGCCATTAAAATTCTTAACGATTTCATGCATGGCATCAAATCATTTTATTACAGGTGTAAATAATTTCCGATCCGCATACCCCATGCGGAAATAAACAAAATTACTTTGTAATCACACTCTTCTTTATATCAAGGCAATAAAATTGCAAATTGATTGTTCTAACTGCACGTCAAGTTTACGTCAAGGTCTAAACAGCGCATGCCGGCGGAGTCATCGTCCGCTACCGACGGATTTAGCCGAACGGTAGACGGAAATAGCCGAATGTGAAGAAATATGCGCTTGTCCGCGTTTCTGCAAATGTTTAAGGTGAGACGGGGTGCGCACGCGCGGTCAATGGCGGACTATACCTGGGCATAATCTGAACACTTTGAAGCTAGTTTTACGGTAACAAGTACTGACGTAATACTTTAGGATTTTATCATGATTAAGCTACAATTAACTTCAACGGCACGATGTTTTGACGCCATAAAGCACTAGACACAAGACAAAAACAAACAGTAGACGTAAAACTAGAATTTGTATGCCATACAAGTTAGCACATTACTGCTTCAATTCATATCAATGTGCAGAGATTTCTCGGAAATAATGACGGGGGACATGCAAGTACAATGTGTTCACATATTCAAGTGCGAAAACCCGTTGACAGAACATGTGTGACATTTGCAAGCGTCGAACAATGCTTGAGACCTCATGACCTATCACGTTTGACCATTAGGACGATATTAAAAAAGTTGTTGGTGACTCTTTGACTTACTAACTTATTTAATATTAACATATCAATAAAAGACTTATTCGTCATCCTGCTGTTGTCCCATATTATTTGGGGTCGGCGCAATATATTTTTTCTTCTGGTCTTCCCTGTCAGCCGTAATATTATCATTTCTTCTCCTCTTTCTTTCATATCATTTTGCAGACAACCTATTTTTCTTTTGTTTGGTCTTGTTCTACCTTCTTCATTAGCATTAATATTCATCAGTCAATAAAAGCCTTAATAATGTGTGCAAAGCAGTTTAACTAGACCGCTAGAAATTACTTTATGTCATCGAACTCAATTGTAAGAGTATCGTGTTCAAGTTCGATATCACTGCGGTCTCTATGACAGTTAAATTGACCAAGTCCTTTAACGGTTGTATGCCTGAGATATCTGGTATTTCCTAAAACACTCGAATGATGATAACAATCGTTAGAAATTACGTCATTATCTAGTAATCTAACCACATTGAAGACGATCCCAGTATCATTCTTTTCAAAACACTCTTTCCTAATATGGCGGCCGTGGACTTTCCTGATTATATCGATTGTCGATAATATAGCCTTGACTTATTCACTAATATCGTCAATATATCCATTGTTCGTTTCTAGTACGTGCACTTTAAAGTTAGTGATAGGACAACGGACTGTCATGGCGGTTTTACCATCAAGGCCTTTCGCATTCCAAGCTAATTGTCTTTCAGCTGTATCTCTGTTCACGACTTACCCAGTATTGTTATAGTATTCATAAACCTTGGGTTTCTATTGTGTCTTAGATTTAGTATTATTTGTCGTAAGGACATGTTCATTTAGGGATATAGCTGCAGCTAATTGCATTGAAAATTACGAAGTGAAAGGGTTTGATAATTGAAAGGGACATTAACTCGTTGGTGAGTGGTAACTGGTAGCTTATATGCAGATGCAATTATAACCGCACAGCGTATAGACCGGATATGACTGTAAGTTCCCCCGATTAGTATACATGAGCAAAGTTTAAACCACATGTTTGTCTGTTTTCACTATCAGAAGGCGAAAAATAAATGAATTTATATTTAAAAGCGCACTATCTGGATTTAAAGTAAGACCGGGAAACGCTGCAAGGCAAATGGTGGTAACTGAGGACCTTGTGATTATTTCGGGAATTCTTTGAATGAGAGCTGCGCACCGATTGTTGTGCCGATTTTTTGGGGAACCCTTTGTTCTGCATTGAACGTCTTTTGTTAGCTGCCTATTGTTAACTCAATTTTTACTGCCGGTATATGTAGACAGCCATTAGGTATTAAAGTCTAGACCTAGCTCCAATCTAAAACTTCCATCCGTTTCTAACCCCACCAACAGCAACCTTGAATCGAGCTCGTGCGATATCCGAAGCCAATCAGCCGCAATTATGTTGTCGCTATTTATCCAAGTACTACAGAACTGGCCACTTTGAGGTGCCGCGGTGCAAATCATTGGCAGAGAAATCAATCTTACAAGGTGCCGTTATAATATAGGTTATGTCAACGCAAAAGGGACGAACGGACGTTGGACCGGATTGAGGTACGCAATTTTCCCATTACATACGATAGGTACCTGGGATATTCTCAATTTACTGTTAATCAGGGCTGGTAGGTAGAAAAAAAGGGCAATTGCTGCTCGACTGCTCAGTCGGTGCATTGGAAGTGTTGGAAATTATTTGTGGAAAAATTCAGGAAGTGTAGCTCGGTATTTCAGAAAAAAACCGCAAGTGCATTAGAGGTGCTAGCATTTATTTGTGGAAAAAAACAGGAAGTGCCGTGTGAGAATTCAGAAAACGCGTAAATTCTGGAACTAAATAAAAAAAATGGCAGTTCACGAACTGTGACCGCTATTGTGGTGCCTGTCATGAATTGGCGCATTTTTAGTAAATTCAGTTCCGTTCAGTAGCAGACTTTTGACAGGTCTTTAATTAAACTGTCTATGAGAAACCTTTGGAAAATTGTAACGATACTTTTGGCTGGTAATCAAGAATGAAAGATCTGTGGCGGAACAGTCATTTGACCTATGGTGGACCAGTTATTTTAGGCAGCGCGAACGGGTTAGCAAAAATAAAATGAGCTTATTTATAGCGTTTATCAAGCGAGGCTCACTATAATGCTCATTGAAACTGAAGATCCTGATCAGATGGTTGGTATAATAGGTGGAAAACCAGTTCTGACAGCCCTGATTATAATCCGACATGGATGTATTAGATCGTACAGACAGATATGTTACACTAATCCTTTGTGGAATAAGTAGTAGTGATTCATTGGTAAGCAGTAAATTATATTCTGTGACAGGCAATGAAGACGGACGATCCAAGAGCAAGGAGTTTTTACTTGTAAGTTATAGATTATGTATGTTCCCGGATGGGAACACGGATTTTATCTTTGATTCTAGGAATAATGTTGAACCTGTATAATTTATTATTTAGATGACTGTAAACGCAGTGAGACAGGTCGTTTATTACTTACAAGGTAGTGGTGACATATTTGGAATTGATTTTGGATTGCGATTGTAATTATTACGCTCAAATTCAATACAACATAATTATCGAAGTTCTGGTAGATACTAGGTGAGCGAGACAAGAAGATTTTGTATGTTGTAAAGTCCAGAAAAAGATGGGAACTGGAAAGACAATGAGGAATAACAAAGACAGCATACGCCAAGTAATGCAATATCTAAGATTTCTCTGATCCGCAATAAAAGATAATAAACACCAAAATGAAGATGACATCAAATGCGGCTCAGTCAACACCTCTATTTTGAGGGCAAAGTCATTATGTTGGAGTAACTACAAGAACAATACGAAAGATTACTTAATACGAAGCTTTTTGCACCTATTGTACTGTATTATGATCTTTCATAGTGTTTCGTATCAAATGTGGTAATAACCTGTCCTTTCAAAGTATTTATTTGAAGAATTGATAAAAAAAATCTAAATATCTTACTCATAAAAGCAAAAGAATTCATAAGAATGTCTAGTCTAGCTCATAAAAGACCATGAAAATACTGAATCGTTCATAATTGCGAGTTGCCACAACAAAAAACTAGACTTTAATTGCTAGATGTTCGAACAAAGCCGCATTCAAGGTCGGAGTAAATGAAACACATTGATGAAGCTACATTCAGAAGTCCCGTTAGTCTTTGTGTACAGAGTTAACAGTAACTGACGAAGATTATTTGAGTATACAGCAAACACAGATTGTCAAATTGCCGCCATCTTCCCACAGCCTGTGTAATTGGCGCGAATTAGCTCAGATTCACATAATGCCGCCATTACTGGCAGAATGTTGCCAGTGTAATTAAATAAACGTTCTTCGTAAGGTACATAAAACATTAGTTGTGTGCTCTTTAAAATGGGAAGATTGAACTGCGATTATAAAGCAATGACAGTCTGTCAGTCTGGCTCCGAGGAAGTAATTAGGTAAGACTGATTGGATTAATAACAAGAATCGTTACTTAAACTGGAAATTGAAGTGTCCAAGAACTAGAAGAAAGAGTAGTTCAGTACACAGAAACAAAACTTGAAAAGATACAATGTATTATTGAATCATGATAGTACCCCTTAATGCCAAATTAATTTGAAAAAACAAACAAGAACAAAACACAAAACTAAATTCAATTAAAAAATATTATACAAACAATCCTTAAAAAAAGATCTAAACATTATTTTAAATCAATAATAATGAAAGTAAGTGATCGTAATACCAGATAATTACTACAGAGGGCGCTTGCTACGTAAGTAAAGCGCTAGTTTCAAGGGGTTCTTAGGCCAGTTACGGCCATTCAAAAATTGCCATCGCGGACGGTATTTCACGTCCACACGGCGGGGTATTGGTAAAGTTTTCAACTAGCAATAATCGCACCTCGGATTAACCTCATTGGTTACGATATTGCCTCTGCGCAAAGTTAACTCGATGAGCTTCTCGGTCCGAACCCAACCAAACCGATGTAACGAAACCATAGCGAGATCTAATTCGACGACAACGCCATCTATCGAGCGAGGGAGAACTATTTTTCGCAAGACGACGCAGAAAAGACGATAGATTTAGAACATACAGAATAATACTTTGGAAAGCAAATATTTGATTACAGTAGCATTTTTAGTAATATTTTTTAGTACTGGAGAATATAGAGCAATATATTTTGTAGCGAATGGGAATAACAAAGAAAGCTGTCAATTTTGCAACCAATTAAAATACAAAGCACCTGCAGTCAATTCACCTGTAATTATTTTTAATTACATGGAATGGCAGATTAGCTAACAAGTCTCTAACAAATTGGGGACAATTTCATGCAAGAGCGATGTTGAAGAGCGAGAAAAACAAAACTATAACGATGGTAAACTTTTTACAATAGAAGTAGAAATTAAAACGTAAGTGGTAACAAAAATTGTGATGTAACAATCGAGTAATTAAAAGAAACTACAAATGAAAATGTAAATTGAATACAACATGTTATTACATGTTATTTTGTAGTGATGAAAGTGTATGATAATAAATTAGGCACCTCACTTGGTTTGGAAGATAAGATCTTTTAGAAGCATAATGGTCAAAAGAATCCAAATGATCTTGAATTTAAACATTCAAACAATCTGATGTCCCTAAATCCAGTCAAACACAAGCATCTCATTCGATCACAAATTCGTTACAAGTGATAAAAATAATAGAAACATCAACATTATGAAACACCATTGCACTTCTTACGTAAAAAGTGAGAAAGAAAGTTCAAATCATACGCATAGTGAGACAGACAGCCGTTGCAAATTGCAAAACAGTCGTTTCGAAGGAGCAGCAGAACGAATTAAAATGGAACCAACATTAAGAGGTCATTCTGACGTAATGGAGTATCGATAACAAGTGCTGCATTAGGTAAATCAAATGAGCCATGAACGAGTGACGCCGTGAAATTGACTATCACAGATTGATGTAATGGGGACGGTGCGATAGGCAGAAATAACAATCTATGTGTGCCGATGGTCTAGCCGTATCGAGTATCGACAGTGGTGCGATATCGAAAACGTTTCGCAATTTCTTGCAGCTTACTGCGAATTTGCGGGAGTGACGGCAGTTGATTAAACTGAACGTGTATTTTAAAAGCAGCTGGAAATAGCATGGATAATTACCCTTATCTTAATTCTGAGAAAAATTACGATGTAGTGTTCAGTCCTTGTTGTGATTCATACAAAGGTTACACTGCTTAAAATACAAGTACAAAACACATTACAAAAGAAAATGAAAACACAAATCCGCGAAATAAATTACAATGAAGTAATACGGTTACGATACATAATACTGCTAACATAACTGCTATTAACATGAACATCACAAATGCTTCTTTTACAAGAAATATTTCTGTACAATCTGTGAAGATAGACACATCGGTTGTCGAAATTACCAACAAACCGCAGAATGATGATGGCTTACGAAATTTAATGACTCATCAAAATAATGGAGTTGCGAAACTGTGATGCCCTCGAGAAGTAGGTAACAAGAAAACGGTTGATGGAATATAAAGCTAAGATTTGGATTTAAGTAAGAAATAGTGATGGTAAGTTGAGATAGAGCAGAAAACAATACTTTAAAGATAGAAAAAAAAAAAAAACTTATCTCGTTGACTTATAAGTAAGGACACAATGCAAGAGTAGGGCTTATCAATAACAAATTACAAGCCAAAATGTTTCCATTGAATAGTAGCATTAGTATAAGATTCCATTCCTTTGAATTATTCAAGGAATGCGCTAGTCTAGCTACTGTTGCTTCATCTCAAAAGTTGTTAGAATTTCTAGAAACAGATCTACATTTCTGCAACAGACCAGTTTGAATTCGACTTGAATGCAATTAAACTCACGAAACTCTAAAACATAGACAAAAAAGACGTAGATGTTATGAATATAAAATTTAAAGCAGAAGGCTTTTTAGCGCGAGTTTATACTGGAAACTATTGCCGACATCTGTATGTTGTCAATGGTAATCAACCTTCTGACATTGACATTCAAAAGATTCATGACGCAATACAGAACATATCTTCCACAAATCAGCTGACAAGTCTAATTTTTCCTTCATTATCATTACCATAAATAAACAAACCAATTTTCTAACAAAACAAATCAATGACCCGATCCACACCTCCATTGAGTGTAAACTTGTTAAAATCTATTCATTATAAGCACCGATTACCATATTACACAACATCGCCTTACAAGACTGCTAATATGAGAATTTACATATTCAAATTAGTCGTGAGTCATTCTTGGATGAATGAAGACATTTTGCGAATCCTTATTTGGATCCTATAGCTTCGGTATAAACTGTAAGTTCCTTTGATTGTGCATCTCATCTTTGTTTATGCTGTCCATCCGGTGTTGGAGCTGGTAAACGTTAGATCCGAACTATTAAGGGACTTTGGTTTAGATGGAAGTTCAATTAAAGTTCAAACTTCAAAGTAATGAAGCAGTGTCTAGCAAGTTTCAATTTAAACTTTTGTTTTAGTAAAAAGCTGAGTCTCTGGAATTATCAGTAAGATTTGGGCATTTGATAGCCCAATTTTTTAGAAAGATTTCAGTCTATTTAAAATGACAGTGCGACTCTTAGTGCAGAACAAAAATAGTCTGAAACGGCATGAAATCGCAAGACATACCTAATATAGGATAGGCAGTCTTAATTTGATGACTATGTTTTATATTTCAACAGTGTACTTTATTAACGATGCAACTTCATTCAAGAAAATTCTCAGCACCATATCGTTATCCTTTCCATATAAAGCGTTATTGATGTATGTCAATATACTAATTACGATAAAGCTCCAGCTGTATTTAACATCGCTTTATCACTGGCTACCATTCATTGCCCAAGCGCAACGCACAGCTGCGCGGGCGCTGGTCCGACCCTAGGTATACTCGTACGCACAATTTCACAATACTCCATTGGAACAAGCCCAAAACCACTTTGTTTACGTATTATGGCTGGAAATGGTAGGATGTAAACATATTCGGTAACGGATAAACGTAATGTGTTCGATTTGTGTAAATAATGGAGTGTTTATACATTTTGTCGGTTCAATGAGTGGATGTTTATGAAAATAAGAGTTGGTAGCACTACTAAAGTATATTTTATCAAAGATATTATCAGATGATAACAGCATATAAGACTTTTAGACCAGTATGAGACGTAAGACGATGAAAATGAGATCAAAGATAAGAATCTACATCAGATAAAGAAGGCTGATATAACAGAAAACATAATCAAACCAGACATTTTATCGCCAAAGAGTTACGACCAAAGAATATTTCACCAACACAGATTAAACAACATACACAACGACGATTGTGAAACTATAATGACAGCCATAAAACAATTGGAAACCAGTGCTGTGTATACGTATAGCACCACGACATGGTCCATTACAGAATTGCATCGCGCATATGCGAGCCCGATCATTACTATGATTTGCGGGCTCAGCTCCGTGGTCATTGTGGTCTGATTGCTGACTTTACAAACTTACAGTTTCATTTCACATTCCTTTATATTCTGCACTCTCTAATACTTCTGCGACTGGGGAGAAAGGCTGGGGAATTTTGTCATCGGCAACATTATGATTGTCTTATTCTACTGTCATTATGGTATCACTTTCTTGATGAAATCTCTTGATTAGAACGACTGTTGTGTCAACTATTGATGTTGGTTTTGTTCGTTAGTTATGAAAAGTTGTCGTTTTTGATCGGGTAATGCAAATAAGCCTACTTTTTAAATGTACTTGCTCGTTAAACTGACTCATGTGGTGATGTAAAAGAGAAATCGGTAATGACAATTCACACCTGCATGACATTAAACAGTTGCATACTCACAAATTAATCCAGACTTGCATCGGAATTATATTGATTAATTAAAATTACGATGTAGACGTTGCCCCAGAAATCAATATCAATATTTCATCATTACACCTTAATATTCTAAGAAAGATAATTACAGAAAGCTAATTAAGAAATGTACAAGAAACGGCACAATACCGCAACTGCAGTAGACTTGAATTACGCACCAGGTGCAACGGACCGGGCTAATCTGATAACGTTCATACTTTATAACTTCACTGGCTTCAGACATCATAAATTACCCATGGACACTTTTATAAGCCCTCGTCTTTGTGCACAGTTTATCGATGTGCAGTATCTTTGTAAAGTAGGCGTATTACTTGGTGGCTACTTTATGTGAGCATATTTTACTAAAGCACCTGTCTGATTTGCTCTGCTATTCTAAATTTTGATAAAATCGTCTATGTGAATACCAATGCAGAAATATCAGAAACTGTATTTGAAGAGTTTGTGAAACTCGCAGTAAAACCAAATTGATGAAGACGCACGTAACACACTTCTACTGACATACTCCTACAGATTCAAAAATCAATAAGCTTATTCACTATTCAGTCTCTATTATTGTATATTCAAGTTGCGTAATTAACTCAAATATTTGCAAACCATCATCGACGCAAAATCAACAAAACATGTCAAATCAAACCTCAATCCTTACATAACGGCAGCTCCCAACATACCTGTAACAAAAGAACAGGAAACATTAGAATTTCAATACAAATCTGAACAATCTGAAGTACATTTTGACCCCTCAAGCAGAGTTCAAGAACCCAAGACACTTCAATACAGTTCAAGTACATTTGTAATTGAATTATAACCAAAGCCGCGACTGTAGTGTTTGGCTCTGACATTAACAACTCCTTTTAGAAGAAAACCAGCAATGTATAGGGTACTTTGTGTTGGGGATTGTTGCATAATACAGCGTCCAGAGCTTTGGAATTTTTCGTTCAAACAATAAATTATGGCGCGACCACAAGTCTCAATAGCACTCTTGTGTTAAATTGTGTTGTTACTGTTGATTGGTTTATAAGTAAACATTCATAAACAGTTGCGAGATTTTTCTTTGTCCAAATATTTTCCAAAACAATCAATGAAACTTCTGTTGTAGATTCTGATTTTGTTATTGTTTTAACATTGGTAAGTCTTCATATAGAATAACATGCGCTTAGCTATTAATCATAAAAATTAAAATCAATATTATAATTAATCTCTTTACACGTAATTCATTTCAAGGTAGTAGTAAAATCATTGCACCGTCCTTGCTTTCAACAAATTATTTAAGTGGATTGAAGTCAGTAGCTCCAAATGACTATAAATTACATATCTACAACGACTACCTATTCTTTTCCGCATCTAAATTAGCTATTTACACTCAAGACATCGACACGTAACATAATACAATCGATCATCTGTCAAATAAACTATCTATGTATATAATTTATTTGATGTATTAAATGAAAGTCCACTCGTCGTCACACCACCAATGATAATCAAACGTAAGTGCTGAAATGTAAAGCATAGTGATCTAACAGCTATATTATACAACTGGCAATTATGCGTTGCGGTTGGCAACATCCGTAAATTGCGAGTTGATGGGAAAAAAGTTATTGCTGTAAAGGTAGTGAGTAAAGTTGTGTTAACTTAAGTCGTAACGAGAAAATTAAAAACTTCAGTATTCTAGGATTTTTTTTTTAGCGTGGTAAAATCATCAAATGAGTCCTCACACCCCGGGCAGGGCGGGAGGGACTGTCAGACTTGTACTGACTAAAATCCACGGTGTCCTTCAATAGCCCTTTATGTTCCGGGGTCACGGTAAGGAAATAAATCCCGCGACTCAGTATTCTAGGATAGTAAAATTGATTACAAACATCAAAATCTAGTAAAAGAACACATTGCACCATATTCATAAATGATACTAAAATAATAAATGTAAAATACTACTAAGACTTACTCACAAAACAGGTGTAACAAACATAAAATAACAACTCAATTTAAATTAAAAACTCCAAACTAGTTCACGAAACAAACAAGGTTCAGGAAGTTACAGTTTATAACTTAAAGATACATTACTTAAATAACGAAGAACCTTTATAAACTAATAAACACTTATTTGCATGTTTGACTGACAGACCGACAAAGCACTTGTAATTACTTGTACGTAAGACCAGTATGAACCAGATAGTTATAAAGTAATTGAACATTTAAAGCTTGGACCTCGAAGGTTAGCTAAGAACAAAGGAGTTTTGCTTTACATTGTTAAATTTTGTATAATAATGGCGTGCAGTTGGGCAACAGATAATGTAATTACAGATATCGAAATATTATGCATTGAAGTAGTGTAAGATATTGCAGCAGAGAACGTGGGCTTTTAAATTGATACTGAGAATATAGTAACACTATTGCAATTTAATCAAAATACAAAATATGGACGTAATAAAATCCCTGAAGGATTAGATAGAGGTGTACCTGGAATACACCTAGTTAATAAAGACAGTAATATAGCGATTAAACTGAACGTAAATGATTGCAAAAATCCCGATGGTTAGAGCATATATCCAAGAAAAAGATAATCGCAAAGAAAAATTAGATTCTATCAAAAACATCGACATAATCTATTTTATTACAACACCATCAAATCATAGTATCGCCCACAATCCGTAGTGCTGCCAAAAACGGAGGATAGTAACAGTTCATAAATAAGACACCAATTGGAGCCAAAAATTACGAGGCACATAACTAGACAAGAGTCACAGGTTGTTCAACTCGTATGAAAATAAAGTTACGATCTATCATCAACCACCCACATTATATTACTAATTCCTTTACGATGCGAGCGTAGTGCATCCCACGTGGTATCTCGAGTATTCACTCTTTATGGTAATGCACAAGGATTTTGTATAGATGTGGATAATGGTATATTCATTATTTTTGATGTAGGTCAGTGGTAGTTGAGACTTTGAAAACCATTTGCATCTTGATGAAGTGATTCATAATGATCGATGTTTCAATCGAGTATTTAATGAAGAAGATGAATACAATTTATTGGTAATATTGGTTTAACGCTTTAGACCTTTATACTTTTTTTTTTTTTTTTTTTTTTTTTTTTTTTTTAGCGTGGTAAAATCATCAAATGAGTCCTCCAACCCCGGGCAGGGCGGGAGGGACTGTCAGACTTTTACTGACTAAAATCCACGGTGTCCTTCATAGCCTGTTAAGTTCCGGGGTTACGGTAAGGGAATAATCCCGCGACCCCGGCAGGCTTTGGCCCTCTGAGAGGGGGGCCCCGTCATTATGCTGACGCTCTTTGAGGCAGACCTTTATACTTTTAACATTATTCTGATTGAAATCAACGCACAGCTAAAATCAGGATGGATCAGAATTAAATTGGCACGCATGCAATCCTGCTGCTTTAGAAATTCCCTAAGAAAGAATTTTGGACCCCTGAGGGGGTGAAAGTATATTTGTATGGAAATTGGTCACCGGGCCAAACCGATACGGGTATCTCTTAATTATGATGATTCTAGATTTAACGACTGGGCTGACACATATGTGCAATTCCTTATTAATTAGTGTTAATTGCCAAATTGATACAATAATGAATATGCATGACCAGTGCCGTATTATCCATAAGGCACTTTAGGCCAGTGCCTAGGGGCCCACTATGGCCAGGGGCCCAGCACTTCCGATTGAAAGATGAAAAAAAAGGGGATTGTGTATTTTTATGAAACCACGGTAAAGGTGAAACTTTTTCCTTCACATTATAAGGTAAAAGCCCCCATTTATTGACACTATAGGAGTGAAGGTGAATGTCTGAATTTTTTAATTGTATTGAAATTAATCTAACAATTTTTTTTTGTATTAGACACTTTTATTAATTTATTAACTTGTATCATTTAATTTTTACACTTAAATAATCGCTTATTAAATGACAAAATATATTCATTTGTAATCAGGATCTTAGACGCTAAACATTTCCAAATTGCGTTGTTGTGCGCGGCAACCTCCCTGACGGCGTCGGCATAATATGTAACGTCGACTACACGCTCGCCCTGGCGGAGGGAGAGTCGCACCAGGCGGCGGCCGGCCTGGCGACGCAAGCGGTCGCGACAGTCGTTGGGAGGATCCGGCAATTGGGACTCGAGCGACGTGGCGCTTCACAAAACAGAGGCCATGACGTGTTTTCATGGCCGTCTGAACGCTCCACGATCGGAGTCCCACATAACGGTGGGAGGGGTTCACATCGGCATCAGGGACTCGTTCTCGACAGCCAGTGGAAGTTCAAGGAGCACTTCCTGCGTTTGGCCCCAAAGCTGAACCGGGCAGCAGCCGCCCTCAGGCGACTCCTGCCCAATCTCAGCGGGCCAATCGCCTCCTGCCGGAGGCTGTACGCTGGTTTCGTGCCGTCCATGGCCCTCTACGCGGCCCCAGTGTGGGTCCTGAGCATACGGACGCGACCAGCAAAGCTGGTCGCATGCCAGAGGGTCATGGCTATCCGCATGATCCGAGGATACCGCACGATCGCCGGCGAATCAGCTAACCTCCTTGCCGGATTACTGCCCTGGGATCTGGAGGCGACTGCCCTCGAGCGCGTCTATGAGTGGCGCGTGGAGGCGCAGCATCGGGGAGAATTCCCGCTGCCCCGACAAGTCGGGGCGTGGCGGGAAGAGGTCCGGCGCGATCTCAGGGCAGTATGGAGGGAACGACTGTCGCAACCGAGGTTCGGGCACGCCGCAATCGCGTCGGTAAGACCCCTATTTGAGGAGTGGCTGGATAGGCGTCACGGCGTCCTTACTCCTTACCTACTGCATGACGCGGGTCCTCACAGGACACGCAAGTTTCGGGAGGTACCTGTGTCGGATAGGGAGGGAAGAAACGCCTGAGTGTCACCACTGCGAAGATTGCCCGGAGGACACAGTAGAGCATACGGTGCAGGACTGCCCCGCTTGGGCAGAGCACCGATGTGTCCTCACTGCAGCGATAGGCGGAGACCTCTCGCGCCCGGTTTTGGTCGAGGCCATGCTGCGGGCCGAGACGGAGTGGGAAGAGGTCGCCCCCTTCTGAGAAGCAGTCATGCTTGCGAAGGAGGAGGCGAGCTGCGTGAGGGAGAGCACAGCGTCCTTCCTCCGCCCCAGCCGCAGTGCTAGACGCCCACGGCGACGGACGTCGCAAGACGATCTACGGCCACAGTAGGCGCGGGCATGCGGGCGGCGAGTAATGGGCAACTCGCCGCCGCCCGACCATGGACCATGCCCGGGTCGACGGCGCGTTGTGTTCCACGCGCGCCTCAAAGAGTGTCAGCAAGATGACGAGACCCCCCTCTAGAGGGCCAAAGCCTGCCGGGGTCGCGGGACTTATCTAATTACCGTGACCCTGAAACGTAAAGGGCTAATAAAGGACACCGTGGATTTTAGTCAGTACAAGTCTGACAGTCCCTCCCGCCCTGCCCTAGGTGGGAAGACTCATTTGATGATTTAACCAAGCTTTAAAAAAATTGCGTTGTTGTGGTATGAAAAAGGGAGGGCCCAAAACGAGCTGTGCCTAGGGGCCCCGAGATGGTTAATCCGGCCCTGTGCATGACGGATATTACGTGTGTGACAAAAATAAAGCTAATAACGAAAGTGAGAACATGTCACGTCACATTAAACTCTTAAACTGGCGTGGAAACTTGTTCCGCTCATTTTAAATGGTATCACTTTTTTTTTGTCTATGGCTTGAAATATAGTCTAACATTTGTAAAGGAAGTCATTTGTATGAAATGCTTGACAATCTAGTTTCTTCTACCATTTGTAATAGTGCACGACTTGCTTTGGGTTTAAAGAATATTTATTTATCCAAAAGAACAATGTTCACTTACGAATAAATATACAGCTAGAAGAATGTTATAACTATAATATAAGTATTCAAGTGCAAATATATAACATGTGTTGTATAGAACAAGGATAGTATTCTCCAGTTAAACAATCAAACATGCAAAGTTGTTTACAAAAACAAAACAAGGAACTTAAACATATAACAGATATATTATTATAATTTGAAACCAGATGCAGACTGCACCCCACAGGAAGCAAAATTTTTTTTTCTCTACAAATAATTCTCGCTCCCTGCAAAGTACAATCTAAGTCTAGCTTTGAAAGAGGCCAAAGAAGATGCGTTCCTAATATCGATTGGAAGGGCATTGTACAGTTGCACGCCTTCATACCTGATGTTCCTTCTTCCGTATTGGGTTCTAGGTTGTTGTGTACATAGTTGATTGGGGTTTCTTTCGCTTCGCTGGGTAATTTTTTTTGAAAAGCTGATTTGCGAGTGAATTTTTCCATCAAGAATTTTACGAATAAGGAGACAGGTATTAAAGGCGTACAGCTGCCCAACACTCATTAGTTTTGTTTCCCTGTATAATTGCGATGTGGGGGTGAGGAAGTCATAATTAAAGAGTGTTTTTATTATTTTATTTTGGGCAATCTGCAAATCTTTAAGCGTGGACTTACTTGCACATCCCCAGATTTCAACGAGATAATTGAGGTGTGATTTAACCAGTGAGTTATAGACAGTGAGGCGAATGTTACGTGGGAAGTTATTGATAAATCCACGCATGGATCCTAGTAGGCACATTATTTTCGATATGATCGATTCAATATGTGGCGTCCAGCTTAATTTGTTGTCAAGTTTAAGACCGAGATATTTTTCACAAGTGGATTTTTTTATTTGGACTTGGTTGATGTGAAGTGGAGGATGATTGGCGATTTTTTTGTTTTTTGCAGAGAAGAGTATGAAAGAGGTTTTTGATGCGTTTATGGTCAGCAAGTTGCTACTAAACCAGACATAAAGTGTGTCTAAATCTCTTTGTGCGTCAGTTATAATATCATTTATAGACTGTCCAAAATAAAACAAACATGTGTCGTCCGCATATAGGGTTATTTGGCCTTTTAGCCCTAGATCTTTGATATTATTTATATAGATGTTAAATAATAAGGGTGCCAGCAAAGATCCCTGCGGGACACCGAACTCTATAGGCAACGTCTCACTTTTTGCATTTTCTATTTTTACGACTTGGTATCGTTCGCTGAGATAAGAAGAAAGGATATTGTAGGCCTCGCCAGTAATACCAATACTACTAAGTTTCTGCAAGAGTATTCTGTGGCTCACTGTATCAAAGGCTTTTTTCAAGTCAATAAAGATCCCTAGCGCGATTTTTTTTTTATCTATATTTGTTTTTATTGTTGTGACTAAGTCTATCGTTGCGGAAAGTGTATTAGACTTAGGTCTGAACCCAAACTGCCGATCGTAAATACAGTTGCTGTCTTGTAGGTATTTTTCGAGTCTTGTGTATATAAGTTTTTCAAGAATTTTCGATAGCACTGGTAGAACCGAAATCGGTCGGTAATTGTTTGGGTCGGTTTTTGGTCCCGATTTGTGTATTGGGGTGACCTTTGCAATTTTAAGGGATTTTGGAAAAATTCCTTGAATGAAACATTTATTAAAACAGAGTGTGAGTTCGTTGACTATTAATGGTTTGATACATTTTATTGTTTTTGTTGTTATACCATCTATTCCAGAGCTACAGTTTGGATCCAGGTTATCAATGATTTTGTTTATTTCATTTATAGTGCACGGAGTAAGAGTGTCTAGCTTGTTTGTTGTTGGCTTAGGGTTCGTTATCGTGTAGGTAAGGTTGTTGTGAAATTTTTTGGGAATTTGTGTGGCTAGGGTTTTGCCTACCGATGCAAAGAAACGATTAAAACTTTCACAAATTTCGGTCGGGTCTAACACAGTGTTGTCATCTATTATTAGTTTAAGGGGAATATGGCTTGATATAGCTTTGTTTTTACAAAATTCGTTAATCAGCGACCACATCTTCCTTGGCTTAGATTTACATTTAGAGAATGCTTTGTAGTAGTAACTTTTTTTCGTTGTGTTGATCAGACTGTGTACGGCGTTTCTTTTTACGGTGTAATCTGTTTTTAGTTTTTCATTATGTATGTTGGCCTTATATTTTTTCCACAATATATTTCTTTCATTGATTTGACTTATAATTTCAGCGTTGATCCAATCTTCTCTAGGTAAATTGAGTATCTTGGTTTTTCTAGTGCTATTATCTTCAATGCTAGTCTTTATAAAGTTTTCAAGGTCGGAATAGTTGTGTTTTGTTGTATTGTAGTCCGCGTTGGCCACATATTTGTATAGTTTAGGGTAGTCAATAGTTGTGTAATGTTGTTTTATTTTATGTGGGCGTTTAAATCTTTTGAGTTCCAAGTAGATATGATTATGGTCTGAAAGGGGCGATTCAATTACGGCCATATGGAAATCATTTGTTGTGATGTTTGAGCATACATGATCCAATATTGTGTTGGTTTTGTTAGTTGTTCGAGTTGCGTATCTTCTGTCTGTTTTATTCAACAGTATATACCCAGATCCTTTAATCATGTTCGTGTAAAGGTTCGCTGTCCTGTCTGGTTTCAATATATCAAGGTTAAAATCGCCAAAGATAACACAACGTCGTCTTTGTTTTAGTTGTTCGGAGTAATACTGGATAAAACTTTTGCTGTTGGTGTCAGGGGGCTTGTAGACAACGCCGACATTCAGCGCATATTTCTCTAAATATATGAATAAGTAGTTGTTGCCCTCTATGTATTCTTGTTGCTGGATAGTATGAGTGACGTCATTGTGAACAAAGATTGAAACTCCTCCTCCGCGTCGGTCACTCCGAAAGTTGAAATGATGAGTATAGTTAGGTATGTTTAGTGACATTGCTTCAGAATCCGACTTTATCCAGGTCTCAGTGAGTAGTATCAAGTGGATAACATGAGGTATGCTTTTTAAGATACATTTCAATTCATCGAGTTTGCCTTTTGTAACAAGGCTTCGAATATTGATGTATAGGAATTTTAGCGATTTTGCATTGGTAATTAATTGCGCGTAGTTGTCTAATGCCTGATACGTATTTTTCGATTTGCTTGCGTCAGAGTCAGCTGGTGTTTGTAATGGGGATGGTACTAGTTTTTTGGTGTAAGGTTTATGATTTTGGGCACACCTTTGACGTATTTGATTGATATTCCTGTTTCTCCGGTTTTTTGTCGGCGTTCCAACTCTGATCTTAAGTCCGCAAGATATTTTTGTTGATTAGGTGTTTGGTCAGCATATAACTTTATATTTAAATTAGCGAGCTTCTCTTTGTTACGAAGTAGGTACTGGGCACTTTCGTGAGAGTCGAAACATACTTTGAGTAACCGGCTTTTATTAGAGTTGTACTTTCCTAGACGTATGCATTTAGTGACAAGAGGCAGTTTTTCTACGCAGGCGGATTGCAATACCTGTATAATTTGCTGTTTTTCGCCATTCTGTCGGTCTGATTTATTTACATTCTCAAGTTCCGATATGCCTGCAAATATAACGTTTTTTCCCCGGGTATATCTTTCTTGCATCTCACAAACCAGCTCCTGTTGGTTGAGTGTGGATGTTGGTTCGGTTGATATCAAGGATAGTTGGGATTCGAATTCTTCAATTTTTTTATTAATTGAGTTGCTGGTCGATTCTAACTTATTTAAATCTGCCTTTAAGACCTTTTGCTCTGTGGCTAAGTTTTCTGTGCGCTGATTTATATGTTTTAGTTCCGTTTTGAGGTCGCTTATGTCATTTCGAATATGCGTTATGTTATCCGTCTGGGTTTTACCGAAGTTTTCTAAAAATGTAAGCATATCGGTACGAAGCTTAGTCATTTCCTGCCGAAAGTTGGAGTTTAGGGTATTTATTTCCGAGTGTATTATTGTGATTTCTTGTTCGAACTCGTAATCGTGTTCTCTAGTTTTTCGTTTTCGCATAGTAACCGATTGTAGGTCGCGATCATCGCTTATTTTACTCAAATCAGGGTAAGACGAAGATGTTGTCGCCGCTGCGTTATCGGTAGGCGAGCGCGTTACATTCATTGTATTGGCAAGCGATTAACGACACAAGTTAGTAGTGAAGCGTAAGTTAAAAGGTGTTAATTACTTGCGTGCGCTTCCGTGTTGAGTTTAGAGCGGGATCAAAAATCGATTCCGTCTCGTTTCCGCACGGGGGTGAAGAGAGCCGCTGTCGCCTGCGCTGCCACTCCGTGAACACTATAGATATGTAGTTACACGGGAACACAGTATTTTGGCTTCACACGATTATGGATGTCAATAATCACTTGATTGGGTTCAAAGTTGATTGTTCGGGTTTTGGTTTTTTATTAAATAATCAGAGAGCGTTTGGCACACGTCTACTCGCACTGACCACTTATATCGTTTTCTTTTCTTTAATAGTTGCATATGCAATTCAATAATGCAATTCTTTCAGAAATAATGGAAACCGTGTGGTTTTGAAATTTTGCTGTAATATTGAATGTAGACTTATAACTGCATAATATGATATCAAAAGAGATCGTTTAGTTGGTTCAGAAACTAATGAAGCCGAGTATGATATTATAATGAAACCACTTAGTTAAGATGGCTTCCATCAGAAAGAACTAGAAGGAATGAGGCTGAAAGATGGCAAAAAATAGTGTGTGTGACAAGACAAAAAAATAGTGGAACGAAGACTCCTAACGCAAGACATCTACATAAGACTAGAAGCTTTCTTAATTAAGTTATAATGACTACACACACAATTTAGTAGCAGACGCTGTAGACAGTTTCGCAAATTAAGATCCGTTATTAACAGTAAAACATAGTGAGTGGCCGTTGTAGCTACTCGGCTTGAATACTTGGCTGCAGGCGATACATGATGAGGTCAGGCCATAGCTACCTATTGTTCACAAGTTCCTGGTATTAATATGCCAGATTGAGAAGAGATATTAGCTAAGACGAACGATGAGCAGGAAATGAGTGGAAAGTTCTGGGAAAATCTGGAGATAATCTTTACTGGTTAGTCGTTAGAGATAAGTGGGGAACAGTTAATACGGTTAAACCTGTGGGTAAGATCTGGATTAAAAAAGCTGAGGCTATGAGTGTAGTTAACAAGGTAGATAAAATGAAGAAATATCAGTACCTAGTCACTATTTTAAAAACCTGAGTTCAAAATTGAAAGAATCCTACATCGAGTGCTTTTTACAAAGTTCTGCAGAAAGAAACAGTTAAGCAATAGATTACCACTTGACATTAATAATCACCAGACCGATTGAATTATCTCAGAATGATTGATTTGATTCTTGAACAAAACGCAGTGACCGGACAACTTGGTCAGATTGTCTCAAGCTTTTAATTTATTTATCTTGCTAAACGGACAATATGCAATGACTTTCAGTTTTAAAATCTATATTTGATTCACTGACGTAATAAAGATTTTTATAATTAATCTAAGATTTCGAGAAACGGTTATATGATTTGATGCTTACGAATATCGCGAATAAATTTAGGTTTATCCTAAATCTAATTGCAATAATGCATTAGTAATACATATCTGGATTTAGACAAAGTTACTAAAGGCAGCAATGTAGCGCTTTAAGGAAATAATGCACCAAGCAGTAAGCAGTTACCTTGTGAGACCAACCGTAGCTAACAATATAACGGCTGCAAACTGAGTAAGATAACCAATTGGACGTGTTTATGAAGCACTAGATGCAGCAACTTGGCCTATAAGAACGATTCATGCTTTAAAACAACATGATAGCCAAAGGAATGCACTTATTGTCATCTTATGAATTTGAGAAGTTAAGCTAACAATGTCTTCGTGATGCTACAGAGAGATGGTTGAAGGGTTTATTGTGTTACAATAATGTCAAGTAGAAACAGGCAGTCTGCTAGAATTTAGTATCAATTGACTTTGACAACACTAGATAAACAGTTGATGAGTAAGATTTATGGATAGATATGGATAATGGTAAACAGTTCATGAGTAAGATTTTCCACAGGATTTGAAAAACATAGATAAGATTGTAAGTAACATAAACGAAAGACCTAAATACAAATTTATTTACATGACTGTAAATACTGTAATCCTGTAATCTTCTAAATAGGACATAATATCCCAAGCAATTCTTGTTTGTGCGGAAATATACAACTCAGTTAATAGGTTAGTCACAGACGTTCATTCTCATGATCTCCTGTAGCAATTCCAGAGATTTACAAGTTCCCTAATGTCACGCGAGTAGGCGGAGCCCAGATTCTAAATCATGAAGCCGCTTACAACGTGGAAGACAAATTGAGTCATTTTGCCTGTTTCAACATCTATATCAGCGACCAAATTATCCTGAACCTTAATCGGACACGACGCTGCAAAATTTGCTTCAATAACGATCAGTTTCTTAGAAGATACAGGTTAAGTTGAATTCGTTATGCAAGCGCTCAAAGGGCATTGTCGATTTACTGAGATGGTGCAAGGAAAACGGCAAAAACTTATGATAGCATTATCTATTACCGCTAGAGCCGCAAGATGTTTGTTCAACGACTCGAGTTAGAATGTAAAAGAGATATTTATGTACGGGTGTTGAGTTACGGAAGTCTGAACAACTGGACAACCAATAGGCACTTGAACTTGTGATTTCTACTCAATTGCTTCTGAGAGCAGTCGTTGATGTGATCAAACATGTCGATTGTGTTACTAAAGATAATATAAATGTTTTCGAAGAAACTGCAGCTGAAGTACATTCAAGTGAAGTAAAAAATCGATAACATGATGTCAGATTTGGAGGAGCATAAAGCATTAGCGTGTTAAAAGGTAATTTGAATCAGGAAGGTAAAAACAATGACCTTGTGGTTCTGACAGTTAAATGCGGTTTGAGATTTGTTCAGCTCTCGTGAGATCATCAATAAAACGGCTAAATAAATGATAAAGTTTGCAAACGTTCATATTTTGCACGGTACACGAAACATTGACCGTCATTATGTAGCAAAGATATGCTACCGCGCAGTCTTCAAATAAGTTTAGTCTTAAGTCGACTGATATTGGTTGCTGATAATGGTGATTGGTACATTTTTAATGTTTAATTTTTCGAAAATCTTGCCGATACGAATTTAGACAACACAAATCAAGATTTTGGATGTACGAAAGTTGGCAACGATGATGAGATTCCCGCAATAATAATCCCAAAATGGTGTTAACAACATGATATTCTTGTACTAGATAGTATTATAAGGAAGTGTTTTTATTGCCAGTTAACAACAGAGTACTAAGAATGAGATCACCAGCATGTGTGAGTCATTTAATCTATTAATTTACTACGAACATAACTTGTTTCTGGTTGTCGAGGCATTGACCTATTTAGAGGTCTATTTCTACCCCTTTGTCTATAAATTCATTGTATTTGTAATATGTTTTAATAACGCCTATCTAACGTATGCTGCGTGTGCGACCCAAGCAATTACTGCAGTAGGGTTCAAATAAAATGTATTAATTGTTAAAACGGAAATAATGAACAATTAAACCATGAATCAACTAGTACGTAAAGTTCTTTGAATAAAGTCGTAGACTTAGGTATGAAGTCATAAGAATCACAAACAAAAGTAAAATTGCAAGTAGACGTTATCTTAACACATAATTAAAATGGCCAGTTAACTACTTGGAGAAAGGAAAACTTAGATCCAGAAAATAGATTATCCAACCGCGGAAGTTTAACAAATCGTGCTGAGTTTTATCAATAAACATAACTCAATCTATTTAGCTGTAAATTTATCGAGTGCAACACGAATAATTTCAAAAGCACTACTATGATGTGGTAATTGGGAGCAAATCACAGTACGTGCAGACAAATTAACCCACATCTCGCGCGGTTTAGGTTGACGCTTGTGATGATGGCAGAAGACGACAGACCGACAACCGACAGCCGCCGTGCATAACGGGACAAACACGTGCTCCCGATACTTTGAACATCGCATCCGCAAACATTATTGTTCGCAAACCGGTCCCGCAAGCTTTAATTAGCATTCCTACTAAGCCACTTAATTCAGAAGCTAATCACATTGATTAATGATCAAATACTGATCACAGATACGCTGCACACTTTAATAAGAAAGCATTAGATGATAATGAAGATGATGTAACGGCCAAATATGTATATGATGTAATTTCAACAGCATTGTTCGCTAATTCACGATGTCATTTGTTAGTGTGTTGATAACTTCAAATTTGTAACGCCTCATACAATGAAACTGTGACTAATCTTAGCACTGTCGAATTTGTAGGCCACATTGTTTAACTAATCAAAAACAATTGTCTGAAACTGTATACGATTTCACGTGAGATCACGTTCGTATTTGATTACTTCCATTAGGTTTTGTCAAATAATATTATGCTTAGACTGTATGTGCAATATTTAAACAACAATTGTGAGCTGAGTCTCTAAAATTAACTTTTTGGTATGTAACTCTCAAACTATTCCATCAAACTCTGTTTTGCGGTGTTGTAGATTAACCTTCACGGACCGGTAAACACAGTTCATGATTTTAGCGTTGCAAAACCACTTGTTAATCTAAACAGAGACTGGGTTGTTGATGTTATTGATTACTAAAATGGAAATAAAGACCGAGTAACTAAATAAGGCCCTAAATTGGATCAAACACCATTAATCAATGAAACAACAAAGAAGCAAGAGAAAGTTGATATGAACACAGCAGATACAAAGCCTGAAAACAGCAAAGGATTCAATAGTGTACTCGTTTATCCTTTCTGAGAGCCGACGATAAGGATTGATAATAGTAAGCTGTTACTCACAGATAAAATATTGATCGGCGATTCAATAAACCTTCGTTATGAAGTGCGACCTACCACTGTGTTCGATATATCTGGAACGTGGCGTATTAAGGCCAAGAATGGCGAAGTGCAATGGAATAAAACCAGTTTAGGAGAGCGATTTTGTACATCTGTTTGTGTGAGTCGCTTTTGTTCTTTTTACTTTTAAAGAGAACGATTGTCTTCTTGGAAGCTTTTCGGGATTGTGTTTTATGTTCGTTAGTAGTGTTTGTTTTAAGGGAAGTGAAGCAGAATATCGTGCTCTGACGTGCAGTAAAAGGTTAATTGGAAAGGTTAAGCATGTTACAGTTGGAACATGAATCTTGTTGTTCAAATGCATAAATTCAATCAATGTTACTGTCAACTGTGTCAAGGATACTAAATTAAAATTAAAACTAAAATACCTATTATCAATTTAAACTATAGAAATATAAAAATACTAAATTAAAATAAAACTAAACTAAACTATTATAGAGCATCGAAAAATTCATCCTCAACGCTGTCAGCTGGCAATGTGCCCAAGAGACTGGCGGCGTTGCCTCTTTGAATTTTTAAACATTTATTTTATCGGATGATCTCGGGAGCTGTTACGCGTGGCCGCTCCCGAGATCATCCGATAAAATAAATGTGAAAATCAATAATAAACCAACTTCGCCAACAAGTGATTGACTGATTAGTTCCCGTAACCCTCTGGTGTCGTGAATCAAGAAAAATCTGAAGAGTACATTGGATACACGCTCCTGCCGGCCGGCCCTTCAAGTCCCGAGCGAAGCGGTACCTCCAGTCCCTGCCCTTTCCAGATCCCAGGTTAGTGTCTGTTCTTTTCTCGTCATCCGGAATCCCAGGGTTGCGGTACTAGCATCAGGTTAATGCAATCCTTGCTGCAGACGAAGTCCCAACATTTAATTTGGTGCCTCCTGTGAGGTGTGTCAAGTGATTTCTAACATATTTCCTTAATACTCCGTCTGGGACATTGTTCCGTATCGTTTACAACTTCATGATTGAGTAATGAAATAACGTTATTTGATTTTCAAAATCATTTTTACGAACTCTATTTTCAGTAATGTACAATCAGATGCAATACATTCTTTAGCAAAGTATCATGTGACATTGACATGTAGTATGTTACTTTAATCGGGTAATGTACTATTGCTAGATATCATATCAGATCATGTTGCATGTTTTTCATTTGAATCATTGTGGCTTGTTGGAAACAATGACACATATTCTGATGTATTTACAATTTAACCTTTATTTTATTCTAGTAAGAGAGTGAGAGGGAGAGGACCAATGATATTATATATATTGACTCGATAATCGATTTTCGATTATACCGATGATAGGCTAACATATGCTTATGGTTGCTGGCTTACAGCCTTTAATGTTCCGAAAATACTATCGCCTACTCGAGATTGGTGATAATCGACACCTAGTGATAGTAACAAAGAGTGGTATACTATGTTTGATTTTATATTGTTCAGTAATGTATATGTAAAAACATGATTAGAATTTACCTTAACGAGGTTCCACAATATTTCACTACTCATCTATCAAGTCCATCACCAGAAGAGGTTGCCGACACCATGACACAGGCTTCTTCAGAATCGATTCCACCGATTGCACCATCATCGATATTTGAATCGATTTCTCATACAAAGGCGTCTACTTAAGGTTGTAAATCCGTTAATAGCATACGTCATTTCGACTGCATTACGACCCTAGCTGCATTAGCTTCAACACTTTCACGTTGTCTGTCATTGTTCAGTTCCTATACAACATCAAGGACTTACAACACCTCTATTACTTCTCATAGGGTTGCGACATTAGCAATAATAATCTAAGTTTATAGTTTCTCATAGATTTGAAAGTTATGATAGTTAATAAAAGTTTTCTAATTCACTTTCTTGTGATATTGCTAGTTTCTCATTAATTTTCAGAAGTCTCTCTTGTTTCAGATGAATAACTGTTTGGCAGTAATTAGTTAACAAAAAAAAAAAAGTTTGAAGGTGACGAAGACATTGTGCTGCTCATTAATGAACAAGAAAATATTGAAGGGAATCTATCTTATCTGATTTCTCACGGCGAATCTATTCATTTACGTGATAGCCAACCTTAGTGCTCAAGACTAGAGACATTAGTCATTGCTCAGTCTTAGTATAAAGCTATTGATTACACATCAAGATATTAGCATATTAGATTTGTGATAAATCACAACAGGTGGAGGTAATTCTAGAGCCACTAATAAATATGTAGTTTAACGATTGAAATGTACTGCGGGCTGGATATGATGGTGATAGATTTCCTGAGTGTAATGAAAGAGAAACCTATAGTGGAACAGCTGCGCCTTCATTAAGGGAAACTGAATATTATAGAGTTTTAGACGAAGCAGTAGTAATCAAAGTTTGCGACGATGATAATGTGCAAACTACTATTAAGGATATTAAGTTCATTAATGAATGTAGGAGTAGCTATACCATTCCATAAAAATGAAGAATTGAGTTAAGTTAGTTTTAAGTAACATGCTATAGGAAAACGTGAACACCCAAATAAACAAGACACAGTAATTACGGAGGAAAGGCAAGGTGACAGGGTCAAAGAAATTTATGGGAGGGCCGTGTATATTTTAAAATATAATTACATGTCAATATGTAATGAAGTGGTTTAAATGGTAGGTGAAAGTGTCATCCAAAAGCTATGTAAGACTTTGATATGTGAACAGTTATGCAATGTGTTAATAATAGAAAATAATTGAGGAGTGTACATAAGAAAGTGAACACTTGAAGATTCGGGATGGTTCGGTAACGACTAAAATAAATAATCTTTGGTTAGATAAAAGCTTGAACTTGTTCTAAGAAACGAAGTCACTTGAAAAGACTAGAATGAAGAAGCAACTTTGAGATTTCTCTATGTTCATCGTCTTTTCTCGTAAGGCCATATCAAGTGAACACTTACTGCAATATCATTTTTGTTGCATACTTAGACATTAACTTACATGGATAAAGTGATTTTCTAATAATGTAAGGTGTGAAGACTCAAGAGACAGATTTAGGTTTATGACAGTCTCTACATATTTATATGTATACTAGCTGTTCCCCACGGTCAACCCCAGCTGCTAAGCTACTAAAATCTTCTTCGATAAACAGATTATTCAACACAAAATACGAGTATATTTTTTCCTGAGATTAGCGCGTTCAACCCAACAAACAAACTCTTTAGCTTTATAATATTACTTCAGATAATAAGATAGTGTTCAATATCTTCATCTGTAAATGATTCATCAAGATTCAATCAGAGTTAAGTACCATGTTCATGCACAGCATCATAAACACCCGTATTAGCATTTAAAAGCCATGTTTCACCTTTCCAGGTCTGCGTAAACACTTTATTTTCTTCTCATTCAATTACGTTTGTATCGGAGTAGTATAAAGTACAGACAAATTCTAGGTAATGCTAAACATTTACTTGATTGACAGTACACCTCCGAGTATCAATTACTTTAACAGCCTGCCCATGTACGAGTCTGTTGGAGAAAGTACGGATTTACGAGAGAAGTGCAAAATTTTACTGTAACGTCGTTCGGTAATTGAAAAATATTTCCTATCGGGACGATGGAAATGGATAATTTAAATAAGTGGCAGCTTCAAGCTGATAACATTTACCTTACTGGAAGGAATGGTTTAAACAAATCTGGAATCATATGAAAGGTTTTACATATCTAGTGAAAGAAGATTTTATCAAAGCTGTTACAAAGTATGACTGTATCTTATACACCTACGGTATCTCACAAAACGTTAAAATGTGACAATATATTAAAATATGATAATAAACTAAAACATGATAATAAACTAAAACATGGTACTCCAAACAAAGCGTCATTTGTAAAACTTGCCCGACAACAAACAAAAGCCGACAGATATAACACTAGAGCCAAGCACACTATTTAATGCAACAATGTAGCATGATTTATCGCTCGAAAGGACAATGTACAATCGATTTTATTGTTACCGCATCGATAAATCCATTCGAGTTATTAGAATTAAGAGTCGAATCGCGAGAATCGATTTATGCATCACGTTGTACGGAAACAATTATTGCAGGACTAGAGCTCTTCGCTGCGACAGCGACGGTGAAATTGTCATGTTCATGCTCATGAGTATTGGCAAAGAGTACGTTTGTCAGACTAATGGCTCCATCATTTACTTTCCTTCCGTCAAGGGTAGGAAGACATTCGACGGAAATTGATTTTGATGTAATTATTCTAAATGCATCATTGACGAGGTCAATATGTTAAACATAGGGTGCGCTCAATTATGCAGGCTTGTCTATCAGACACGGTAATTGGTAATTTTATTAGTAATTATAGATCATGGCTTAGGAAATTGGTAATTTTTAGTCATTAGGGAAATGGCACAATTTCAATAGAACCTTGTAGGTAAATCAAATCACGCGCAATCCAAAAAGGTAATGAGATTAAAGCGAAAGTTGCTACAGAGGAATTCCGTCTCATCAGAAAAGAAAACAGTTCAGCTTAAATTCTAAGAATTTCATATTCCGCAACACAAACTGCCAATGATTCCCACAACTCTCTTTCAACTAACACTATTAATCAGATTTGTCAACATCCCGCCGAACTAACGCAAACGGAGGAGGAAGCTACTAAAAAGCGTCCGTCTTATCTAAAGAAAAACATACAGCAGCCGAAATCGAGTCGACAAATGACACGGGTGATTTACGATACCCTTCCTGGTAAGCACCGTGAACGTTCCGTAATTTACGACACTTCAGCATGAGAAGACATCGTTAACTTTGTAGCCTCACAATGGAAGCTTTATGTAGTTTTATGGACGGATAATCACTGGTTTTCTCGGCTGAAGGTAACTTTGCATAATTAGTATTTGTCTAGATACAAATTGATACGTTGAGATATTTCTTGGAACTGTTGTAACTACCTCTTTTATGGTTGCTATAACTAATTTTATTGTAGGAAGAAATTAAAATGCTACTGAATATGGTAATCATACACCATACTGGTAATAACAACCTTTATTGTTCCAACTGCTGGGACACATGCCTCCACTCTGCGAGAAGGAAGTGTGCTGTATTCCACCACGCCGGCGCAGTGCGGATTGGTAGATGTAATATGTGACATCTACCAATCTGTCATCATCATCTACCATCTGTCTTAGAATTTGTAGAACATTTTCACATTTCTTTTAATTTATGGTTTTAGAACATGCTTCCTCACGATGGTCTCTTTCTCCGTTTTGATGGCAGCGAGGATGAAATATTAAAACACTATAATTAATGCACCTTTCTTAGTTCGAACTCATGGCCTACAACGCGTAAGTCATGATCATTAACACTGGACCACCACTGCTGGTGGGTATCGAAAATAATGATCACAATGATGGCCAGAGATCTGGGAAACTTTTGAACTTCCAGATTACCATAACTGAAGTAACTTAACGTCCAAGAGGTCTAAAAGGCAGCAGTTGGACTCCCAATGACAACATGACTTCCATTTGGGTTCAGTTATCCACCGTTGCGGCCAAGTTGGTCATATCAAGATTGTAGCCACAATAAACATTACTAAAGTACTCCATTAAATCTGCTGTAAAGGATTACACCGTTGCAATGAGGACATTGCAACGGTGTTGATGTTCATAACCTTACTTCACTTAGAGTTATGATATGTTTCGAAGATATATTGTTTCGATACACAAATGTAACTAATTAATCTGCAAATGAAATGACTATCTTCGTAGAAGCGAAACATTGTGTTGACAACTTTCGCTGCAACTGCAAAACATTGCATTGTTGTCGCAGACAAGAGGTTTTCTTGTGGGTGTTAATCAAATAGATTTTATCACTGTTCAACAGTTTCTTGATACGATCTAAGATCAACATCCACCTACTAAGCTCGATATTCATTTCAGTATTCTAGCACTTGTTTTAAAGCCTGGTTCCCATCAAAGCGGAGACAAGCGACGCTGTGCGATTTATAAGAGCATTGCTGTGGATTTCAATCAATTCGATTCGTAGATTCACGCGTTTCTGCTGCGGTCCGCTCGCCTTCGCTTTGGTCGAAACTCAGCCTAATCCTAAAGGTAAGTGGGCGAATGTCTTTGAACTGTTACGAATCTTGGGATATAACTAACAAACAATAATTCTACAAGCTTCTGACCGTTGCAATTAACCTTTATCGACCTCAAATTGATGAAAACCGCAGATTTCTTTCAAAGATTTAATGTTATCTGAAACTTACGCAACGCTTTCTTTCAACTCCTAATTAAACCGTTATTCAACAAGTAAGTTACTCTGAAATACATCTGATAAAGTTTCTAAATTGAGATTAACTTCGTTCGCGGCCGGTTTGACGGGATTCTGTGACATCGAGTCGACATTCACATAAATAAGATTGTCTCTCTCACTTAGATAAAAGTGTGGATGAATAGATTTACGATTTGTGATACTGTCGCTTGACAAACAGTAATGTGCGAATTTCGTTTGTGCTTACCGCTAATTAAGCAGATATGACTTTTAAGGTTTCATTTGAATTTTCTATGGGGCTTATCAGTTTAATTCCCACGTTTGTTACTTGACTTAGTCATATGGTGAAGAGATGTTTCGTCAAGGAATGACTGTGTAGTTAACTGTAAATTGTCTGCTGTATTAGCTCGATGCAAATCACCATAAAACTTAACCATAACGACACAAAACATCATAAAACACAGTTTACGGATCCCATAAGTTGTACCTAATCATCATTATACTAAATCCACGAACTCAATACAAATCCTTCAAAACAAACTAGAGCTTCGTGCGCAAGTCCTCGTTGCAATGATTTACAGTGAGCGCTGTAAGCGCGTGCGCAGCCTCACTCGGCAATCATCGGCCGGCGTCGGGCTGTCTCGACGGTCACGAAGTTCGTTAGACCATTGTGTGAAGGAAGCGGAAACTGGCAAAACCTTGAGTTTGAGACAAGTGAACTCAAGTGTTACTACAATTTTTAATGTAATGTATGAATTTATATTATTACCTATGTATTTAGTCATACATAGGACTAATGTTAGCTAAGTGCGGAAAAAAAAACACATTTTTATTCTGGTGAAGTTAAAATATGTATCTATAGACGTAAGGTTGGCAAAAGATCGTGGAAATTTTCACAAGCAATGAGGTTTATAGCCAGCAATTTGAGTTTCTGATTTTAGACGATTATATTGGCGACGATACTAAAATTAATGATTAATTGTCACTAAACAGGATTCGCCTTAGTAACAACAAATAAATAAGCATAATCTAAAAATAAATAACGCAAATTAAATCACAATGTTGCAACATGCTAATTTGTTGACAAATGATATGCGTATGCGCAGACAAGTGATCTTTTTAGCATTGATTTTATGTTTACAAGGTTTCATATTATATTACACACACTGTGATATTTAAAGCGTGGGAATAAAAACTAGGGTTTATAAAAAAACTAGCTTTGTTTCAATAAAGTGATACAACACGGGATACAAGTTATAAAAATAAATTATTTTTATTTCATACAAATAAGTATGGAGGACATTTCTTCACGGTTACATCATTTTCCGACATTGCGTTTTTTGTGCAAATTCTTCTTAAACTGCTGGAACGATTTTGATAAGATAACTCATAAAATTAATCATAATTTGAATTATTTGTATATCTTTTAGATTAAAGGATTAGTGTCACCTTATAAAAAATCTTGTTTTATTATGATTTATCTTATTGAGTGGGAACTGCCGCTTTTATTGTTCATTATGCAAATGGTGTAATAATTCAATTAATTTAATTTAGAACAACGATTTTAGTAACTAGTTATTTTTATAACAAATGTTATTTATTGCTTATCCTTCTTTCTGGTTTTTGTTCAGAATAAGAAAAGACTCTATGTATTTGCATTTACAAAACATCCATAGATTTCAAACATCTATAAATACATATAAATAAATAATTAAACATAACCAATATTAATACAGGACTTAAAAAAATATATTCAAGTGTGTACATATTTGTTTTTTGCAATAACTGCATAAATAGAACCTTGAATGGTCTTAAAAGGAGTCAATTAAGTAACTAACAAGTCTAGAGAGATACTTGACATCATTAGTATGTAAATGTTAATGATTAACATACTTTTTATTAATGATTTCATTAGGTGAATGGTCGTATTATTTGCTTATTAATAAAGCTCTGAATTAACAAGCATTTACATTTTTAATGTTTCCTACTTCAGGCCTCTAGCTTAGCATATTTCTATTTTTCTTTCTTTAAGAATTAGAATAGTTAACAAAAATATATAAAATCGATACTACCTACTGGATCTAGATTTCTAATGTGTTATCAAATAACAAACAAAAATGTAACTAAAGAAGGGATTTTTAAACTTCAAGAGTTTGTATGGAATTCGAAAATTTTGCTGATATGTAACTAGTGGGTACAGGGCTTGTTGATACGAAAGGATCATCAAATCACGAGTTAAATTTTTTAAATACACAAGTAATTTATACAACACTTTTTTTTTTGTATGAGCATCTTGCCTCATTTTTTATTTATTTTATTAAATGTGGTCAAACTTTGAAAGGGTTGGAAGATTATAGTTTTCATTTCTACTTTTCAATCTCCAAACACTTCCTCCCATTGCATGTTCTACAATTACTATTAACATACAATAAAATATTTGTCAAAAGGAAAGTGTCCATTCTCCTGTAATCCAAATCCAATTTAGTCTAAGGTATCTATGTAAATTCTATTAGCAATGCTGAATTGCAGAGCCAATTGTATACAGTTGCCTTTTTTGGCGGCCCAGCAATGAGTGTCTAATCCTTGAAAACCTATTGGTAGAGCAAATATGATTGGCTTTAGGCCATATAATAATAATAATAAATTTTTATTGACTTCACAAAAAGAGGTTTCAGTATTTCATAATTTTGCTCTGGACCCCACACTAGGATACCCTGCCATGTGTTGTGAGGCCCAGTCTCCTTCGTCAACTTAATACAAAAAGAAAAACATATTGAGGATGACAAACGTCAGAATATATAGTTGCTATACTTGCTTTTAAAGCCTATGACGTCACATCATGTTTATTTTTATGGCTGTTAGTCTTTTTTTTTGCGTCGTGATCATTAAATGAGTCTTCCCACCCAGAGCAGGGCGAGAGGGACTGTCAGACATGTACTGACTAAAATCCTCGGTGTCCTTGAATGGCCGTTTACGTTCCGGGATTAACCGATAGTCCCGCGACCCCGGCAGTAGTGTACAAAGGAAGAACTATTTTTTTTCTTAAAATTAACGTCAAAGTTCCAGTTTAGGTACTATACGTCAAAAAAACTGGAAAAGTCATGATAGGGCCTCTGGCTATACGCTGTTATGTAATATCGTTTAAAGGGCTGAAATATGTACGTACTAGCAAACCGAATCAAGTAAAATAGCCTTAACTAAACCAAGCTTAACACCATCGCCTTCCCCAGTAATATTAACTATTAAACTTAACGGCGTAGTTTAGCATTTCATATGCGTAACTAATTTAAGTTCAGACTTTCAGAGCGTAGTTCAAACAAGGTAGTTATGAGTTTCCTGTAAAGATGTACTTACCTTGACTAGTTAAGACGAGTACCGTCAGAACTAGGTGTTACGGATATTGCAATAGATTTGCAAGTCACTAACTAGGTATTTTTGGTTTTGAAGCCTGGGGCGCGGGCAAGCGGGCGTCGAAATTGGCGACTCGCTGTTCGATCATAGACCATGCCCGGCACGTTGTGTTCCACACGCGCCTCAAAGAGCTATCAGCAATATGACGGGGCTTACCTTAGAGGGCCAAAGCCTGCCAGTGTCGCGGAACTAACGAATCAAAGTGATCTCGGAACGTAAAAGGCAATTGAAGGACACTGTGAATTTTAGTCAGTACAAGTCTGACAGTCCCTCCTGCCCTGCCCTGGGTTCCTACCCACTCATTTGACTATTTTAGCACGCTAAAAAAAAGTCACTACTTAGGTATTGTTGTTGGTTTTATATCCAGCTTATTGTATCGGGTTTGTTTGGTCTTGTCGTAGACTTTGCAATGGTTTCGGACTGGTCGCCTTTGTGAAGTCGTGTGTGTTTTTTTTTACATCTTTTGGTGTTAAAATGATCAAAACAGTCCACCTGTAACACTCTTTTCTGACTAAAAAACCCACTCTGTTCCTTCTGCATGCTGTTATTTCTGTATGCATGGGCACATAAAAAAAACATTGTGTCCATGAACCCGACCAACCTTGAACATAAATCCCCAATACAAACCATGACCCATCAATAAAAAACTTAAGGGTCTAAAACTATAAATATACAAAAAAAAGTATAATTATAAAACTAACCCTACTCTCAGCGGCGGGTGGCGGGTGGCTGGGTGGCTGGGTAGATGGGCCATCCACCCTCTTGGAATAATTGTTTACATAACATGCCACCCCGCATGCCATGCCACGGAAACACGATATTTATGATACGTTTGTACAGAGCAGAGTGTAGAATCAGAGTTTTAGTTCTGGGGCCTACCATGATGTCTAAAAATGGGAGTAGATCCATTGTGGGTAAGAGACAGAGCTATACAAGTCGTCTAGCGCCGTCTTGTTCCCACAGTGGAACTGCTCTTGCTTTAAGACGTCATGGCAGGCCACCTGGGGCCGTATTACAACGTCTTAAAACCAGGCTTGTGCCAGTGAGTGAACGAGATGGCGCTAGATGACTTCTGGAAGGAAAAGGAACTTACGTGGACGAGGAATTTGCAGATGAGACCCTTCGATAGCAGCTTCCAGAGCCGGCCGGTTCGCGAATTGTTTCCACCAAGTGTCACGAGGAGATAAATTGGAGATTCACCACACAACACCAATAGTTCTTAGATTTTTACTGTTTTAGCGGGAGCGAGCGCGGGCGCACGTCGTACGTGTCGCCAGTAGGGTAGCGGAATTGCGAGTGTGAGCGGGCGGGGGCGGTTTGAATGAACGGAACCAGGAAGGAAGTGGGAGTGAGAAAGGAATGTAGGATTGATTTTTATAGGAAGATCCTTCTCGAATGTGTTACCATGTGGAGTGTAATGTTGCAAGTATGCGTTTATAATTTCAACTGATAAATGTATAAAATTAAGTACAGATAAAATAATGCGAATGGCGCAGACAACTCCCCCGGCCTAGAGGTTTTCCTCTAAACTAAAACTTTATGAGAACTTAAATTAACTTAAAAGGAATTTAATTAAGTGTAAAGAGTTGAGAAAAAAAATTATTGTGTAGGTAGAGGACAAAGCCGCACTACCGGGCGTATATAGGAACCGGAAGCCGTTCTAACCTTCACAGTCCTAACTATATTATCTTTTCCAGGATAAGTTGCATCCACGACACCCAAAGGCCAGCAGAGCGGGTGAGCGTTATTGTCTTTGATAATGACAATTGTACCTACTTTAATAGGCTTTGACGGTGCGTTCCACTTCTCCCGCTGTTGCAAGGAAGTGAGGTACTCCTGACTCCAACGATGCCAGAAGGAATGAGTTATTTTATTAAGAAGTTGATAACGCGATAATCGATTGTCTGAAATGTCTGTGACATCTTCAGCAGGTAAAAATTTAAGCGGAGTTACGTTTAGAAAATGATTAGGCGTTAAAGCACTAATATCAGACGGGTCAGAGCTTAAAATACTTAGAGGTCGATTATTTAAAAGACATTCAATCTGAACAAGGACGGTACTAAACTCTTCATATGTTAATATTTGAGAACCAATAACTTTAAAAAGATGAGTTTTGACACAACGAACATTAACTTCGCTGAGTCCATTAAAGTGAGGACCGTAAGGCGGGCTATGTTTAAATCGTACACGATGTTCAGCTAGCTGTTCACCTATGTAATTTATATGAGATTTGGATTGAATTAAGGCGTAAATTTCGTTCAATTTGCGCTTTGCGCCTATAAAGTTTGTGCCTCCATCACTATAAATCATAGCAACAGGACCTCTACGAGAAACAAAACGCTTAAAAGCGGCGAGAAATAAATCTGAACTAAGGTCAGAGACTAACTCTAAGTGTACTGCCTTAGTTGTTAGACAAACGAACACACAAATGTAAGCTTTGTGGCTCTTAATTCCGCGTTTTCGGATATGAGTAATGTAGAAAGGACCACAGTAGTCCACAGCGGTATTAACAAACGCTTTCGCTTGTGAAACGCGAAAGTCGGGTAGATCACCCATAGGAGGGTAAGTATTTTGAGGTTTAAGTTTAAAACATTTATTACAACTATGCACGCGTTGTCTTACAATGTTACGAGCAGATAAAATCCAGAATTTTTGTCTTATTATCGATAATAAAAGAGCGGGACCCGTATGTAAATTAGTTACATGATAAAAGTCTATTAAGAGTTGAGTAAAACGTGATTTAGTTGGAATTAAAATAGGGTGCTTTTGACCATAATCAAGTTGAGAATGAGTTAATCTTCCACCTACTCTGAGAATATTACTCGAATCTAGAAAGGGGTTGAGTTTAGCGATACTTTTATTTAAATTTTTATTAGTCTTTAAAGCGGTTATTTCTTCGGAGAAATATCTACTTTGTACGTAACGTATAAGGTATATTTCCGCGGCATCCAAATCCGAAACGGTGATACAACCCCGCGAATTTAGTAACTTGCAGAAGCGTAATATCAAAACCAAACTACGTAGTAAAATAGAATATTTAGAAATGCGGTCAATTAAAGATTGAATAGGTTGAGGACATTCTAGCGTTATTTTGCTTGAGAGAGCGATATTTTTTGTTTCCATTACTTCCGAATTATTATTATTTAAATTGACCTTAAATGGCTTGATTGGCCACTGATTTAAGGGGAATGAAACCCAATGCGGAGCGTTAAACCAAAGAGTTAAATCTAATAATTGTTTAGGCGTTACGGGACGCGAAACTACGTCAGCGGGGTTTTCAGTTCCATCGATATGAAACCAGTGTTTAGCAGGTAATTTGGAATTAATTTCAACAATGCGATTTGCGACAAAGGTATGAAATCTATGCGAGGGCGAGTGGATCCAGGTAAGCGTGACTGTTGAATCAGAAAAAGCAAAAATATTATTAATTTTACAGCGTTTACTTAAAACTTCTATAACTGAGTTCATTAAGTTTGCTAAGAGAAGAGCAGCACATAGCTCGAGGCGAGCTAATGGCGTATTTTTAAGCGGAGCGACGCGAGATTTAGAAGTTAGTAAGAGGACTGATCCGTAATCTTCGTCGTTAGAACTAACCCTTATGTAAACAGCGGCGCCATAACAGCGCTCACTGGCGTCTGCGAAGCCGAGGAGAGTGATATGAGAACCAGAAGTGATACCTACATGTCGTGGGAATTTTATTTGTTCGAGATAGGAAAGTTCTTTGTGAAATTGATTAAATTTATTTTCAATGTAAGCGGGTACAGGATCGTCCCAATCAAGTTCATGCTTCCAACATTCCTGAACTAAAACTTTCATGAATGCGGTAACTGGACCTATAAGACCTAAGGGGTCAAACAATCGTGCGGTTGCGGATAGAACGGTACGTTTCGTACATTTAAGAGAATTACCATTTATTTTAAATTGAAAAGAGTCTTCTACAGGATTCCACTGCATACCTACAATTTTAGTATTATTATTAGCGTCAGCGTCAAATTCAATATTTTGCGGATTTAAATGAGTTGAAGGAATTTTATTTAAGAGTTCGGAACTATTAGAGATCCACTTTACGAGGTTGAAACCGCCTGACCTGAACATGGCGACCATTTCTTGATATGTCCGCTCAGCTATTTCAACGCCATCTAGCGAACATACGTAGTCATCCATATACATATGGTTTTCAGCCTCGTAAGCCGCGAGCGGGTATTTATCCCGACTATCAGATGCGAGTTGGCGAACTACTCTCATAGCTAAATAAGGCGAACTTGAGACACCGAAAGAAACGCGGTTAAATTCAAAAGTTGAAATTTCAGAATCTTTATCGAATCTATATAAAATGCGTTGAAATGCGTGATGATCAGCGGAAAGATTAAGTTGAAAATACATTTTTTCGATGTCCGCAACTACAGCGACGGAAAACATGCGAAGGTTGATTAATAAATCGAAAATATTACTTTGTAGATTTGGACCTACATAAAGGAGATCATTTAGCGATTTACCTGAGCTAGTTTTACAGCTAGCGTCAAGCACGATGCGAGTTTTACTGGACTGTTTATCCGGGCGGTAAACAGCACGATGCGGAATATAATAATGCGGGATATTGAGAGAGGGATCTTTGACCTTGGTCAAATAACCTTTGTCAATATAATCTTGAAGCGTAGCGTTGTAATTAGTTCTGATCTCGGGATCAGAATCTAACTTCTTTTCTAAATTAACGAGGCGGCGCATCGCCGTTGAGTGCGAATTTCCTAAGTCTGTACACGGAGCTTTAAATGGTAGCTGCACTGTGTATCTACCTGTTTCATCGCGAGAGTAAGTTGAATTAAATATTTGTTCACACGCCTGATCATCAGGACTCATGTGAATTTTATTAGGGACGCTTTCCAGTTCCCAAAAGCGTTGCGTAAGCGTATCTAAGCTAAGCGTGCTAGTAGCGCACAGAAAAGATTGCTCGCTTTTATTTTTGTTTGATTGCGTGGGGCGAGCGCGCGAAGCTATGCGAGGTTGACAATCAGCCCGACCCATGGCTATGTAGCCAAGGGTGGTTTCTACAGCGACGACCGAGGAGCCAGGTAAAGTTACCTTTCCACTTCCCAACAAAAGCGGGAAAAGCTCATTGCCGAGGAGGCAATCTATCTCACCGGGAACGTGGAACGCGTCATCAGCCATGGGTAAATTACGTAATGGAGCGAGATTCGTGATATCTATGGATACGTTGGGCAAGTCGTCAGTAATACGATCTAAAACCCGAGCGTGAATTGTATAACAACAGCGGTGATCAAAGCGGGAAAATATTTTGAATGTTGTTGTACCAAACGAGGGTATTTTTGCGTGACCTATACCATAAATAGAAGATTTGTCAGGAGTAATTTCTAAGTTTAAGCGTTTACAGCAAGCCTTAGTAATAAAATGACTCATTGAGCCTGTATCAAGAAAAACGCGGAGAGTATAAGGTTTATTATTATTGTAAGCGTATACAGAAGCGGTAGGCAACAATACAGTTGTATTATTTTCAACGCACGAGGTAGCCGAAGTCACTGATAAACACGGACCGTTTGAATTTTCGCGCTCAACGTTATCACCTGCCAGCACGGGCGACGAATCGAGTGTCGCAGGAACGGCGGACAGCGAGGGCGCGGGAGCGGGCGCGCGGGGCTCGGGCGCGCGGGGCGCGGACTGCGCGGATCCATGTTCAACTACCCGATTGTTTGAAAAGTTGTCTAGATGTAATAGCGAATGATGTTTACGGTGGCAAATCGAACATGTATTTGTTGACCTGCACATTTTAATATCATGAAATCCTAAACAATTACGACAAAACTTATGTTTGTTTACAAGATCTAATCTATCTTTAACATTTTGATTCATAAAAGGAGAACATCTATATAGCGGATGTGAATCAGGGGATCGACATACCTTACAGGAACGCACTGGGGTGTCCTGGGTAGTACTCGCGAAGGCTTGGCTATTTTTAGATTTAATTGAGGATTTATTATTTTCGGTATTATTATTACGAACTTTAGAGGGGTTAGAGTGATGACGAAGCGTTATTATTTTACTTTGTTCTTTTAAAAATTGCGAAAGATGATTAAAAGTAGGTATTGCAATATGACTATGCGATTGTTCAAAAAGGTTAACGACCTCTTTATCGAGCTTACTGAGTGCAATATCAGTTATTATAAAATCTGACAAATCTTGTATGTTCAAGCGACGTAAAGCGGCTTGAGCGGAATGAAACTGCTCAAGGAACGTATCAATAGATTGATAAGGTTTAAATTGCACCATTTGATGTAAATACATGGAAGCTTGTACGCGTGTATCTTGATATTTTTCTATTAAAGCATTCCAAATAAGTAGGTAATTATTAGCGGTAGGTATGATGCCTGAGCAAACAGTTAACGCTTTGCCCGAGAGACAACCTATTAAATACTGAACCTTTTCGGCGTCAGTTAGATGCGAATTATCATGAATAAGACTTTTGAAGTTTTCATGAAAAGTTGTCCATTTGCTGGGTGTGCCATCAAATGAAACAAGTTTTAAAGGCGGTAATTTACGATTTAAAAACTCGAATTTATTATTGTTGTCATTACTCCTATTTTGAGACTTAAGAATGTTAGATTCTATTGCTTTAATTTGACAATAGATTTCATCGAATGCGGAAAGTGGGGCGTAGTTCGGCTTTGTCGTCGAACCACTTTCTAATAAAGCTAAATTATAAGAATCAAGAGTTTCCATAAAGTTTGTTCTAATTTGCTCAAGGGAGCTAATTCGAGCTAGAAATTGAGTTTTTATTGAATTATCTACTGAAACTTGTAGGCCGAGATCGTAAATGGATTGTAGAATTTGGAATAAATTTTCTTTTTTCGACTCGAATAAAAGTACTTTAGGATCTTCTTCGGCAGAAGTATAGGATTCATTATCCTTACTACGCGTGGCAGTCATTTTTTAAGCGTTGAAAAATACTTAGTTGAGTTTTTAACCGTCTATGGTAATAGATGAGTGGATGTAGGTATGCGAACTTGCGGGAACAAAATGGACTCGCCCGTGTGCGTTATGTTTCGAGAATTATGCGAAAATATGCGTGAGATGTATAATATATAGTTATGATATTTCAGATTAAGGTTGTTTATACTAAAATAAGATGCGTTTTTATTAAAATAAGTTAGCGTTGATGAGATTGAGCGGGAAATAAGTGCCCTCGTGGGCGCGTCTCGTGTGTAATGGCGGGTGCGTAATTGAGCGTTTCTATTCTTTTTAGGCGAATAATATGATAAATAAGATGTGAGTAGCGTAGTAGATTTATGAGTTTTTTTTTATTGGGTGAGAAGGACCAGAACACTTGGAAGGAAAAGGAACTTACGTGGACGAGGAATTTGCAGATGAGACCCTTCGATAGCAGCTTCCAGAGCCGGCCGGTTCGCGAATTGTTTCCACCAAGTGTCACGAGGAGATAAATTGGAGATTCACCACACAACACCAATAGTTCTTAGATTTTTACTGTTTTAGCGGGAGCGAGCGCGGGCGCACGTCGTACGTGTCGCCAGTAGGGTAGCGGAATTGCGAGTGTGAGCGGGCGGGGGCGGTTTGAATGAACGGAACCAGGAAGGAAGTGGGAGTGAGAAAGGAATGTAGGATTGATTTTTATAGGAAGATCCTTCTCGAATGTGTTACCATGTGGAGTGTAATGTTGCAAGTATGCGTTTATAATTTCAACTGATAAATGTATAAAATTAAGTACAGATAAAATAATGCGAATGGCGCAGACAACTTCTATAGCTCTGTTACTTCCACTCGCCAGAACAAGCCTGGTTTTAAGACGTTGTAATACGGCCCCTGCTCTCTAATATGACTTGTTCAGTTCAGCCTAACGATTCTGTCCCTTTAGGAGTGGTTGGAGAACTAGAATTGTTCATGAAAGTCAGAGCACGTCAGGAGCCCGTAGGAAACGAGGGTAAGATTCGGAAATACTAGGCTGTTCCTGCAATGAAGGACACATAAATAAATGAATATAATATTGGTTGAATTGAGGAAGAGATTAGGACAGAGTCTCTAAATAGTGACACAGTCAGTCTTCTTGTATCTTTGACAACGATAACCAATCCAAAAACATGTTAGCAGATGTAATTAACTATGTATTTACTTAAAGATTTATCAAGTTAATTGCCCTGTTCAAAGATTAGACTTAGGATAACTCAAAATACTCATTTCAAAACATGCTGCATAATTATTACATAATATTAGTATTAAGTTTTTATAATATTACAACATTACCAATACTATTTAAATTAAATGACTGTGCCACAAAAAACGGTAATCACTCAAAAATATCTTACTAAACAGTTTTCACTTTTTAATTGCAGCCTCTGAACTTGTATCTACTCTATCTAAATTCAATCACCGCCAGATAATAAGGCGCGGACTCATCTGCCCGACCCCATGTCTAATCAACATCCGAGTGATGAGTGCAAGGCCTTATGTTCCCGTACCCACATTCATTACTCCACGCTTTTTATTTAATAGAAAAAGTAACGCATTATACAGTAAAGTAGATGAAATAGAATCATTTGTTTATCTACAACTTGTAAGGGGAGATAAAAGTGTACATAGTGCAGACACCAGCGATAATTTTGGAGCAGTTGTCAAGCCAGGTCATTGAGCCAAAATACTAGGTGTCATCGTGGAAAATTTTGCCAGAAAGTCTACGTATAGTCAATTTATGAATAAACATGACGAAATCATGAATGAATTTGTTGTACGAGACACGAAAAGTTGGCAACTTGACAAAACTACGAATCTGCGTATCTGAAATTAACAGAACAATATTGACTAAAATACTTATATAACACGCATTAACGATACAAAGACTCAACTACTTAATCCAATAGATCAATATCGACAATATAAAAGAATAAGGCACATAATTATTTCCTACAATCACTTTGTATATCAGTAAAAGTGAAGCTGTATCTTAAAAGGATCATAATTACCTAATAGGTGATAATATAAATAATGTAACATTACCGGATGCTGACGATTTGAATGACATAACGTGTTTAAGAAATCCACCAACAGAGGTTGAGTAATTAAAAAACATAAATATTGCACAAGACACCTTTAAAAAAAATGTGCAAGCTCGTTTTTTTGGCATCACTTAAATTAGTATCTGTAAAAGAGATTTTTGATATTACTCAACAGACAATTTACATTAATCTAAACGATGTAATACCTGTTTCTAGGTGAAACAGATGATGGTGACAAATAAAAAAATCCAGATTATATTGTCAATCGCCAACAAACTGGAACACATCAGAGATAAGATAAAATGTGACAAAATGATCGATGTCCCAAACACGTCTAGTCAAAGTGAAACTCCACCGGATGCGGTTTTTGTCAATAGGAGAATATTTGGTGACATATCATCAACTAACCCATGTTTAACACTTTCAAAAGAGAGTTTTGAAACTGTTACAGATTTAAATAATGTGACAAACAAAAGAGACAACGGATGACACGTTAATGTAAAATGGTTAACATGAAACAAAAGACCGACATGAAAATACAATCGAGGTCGAAGGTTTAAATGCTGTGTAGTACAGTACTAAAATATCTAGGACACAAGGACAAAGTTAGCATAAAAAGATAAAATCATCAACATCCACATGACTTTCAAGAGTATCGAATGACAAACAAAACCTTCAATTTAAAGGTTGAATTACAAATTAAAGTACCATTGGTATTGAATGGACATCTGTCAAATGACGTCGATTGAGCAGGGAACAGATGCACGAACAATATTGAAGTCGATGAGGGAGAACAAAATGACCCATAATAACATGAACGGAAGCACTTTAAACTTCGGAATTAATATAATGAATGGGTGTTATTGATTGGTGTAACTGGTAGTTAACGGTTTTAGTTGTAGAATTTAGATAGAAGGTAAATATAAACAACGATTTATGTGTAAGTAACAATTGAATTATTTCTTTTAAGAAGGCAAAGTTTTACCAACAAAAATATACACGCCTGTCTCTGCTCCCCGGACGCTGAACCACACCATACGAATTCTAGGAAACTTTGTTTTGGTTTGTGTGTAAAGAAACAATGAGGGGGACGTGACTGATGTGTTAATTGATCCTTTTTTTAACTTCATTCGATAACTTCACTCCGAAGTTAACGATGACTGAGTAACTGTTGACATATGTATTAACTTTGATGAGGATAATGTGGATCTAAATGCTATTAATGATGCAGAAGCATATAATACAAAGAAAGAAAAAGCAATAAAAAGGAAAAGTCCTAAAAACAGTATTAAGGTTAGAGAAGTGTATCAAGCAACCCGCAATTCCTTAACCAACAATAAGGCGATAGCGAAAGCGGAACTGAAAATCGATTCACAATTAGTAGTAAAAGTTAATCGATGAAGGAATAATCTGATACTAGGCCGAGACTCAGGTCGACCAATCGGAGCGTGGCTTGACCTCGAACGTACTTGCGAAATTTAGAACATCTCTACGACCTAGGCACACAAATGGTACAATAAGATACGGTCATAATAGAGTTATACCATGAATTTTGTGATACTTCGCATTTCTGCTGTTAATGGCAATAGACTGCGTTTCTTTATAATATCTTTCATAGCATAATATTCTACCGTTTTTTGTATTGTATATTGAGTAGACTCTACTGCATCAGCGTCTCTCTCTTGATGCTTTTTAAAACTAATATTTTTCTATTTGCACTGTTGTTTATCTTCACTCTAAAAGACTAATGATGATTAATCACTTTTTACATTACCATCTAAACTAATTTCTTTTTTTGTTTTATCCGCCATTATTTTCGCTTCCGTTGCGTTAATTAACTAAACAGTTAGAGCGTGATCTAAACCAAATTCTAATTGTGCATTTGGAACGAAATCCATTTACCTGTTGAAAACTTTCAAAGTATTAATTTCAACTAACGCTGGCATGCTAAACAATTCATTTAGTGTCGAGAGTGAGTTGTGCATTAGTTGCGCGCGCGCAGCTGAACAAATGCGCGCCAAGGCTGGACAGTTCGTGACAGAGCCACTGCGAACGAGTAAACAATTCATTCGGTATCAGTTTCTAAAATCGTTTTATTTATGTTGTCCTTTAGGCGCAAGCGCACTTTATAGCTGTCAAACGGTTATAAATTCAAGCTGCTAACATTGTTACGGCAACCGATTATCGATATTGTCGTAAATATTTGGCAAGACAATTTCAAGGTGGTTGGTGAAATATTGGTAGCAATGACAAATATTTGAGAAATATTTTTTACTGAAACTACAAAAGAACTTCTTTTTATAGAATTTCTGATTAAAGTCCCCTTTAATTTCAATAAGGACAAAATTTATGATGACATCAATTAAAATTAACAAAGCCCTCCCCTCAAAAGACCTGATAAAGAGCCAGTATCTCATCGTGATCTCCAACTAGATGAAGACATCACTACTTAAGTCGTAACACTATCTTTTGTCAGTAAGGATTACAAGTAAGTTACTCAATCATCCTTATTGTAATATAGGGTAAGCCGTTATTGAAGAGGAGGCGTGTAATAAGGGTATTAGGGTAATCCTACATTATGTAGTCCACGTAAACGTTATCCCTTTGTGTGCTAGTTTCGTAATTATTCCTTGTATTAGACTTTGCATGTAGTAAGAAAGATGGCACACTTTCCTTACCTACATTTTTATCATCAACATTTTACTACGTTTTTAATTTGATCCTTTAGATTCTTCATCAAATGTAACTGCCACTTCATCATTTTACATTACATGTTAAATGAACTCTTAAACATCAATGAAATCAAAACTATGACATTTAGTATGATTAATCACTCCTTCTCTTATTGAATTTCAGAAACAATCTCTTTGAAAGAAACTACAAGTCACAACACTACAATTTATAAAGCTTTTGCGATCAATATTTTTAAATATAAGGGATCTGTAAAAGTAATTAATCATTGCCTTCCTGCTTCGTATAATAACGTTGGTACTAATGATTCGCAACCCAAACATGTATAATAGACAATATGTTTCTCTATTAAGGGGGAAACATACTTGCAACACGCTATGCCACACGGTATCATTACAAGATACTCATCGTTATCATCATTCTCCTACCCTGATACCAATTCATTTGTGATCGGTGTAGCATGCCTTCTTGCTCCTCAATTTTCTTCTATTTTTCGTCATCTCTTCAGCCATCTCAATCTGTTCATCTGCGTCTTAATTCATACTTCATTCATACTCAATATACTCATTGGATACATTTAATTTCGTGAAGCCAGGTTTATCATTTCTGGCACTGAATGTGTCGCCTATGATATGTATGTTGCAGCCTTTACCATTACTGCTACAGTTATATCGTATGTTATAGTTACAGCAATAATAATCGATATGAGTTCGCCAAATATGGGGTCGTTGATCTATGGTGTTATAGATTTTAATGTCGATAACACGTGCCTATAAATTGAGCTAGTTTCAGCTGCGTTCGATAAGGTTTGTATTAATAATACCATGGTTGGTTTATTGTGTGCTGTATTTTAAAGGTGGAAAATGATTTTGGACGAAAAAGTGTAACTAGAGTAACTCTTGAAGAGAAGTGTTGAAATCTAAAGGCCTCCCGATGACGAAAAGTCAGTATCGAAAATGTTACCTTATTTCAAATCATGGAGGTATTGCAAGCAGTTGATGATTTACCTGTAACAAATAAAGATATTATAAGTAATGTAATAGAAAATTAAAAATACACATCAACTTTTACAGCTAGAAAGGGAGGCGACCTCAGAGATGAAGATAAGTGGAGAAGTATGAAAGAAGAATACAGAAGATTTGCAGCTTCGACTTCAAATTAATAGAGATATGAGCAGGAGAATGATGCCGATGATAAAAGATTCAATGTAAAAACAAATAAACATGAAAACGTAATCACTATCAATAGCTGTTCTAAGGTCAATAAGATGGGTCACAGACACACAGTTCAAACAAAACATTGTTTCCTATGATTTGAAGATTACAATAACTGTATACAAGTTAACATGAAAGAATCCGGATTTAGCTACAGCAATTTTAAAATACCAATACAACGGAGATGAGACTTTAAAATCTAAAACTTAAGGTACTACATCCAGTAACAATGAATTGCCAATAGAAGTTCGGTCTTGAATTAAAGACTAAAGTGCTATAAAAACGATTTAATCATGGACTTGGTATTAAACTTGCTAATACTTCGAAACAAGTTGCGGATTGCTTGTATTCATCGTTGTTCTAAGTATCTGAACAAAAAGTATACAATTGGCAACATCGCTGCCAAAAAAGTTTTTGATACACATCTAGTTTTGTTAATTGATTTTGTAAGAGATATGGATCGTGTTATTAAAAATTATGATTAGTATTACGGTAGCAAAAAAGTTAGTTTGATTAATATCATTTGTTTTAAACTAACACTGAGCTGTCGCCAGCGACATCGCCCGCTGGAACTCGAAAATTATCCCATTGAAACATTAACTCGGGATAAAAACTACCCTATAATATGTTAATCCAGGTTATAAACTATATGTGTAGCAAATTACATTCAAATCCATTCATTCGTATTCGCGTGAAGGAGTAACAAACATCCGTCCATCCAAACTACATTAGTAAGAGTCGTACGAGAAGATTGTAATGAGGTAAAGTTCGTCAAGACAGGGTCGTGGCATACCGATGTGAACATAGCCTTAGATAACTTCATTGTGGACAAGCAAGAAGAAGCACAGCATCAAGAGGAGTGAAAGTAATGAAGAGAGACCTTTGCTTAGCAGTGGGACAGTTTGAAAAAACTAAAATGTTTACGGAAGAAGCAGAAGAAGAAGCGAAAGAATTATTGAATCTTTGAGTATAGTTTCATACTCAAAGTTTCAATAAGTAATTCTTTCTCTGATGGAAAGCGACACTATTACAGATTATCATAGGATGTCTCTTCCAAGAAGACTGGACCACGGGCAGATGCTAGTGATTTATAAATGTGACGAGGTTACATCGCCAGGTGTTCAGCGGTGGGAACCATGTTAGAACATAGAACAGTTAAAAGGTTATGTGGATAATTAACATTAATTTGCTAGACGTCTGTTTCCACCAATTGAAGTTACAGTTTCGCAAATTTATAGATACTAAATACTCGGATGTAATAAAATCTGGTAAAGATTTACATAGCCTAAAGCCTTAGAAATAATATAAGTCTCATTCGACAAGGTTCTGCACACTCAAATGGTCAAAATTAATTACAACAATAAATTAAAAAAAAAGATAAATCTATTTATGATTCAAAGATTGATTACAGACGTAAGTAGACCATTTTAAATGAAGGGATAAAACAGCACACCTGTGCTTTGTCAGATAAAATATATTGTTATATTTTATTTATAAAATGGTCTGTTTTTTTGGGTGGCAACACTGTCGGTCATTGACGTGGCCTTGGTCAGTGTTGCAAGAGAAAAAATAAAGTGGACACGATAAATCGATTACGTCACCGTGTTTGGACCACTAGTGGAACAGCGGAGTTTTTATGGTGCTTTTTAAGTTGTGAGGCAGTGTTTGTGTTCGCAGCTTTAAAGTTCCGATGATTGTTTTGTACACTACAGTATCTTTTAAAGAAACATGTGAACACAATCATCTTAAAAGCTTCATTTGAATAATCTTGAGCAAGCATCGAATATAAAAAACAACAAAAAAATCATTAAAGAAACTCCAAGGTTTCTCAAAAAAAACGAAGGTATTGAAATCTCACAGTGCCTAGATAGTAGATACCAACAAAATGAGTTATGCTCGAAAAATCGTGTCATATTCAGTTACATGCCCAAGGCAAGTAAACTTAAACTTCGGTATTCGATATTAAGTTTCTTGCGAACAAAAACATGCTAATTTTTTTGCAATAAAGAAACCCGTTTGCGGAGTACGTTATAAACTTTCTCGATTTACAAGAATATCGATATTTACTCGTTAAAAAATTAGGACTCGTTACACGGTTTTTACTCAACTATTTATTTACAGTTAAAATAGATGGGTTGTTGTAAGTTCGCCACAAAAATTATTCCCCTCGAAAAAAAGTTTTGATCCTGTTCTCCTAGTAGGTCAAGATTGTTTTGTTTTTATAAAGTGGCCAGTCACTTTACCACTATTAAAAGTAAGACAACCAAAAATATATTGCTATTTATACATTCTTACTACAGGTAATTTATAATTTAATCCACTATTAAGAAATTACATTATTTATATCTAAAACTAAAAAAAATACAAATATTGCAAACTAAATAGGTAGGTATTTAAAAAAAGATATTAAATCAAAACTGAAAATATAATTTTAAAGAAAAAAAAAAACAAAAAGGCAGAGACAGGCAATAAAATAATCCTCCGCATCGCTGACATTCTTTAGTTTTGAAGAAACTGCACTAAAAGAAAGTTTTTTTAGAAACGTTGCACTCATTTAAAAAAAAAAACCGCCAATGAATTAATTTTAGCTCAGTTTTAATTAATACAAAAAAATAAAAACAATAAATCACAACGAGAATTTAAAGAATTCGTTATAAAAACTGGCAACATTTCCAGTTCGCATTTAAAAGGCAACACCTTCCCGAGAGTATTCGATAACTTTCTCCGCAAACGCATTTCCAATCGATTGGGCAGGTATCGAGAATCGATATTGATAATCGATTTTATCTTTTAAGTACTCGAGATAAGTGTCAGTTTGTTTATTAAAAGTGCGAGTGAATTATGGTTTTTAGTGCGAAACCTTAATTTTACTTGAAAATTGGTGAGAGCACGCACAATAGTGGTAAAATATTTGTTCTTCAATTATCAGAAGTTGGTCTAAGTAGTGTCTATTGTATGGCTTGGGGAAAAAGCGTGGGATGATTTTCATTTTCTCTTTAACCTAATCGCCATTAAAAAGCGATCAGTGGAATTTCTTTTCTTAGCCAAACATTAAATAAACTAAACAAGTATTCGACGCCTCAATCTCTCATACATATATAAGTAACCTTATTTTTACGACTTTACGACCTTATTAAAAGATCGTTGAAGGCTTTACTTCCATTTTTCATTCTGCTTTCCGTTTTAGCTATTGCTAAATTACTAGCATAAATAAAATCACATACTTTTATATTGAGTCCATAAAATAAACATAATCTTCGATCAAAACTTTTTACTATTATGGAGGCTATTAGGTAGGTACTTAACGGTTACTACGACGATTATTCATTTACCAGGAGGTCTAAAAAGGCCGCTTCAGTAGATTCATAATATGAATTGTGATAAGATTCTTACAATTTAGATAATGTACTTAAATGATTCGTAAAAGTTTTCTATTCTATTGTTGAAAAAAAAAATTTACTAGCGCAGCGGTTTGGCCCGCTACAACTCGAAAATGATCCCACGACAACATACTAAAAACTATCCTTTCTGTTAATCCAGATTATAAACTGTCTATTTACAAAAATCATTCAAATCCGTTCAGTAGTTTTTGCGTGAAAGAGTAACAAAGATACATCCTCACAAACTTTCACGTTTTTAACGTAAGGAGGATTAATTAAAAGTAGCTGTTGTTACTTCACCAGTAAACCTCTACGGAACCAAACACAACATTTGAAGAGTTACATTTCTATTTTTAAAATAAGACAGGCAGGCGTCATAAGTATCGTACGATCGCCGCAAATTATATATTGTGTAACATATAAAAGTAACAAATTACTGAACGAAGTTGTCGATGAAAAGCCTTACGTAATATGTGATTGTGAAGCTAATTGTCTAAGTGTTATTGCTTTTCAATGAAAAATGAGGAAATGGTAAAGAAATACGGAAATAACAGTTGTTTTGTTAAATGCAAGACAAAAGTTTAACATAATTAGGGCTTTTTTATGGTGGTTATATCATCAAATGAGTCCCCGGGGCCAGGACGGGACGTTAGGGATTGTCAGACACGTACTGACTAAAATCCACGGTGAGCCTTCAATAGCCCTTTATGTTCCAGGTTACACATTCTCGCGACCCCGGCAGGCTAAGAAAGAAACAAATAGGGATCAATACATTTTAATCGCGTTTAAGAACTGTCAGTATCATCATTGTTATGAAATGTTAATACGGATAGCTCTTGAACGCGATTTACCTGATCGCGTTTGTTTTATTGACGACATTCACCCAAAGCAAGGTCCAGCTAACAATAGAACTTGAAGAACCTCTGTGCTAGAAACTCAGACAGATCTTCAGATGTATGCAGTAATGAGCAGATCTGAGGCAATAGCTTGAATTCTACGTATTTCGCCGTGCAGCATACTTGAAGTACCTACGACGTAAATTGTATGGAAAATGAAAAAGCGCTTTTAATATACGAACTAGAAACTTTATCTTTCAAATTAACGTCAAAGTCCTCGTTTACTTTACGTTACAATAACGTGAATACTGACGAGTATAAAAGGTGTTATTTTTTTTTTTTGCAGAAGTCAAAAACATTTGCCAAATATATCCAACAGTATAAAATAAACGAATTGCTCAACAAACCCGCCACAACTACTTTCAATTAAACACCTCTTCAGCACTAATTATTTCAGACAAATGAGTGGTTAAACAAACCAGTAAGCAGATAGTTCATTTCACACCTTACCTACCTACTGTGGCATGTCGGGATGTCGGCTCTAGTTACGATCTCTGACGATGATCGCCGAAGCGGAAAGCGCAAAGCCTTGTCAATTTCACACCGTAAATACTGCTACTTGATTTGCTCAAAGATTAGATTTATTTTTAGAGATGGGTTATTTCGAATCATGGGATTTAGAGGTGTCAGTTTAGTACCTACCTAGCTTAATCTAGGACTCTATCTTTGAGCGTCAAACGTCAGGGGAGGGCTTGAGAAAAGGGGTCGCGAGAGGTATAGGTATAGGTATATCCTCTTGTGTTCCAGGGTTACCTGATACCCTGGAACACAGGATATTGAAGAAATACCGTGTAAGTTAGTCAGTACGAGTCTGACAGTTCCTCCGCTTCACCATGGGCGGGATGACTTATTTGATAATTTTTACCACGATAAAAATAAAACTGAACAATTTGTATGACACAAAAGATTTATTTAGATGAAGGACTTATGGAAAACTTTCAATAACACCACTGAAGGCACGTAAACGAATCGAATCAATTCATATCGAAGCATTATAGGAAGCGCGGAGCGAAACAAAAACGGCCTTATTTTTTATAAATGTGCACGCGCAGCATTTGGAACAACCTTCAGCGATGTTGTGTTCAATCGCACAAAGGAATCATGACTATTTATGATTAAAAAAAAAACCGAACTACTCACTATGTACAAAACATGTTCAACAAAAAAAGAAATACTTACACCAACATACCAAACAGAGGCTTTAGCATGAGTTTTCCGTATTTACCGTACCGTGGAACTATTTGCCTCTAGTGTACGAAGGAAGAACTAATTGTATCCATCGAATTAACGTCAAAGTCCTTGTTTACTTTACGTCTAAAAACGTGAAAACTCGTGAAGATTTAAGATTTTCCTATTAAAACATAACCAAGAAATAATTTAAGAAAATATATTCCCAAAATTACATTAAACAGATGAAATCCTGCCAGTTTTCATGAAAGTAGGAAGTTTATGATTTTTGCCGAAGAAAATCCATTCTTGCTTAGTCATAAATTATAACACAGCATAATCGATCAAGAAACAGCGAGACCTGCCCATGACTGTATAAGATTTAGAAAATTTACGTCAAATTAATTCTTAACTTGGACAGTCAACAATATATTAACATTTAATTTGATTTAAAATAGGATATGATGGCCATATTAGCGAGAAAACGTTGCTCAATAAGGCCCTTATGAAAAACCTTACATTATAGGATATGGCCACGCATGGTGGCAGTTTGGTAATCGCTTCAGGATGTTATAATTTATCAGTTCCTAGTGTGAATGTTCTTTGCAGTTCCTCTATTAAAGTTCAAAGAAAGTGGTTTTAAAATAGCGAAGGGTGATGATTTTAACCATTCAATTTGCACTTAGGTGATCATACTGCGTGACGGTGAGATACGGGATAGATATGCACTTCACACAGAGGTTGGTGTTCAAAATGAACCCTTTATGATTTTGAACAATAGCTTTAGAATCAAGTACAAAGTGAATAGGTTACTTTCAGGCAAACGTGCTACACCATCGACCACATCATTGCTTAGTTTCAGGAGACATAGTGGTCTAACGCGAGTCTTTCGTTAAAAACGAAAGTCATCAGAGGTATTTTAATTTAACTTAATAATTATTGGCACCAAAAACTTTAACAAAAACATGGTACAAAATAAATACTTTCAAATATATTGAATCAAAACATTTGAAAGCTCTATAATCTCTTACTAACGAGAAAAAGTTGAAGCGAAAAAGATAAAATATTTAATATGCCCGAGGGTAAGCAAAATTATTTTTAGTTACGAAATGATAGAAAAGTCTAATAAGCATTCATACCAAAGAGCTTATGTCAATCTGATTGCAACTCGTTGTTGAACAGAGAAAATCTTTGCAAGCAACTATCAGTTATCTACGACATTTTATAAAGGTGTTCTTCAAGGAAAGTAGGTTCTACCATAGCAGATGTACCGTTTCTATTTGAGTGGCAGCAACAAAAAGACTACTACAGTTTTGAAAGATGAAAAACTTTTATAGGTACGTCTAATTGGCAACTGGGCTTCTCCCAGTTGTAATATCCCTTTGTGCCTATTGGCCTTGTTTTGTTCTGTCTCCTGCTTGCATGGTTTTCTGGTGGTTGCCACTGTTGATTCTAGCTCTCAGGAGTTTGGGAATAGTGTGGTGGGTTTATCCCAAAAGAAAAATACGTCTAATTGAACTCAGAATATTTTATTTTATCAACTGATGGGTACTATTCAAATATATTTTCCTAAAATATCTAATTCATCATCATAATATATCATCCAGGGGTCACCCACTGCTGGGTATAGGCCTCCCCCTTTTGAGCTGTATCTCTCGGTTCTGTGCGTCTCTCATCCTTCTATTCCCCGAGATCTTGACGATATCGTCAAAAATTCAAAATATCTTATTATTTAAGTGAATTTTCGCCTTCGCCTTAATTTTTTCACGAAGTCGCATCACCCGACAACGTTCTCCTAAAAACTAGACATTTTATAGATAGCCGTTAGTACTTGGCTACCGTCAATTTATTCTCGTGTTACCTTCTTATTTGGTTCAACAAGCTTAAAACCACGCTTCTCTTTCCCCAACATATGCTCAATTGCTCACATCTAACACAAAACGCCATGACACGTCTGTTTATCGATAATTACTCTCTCTAAATCGTTCACTTTCTACTCAAATTAGCTCGACTTTGCCTGGAGCGGTGCCCACTAAGTACATTATAGTTAAGTATAGCAATTTCACGTGTGGAACGTATAATTTGTGAACAAATTGACTGGCATTGTGCAACTGTGGCTGATCAAATGGTCCATGTGCATGTTGACTAGTGGAACAATCGAATGTGTTGGTGCGAGTGTCTTTTGTTTAATTCTGTTGTGTTCTGCTGCATTTGAAAAATATTTTGCTCTATTATCTTCGATCAATAATAGTACTCTATTATAATTATTTTCACTCAATGGCCGAAATCGGAATCAATGATGTTATTTTCTTTTCTAAAAACATTTGATGACAGATGATTTATTTACCAATACCTTACTGTGTAAAACAAACTTCAAAATAATACGTCATTGACTTATAATTTATTTAAATTCCAAAACGTTTCCTGTTTGTTATTTGCAATATTTTGCATTGACAATAATTATTGTTCACACAATAATGTTACCATGTCAATGGGCCAGTGTGTTTTTACGAGTACCTCAATAGATTAATTCTGGTAAAACTTTATTAAATCGTAAAAGTATTTCTTTTGAACATGACAATCTGTCACGACTGACAGATACATTAATTGATGACAACACTAGTTAGTGTTGCCACTGGAAAACATCATTAGAGATTCAACACAAACTAGTATCATTCATTTATAAGTCACGATTGAGTCATTATTCATCCCTTTGTACTTGAACGGAATGAATAAAAACTTCAGCAAAGTGAGTAAAGAGAATAAAGTCGCCCTTAAAGATGGTACTGCAAAACAAATTCCGCTGAATGTGATTTTCTGAGATTTTAACAAAAATGTGTCTTAAAGAAAAGAAATTAAGGTTGAATTTGGAGTTATCTCAAGACTTGTAACAGAACCTGTGCATCCGCTCGCGCAGGTGCCATCACACCTTGCGCCTGAGTCGTTAAAGAAACGAAAAAAAGCGGTCATTCGACAGATGTTACTTTTGTACCTAGATTTAAAAAGGATTTCGCTTAAAAAACGCATACTTCATCCAATAAGTATGACTAGCGTGAATCCGCTTCCGAAGTTCAGTAAAGTGTTAGTAAATGGTATGCAATTATCTTTAATTTGAAGTGCGGAAATAATAAATCTCGATAATGAACGTATAGTACAGCTAATTGCAATTACAGCACTGGCTGATGACGTCAGTGCGAATAGCAACACGATAGTAACACTTACAGACTTATTTGTAAACAGAGCAGTGTTAATAAGACGAAGGTTTTACAAGGGAAGCAAACATGTGTTGGTTCTAGTCTGGTGTAAGATTTGCAAGCAGCTAATGGAGTAAATGATGTAATATCAAAGGAGGAAGAAAGAACCAGGACGAGAAATGCACTAGTAGTCAATAGTGACAAAATTAACGACAAAACTATTATTGCGAAGGAAAACGCAAATTCTATTCTTAACGATGTTGACGTAGCACCAAAATAAATTTTCAAAAACAACAACATATCAAATGATGTAGTTTTCACCTCTTAAATAAAATTCACAACCGCATATTTCACAATAACCTTGCAGTCATAACTTATGCAAATACGATTTTCACATTTCATTGGCGTGAATGCTCTCATATAAAAATCATATTTATGACTGCAAACAAGCGTGGGAGTTGACTGGTGTCGGTATTAAATCGATTCATAAAAGAGAAGCTCTTTTTACCGACTTCAAAATAAAATGAGGTTATTAGTAGTAACGATATTATGAATGTATGATATAAAGATGTCAACAGATTAAATGACGCTGACAAAAAAGGAACTAAAGGAACAGAAAATAAGATTTAAAATAAAGGCAATAAAGATTACAAAATTGAATGATTTGATTCATATTTAAGTGAAACAGAAGTTACTGATAATGAAACACCAAATTGTACTAGGCTTACGTGATGGATTTGTCCACTGTACACAGAAAAAGCACCTTCTTTGCAGTGGGAACATAATAAACTGATTATGAAGTTACTGAAGTGTTTCTTTATTGCTAATACCATTTCTGGCCACTTGAAAGTCTTGACAATCGTTTAGTCTCATATTTTCTAACGATTTTAATTTTCTTTTTATAGGTACTTAAATGAAGTTTTCTAAACAATCAGTGGGTGCGCTTCAAATCGTCCGTGTGAAAGATCTTGAGCATTAAATCAAGGTTGGTGACAATTTTGTTCTGTGAAAGTTGCGAAATGCATCTTGATTATCTTATTGTTCTAAAGATTTAAACTTTTATCTGCCATCGAGTCACTTTTGTCACTTTCTAATCTTTTGTTTACGTTTAGAAATATAACATTTTTGTTAGAAAGTTTTGTTTGTGGGTTTAGTTTATTGTGGTTAAGATTTAATGTGGGCGATGCAAAAAGAGTATGTGCAGACGCCAGCACATCTAAGTACCCCGATTTTTCAAAATTCTTTTATAGATTTTCAATTTTATCGCAAAAGCAGAAGGTCAATGATCAATAAGAAAAATTTCACAGATTGAGGTAGACTGAATTGCTAGCGTCATAATCCCCATTTTACATGAGAAGGATTTATTAACGAACTATTCTTGTTATACACTTACATTACCGTTAACCTAAATTCATAAGAACCACTGCCTTAAAAAATATCAAGGCTTGTTCTAGAATCTTCACAATTCTATTTTTAGACTGTAACATTTCAAATCTATTAGTCTAGCCTCGTAACAATATGGTCATAATTTTCTGAAGCTGACCTTAGAGAACGGACAGGCTCTATTAAATATTAGACAAGAAATAATTCAACGTTTTCTTTCTATTTAGCTTCGAGACTATTTCGAAATAAGTATTTCGATCTATGACTATCTATAATCAATTTTTGGGCCCTTTACTTTATATAAGTCACGAATAATATGCAAAAAAGGCTAACACTCATTTTTTTCTTTTCCAAATACTTTTTTGTAAAGTGACTCATACATAACAACGAGTGAAACGATATTAAACATCAATTCCTAAGTACGTTGATATCTTTAGATCAACGTACAAAAACATCCATGTTAAACTTAGCTTGATTACAATGCGCAAGAGTACATTCATCTCTTTGTCCAGTGGGTGCTCTCAAAAAATGGCCTTGGTTTTTTATTAACGAGCAGTTTTTCTTTTTTTTTACTTTAAATGTTATATTTTGTTGGTGAGCCAAGGTTGGTTGTTTTCTAACCTCAAACCTTGTTAATCATTGACATTGTTGCTGGGCTGACAATTTTTTTTGTTTTTATCTTCCTTATCATGATAGGTAGTACAAAATCATAAATATCCTCGTCATAGTTTTCTTCTGTAGAATGAAAGCGATAATTACATCTGACCATTTGATAGCTTGTAGCAGTAATTACAAAATTAATTTAATAATTAATTTGAACTAGTCAATAAACTTTTACAAATTAAGACTCCTGTGGAGATATAATAATAATTACACATGTTTACGTTATTAATGATGTAATAATCGAGTCGGTGGATACTTCAATTAAAAATAATCGAAATTTTATTACAAATGTGGCTGCACACCGATTCGATACTTTCGATTCCGAATCGATACTTGAAAATAATTTAAAGGTTATTAAATTTCCATGTTTATGGAAACATTACCTACTTTCTACAGTAAGGATACAATTACAGGATGTTATTACATATTACTCGTATTAATGATGATGTATTACACCCTAATGCTACTTTATGTTCTTTCTTGTGGCAACATCTGAAAAATTTAAATTGAATCTACTACATTTGTCTTACAATGTAATAAGAAGAGTAAGCAAACTTATTATGTATAATGTTTTAAAACTACCTAACCTTAATGACATCACCGGAGTTAACATTTGTTATAAGTAATTATAATTGAACAAGCAGAATGCAATAATTGGAAAAAAGAGATCGAGGTCGACCATAATACCAGCATAAAACATAAGTGCCCTGTTAAGTTAGATTTACAGAAGAAACCTAGGAAAACGACCCAGTAATCAGTAGGCATACGAGATTTATTAGTACTTAAATTGTTTGAACTCTTCCCACTTTATGGACAGGAGTAAAACACAAATATAGTATATGGAGAAATGGAGGAGTCCCTTTAAGCGGCTTAGTACTAAGTAAAATCAGACACAAGACAATATTCATAAACTAATGAAGATAGAGTTAGCAGGTGGCCCTAAAACAGATGAAGAAAAGGCTTTTAGAAGACGAATATAAATTAATAATACAAAGCAAGATTATTAGTAACTGTAATAGATAGTAGTATAATATTCATAGAGAAGAGCTTTGAAAACAATGATAATTGATATGACACAAATGAACACAATAAGCTGAATGTGAATATTAAATATAATCTATAGACGTAACTTTAACAGTAATAGTACAACAATTTAATAAAGAATTTATCGTTTCTTACACAACAGTTACAATTACTGGTTCCGAACAAAGCAGAAGAAAGTTTATAAACAAGATAACATGTGTTTTTTGCTCCATAGTGAGAGCACATACGTTTTATAAAAACATGGCGCACAATCATGGAAAGTTATAAAAGTTACACATTGCTAATGATGTGTAGAAAAAGTACGATAGTATTAAGTCATTAGAGCGTATTTTGAACAGCAAAATAATTAAAATAAATAATTCTGGTAATTTTGATTGACTCCTGATGTTTTGGAGAAATCTAAAGTAATGTAGTTAGCTTAGAAACTTTCGATTAATCATGTAGTTAATAAACGTAAATCATTAATCCATATGACAACTACAGGATTCCGTATAACAAAAGAAGAACCAGTTGCAATCGAACGCCTTTTCTCTAAATCCGCAATGAATGGAGTAGCAGACAATAAATTAATTGAAAACGAAATGAACAAGACTGATATGAGGGAAAAGTATAAGAGTTATTTTAAACAGTGACATAAGATAATCAATCTAATATTAGCAATCAATCAACGACGTGTTTTAACAAATAGTGGTGCACTGAGTGAATTTTCAGAGAAAGTGAATGATCGTTCAAACGGAGATTAATATGATGTCAGAAACGTCAGAACCCTCACTTTCCGACGTTAATGAGGAGGTATTACGATATTTTAATACGCCTGTTAAAATTGAAACGAGAAACGTACAGAACAAATCGTATAAAATTGATTCTAATGATAGATTGGCCTTTGAAGTTCAGAGGTCATTGGGTTGTGTAAGAATCTTTGCTAATCTGGTGGTACATATAACAGATCGGTGTGATGTTTAAAGTATTTGCATACTAGCACGAGTTGATGACAAAGGTTAAAGAATTGATTGCTGTTAATGTTATACTAGAAGATATTGCAAATAATCTTCCTCTTTATGTCCAAACACCAGACATTGTATAAGATAAATCATTATCTAAAATTATTCACGCGCAATGTTTCCCATTTTTACATCATACATTGCTTTCCGATGATCGATCACATACAAACTTCCCTCGTCATGTAGTTGTCGAACTGTCATTGCATAAGTTGGATAACAGTGTTGCATGCTCATCAATCATATTAAAACACTGTTTCCGAATGCTTAGGGTCAACTCATGTCATTGTGGAGAAATTATTTGCGAAAGGGTTAGCTGTAATATTTAAATTATTTAAATGTTGCGACTATACTGGTTGATTCGGTAATAGATTCGGTTTTTACTTCACTAGCTTGCTGTCTAATCATTTGTCTTATGGAATCGTTATTTTAGGTAACATTTGCATAAGGATTTGTTGTTGTTAATGTGTCTGATTCAATCATGGACCATATTTACATCTTTTCCATTTTAATTGTAGTCAGTGCTTTATGTGTTTTTGCCTTTCTAGAGAGTGCTGTTACCAATAAAATTTATTCAGTCCAAAAATCTCTTCCAGTAGTGTCCATCAATTTCGTAATGTGCAAAACAAAAGGAAACAGGCTCGGCACGATATCAAGTGTCTCATTGATTGCGGAAAATAACCACAGTCAATTTCAATGTATTGCTAAATAAGCATTCTATAAACCAAAATTTCACAATTTCTGTTTCCACGGAAGTCATATCGCAAAATTCACAACAATCGCGGAAGAAATTTACCTAAACAGAGCTCTAAAGCATTAGTACCAAAATCTTGGATATAATAGGGCTATCAAATTCGAATAACCTCGTACGCACCTCGTGGTAATGCACCGGCGGCAATTTGCCGGTACTTTCACCTACGCACTGGCGGAAATACTCGGTAGGTGCTTTCAAAACTGACGGACTAAAGGATGTTTTACTGAGTAAATCGGTACAATAGGTCTTCAGGCTGTTTGGAAATAGTGAGAATTGGTAACTTGAATCCGAAGATACTGTAAGAGAAAGGAGTGAATAACACAACAATTTAAATATTCTCGTCGATAAAGTAATCGCTTTGAATGTAGTAGAACAAGTCACTGATCTAAACTACACAATTAACAAAAAAGATGAAATAATTAAAAACCTAATAAAACCAATCAAAAGTAAAAGTAAATCAGACGTAAACGAAACTAGCCCATCAAATATACTCGATAAAATTTCGTTCCTACTAACTACATTTAACGAATGTAGTCCAATCCACTTTATACGCCAGCCAAGAGCGATCATAAATAAATTAAGCCCTTCAACCATAGTACCAACATCATCTCAAAAAACAAAAAAAGAATCTGGAACATTTCCAGCGACCTTGGGCCTCTTAAGAATGGGCGACTCACGCGCAGCTTCGAATTATAGAATGTCCTACTTTTCTAATAGAAAATTGCCGATTGTCTGAATGGGATAGTTGGTCTTTTGCAATATTTGATTGAATTATTTATTATGTCATATAATCATATTGTTCGTGGATTTCGAAAGGTGCAGTCAAATGTTTATGTCTTTCAGGAAATATTGGGGTTCCCATTACGTCTTTACTATTATAATATTCTACATTTATAATGACTTCCATTTCAACACCAAAAGTTAAGATTTTGTTAGGTTAAGAAATGAGTTGTTGAAATCTTTCAGCGCCAGTTCTGAATGTTTGCTTAACGTCTTGTTGTGTCTATTATTCGGCATTGACCTATTTGTCTATGATTCATGTATTTAGGTCTGGCGCCATGCTCGTTTTCATATCGTATGTGAAATAGATTTAGAAAAAGAAACTTCTTAACATTAAGTGATTTCATTGAATTCTACAGTTCTCTTTAGTACAAATTTGGAATTTGTAATAAAGCTCTGAGAAATTGTCTGGCTAATTGGAACTATCTAGTCCAAGAAATATTCCCCAGGCCAACATATTCCAATCAACGTTTTAATAAAGTAATCGAGCACCACCCATTTGGAAAGCGCAAACATAGAGTAATCGGTATAAATTAGCAGTAAACCGAACATGCTATAATAAATAAAAATCAATTAGATCAAAAATAATAATATACAAGTTTTAAATAACGATAATAAAACCAGATGTTTAAAAAATTGCAAAGTAGGTCGTCGAGCAGATCGTGTGAGAGCAAATTAGTCATACGAGTATTATACAAACATTGATGTTTAAAAATATTAGACCACACAAGTTTCTGATCTATCAATAAAATATTATTAATAGAGGTATGATCATGTGCAATAAGAACTAGAACGTTGATGACTATCATGACTATTGTGGCAGTAAAGAATAAGTCAATACTTTGAAATTTGTAGGGAAAGAAATATAAATGCCGACGAAGAAATCATCGATGTAAATGAACCAAATAGACCAATAGCTGAAAATACAGGTAACAGCAATGCTGGAAACTTGAAAGCGATATATGAAGAGAGATAAAAGATAACCCTGAAGATGCTCAGCAGTTTCGACAATAGCCCTAAGCTAAAATAGTTAATTACTTTCTATCAACATTAAGGAAGTCATAATGCAATCTAAATTAATGGTAGGCATAATATCCGTATTAGTAAAAGCTTAGACTCGATCTATTATAGGATACTCGAAAGTCAATCAGTTAAAATGATTGACAACTAATATTATTGTCTCTGCTAATACATACTGTAATAGATAAGGGGGGATATGATCTTGTCTTGATTTCCTTGACCAAAAAAGAAATCTTAGACCACGTCAGTTGTCAGTTAAACATTTCCAACGGTGATCTTTGTACCAGCAGTTAAACCTTTAACAGCATCTAAAGCTTTCTTATTAAGTGACTTTAACAGTTAAATGTTAGAACCCAGCAATTTTACGACGCCATGTCTCTTAATCTCCGATCCAGGATTTAAATTATGTCATTTGTAATACCTGACAAAGATATTTGCAATGAACATGACACTGAAGGTATCGATATTAGATAGATCTATTTGGATTCAGGAGTTGACTCTAGTAACCTTAATTAATGTGTTAAATTAGAAACAGCAATACAAATAACAGTTAATCAATAAACCGCAATTAATGCCGATACTACTGTGTTCGATATATACAATTTTATTATAGTGAGACCAGTAGCCAACGGTACTAAAGAACCTCAATCTGGTACAGTCGACAATTTACAATTTCTAATTAAAACGTCCACTAATTTCGATTTACACCCAATTGCCTATCAAACAATGATTGGATATATCTAAGTCAAAGGAAACTGGAAGCTTTAATAGTGTGAGCTTGTTAACAGTTAACGAGGGAAACTAAGATATAGCACCATAATTATTAGCTATTAAAATATTAATATTCTATTCAGGAAGCCATTGGGAAAGTAATGATCGGTTAGCTGTTATCAGTTTGGATATTGATTGAAAATGGCTTTGTGATAATCATAGTTGTGGTGAGAACGTGGCTGCATTGTGGCCAGTAGAAATTATGCGGCGACATGAAATGGAAGAAATTGCTGCATTAAGTGCGTATAGATATGCAGATATTAGAATGCATGACCCTACAGAATTAATAGATGAATACTAGCACTTCGACTGAGCTTTAAACGACTGAGCAGTTTTGTCTGTTGCAAAACACAAGAAGTTCTATGAAATGCAGTGTATGTTAAGATCAGGCCAAAACAGAAGCCTCCAAAGCTACTTTCTCTAACGCCTTCAAATAAAAAGTAATCAAAACACCGATTAAGAAACCCCAAAACTTCCCACCCACATATCGACCACCTGGCTTACGTACTAACAGCACAAGTCCACAATTAATCACTCCAATCAGAAGAGTTCCCACCGGCGCAGGCGCCGCACCTCAATCACTGCCGTGAAGAGATTGATAGAGGTGGATAGCGCTATTCATCACTGTTGCAACCCACTCGATGGAACTATGTTCTATTGGTGGCGAGTTGATGTTTGATTTCTGACTCGAGACAGTGATTGAAGGGACATTTTGTCTTTTATGAACAAGGGAACTATGAAAGTTTTGCGGGAAACAATGTATGTTTTGAAACTCCTTATGTGGTGGAGCATAGGCGGTTTAAAGCTTTTCTATATTCTAAAATATCTAAATCGATCATAATTGTCAGCCTTGCTCTACGCACTTTTGTGACGTTTTTCTCTGGTCTATGCCAAGGCAACATATTTCTTGAACCTACAAATGATGTTAGATGTTTTAATATTGCCCATTATTGGTAGCAATTGTCAAATAACCCTGATAATTCATGAATATTCGACGAACAAGTACATACCTTTTGTACTAAGGTTTACATTAAAGACCAAGGACTACAAAAAAATTGATAACAATAACAATTTGTTTAACAGAGGCCAGTCGTCCCGCTTCATTTATTGATCTGTGGTGTATTGTTATTAAAGTTAGCAGCATTACAATCAAAATTATGAACTCCATGAGATGTAATAAAAGTAAATAGAAATATTTAAACTATCGCACACATTGTGAGACACGATTGCCCTTTTTTCATCATTATCTAGTCTAAATAACAACAAGTCTCATCACCAACAATATAGAACTTATCCATGAAACAGAAAGAGCTACGTCAAAGAAACTATAGAAGACGATGACGAAAGACTCATAAGCATGACACCAATACCTTTAATCCCATAGCTTCTCGCCATCAATAAGGTATCGAACCATGCGCAAGAGCAACACGTCTTAAACAGACAGCTATTGTGTAGGCAAAACCCCTAAAGTGGATCAAGCACGGCTAATTTTGTAAACGATCGTCAAAGTCTCAACAAAGACTTTGAAACCGACAAAATTATGGTTGTAAGAATTTTGTATGATTTACAACGCATTGTATACGGGAAGTCGGTTTTCGCAATGGTTGTTCAAGATCTTGGTGAAGATAGACGAGGCCTACAGAAATCCCAATTGTTCGTTGAGATGGATGATTAATGGATCACCTAGGTAATAAGTTATCTTGTGTCATCAATTCATCATCAAGTAGATTTGCCTATCTATAAATGTTCTGAATTGTTGGGAATAGGGTTACAGTTATAGTTCGTTATTTTTCAGACACAGTTAAAACATCAGTTTTGTGACAAAGATGAACAAGTTACAATAAAAAGTACCTGCCTGCTTCGGAATTTCTTATTAATCATCAAATTCCCCAAACTAATAAGTCAGCAGAAAATTCCCTTATTGCACATTTTTAAAATCGAAAGGCCACTTCAACGAAATTATTGCATAAATATCAAAGGAGTTAGAAACAAAACGTAACTGCTCCGATTACACATTGATTGCAAGTCAATCAAGGTGATTTACATCTGCATTGTATTACTAATGTTATGTATTGTAATTGTGCTTTAATAGAAAATGATAATTCAGTGATAAAATCTGAAGGTATTGATATCAACATTGATCTAAGAGGCAAGGGGCTCGGTGCCGTTACAGAGGATGATGTCATAATAATGAACACTTCAGAAGCAATAGTTGCTGAGAATAAGCCTATGATTTACATAGACAAGACAAAGCCAATGAACTGTGATTGTGAGGTAATCATTGAAAACATTGGTGATCTCAGAGTAGTTGTAACAGGACAGTAGCTTATTGAGTTTCTTCTACCAAATCTCCTCAATCATTCTATGGACTTGTGTTTTTAACATTATTTACAATATTTGAAATTCCTACAATTTCTGGTTAATCAGAACTTAGATTGATATAACTGAGATAACAAACAAGTGATTCCAGAGTTATGATAACATTAAAAAGTTTCACCTAGCCAAACCCTTCAGATTATAAAAGGCATGACGGATATATAAAAAGCACTTAAAACATATGTCTTCATACAATCTTGATAAAACAAAGCATCTTAAAAGACAATGGGTATATTTTCGCGTAACCTAGTAAGTGTCAGATGACCCTACAGATAAAGAGATTTCTTCCGCTCCCATTTTTAGACAGAAATTATAGTCTGTGAGCTGATGTTACTTTTACAGATCATAATACAATGAATAATAGAACGGAACTACTTCAGGCTTCATTATTTTGTAATTAATACTGTTGCTTAGTATGATTTAATTATGGCATATCATATAGCTTTTAATCTGTCGTAAGATATATCGCAGGAAAGAACTGTCGATTCAATTTGTGTGTGAGCAACTGAGCAGTGAGATAGTGTCTTTGCAGTTTGTTAGTTGCTAGAAGCAAATCTGGATAGAATTGCGTTGTCAAACAATGTAACTGTCAGACGTGGTAAGAATTTGGAAGAGCTTAATGTCAAACATTTTACAATAGGCAGCGAAGCATGTCTGATTCGACCTATGTTTACCACTGAATTGAAAGTAGTAGCTGACGATAAATTAGTAGTGCCCAAATCTGATAAATTGGATAGATTGTGAGAAGCCTGATGTACAAACGTGTAATTTATATCGTTACCAGTTGATGTATTGCTACGATTTAAAATACTCTATAGCGTGTCTTGTCAGGAATGTATCACGCATGATCGTCTATTACTATAATACTATATCCCACAACACGACCGTTTAAAATGATGCCCTAAACAAATTCATAATTACTTTCGACCGGTCTAACGGCTTGTCACAAATCAGCTTTATAATCAGCGGTACTTTCACTCTGATATTTTTCAATTATGGCAATTACTTTAATAACATAATCGTAAATCGTTTGAATAATACCAATGTATGTTAATTATGATACGACAACAAAATTAAAACTGATGACTTTTACTATGGTTAATGAAATATTTGTATGACGGTCATAAATTAGAGTTCGTTTAAATATTTCTTAGAATCGAAGTCTACAACGTTAGTGGTTATTTAAATTGAGTGATCTAGTAAATTCAGCGCTTAATCAAGAATTTCGCTTTCTTTTAAAATTGCCGCAGAATTAATTTTAAATGTAGGCTTCGTCATTTCACTATAATTAATCAAACAAAATTAAAAGCACTATCATCAAGCATTTTAAACTTCGATCAGAGTTCCTTAATTATTTATGATAACTTAATTAGCTTGATTCAAAAAGTTTGATTTAAGACTGATGTTACCTACTTTCCTATAATATTCAGGTCAATTAGCAAAACAACAATTAACCATTCTCGTTCATCAATAAAAATGTCATACGCAATTAAAATAGCCATACACATCCGTTCAAGCAATTTCGTATAACAGTAACACATACAGACAAACCATGAATGATAGGAGAAGTACTAGGAAAGCATCGCTCAAGGCAGATCTCGATAAGCTTAAGAATAAAACATTCCTGTCGACCGGCGTTAGAGAAGACGATTTATGCCCAGAGTGGGTGTCACACCGAACAGTAACGCCCCCGCTAAGATTTATTTACTACGACTTAATTGACTGAGGAGGAATAGATTAGATTTAATTCAAACGATTAGCGATAAGATCTAGTGTCTAGCTGAGAAATGGTTGTGGTGTATTGGCGTAAATGTTTTGTTATGCAAGTTTAAATCGGCTAATGTGTCTGACCTGGTCTGACCATATGTCAGTGATTTATGGTGAGCAAAAGATGCTAAATATTCTTGGCAACTCAACTGCAAGTACCAATTACATAAATTACAATCTATCCTGAAATATAGGAAACAAAAACTGGTACTGTATTCTATTTTTTCGAGGTTGTTTATTAATTCTTTTCCCCTTATTTTTGACGATATTAATAGATATATTCCTTTAAATACGACCAGTATTGAAAGGAATATTAAACCAGCAAAACGAGACTTGTCAATCACAAACATGAATCACAACAACTTTGCCGACAAACACCACACTCGAATGCCACGCTCATCTTACAAATTAAATTACGCTTCGGTGTGACACACGCCTCCGTTTTCAACACCGGTGACTACAAGTCAGCGAACGATTCATTATTATTGTAATTGGACACGAGACACTACGATAAATAGCTTGCCTCTGGTTAGTATCTCAGTTAGAACTAGATCCAAACAAAATGAAACCAAAAAACGGTAACATAAAGTGCAGTTTAGAAAGGCAGAGTTTAAGAGTGAAATCTTATCAATCTGTCTCATGAGAAAAATATTTTTTAAATTTATTGAGACTAATTCGGGGATTTTAGTAATTTTTTAACCAGACGTTGTAATAGGCTATAAATAGTTTGTTTTGATACAAACCTTGATGAAACGTGTGCATGTAATGGACCAGGACCGTCAAAAAGGAGAATAGAAGAAGACTTACCTGTAACAAAACAAAGAAATACATGAGTTTTTACAAACATAATTACAATCTATGGTAATATTATAAATGAAGACAATATCACAGCTTAGAATCACGGTCAAGATAATTTATACTATTTTTTAAGTAAAGAACAAAGATATACAGGGTGACTTTTTTAGCACCGTCCAAAATTTTTCTAGGCGTTAGGTATCAATCACTAAGCCCATTTTTGAAAAAAAATCGATACGTCAAATTGTCATATTAAATCATTTTCTCATCCGCTCTGCGTGGTCACTAAGCTAAACGTTAATAATATACACTTGCCGACGCATGAAACGGGCAGAGCGCACCCCGCCGACCCCCCGCCCCGCCCCGCTACACCTGAGCGACACATCACAGCGCGGTGTCCAGGTTCATCAACTTTTTATAGATAACATTGAGGCGTGATAATCTCGATATTTTTGTATTGAGTGATACAAAAAGAAAAAACACGTATTCAATGATTTTCGCCAAAGATTAATATATTAAAATTTGGATGGTGACTAAAAAATCACCCTGTATAAGAAACAATTTAACTCAAATTACAGCACAGTCATAATGTATGTATAATGTATTTAGCTTACAACAAAAGGTTTAGGTTATTACTCTGTTATTATAATTAAGTACTAGTGATAAGTCACCATTTGATGACTAAACAAGATCATGTTATAGGCTTCTCATCCTATTCTTGGAACAACAATCAGCAATCCTCACTTCTTGGTTATTGTAATAATTCAATTTTTGAATGTTCAGTGAGGATCAGCAGTGTCATCTTACAGTTCAGGAAACGTAAGATGGCTGTATAGGTTTAACAGTACCAAGCTAAATAATAGCTAAGCAAGAGGTAAGGTAAGGTAGTAATTCCATTTTCTATAAGCAGCTTCGAATACATGCACAGTTATTCCGTTTTACTACAACAACTCCTTCTACAGAGCATTCAGCCAAAACCATAAACACCAAAATGATCCTCGTCTATGACAATAATAGATTCAGTTCCTAGCTCCAAATGTGCCGTTACGTCCTTACTACCATAGAGTAATAATAGCGAACTGTGCCAGATGTGGGCCCTCCCACGGTTTAGTGTTGCCAGTGTTACCACCTCATCAAGATTGGTCGATACTGGTAACGAATTTAATTTAAAATAGGTAACGGAAAAGAGGTTTGGTCTTCACGAATCTTTTTTTTTAGTTTTTGATTAAGGATGAATTTTGGCTGAGTAATATTATTATGATGGATAGACTTAAATATCATCATGTTTAAGAAGATTTCAATTGACCTCTGTCTGCCTATACTAAAGTTACTCTATGCTCTAGATTCATATCTGTTTTTATGTAGCAGTTTAACACATATTGAAATAAAATGGATTTACTTTTCTTCGAATTTTAATCTCATTTTCATTCATTTCATAATCGTAATCACTTTTATAGCCTATCAATATTTAATGGCATAACTTTCGAAGATATTCATAATCATTTCTAAGCCCATATAAATAACATATTCCAAATGATGATTGTGTTTATTCAGCTGTCGCATTTGTAGCATAAAGTGATGCCTGAAATAAACATGTAAATAAATATTATGCACCTATAAAATTGGTAGGCGAACGATTCGAAACGAAAGTGGCCATAATAAATAATATTTTAGGTGAAATTATGCAGAAAGCAGGTCGATTGTGTTTACGTGATGATAACGCACTGATAGAACGCGAGATAAAGGTGATAATAGCTGAAGCTGATTGTGAACCCTCTATACAAGTTATAACAGGCATTATCAGTATACAACTAATATTGGAAAAATAACGTTGTAATACAAAAACTATCGGTAGAACAAAAACCATGTTGAACATACATAAGATGAAAGGGTGTTCCGAATTCAATAAAATTATTTCGGTAGGTGATAGTATCTACATAGTCTTTGGATATTCAAAAAGGTAGTGACAATTATGACCTTTAACAATAGCTCTATGCGACAACACAATGTTTACGCATTTGACAGGCTTCAGCTTCACATTCTTTGTATAATTTCTAAATCCGGAGCCTGACAGCAAAGCCTCAAGCCAAATAAAAGTAAACTCTTAAATCGCTTTTAAAATGTGACGTGGTAATTAACCTCTTCAGTCTAAGCTAGAATTGATTCACAAACAAGAATGAATTTCGCCTTTAGGCAGTAATTCACTAGTCAAAACTTGACGGAACTAAGTGAATTAATAGCAGGATGTTGTTCTTAAAACAATTGGAGAAAACGGGGTTATTATAACATTATAACAATTCATTGACCCGAAAACTTCAGAAAATAATAAATACAGTAATAAGGAGACGAGATTTATTGGATTGACCTTTCAAGCTTATGGAGCATACTGGTTTTGCACATATCGAAGCACCTGCGTTTAGTATTCATGAGAATCGCAACGAGGTTGATAATATAATATTAATCTTGATAGAAAAAACTGGGCTGCAGAATGATTTTTCATGTTTTTAACCAATAATATAATATGAAATCATATTTCATCACCTTCAAATAACAAAAAAAAAACACAAACAGACGAAACTTGACTTAACTTCAAAGAACATGCAACTTCAAGTAAAAAAACTGAAGTGCAAAAAACTAACAAAGAGCAAAACGCAAATATGAGGAACATTACAATGTTTAGATACGCTACAACGTCATCACTTCGCAACTGAAGCATCACCTGAGTGGAGTCACGTAATCAACGGATATAACTTGTGAACGGCAAATCACCTATAGATTGCGAAATTTCCAATAATTCCTTATATCTTGGTGGTTTCATAAACTCAGAACTTGAGTGTCTTTACCAATGATGAAATGCAGTCTTCGTACAATGTCGCACAACTTAATGCAGACCATCAAGAAGAGAAAAGTGGCTTACCTTGGTCATGTCTTTAGAAATGACCGGTACGAACTGCTGCAACTCATAATGATGGGCAAAATTGCGGGAAAACGAGGAGTTGGCCGAAGAAAAAAGTCCTGGCTCCGCAACATTCGGGAATGGACCGGAATCAAGAGTGCTGCAGAGCTGTTCCACCTCGCCAGGGATAAAGAGAGATTTTTAAGTCTGATGACCAACCTCCAGTGATTGGAGAGGAACGAGAAGAAGAAGAAGAAGTACAATGTCTGAGACCACTGAATTGTAACAAGAGATAATAAGAATCAACTTAGCAATAATCACGAACCTACAAAAACAAGTGAAATTATCGTAGATATGAGAAGTAGGTACACATTTCAAGTACTTCAACCGAATCATGACGTCAGAACTTTGGATGATAAAGCCTCAAATGTAATGACTAAGGCTGAACGCTTTCCTAGCAGAAACGTTGGAACTCTATCGTGATATTTTATATAACCTTTGGATAAGGGATTAAATTACATATTAGCAGAACTGTTACAAAGAATAAACAAGTTCCATGACTCTGTGTTTTTGTAGTACATTTTCCTCCTCATTCCATGACCATACAGTATTCAAACAATTGTGGGAAATATCATAAAAATTATACACTGTAGAACACAATTTGAACATTTACATGATTTTATGAATTCCGAGAATTTAAATACCTAACACGTTGGGTAATCTTAGCCAGAGCAACTTTAAAATCGAGTAGGTACTTTAGCAGAGAAATTGACTTAACTATTGCAATATATTTTTTAATCCAAAGAAGTGAAAATAATCAAAATAAAATCGCGATATTTCAAGCACGTTTAAAATTAACCAAGGTATTCAAAGACAATGCAAAAGAGATCGAAGCTGAACTGCAAATGCTAAACAATGAGTAAGATATACTTAAAATAGACATTGCAGAGCGCAGCATGGCAGCAACGGGAAGCGGGTCAGGTTATTATTAACGCGTACAATTAAGATTTGCTGTGGCTGCACTAGGTATAGAAAGGCAGGTGTGGGGCAGTAATACAGCTCCATGGACCACGTGTGATTCTACATGAGAGTTACAGATTATTTCAAGAAGCATACTGATAATTTCGATTCTATTTCAGTATTGGCTTCCGAAATAGAGTTCTTGTAATTGGTTTATGTATTTTTATGTATAGATGCAGAACATAATTTTGAACATCTTCACATTATTTGATAGAAGCGATTTCTACCTTGGACCATAATTTTCTCGTCTTTCTCTCTCTCTTCCATCGTTTGATCTGCTGGAAGACATTACTTAATGAAATAAGCAGTACCTGTGTACTCTTGTATGTGTACAGTTCTTACTATATTTTCTGTGGGTAATAAAAGACTTTTTTCGTTGGTGTGAATTTTAAGACCGCCAGTTTCTTTGCAAACACGAAAGAATGATTGCTATCACTAACTATATTCCACTTTTTATTCTAGCTGCTATTATAAAATTCTAGAAATCTTGATGATACTTCTGACAGGTTTAAGCCCGTTAACAATAACACATGCACGCAATATGGTGCACATTGTACTGAATACGTGAAGTGTATGCGGTACATGTGGAGCAATTCAGTTGCACTGTAGTACAAAAGAGCGATAACCTCTTTAGCTTGAGAACATTCTTCTATGTTTTATATTTCGTAATGAGGTTTATTTTCTAGTTCTCCAAAACGTTTGGAAACTATAAAATTTGAATTTATTGCCATTATACGTGAGTCTTTTACTTTTAAAATTAAGGTTTTCACTACTGTAAAATGTTTTTGAATATCAGCGTTTTCAATGCCTTTAGAAGATTTACATCTGTCAACGGATACGTCTCCAAAAGACGTTTAAGCTCCTATAATTGATAGCATTTCAACAAATCACTTTCGCTCCTCATTATCACCATGGAAATTCAGGCAGTTTTCCTTCATAATCAATAATAAAAACCACTTCAAATAACTACGTTTTTTCGTCTCATCAAGAGTGGTCTAAATTTATGTTTCCGCATAATGAAATTTGAGTGATGTGTGTTGACTATTCCCAAAAGGAAACACTAATGGAAGGACAGTTTCCTTTCGGAGAACTACTGTTACCGTGGTATTTCGAGAGTATAATGTAAGCTCTGGAGATCTTTAGCCGTTTAGCTGGCATGGAATGAGTTAAAAGGGTTAATACAGTTCAGTAAAAGTAGTGATTGCTTTTATTATCAGGTTTCATTCTCATTTATCACCCATTATATCGGCAAAGCCCTGGTAAATTGTAATGAACTAATTTAGTAAATATTTTAGAAACCTTACACTTATTCATTAAACTGACTTGGTTTCGACGATTTTAGCATTATCTACATCTGTATCAAAATGACAAGACATAGTTTCTAAATTCACGTTTATTACATAAATTACTCCACTAGTCTAATTAAGATTTCAATCATACTTTCCTCCATATTTCACTCACTACTTGCCTGACAGCATCATTAAAATTTGTTTTTGTAACAAAAGAAATGCGTCGGCGCACATTTTTTGTAATCTGGACATTTTATCGAATAGCTATATGGTTGGAGTTTTATCGTGGTATTGTTATCAACGGTTTCTATTTATATTGCTAGCGCCTACGACAGGCCACTCACGTGGGCTGATATTTTGTTTCTGAGATATTGAACATTGGTATTGTTCAGATTGTTCTGTATCAGTTTTGACGTAAACTTCAATAAATAAAGTTAAGATTATGAGTTATGCTGATAAAATATCTCATCATCAAGTGATGTGACTGCAAAGGCATTTCTTGGTTTCTGGATTTTTATAGATCTACATATCAGGTTGGAAACTCATCACATGAGTCAGCCCTGAGCGGAGTGGAGGAGACTGTCAGACTTGATTGATTAAAGACGAATCTGTTAATTCAGTGCCTTCTGTCTTTTGCATTTCAAAGCCGCGGTGCCCTTAAGAAAATTCTGCGACACTTATAAATGCTGGAGTAGACCAAATGCGTATGCAGACGTAAGCGTAAACGTGCGCGTTCCACTGAGTTGTAATGTATGGAACTGTATAAGACAGGACACACCGCTTGCGTAACGTAGACGTGCACGTGGACGTCCTGCGGTGTGTCCTGTCTTATACAGTTCCATACATTACAACCACAGAAATATTTACAACTCAGTGGTACGCGCACGTTTACGCTTACGTCTACGCATACGCATTTGGTCTGCTCCAGCCAGCTTCCAATGGAGATAAGCTACGAATGAACAAACATGAAGCCTTTGAAGATAAACTTTTTTCATTCAGGATATTAGTTATAGTCAATTATTTTGGTGACCAGTTTGAGACAGACGTCACCCAATATCTGAGTAGAAAGTTTAAGCATCTAATCTACTCATTAGGAACTAAAAACATTCAAGAGACTAATAGACAAACATTCAGAATGACTAAATCTAGGTCAAATCCAAGCCTAACAGATGAAACTAAATGAATTTGTCAAAGATAATGATCGTAGAATGACAAACGGTCAACCTGACTACGTATCTATTAAAACAAAGAAACTCAAGAACTTTCTAATTGCTTAGAACAGCCACTAATTTAGATTTATGGACGTTTTTAATTCAACAGAAAAGCTACAGTTAAAACTGATCTTTATGGACATGGCAATAAGGGTTTTATAATAAAAGGGTTCGATGACGAATTGCTACGCAAAAGGGCAACGCTATGATAAATAGTGCATGTGTTAGGAGCACGTTGCGCAGGCGCCGCCGTTTGTGAATACGAAAGGGGGAAGTCTGTAAAGCCGTAGGATATTTCAAAATTCATTGTTAATGACAATAGTATGGTCGTAAAAAGAGAATACTGTCTAATTTCATAACTTGAAGTGGGTAATAGATAAAAATGTTTGGAAGGGAATCTCAATACAATGCCTAGATATAATAGTCTTTATTATCACGAGACTGTATCAGGGTGCAGTGGTGGCCCAGTGGTATCGGCCTCGACTTACGAGTTGTAGGTCGCGGGTTCGAACCCAGCCTGGCGCATTACTTTGTGTAATTTCATCGCCACTGCTCTCAAAACGGTGAAGGAAAACATCGAGAGGAAACCATGTCCTAGAACCAAAAATTCGAAGACATGTGACATCCACCAATCCGCATTGGGCCCGCGTGGTGGATTATGGCCCACTCCTTCTCCCGGAGAGGAGGCCTGTGTGCCAGCAGTGGGAACATTATAGGCTGATGATGATGATGTATCAGGGTTACCGAAGAGAGTTACCGGAGGAACAGGGTGGTTTATAATCAGTAAGAGTCTGACACTCCATTCCACTCCATCATCATCAGCCTATAAATGTTCCCACCGCTGGGACACAGACCTCTTCTCTGTTAGAAGGAGTTGGCCATAATCTACCAGGGCACAGTGAGGGTTGGTAGATGTCACATGTTTTCGATTTTTCGGTTTTAGGACATGCTTGCATGCATGTGACATGTTTCCTCACGATGTTCTCCTTCACCGTTTTTAGAGGAGTGGTGATGAATTAATCACACAAAGTAGGTAATGAGCCTAGCTGGGTTCGAACTAACAACCTAGAACTTGTGGGTCGGAGTCGCCCACCACAGCTACCAACCAAGGAGGAATCATTTGATGATTTTCATATCCCTAAAAAAGTACCTACTATGCTTGTTACGTCACACTAGGTCAGACAGAAAAGGCATACGTTTTACATGGAATTACACAATGGACACTAATAAAGCTACATGCACTAATTACAGTTCCCTTAGAGTGTAGATCTAGTTTATTATTCCACTCATGTCTTTAACATTCAACAAAAAAACCTATACAGCATTACCGACATTAAGAATCGCTTAATGCCAATGAAACAGCAAAAACTCAAGCTGTAAACATAGCTGACACAAGTTAGCAGCTAGACCTAACATACAACTTAGCTTGTACTAAGCTAGGGTATTAGCTTATTAAGAGCGTGTACGCTGAACGTCAATTCATACAAACTTTTAGTCCTTTTTTTCGAAATGACAGAACAGTTTTTTTTAAACTCACCAGCATTTTTTTTTATCATGGGTTCTTTGACAAACATAGACACTCGCATACACAAACACCCACACCTAGAATAAGTAATCAAACAAATTGTTCCGTGCGGGGTTTAAACCCGCGACACGATGTGCACCAGTCGATCGCACAGCTACTACGCCGACTGTGCCGTCAAAATGTTTTTAAATACTATTATTTAATTAAACAGGATTCATACTTTATAGGTCTAAAAAAATTAAGACAATATTTTCGAAAAGTAGTTTTACAGCTAAATTAAACCAATTTTATACAGATGATTTGATGACACAGGTTTCCAATTATTTTCTTTTTTTATATAGACTTACGAGTATTTATCCTGCAGCGTATAAAAGTCTCAATAAAAACGGTTAACTCATTTCGAAAAATAAGAACTTCAAAGTTTGTATGAAATATCCATTCGGCGAATGCGCTCTTAAGCTAGGAACTATTACAAACCCTAAGCGATGAAATCATTAACGCGTTCAACAACAGTAGTTTCTCGGGACATTTAACTTAATAAGGTCAAAAAGGTCAGGATCAATGACCTGCTAGTTTTTTTTTTAAGTTAACTTTCTCTATATCTATCGTGGTACAACACGCAAGTTGATTTACAGGCCGAGAGGGTTAAGTTGAGTAATTATGTGCTTAGATCTTCGTGTTTAGCACTAATTACTTGAACTGGTTATTATTGCTATTAGCTAGGCGTTATTACAGGCGCTTGCGCAGGTATTAAGGATTGAAGTGCAAAAACTTAAGTGGTAACCTTTGTGGTAGAGAAAAGTGACTGACTTGGTTTTACAACATTTTTATATCGTAAATGAACATACTCGTAGTTATTGAAGCACACGATGATGTTAATTATGTAGAACAAATAAATAAATGGATGTACAATAAAGATACAATAAAGTCGGATATACTTACAAACTTTTAGTTTTACCATCGCACGTTCGAGCGTTTCCAACATTTCTTTATTTATTTGTTACATTTTGCGAATAGCTCTAAGGGGCTGAACGCACCTATTCTTGCAGAGTAAGCATGATAGAATATTAAGCTTTTGCTCATTAGCTCAAGCGAATACCGAATTGAAAAGCATAGTAACTCCCTTAAAAAAACGTTGTTTATGGTTTTTTTTTAAAGAGAAGTCGTTGGATAGGAAAATAACGTTAGTGCATTATCGTGTTCAAGGTATAGTTCCGTTGTACGATGGGCTAATTTGTGAACAGATAATATCTATGGATTTCTGATAATCGCCTTGTTAGTTTTGACGTAGTAGGGTGCTGTTTGTGCCTTTAATGTTTTGGTACAAGTGTTGAAATATGCTAGTTTAGGTACCTATACTATTTTTTTTTACACCAATTAGATAGAATGTCTTATCTTAATGTTGCTTAATACTAGTATTTAATATGTAGCGACTATTTATAATTATTATTGTCTTATTTCTCTTTTTTCATTAAACCGTAATGCTTCTTATATAATTATATTTTTAACACAAACGATAAATCAGAGCATGGAGTTTGGGGCTACATTGCAATGTTTTGAAATTAAATGACAAAATTCCCAATTCAAGTTACATCACAATCACAAAACAAAATAATCAATTATATACCAATTGATATAATACTTTATCTAAGTGATTATGACAAATCATATCAGAAAACACGTTTTCTCGTATGTTGCGTGCACCAATGAAAATATATCAAACGTGAATGAGGTCACAAATCAAGCAGGTTAATGCCCTAATATGCTGTTCCTTTTTTAAATCAATAAAAGATACGGCCATATTTTTGTGCCAGCTATAAATTAAAACGCAAAGAAGAAACAGTTTTTGTTTTTTTTTTCAAAGGATTTTAGTTATGACGGATGATTTTTGAGGTTATACTTGAAACTTTTGGCTTTTTTACTAGCCTGTGGTTTTACCTAGTCCGACAAGGTGATACGGAATAAAAATAAAACGGAGTAAGGTGTCTTTACATGTATTGCATTTTGTTTTATTGAACCAATAGACAGATGAAGTCACATTGCGTTTCTAAACGAACATTTAGGGGTAGGGGTTTGTCTATCACCTACACAATTATGCTTCTATTAATAACTGTCAAATAAATACTGTGAATTTAACTGAGGATCTCAAAAACCAGGAAGTTCTTCCGCTAAATTCATGACTTGTGCCAAAACTACCTGTTAGGTGGGGTCGCGTGACTATCATAGTAAGGGGACCGCGCCCGTGCTAGCTGTTGTCATATGATGAATTATACATACGTAAATATAAAACTTATTACAAGGAAAATACCCGAAAATACTTGTAGGAAAGAGAATAAAAAAAACGTTTAGTGTGTATTCGTACAGTTGAATATGAATTGCAATTAAAACCTGAATTTGATGTTGTAACCGTTCCAAGTGTAAAAAAGGCATTCAGCAAGTTCCCAAATACTTTTTTACATCTAAAACTATATATTCGGTGTTACGATATTAATATTGGATTCCCTAATCAATTTTTTGTGCACTACATAGCCATAATATTTCCTATTTCCATACAGTAAAATTGCCAAATTAATTAAAACATTTAAATACATATTTTCGCAACTTGCCAATTGTACGGATACGCGCTCTTAACACGTCTTAATTCTCCTTGATGCAAGTTAAAATAAGTGGCTGATACTGTCAGTAGAGTTCTCTGTTCTAAAATACCAATACTTATGTCAAACTGTCACGTTTTTCGTTATCATCCGCTATCAGACGTCAAAATAACATAGTCCTCAGTCAGATTATTATTTGAAACTACTATTTTTATCGGCAGTTAGAGAAATAAAGAGACCCCTTTTTGACAGTTTACAAAACGCAAGACTTGCGTGACTTGCATTGATATTGTGTTGGTATCGAAGCCAACCAATGAGATGCTTTGAAATTGTCAACTGGCATTAAGGTGTGTCCCTACCGGCTCCTTTATTAGCAAATCGATGGAGGATTAGCGAGTTTATATAGCTGTTGTGTCCTCGCCCTTTGATTCAGAATTTAATTGAAAAAAGAACACTGTTTTCTTCATTATTTATGGTTTGTTTAATTTGATATTTCATTTCAAATAAATAATGTGTGCCATTGACGTATGAATGTGTAATTCATAAATTCAAGCCTGCTTTGTCTTATGGAAGAGAAAGCCACCTGCTGCGATCGATGCATATTCCTTTAGATTTTTCAGTCACATTTTTACGCCAGCTGCAAGTATTATTCACCTTCTTAGAACATAACCGATAATGTGAGTGATCGTTTTAAGGCGTTATTAAATGAAAGCTCATCGATGTCCCACGATAACCTGCAAAATGAACCCACAAGCATCTTTGTTAGCGTAAATGAAACAAACCTTTTGTCACCTTCATGTATATTGTATAGTCTTTTACATGTGTGACATTATGAATTCTAAAAGCATCCGCGGATACAACATATTCACACCTTTTGGTTGAAATCAAGGAGTGGAAAATATGAGTTCGAATATTTTCAAAATGTGCAGTAACTATCGCGTTGTTCAATTCAACGCGTATTTATTTTGTTTGGCAGACAATGTAGTGAGATAAATTATGACTTTGTCAAAGAGATTTAAAAGAACCTATAGAGCGGGCATTGGGAAAATTGTCATACAAAATTGTTGATGCCGTGCGTCAGTAGCGCTATCTAAGCGTTGCATAGCAACGCGACTACTAGACTGAGGGACTTTTTACCTATTGGTAAAAAGTTTTGGATCACAAATTTCTTCGTGATGTCCCGTCTATTGCTCGTATATAGTTTAATGTCTTTGGACTTTGTGGATTGTGTGGATACAAGTTAAGAAACACTGGAAGAAGTGTTATAACTAAAAAGGAGGTAAATGCTGAAAAATTAATGACATATGGGCAGAAGTAATGGTTTTTTATTTCCCTTATGGCAACTGTCGGAGACTATTATGCCAGTGTCGAGTACTGACGAGAATGATAGTAGATTATGTTCTGTTTTGACACTTACGTTTGAATCATATATTGTGGAGAGGGCGCTATTGGTTAACATTTGTGAAATTGTATAAAAACATTATGGCGATGTGGCTTAAGTTCCATGCTCAAATTACTTGACGCAAAAAGACAATTCATTGGTTATTGACTGACTTCATCATGCATTCAATTTCCTTCCAAGAACACTATACTAATTACTATGCTATTTTATCAGTCATTGTATTTATCAATTCCTGCTATCTATTTTATCTGATTTCCTTTGAATTTTTTTTTTTTTTTAATTATTATTATTTATTCATAATAAAACAAACTTATTTATTAAGCCCCACAAAACCGTTGTAATGGTTTGACTGTGGGATAGGTGAATCTTTGTAAACACTCGTTATAATTTTCTTAATTAAAGCTGACTAACGGTAGCACTTTCACACATTTCTAAATAATATCTTTTTAATTTATTTTTAAAACTATTTTTATTCTTCTCACTCTCCTTATTTAATTAGCACCTTATTTAACAATAATGTATCGATATTTTTAGTTTTATTTTTGAGTGTAACATTTATATACAAAGTAATAAATCTACCTACCTGCCAACTGCAAGACGAATCGCCCCAACCAAAAAATAAACTACAAGGGTGTCGAAAACAAATAAAAAAAAACCAAAGCACCCTCTTTCTTCGATAAAAATAAATAGGAAAGCAATTTAGAAGAACAATTATCACGCCTTAGAGGGGGTGGCCCTAATGTGGGACAGGGCACAGCAGTCAATGAACCCAGTTGACTAATGGAACCTCTAATTATGACCTATTTTCTGACATTACAGTCATAAATACTTCGCGAGGTTTATTGCTGAGGTGAATGGGACGTGGGCGAGTGAATTTACCTCTGAGTTTTTTGTTTCTTGTTATTCAGGTACAAGAAACAAAAGAAGTAGATTCTTTTGTTTCTTGTTCTTTCTGTGGATACCGTGTACCAGGGGGTCTTAGTCCGTTAACGCAAATACGGAAAGAATCTCGAAACTTTTGATTGAACCCTACTCCCTATTAGTTCTGAATTCAAAGTTCAAATATATCGGGAGTCGCGACAACTGTTCAATCATGTTGTCACCAGTTCTTATTTTATGCCACAAACCAATCTTATGATAAACAGGAACGCCGAAGCTTCAGCCGAAGCTACGGTTTTCGTCGTAGTTTCGGATAAAGTTACGGACGTTTCTTACTCTTACAAACAGAAGATTAGTTAGAAGATAGAACAGTTCTCTCGACTCCCGATGTTTCGCCTAGTAACAGTCAAACTGGGCACTCAATGTGACAGTGTAAAATAAACCATTCTGCCACTATCAAGAAGGTTCACATTCGAAACATAATCCCCATTGGTTGCTCAAAAGTAAAACATGGTACTTACTTTAACAAAGCAACAAGACACTAGCACACAGTAACACTACCATCGTTACCATTACTCAGGTTCCAAAGACATTAATACTGTACGATTGACACAAAACCGAATCAATGGCGCATATATTATTGGAGCTTAGAACTGCCGCCATAGGCCATAGCGGTCTAGAACTCCAGATAATCAGATTAACCTGAAAGCGTGGCCATGAATTATTTGCAAGAAATTATATTACGGTTACCACGTTTTCATTTACAACAGCTTTTTGCTTGTTGTCGGAAAATTTATGGGATTTCAAAGAACGGTTGTTCAGTATTAAAAATTATGTTTATGATTGATAATAAATTACCATTTTTATGATCCAATTATTATTAAAATGAATAGGTAAGGTAGTTGTGAGGAGTTATTGATTAATTCTAAAGATTTCCGACAGTGATAAGATCTTTATGTTGTTTTTAGTTAAAGAAATTATACTGCCATTGGAAAAGGTTTTAACATAACTTGAAATAGAACTAAATTATAATTTAATATTGTAATTATAATTTAGGAAGTAAGAGTTCTATTGTAAATAAATAATATTTTATAAATAAAAAAATCCTAGTTCTGTGGCGATAATAATCGAATCTAGCACCGCCATTTTGATCTTCATCCAATTTCCATAGATAATTTTACAAAAATCCTCCTTGGAACGTCAATCCTTCTAAAGTACCATAGTGAACAGTGTTCTTTGTTGTTTCCTGCTAATTGACATAATTAATCGTTACAAGCGAACTTGCACTTAATTACTTAGTTCAAGTGCACCAACCACCGCGCCTTGAATTCACACTTAAAATTACGGTCACATAAAAACCAAATGTGCACTACGGCCGCACCTTTACAACTATTTTATCACCATTGTATATCAAATGTACTAATTTAATTTAACTGATAAGATAGTATACCTACAAATTGATTTGAAAATTGCTTTTGGAGTTTGGTCGAGGATTGTACTTTGAGATCCATTAAACGCAAAGCGAGATTATGAAGATTTGAGTACTAACAAAGTGCCTTTCATAATATTTACAATGACAATAACAAAATCAGCAACGTGCAGAAATGTCGCAACATCAACACAAGAAAGATTACACGAAGTTAACACCAATCAAACAATAATAAGCGATTTCCATCCTTACACCACAAATCATAAGACTGTTTATCACTTAGCACACATAAATAGGGTCCCTCAATGTGATATCATAGTAATTTGTCGCAAGTAATGTGACTACCGTACTACAAGGCCGATGAATTGAAATCGCTGCATAAATCTTACTATTCGTCAGCCACCATTTTGATTAACAGGGGTCATTGACCGCGCTGCACAAAATGGCCGATTGTAAGTCGCGGTTTTTGAAAATGGAATTTATAGCTAACAGCCAATAGCGATGTGGTCGTTGAGGTTGGAAGACAGCAATGGTGGAAAATTTTATTGGCAATTCTTATCCACAAAGAAAGTTTGGTTGTTAGTGTTACTCTATGATGGTTTTACTATTGCAGTTCTATTATTGGAGTTGTTTATAGAAACTGAAGCAAATAATCGTTAACAAGTTTTATTTTCCGATAGCACGCAATGTAATGTTAAAGGTATTTTCAAAATTTTATCCGAAAAGAATTTCCAGAGTTGTTAGACATATTCCTATCACTAAATAAAACTTTATACGATCTACACATCTTTAATGACAGTATTCGAAATCCAATTTACTTTCTAAACCCCGAGAAATTCGTTCACACATAATTTGTATTCAAATTGTTGTCGATAACTTAAACAAGATCGTTGGATTCATTCATGGCTATCGTAATACGACACCGCACGACAAATTGAACGGTGACCTTCAATTTCATGGGGCTGTGACCAATCTATGGCTTTAAATTGTTAAACCCATGACCGCTGTTCACGAGTCACCAATGCTTGAAAGGGATATACTATAATTAGAAATTGGTACAAGGAAAAATGACAATGCATTGCGTTGTTGAAGGTTTCCCTATGTTTATTAGCGAACTGTCTGGAATCAATAATAATTTGCAACAAACGTAATTAGGTATATACTTAACTTTTTCCTTAGATTCTTACATTCTCCTTTCGCATCGTCCACGTTTACAAATTGGTTTATTAATAAAAGCATTGTTCAATGAAAGAGGATGAAAACCATAAACCTAGTTTACCTGATAGTTTACACTATACTATCAGGATCTTTACAAATTGTGAAAGTAAATCCCTTTCTCATGTTCTTCATAGTACGATTCTCTCACGTACTCAAACCTTCCTTGTTTTTGTTTCATATTTCCAAAAAGTTTATCACACAAAAAACATCGGACACGATTAGTAGCTTCATTAAACACAACGTACAAACATTGATCGCCAAACATTGGTAAACCTCATTCTTTATTTACTTTTCCACGGCAGCCATCTTTCTTCAAGCATCGAAGAATAGGTCAAACATAAACAATTCAGTACCAGAAATGTTTTGTACTCACGCGAATCAACGTTTGACATGCATTCGTAGTTTTCATAAAAAAAACATCAGCTTTCACTGCGAAAAACTTGACATTTCTGGTTTTTTTTTGAGTGTCAAAAGTTGTAAAAGAAACGGGTAAAGAAAAAAGAAATATCTATTGATAAGTTCGTGAATGAAAGTCACTGGCTGTTGAGAAAAACTTAATTTTTTTCAATGCTAAAATGACAGCTTTTTACTCTTTAGAGGGTCCGTACAAAGTGATATTCATAGCCATGACGATGAAGGTACACTCAAAAACCGGATAGCTACTGTTTTTTTTTTTTGTCAATCCGTTGCAGAAATTTGAAATGGTTTGAATTACTGCTCTTGTGTCAGCAATCGGGTCAATCGTTTCTATTTCTTTATAATCATTATCATCAATAACATTAGTCAGTAGTAATTACAACAGCTTTAATACATGTTCTTTCTACATTTAAAGTTACTTCTTAGTTCCTTTTTCAGATTTTTCTTAACGACACTTTCAAATCTATTTCCATTATATACATCGTCTATACATGGTTGCAACGCTATATCATTAATACGTTTATGGGCCATCGTGTTTATATAAAAATATTCATATAAAGGAAAGCAATAAAAGTTTACAGCAGCCATTACTTACAATACATGACAAATCGTTTATTGGTGTTTTCAAATTGACAATGCTTTTACTATTTTATTATCTTTTTCAGGTCAAAGCTTCTGTTTTTTAGCGTCCTTATTGTGATATGAATAAGTACCATATTTATTTTGTCTTTTTGTAATATTATTCACGCTTGTTAACTTTGCTGTTATAATTTGTAAAACCTTGTCGCCTTCCGCTGTCTTATGCTTCCCTTTAATGATATCCGTTGCAGTTGTTTTAGCTATTTCGTTACAAAGAGCTACGGCAGAAACAAGACTAGAATTAGGAGGATCTATGATATTTTTCTGAGGATCTATGTTTTTTTTACTTTTAATGTCATGAATAAAATTGGTAACTTCATCATTTTGTCATTTGTTAGAATTTTGGATTAGTTCAAAATACCTGTAATTTGTGATGTGCATAATAAAGAGTATTCTATCTATTTATCTTTCTCCCTTATAATTGGTGATTACTGGGTAATGATAATCATCAACATCCACATCCTTTGTTATGTCAAGGTATTGCAATGTCAAAACTTGAATGGCTGCAATTACGTGTGCAGTTACTTTTTTCTAAATTAGTTACTATAACTTGGCTTTTGTGGCATTGCAGACTGTTAAGGAATGATGAAGTTAATTATAATCAAAAAACGTTAAGGAATGTGCAATTAAAAGTCTTACAAATAAATATAATCTCCAACTAGACCACATGTCTACATTACATCATTAGTAATGGGATATTACGTGTTTATTCATTAAACGAGAGGAAATCAGCCATTAGACATTTCCGCATTTTATATTAAATTAGGAGAAACAACATATGTTTGATAGAAACTATATTATTTTGGACTCTTATTGATAATAATCAATAGTTATTAAAATTTTGATTAGTCTTTGACTCATAGTTTAATTGAAGGAGCTTTCTTTGGTTCTCATACGGAATAATACGGATGTAAGTTATAGTAATAATAGGCAATTAAATGAAGAGTATAGAAAGCTGTTCTTGACAGCTTAAAATCGATCAAAAAAAAAACTTCACCATAGTGACAGTCTTCTTTATTTATGGCCGACTCATGAATAACATAACAGTGTTTCTTCTAGCGTACGAAGTTTTCTACAATCAGTTAGTTTCTACAAATTGTTTTGAACACCACCACAGACGGGATATTCGCATACTACTGCAACTTCTGCAGGACAGAGTTGACGGTAGTGACCACCAGAAAAGCACACAATGAAGCTTGACGAACTCTGGGAGAATGAATTTAACTGTTTTGAATCTCGTAACGAAATTAATCAGATAATAATAGCGGAGATATAGAAAAACACGTTCGTTTTCTGGTGTTGTAGCAATATTCAAAAGAAATGATCCTACTAGAATATAAGTCCGATAGAAGACATATTATTTGAAATACACAACACTCTGTCGTTTAAAAAAATCTCTAGACTTTCTCCAAACATTCTTGAACTTAAAGTAAACAACTACAGACAAGCTTAACCGTCCTAATCCAAACTATCTCACTAACAAACACAGGGACGGAAGCGTCGGGACACGTGTTCAATTCCGGACACGCCCCTGCTTCCTCCAACTCCTCATTAACCAACTAAATGTGGAACATGTCCACATTTTAACCAACATGTTGGAAGAGAAACATGTTGGCGACACGGCTGATTTATTTCTTGACAAGTTGTTGTGGGTAATGATGTTGTAACTTGTATGTTATAGGTTGAAGTTAGATTAAGTTGTAAGGAAGTCAAGAATAGAAGTAACCTGAGGGTAATTTCAAATGCAGACAAAAATAGTTATAGAAATCATATATTGATGAAAATACGGCAACTTGCCTTATGTGCATGAAACAGAGACTAGACTCAAAAGGTATGTTGAAAGTGAATCTTCAGACAAAATCATCAGAACTCAAGTTGGTTAAGATGAAAAACAGTTCGATCAAAATGGGACTGAATATAATTATTATAGAACTGAGAACAAAAGAGGAAACAAAACTCCCACCTAAAGAAGTTATCCATTCAATCGCTGAGGATGGAACTATTTTAAATTCAAATACAATATTCAAAGATGAAACCCCAATCTTCAAACACCTACTTTCATCAGCCCATTCACACATTCCTACAAGTTTCAAAACAATTGGAAGTCAAGTGTCCGATACGACTTTTTGATCGCATGACAGAGCGTTATATCGTATACAAACAATCGTGGCAAGAGATCTCGTTTCTTGCATCCAGAGTTCCCACGCCCCCGTGGGAGAGATGGGACGGGATGACACAGAGTATGAAGATGCAGAAGCATCAGTTTGGAAGACTTAAAAGGGGTGAGGGGTATAAGGCGCATTGATTGGAAAGTCAAAAATGTGCGAAAGTGATACAAGTCACCGAAAAGGTTAAAACAATAATGTCGAAATCCTTATGTTCTGAGGCGATTGCCTCTTATCTCCCACCAGAACTGCTCTAGAGCGACTAATCATACAAACTGTCACAATACCTGAAATGCCTTGCGAACACTAATTTACATTACAAATACAATCAAGAATCAGTGTAGCAGTTGAACAGAAATCCTTTCAATAACATCTTCGAATTACAACGTCTTAAAACCAGGCTCATTCTGGCGAGTGAAAGTGACAGAGATATACAAGTCGTCTAGCGCCATCTCGTTCACTCACTGGAACTTTGCTGCATCTATAAGTGCTCCCCCCCTGTGCTGCATCTATAAGTTTAGACTTCGAGTTATAATCCAAGAATAACAATAAAAACTGAAATTGCTAATAGTTAACTACCGAAAGCATTGCATAACTTTCGATCAAGTAAGACACATCTACAGTATCAGTCTCACTGCATTTATCTACTCTGTGGTTTCACCCTATAAACATTACACCCACAACTGTTACAAATATTGATAGTAGTGCACATGTCAGGATCTTGTGTTTACGCTGTTCCCTATAAGGTTGGGCTATTAAACGTATATGTAGGTAATAGAAAAAGAAATGGTTTTCATTTAGTAGGCCTTTAAATAGTCTGATCGATATCTTATAGTAGCATTGTTCAAAGAGGTAATTGCTTTAGTTAAAAAAGTAATGCTGGCTATACGAGTCGAGGAAGACTGAAGAATTGATGGGTGCACTTTGTGAGGAATTATAAGGTTAGAAAAGGGGTTACAACGTATCTGACAAATGTACAAAAACATAAGAAAACATGAGATGTTGCTAAATCGAAAATGGAATTGTATTTCCAATTTCAATTTCACTCATATTCTTATTCTTTTGCCAGAATATTACTGGCCAAAACTTAATACTGGCCATGTAACACATCAAGATTAGATAGAACAGCGTTAGCTTTTAAAATTCGAACAGACTTTTAGTCATTGGAATAAGCACATTGTGATACATTCAAAAATGTAGGCTAAATGCAATGGCTAAATGTGACTTAAACCAAACCAAAAACCTGTAATTTACCTTATTATATTTTGGTTCCAGTCAATAGATATATTATTTCACCATTGTATCAATCTTCACACCTGTCAATTAGCCTCAAATTGAGCTGCGTAACGAATGCACAATTTTGCGTTTTTTGAATACGATAATGCTCGACCCACACAATGGGAGCGGCGATGTCAGAAGGCGATTACACCTAATGTGTGGACGCGGCATGCATGCTATAGCGAACAGTTTATAGACCGTAAAATACGATGTTTATGATAAAAGCCTTGTTGATATTGTAACATGGAAATAGTAATTGCTTATGGAAACTACTAAAACTACCATAATCATAGTAGATTTTTACTGTTGGTAACAATATGTACTCACTTGTAAATAAATTATACGGTATTTTTGGTAGAATCGACTCGTAAACTTACCTGTAACAAAAATAAAATAAATTGAATATCAATTATGTTAAGATTGAAAGGTGATAGATAGTCAATTGGGTAGAGGGCAACGACCCACTCACATTGAAATGGCAAGGACGTACAGTATTAGGCTACAAATAATGTTTTATAAATTCTAAATATTTTATGATTATATTATATTTTGTCATGACAGCATGAAGGTTGACCGATAGAAAAAAAAAGCCGACCTCAAGTAACATGGTCAAGATGATAATCACATTCTATTCATGATAATTTTATGGCGAAAGCAATAATTAAAGCAAATAATTATTCTGACAATATTGTTGAGACAAACAAATCAAAGCATTACTTAAAATAAATAAATTAAAATAGAATTTAAACATCAGAAAGAATTAATCAGTAAATTCAGTCAGCATCAACTTACACCATCACGCCTCCACATTAAGATCTTTAATAAGTAAAGTTAACAAAACTATTATTAGCCGGTAACCTTTGGTCCAGTCATTAACTGGACGTTTTAAGGTCGTGTTTCAAAAGAACCATTTTGACTGACGGCTAATTTAACGAACGCTCTTTTTTAGTACATTTTCGTTAAATTATAAGCGGAAGCGGATATCAAAATTAAGTGACATTCTATCACCCAAGTGTATAATAATATTTTTATAAAAAATATTATTATAATAATATTATTTTTATAATAACATTAAAAATATTATAATAATAACATTTTTATAAATATTATTATAAAAATATTATTAAAAATGTTATTATAATAATATTTTTAATAAAAATATTATTATAATGTCTTGATTTGGCATAGGGTATCGAAAAGCTTTATGCCAATTATTGAAAGTCGTTGAAGCAGCACTAATGTGTTTGAATTAATTGCTATTTACCTATCTAGATAAAATCTGTTAAAATATGAAGATTCGAATCTAGCAGCACTATTCCAAATTGTAGATTTGTGTCTGCATAAATATCTTTAAGGTATTCGCGTAAATTATTGTACAAAGACAAGCAATTTCTACCACTAATGGAAATATTGGCTCAGAATATTTTCAGCATTCAATTCACAACGTGTAGGTTTTCACATCAACTAATTACTCACAGTTGGTGGGTATGAAATCGATGATGTAACATATTTCCAGCTTTTAGCGTCATATTTACGTCAATCAATATCCTATACTAGGTAAAATTAATTATAAAACTGTGTGGTTTAATTCCCTGTAATATCTGTGGGTGGTCTAGCTACCGTTCAAATGAAAATCAATGTTATAATTAAGTGATTAACTACTAACTACTGCATTTAATCTAATTATGGACGTTGCCATACTTCACGATTTGCATACCATAATACATATTTTAAATTATTGTTCCCTATATTAATTTTCTACACAAATTATTTTTATATACTAAAAAAAAAACCTCCAAAAAAATTTAAATAAAAATGGGGTAACCCATCAGCAAAGCGAGCAGAGTCCAATTTACTGGTGGTCAGGACTGTTGAAAGAGGAACAGAAAGTACTACTTAAATGGGTTTAAAAAAAATATATTAAAAAAAAACAAAAAACCCGACTGCGTAAAAAAAAAAAAGAAAGAAACAAGCCCAGTAGTTTAGAATTCACTCATTCACACTCACAGTCGGGGCCTATTCAAATTATACCAATCAAATCTTCCCAAGGGGCCCCGACTGTGAGTGTGAATGAGTGAATTCTAAACTACTGGGCTTGTTTTTTTTCTTTTTCTTTTTTTTACACAGTCGGGATTTTTGTTTTTTTTTGAATATTTATTTTATTTTACTATTTTTAGTTTTTGTTAGCATTTATCAGTCCAAATTAAATTGAAACATTTAAGTTATATATATTTTGGTAAACCATTTTTAAAATCCTTTAATTTGATACCCCACTTGATAGAATGTGAGAGATTTTAAAATAAATTTTTAGTTCGGAACCCTTTGCACACGAGTTCGACTCGCACTTGGCCAGTTTTATGTACCCAGTGACACTCTCACGTTTAAGACGAATCTAACGACACCTCTCAAGTTAAAATCCATCAAGCCGTTTAGGCTGCAGAGCAACACACAGAAACATACATACATACATACACTCGAAAAACATAACCCTCCTGGCGCAGTCGGGTAAAAAGGAGATAATATTGAAGGGGACGAAATTTGGCGACTGTACCTTACTTCCAAATGTCCAAAATTAATTATTGTTAATTATGATTATTATTTTCATAAATCTAGTGTATCATTTATCTGTAAATCTTTTAACAGCAGTTATTATACGCTTTACTACTTTAACTTGGGCCAATCAGTTGACAAAGTGACACTTCGCGTCTCGTCCGCGATGATGCATAACGAATGTCTTCCAACCATAGCTTAAAGAATCTGATGGACCGCAGTTGACAAATAGGTCGACAACCCATCGTAAGATATCTATTGCGACATTCACACTTTACAAATTCGATTTAGGTTCCAAGATAGAGGATCTTTTGATTTTGATCATAAATTGCACACTAAATTAGTAAAGCACAAAAAATTCTTCGCAAGAACTCAAACATTTTACCAATTTTAAACTTCACCTGCAGATCTAAAGAGTCTTCATTAGCAACATTATAATATGTCTTGCGATAAAATCAGTAAAGTGGAATATTCTATTCTATTGCTTAAGCAATTGAGTATAAATTGATACAGAAAAAAATTTCAACATTGCTGAACTATTGTTTTAAGATCCCCTGTTCTTCATTACTTTAAGAATGGCATAATCTTAATAATTTAATGATATTACGTTTGCTACTTTTAATAATTACTTGTATGATGACAAGAATGTCAAGGTTAGAGGAAAATATTTCTTGAGTTAGATTAATCTATTACCCCATTGTTATAAGATACATTGTTTAAAAACCGGAGTGACGTTAAGAGCGCACTTTTAGTTATTATAAGAGGCTAGGACGAGCAACAACAAAATATCACAAAAAAAAGTGATAAATAAAATATTCTTCTCACGACTTTTTATAGCTTCAAGTACAGTACGTCTTAGTATAAATCTGACAATCCCTTCCGGTCCATCCAGTGTGGGATGACTCTTTTGAGGATACACAAAGCTAAAACAATAAGTTACGAAAGGTTTCGTATTGAACAAGACATTACTTATCGAAATCAATACTTGTAATAGATACACGACATTGTATTACAATAAGCCTGTATCGATAAAAAACACACTTTTTGTCAACTCTGTCTCAAATTCTCAATAGACTATTTGTCGCCAGTTTTATTTAAAGCAACAATTTGATCAAACCGATTCGCTTTGCTTCCAAACCGGATTCGAGGCCATTTACAAACATCAAAAGGAAATGCTATATTTATCGATAAAGGTCTGAAATAACTTGAAAAGATTTTCTGTGGTTTGGAAACGAATAATGAAACTGATTTGAAGGTACTGGGTGAGGAGGATGAAGAAGTTGAAATGGATGGTGTAGCACGAGTTAGAAAAAGATATTGCAGAAACAGTAGAAGAAAGGAGGTGGCAGTTACAAAGGTGTGTGATGAAAAATATGGAAGAAGTAGACTCGCTGCGTTCACATGAAACGAATTAGTTTAAGGGCAGAAGAATGGGGTGCTAAGACAGGAAACCTCCACGTGCGCCCGTGGACTGGAGTTCCCTCTCGGATACGTCCGGGGGGAAGACCAGTTTTTCGGGCCGGTGCACCCTGGGATGCGGGCAAAAACTCTTCCTTAGGCACTGTGTGCCTAAGGGGTCTTTTTGCCCGTATGCAAATAGCCTGTCAGGTGGACGCTCCAACTCGTGTCCCTCTGAATAGCAGAGGGCACAGCGGCGGAGCGGGCTTGCGGACGGTGAGTAATGGGTAGCTCGCCGTCCGACCATGGACCAAGCCCGGGTCGGTGGCGCGTCGTGTTTCGCGCCAACATGCCTGCTGGGGTCACGGGTTTTTTCTTAACCCAGGATACCGTGGCCCCGGAACGTAAAGGGCGTCCGAAGGAACACGGGTGGATTTTAGTCAGTAAGAGTCTGACAGTCCCTTCCGCCCCACCCAGGGCGGGAGGACTCATTTGATGATTTTACCAACTAAAAAAAAAAAAAAAAAAAAAAAAGGGCAGAAGAATGATGAATGATCATAATGAAATAACGAAATGCTAACACCATTGTATTAGAATACGCATTACTAAGATCAAATGAAGAACAACTATCGATGACCGATGAACTACAAGTAAGTACCTATCCAAAGGAACATCTCCATATAAGTAATGATGAATTCTCACAATTAAAATACCATCTGCGTAAACAAAATGGTTCGGTAAGTGAGTAATAAATAACAAATAAACACATTAAAGGCTAGGTTAGGGCATCAAACGATCCGATTGGAAATCTAATCGCATGCACAGCAAGCCATCATTTGAAAGTTACACGGAGTTGCTTTCCAACGTCTTCAACGATTAATTAGCCCGTTAGTCTTTGTACACATGATTACTAGACAAATGTGAGAAACTTACGCCAAGAAAGTGAAATTTTGAACCTAAGTTGAAAGATGTAAAGTTCATAGGTTTTGGGGAGATGTTACTGAAAGTATGGCTTATGTAGACAACAAGGTTGCTAATAACTATCAGTGATCAGATTCTGATACTTTTAACCATCAAGCTATGCATTGCATTGTTGAAGCAAAACTCAACTCTAAAACAACAAATATATAATTCTCATTTCTTTAATAGCCGAATTTTCAACAGATTTAAAGCTTATGTAATTCTGTTGATATGAAAGAAAGTATTAATCCACTTCTCATCATTTACGTTATTAACGGTACAATCGAAGCAATAGAATAACAAAACACGATTAATAATCCCCCCAACACAAAATCAACACATTTCGACTAGCGGTAAAGTATTAGCTATAAACTGTAATAGAACCGACTTGTTAGCGAATAGCACGACTATCATTAAGTAACCCACTTCCCACCAACGACGGCACGTCAACCTGCTGATACACTTTTGTTTTCCAACATTGAGGATACAAAATTGCTTGGGAAAATGCAGGTAATGACACCTCAGGGTTAGGCAGAGGTGTACCTGATCGTACACCAGTTATGTTAAAGTCCCATGAAATAGAGGATGAGCCGATTGCCATCAACCAAAGACAAATCTGGGCTCCATATGATGAATTTCTGATAGATAAAACCGATAAACGTTTGCCCAAACTGGAAAACCATACTTCAGGCCTGAGGCCACTAGACCATCAAGGCCACTGATAAAAAGAATCTGATAGAAGAGTTGTTACTCGTATCATTGATACTCAAAAATTCAATCAACTGAAATAGCATTCCAAAGGCAAGTGATTTTTAGAAAGGTACATTTAAAATGATAGTTCAGATCAGTTTAAAAAACGGTGATAAAAATGATGAAGAAACATGTCCTAATTACTTAAACGATAGTGTGAAGATAGATAGACGCGAGTTCCGATCAATAAAGTCATTAAGATATCGATATTTAGATAGTGATACTGGCGATTTGAATATTCATAAACGAGCAATTATTTATAAAGTAATCAACTACTGAATTCTTAACTAAATTAATCCTCAAATTGACCAACAACTTTAAAATCGACGCTTTAGAAAGGAGAAAAGTTATACAAGACGAATTTGTTTTATAAGGTACAGTTATCAGGGGTACTAAATCAAGATACATTGAAATTTGCACAAAGCGCATCAAACAAAGGCACATCCCACACAGCTATTATAACGTCCATTGAAACGAGCTTCTAATTAGGTATTACTTACAACCTGAATGGCCATGTATGAGACTGCATCCCATTCAAACGCTATCCGATAACACTTTAATTAGATTGATGTAGAAATCTTGTGACGAGCATGAGAATTAGCTGTCAAAAGATTAATTATAAAATTAACAATATCCGCTCAGGATGGGGGTGTTTCTTTGTATGTAATTTGATCGCGGGTTAAAAAGCTATTCGATCTCCTTGCTCAGAGAGTTCGTAAATGCTGTCAGGTTTAGTTATTTTTACGATGCTGTTAAAATTATTTAAGTTCTTCAAGTACCTACTGCTTTAGCAGTATTCTTATTTTCGTTTTCAATAGTAATTTGTTTAACCAGTAGGTTGCTCCCGTTCCGTTATTCAATCGCCTCGATAGAATCCAAAAAATTCCGGTGTGTAATCCTAATTGAGCAAAAATGTCTATCTATTACTTTATCAAATCGCAGTATATCACTATTGTAAACTTCCCTTTCAATAAAATCGTTTACATTGACAGATACGGCATCATTATTTATGTAATCAATCCCACATGCACTGTTTTAAAAGCATTAACCTAAATTATTAGCAATTAACAAATCGTAATCAAATACCGACATTTCCTTTTCAATAACACGTCTCCATTGGCTCAATAATATACTTCCATTTGCGCAATTTTATCGATATAATTGCATTGAAATATTGGGAACGTTTTAAGCCTACACTGTGCTTTCAAAATCTTGAAGTCTTGAGGCTTGGCAGTTTGGCACTACCCACCACACCCGTATTAGGTATAAAAGACTATAAATCTAGGAAATCATATTGGTCGATCATCAATGGACAGGTAATGAGCCTTTTGTAACATTAACCTTTGGTAACATGAGTAATCGTTTCGCAAGGATACGTTGTTGAAAAATGAAAATAATTCCATTGCGTTGACAAAACTTGCTTTTATTATTTACTACGCGTCTGGATCAAATTGTCGCAAATCGACCATTTCCTACAGTTTATCTTAAACCAACAGCGAATTACATAAAGTAATGAAAGTCCTTCATCACTCCCTGTCAAAGTCCCTGCAATCTGCTTATCTGCATCGATTGAGATCATTTCAAGTTGCCGAGAAGGCACCATAACTCCAGATTAAATAAAATCCAGGCAAGGAGAGAGCTAGGTAAAGTGTTAGGGGCAAACGTTTGCACAGTCATTATTTTGTTAGCGATTTCAGTGAAAACACTTGGAAACTGATCAAATTACTAGTTATGGATTTATGAGCAGTCGGATAGATAGTTACGTACGCATTAACTGCACTTATCAATTTTCATCGTTTACATGTTCTGTGGCCAGTACTTGTATTTTCTTACTTGATTCCAGGAATCCGGTAGTAATTTCGATTTAATTTTCTGATACATCGTGTGCAATATTTCAAACTGATGATTAGACATTAGACTGAGTATAGTAGTAGGCATCAAGGCATGTACAAGATGGTTGCTACTAATGGAAGGTATCATAAATTAATTATATTACTACTCATACAAGTTACATCAATCTTTAATGTTGTACTACGATCTTTACATAGTGAATTTTATGTCTAAGCTTTTAGTAGCTCTCACTTTAACTAGAAAACGAATATGACAACAATATAATTGATATACTACACCTTGACTCTAATAAACTACTACTACTTAACATTAAATTTTCATTTCCCCTAACATTGGATTTTCATTTTCCCTTTCGTTTCGAGCGTCAACTTGTATTACACCAACACTTTCTTGGAGTGTTGTTCAATTCATTTAACAGGGACATTAAAGCCTTGTGTTCTGTAGCCTTATCGGCATAGTTTCGACACACTCTGTGGCTTAGTAAGACAAATCGTCTCGCCGATTCCCGTGACACTAGAACATGCAATTTCTCCTGATAGTTCAAAGATAACTTCAGTTACACTGTAAAATATACCATAGACTATGTGTCTGTTCCCGTCGGGTTTTTCAACTATTGCATCATCAGTTCTTTGATTTCCATTACCTTGGCCAGTACTTTTGTTAAGTTTCGTAATAAAAGGTTGTATTGTGAATGCGATGTGACCGCAATGTGCAACGGATGTCAGATTGAATAGATCACTTAATGCATTAATTTTTACATTGAAGAATAATTGACCGCACTCCAGTGTGATTGCATGTTCAACTTCAAATGGCCACAATTTGAAGTTGAACATGCAATCACTATATATAACTCTGGAAAGAAAAAAAACATAGAGACTTATACTTTAAAAGTTAATGATTATGCAAGATTACTTAAAGATATGGTTTATGTATTTGCAGGAACGAATCCTAAGGCATTTTATGTAGATGCTATCAAAAAGTAAAGAAATTACTTCCAATTAATTACCATTTCCACATTTTACAGGAAAGTTCAACAAAATGGTACTGAGTCCTAGCAGGAAGCATGGACAGGCCAGTTTAATAGCAGAGGAAGCTATCAAGTTGTCGCTACTGAACTATTAGCTACTACGTCGATAGATAGATTTATGTAAACCCATCGCGACGAAAATAGATCGACGTGATTCTGTCTTTGGACGTCCACGACTTTTAGAGACGTAAATGGTTGAAATAGTAATTGACGGTCTAATCGAATTAGAAAAAGATATAGGGGAACTAATTATACTTTTAAAGAATCTTGAAAAAGAATTTAACATTTTTGAATATTCTTTGATTACGATTATTGAATGTTATTTGAACTAGGTCAAAATAAGACTGCTTTAATTAATAAATCTAATTAAACACAATCAAGATATTGAAACAGATAATAAACTAAATAAAATTGAACCAGACACTATAAAGCTCATCATCATGGACCAAATCATCGCTCATCACGACGCACGACGCCAAAACAAAGGGAAAGGCAGACGTTGCCTCATAAATGATAGCTTTGTAATCCAAAACAATGCACTCCTACGCAGCGTTGCCACATTAAATAAAGTTTGAAGCATTTGGAACAAAGGTAAACGATAATAAAATGTTAGCAGGGCTAGAAAGCCCTTTAAGTGCTGCAAGCATCATTGGTAATGAGAATTCTACGTGATTTCGGTTAGGTTTACTCACTAAACAGGCATGTTTACTATTAAACTTTACCGTTGAGGGTACTTAAGCATTTGTAACGGAAAATTCATGCGACATTTCTATGAGAATGACTTAGCATAACTGAATGGAGATTTTCTTTATTACACCGACGAAAATATTAGGTCAGCTATTTATTTTAGACTCCAATTGCTGCTAAAATTATTTCTGCTTTCCTACCTAGAATTCCTATTCATTCGCCCGCAACGTATGAGTCTAACCTAGTAAGAGTTCTAAATCTAGACAACCTATATCGAAACACTCAACAAAATTGTGCTCTACTTCCTGAACCGTGCTAATCCCAACTAGCTCTTTAACCATTGAGTATTTTTTACTTACAGTCATTAATCTACCAGCATTAAGTATTACGATTGTAAACGCTGCACAGCAGACCTTAATTAATGTTAACCGAGATTTTAAGTCACGCAATCTATCCAAGGTAAAAATAGAAGGCTGTGTGAACTTAACCCTGTTCTTTGTGAAAATCTGTGTTCTGAATCACGTAGAACGTTAGTCAGTTGTTATTCACCAGCAGTGAGAAATAGATGGACGGTAATATACCGGAATAGCTGACGACAAGACACGTAATATTTGTGCAGCAGATAGGATGCGTGAGATCATACTGGATATTAATAATTTAGATGTAGATTATGTTGCAGATAATTAATTTGTTTGGTATCAAATATTGTTAGTAATGCCACAGTCATAGCAAACACATGTTATTGATCGTGATACAGGTACTGATATACAAACAAGAATAGGAAAGTAATCAAACTTGAATAGTTCAAAATACATATTAACGGATTTAAAGTTCGCCATACACGAAGAATGCAATAGTGGTAAAAGTGTAAAGATCGTTGTTCATGTTATCTCTAAACAAGAGCACATTGACTTTACAAACAAGCAAAACTTAGAAACAACCCATATTCAAATCACAATCATAAAAAAAAATATCCAGTCTTCCGTTTTGTCTATCAGATTTAGACCGCGACGTCAATATTTGTTTATGATAAGGACGCTGAACATGGTTCTACTGCCCAAACAAACAGTAAGTGTTTGCTCATTACTATCACAACAAACAAATATGGGAAAATATGGTTGACCGTTGCATGACGAAATTGAAGTTGCCATGTGAAAAATAGTATCGACAAAGTCAATATAGAAAGTGGGATACTGGTACAGAAGGCGACGACGACAGTGGTAAATATTGATAAAATTCTTGTAGTAGTAAAAGTTGCAGCACACGTGGTTTTCATAATGTAAATTGAAGTTACGGATTTAACACCAGACAGTTCTAAAATAGAAAATAAGAATTATTTTATCCATAGTATGTCGCGTAAATTAAAAAGTCGGCTAATTCTATTATCAGAAGAACAGATAAGCAATGAGGTAGAGATATGTTAGTAAACCATACCAAAAACATCAACATATAACAGCTCACAACAATAATTATAAATAAACGCAGTTTTACATGACACCATTACCAAGCCCCTGATCAAGTTGATAAATGAAAATCAAAGACTCGGTAAGTAAGTGCTATTGCAAATCTAAGTTATAACCTGAACTAACAATACTTCTGCTAAGGCAAATGAGGTAATGAGGTTACGACAATGCTAGACGATATCGATCGGCAAGCAATCCTACATAGTCGTAATCTTTGAACCTGCACCGTTGATATATGGAACTTCAGAAGTTAATCAATTGTATTGTGAACAAGGTGTACTACCGTGGTAAGTCAAAAGGGCAAGGAGAAATTGACATTATAGAACAGTGTAAGGACGCTAAGGAATACGATATTTTTCGGTGATATATTGACAAATATGTCAAATATTCCCAGCCCAAAATTCACCTTCGCAAACTTCGCTTACTGATGTAGTGTTATGGTCAGCAGATTATAAGGCAAGGACCCCAAGATGGAAAAAGAGGATATCTGTCGGGAGAGACACTAAATGCGCCCTAACGAGGGCGAAGTACCTAAATATGTATTTTAATCAATTAAGGAGGAATTTAGGCGCACGTGTACGAAGTAAATTTCAAACATGACAAAAAAAATATCAATAGTTTTTTTAACTGCAAACGCAGAGAGAAAGCATCAATTCAAAGGACAAAAGAGAAAAGATTTAGGGTACCTTGTTATCACGACTTTAAGTAAAAAAGTGAGTGACAGTGTTCTACTTAAAGAAAAACCTGAAATGTCACTGTCAATACAAGACAAGTTTCCATATTTTTCTTGAACAGAGTTGCGATCGAGTACAAGTTGAAAAGAAAAATATAAAAAAGTTTGTCAGAGAAAGGAAATAAAAACAAATCTGTAAGTAGCGTATTTTAAATGATGTAGAAAATGTTAATGTTTACTGTAATGGGTGAGGTCAGAACACTGGCTTACTTTTTGAATATATAGCGTGCTGTAGATGCACCACGGTGTATTATAGAAAATTCACTGTGTAGCGAAATGCACGTTGGGTCTACATTGTAAGAGAACTGATTTGAACAGGCTATTCTAAACATGAAAACCCAAAGCGGAATAAATCACTCTCATCCGACTGGACAAATGCATTAGAGTCTTAGACAATGGAAGTATTGCACCAATGAGTGTTTTCACGAAAAGCAATGCTGTATCAATGTTGTTCTAGGGATTTCATAATCCGAAAGAAATAATTAACTTGGGAGTGTGTAAACAGGATACCCCAGCCCTAGTACGCAAAGGGTATCTGAAGGTGCCATAGAATGCAAATTGTATCCTGAAGGAGCAAGGTTGTTTTTAATCAGAAAAACTCTGATAGACTACTCGGAGGAAATTATTTGTAATTTTTACAGCCAAAGAGAAAAGGTTCAGAAATTCACACTAGCAATGGCCATTAAAGATCATTATGTGTTGCTAACACCTCTCAATTGAACCCATCGTAGGGTACCGCAAAAAATATAAATAGTCTTCAAATGAAGTTCAACATAGACGAAAAGTGTGACCATCAAAATGGTCTGAAAGCCATCAGTGGCACATCAGACAAAAACTGACCTAGTCTGGATAACAACTGACTGCAACATCGTAGCGGTACATTCAGATTACATTTAAAGTGATGCCGCTTTCGGCTCGCATTGTTATACGCTTTTTAGTTCGCGGGTAGATCGTAACCGCTGTGTGGGTGACTCAATCGCTTCCACGAATTGTGTGCGGTGAACAGAAATGATGCTGAGTGCTGAGAAAAGCCTTGGTCTGTAACTACTTTGAGATTTCCGTCGTTTTGCATTAGCTGTTGCATTTGCATTGTTATTTGTGTCTGTATTTTTAGTAACCAATAGCCAGTTGTCAGCTCCTTTGAACAAATAGTTAATCAATTATTGTGCACGAAACACTTTCAAAATATTCAGCCTATCGTCATACAGGATCTTTTCGGTCACCAAATCTTTAAAATTAGGTCACTACAGTCAATGTTGTAACAGTCAACATTGTAATCAATGCATCAATTTTAATCACTGATACGAATATATATATCGTAAGACCCACATACATATTGCCAAAACAGTTATATCACAAACGCGCGCATTCGTTTCGACCATTTAATTTGAAAGTAATACCCATAACACTCATAAGCATAACCTATCACTCAGTAGTTAAAAGCCCAATTGAACCAACAAGAGGTGAATTAAAAGTAAAAAAGGAACAAAATGGCGTTTATAATAAAGCAAAACAAGCTCAAACGAAACTAGAAGAATTGGGGCGTGAAGAGAACGTTGCAACAGCCGGATCCGAACTGAAGCACGCACGTATTCACCAATGTCTTGGTAATAATATGTGGGAAAATAAACTAATTGGCGACGGTACACATTCCGTGCTTCAGGATATAAATATCGAGTCATAACATAAGCCTTACGAGGTATTTAATGACTGAATTACGGTAAACAAGTGAACAATCAGAATACAGTAAACAAATTCGAGAGGATATTATAATCGTAGTCGTTGAAGCAAGAACAAGTGAAGATCATAGTACAGTTTCACAAAGTGATGGAAGGAACAAAGAATATACTGCATTTACTGTTTATAAATGTAACACAGCTGTTGGAAGTTAATAACGTAGCGATAAAGGTTAACTAACTAGATGATTGAACACATCTCGATGTCGTCAACGAACAAACACTTGCCATGCTAACTACACTGGGTATTTTACTTTCTGGTGAAGAAGGCCAAGTTCGAGCGTGTTCACATAAATTTAATGAGATTTGATACGCGGCCAAGTTCAGTCTTATTTGCATTAATTAATGGGTCTGTTTGAACTTTAATTATGACAAAACACTGGACTTAATATAATTATTATCTCTATGTCTGGGATTCTGTTTACGGGAATCATTTACCAACACTTATGTGATGATATCATCAGCTACGGCTTTTCTGTGAGAAGTTGGCTTGTTAACATAAAAAAGACATTTATGGGTAATATCTAGAATAAGAGTTCCAATTATTTTTTAAACGCCTGCTTAGGAATTCAGTTCAAATCGTCTAGACTAGAGCCATAAAAAGATGTTTCAAGATAGCATCGCATCTCTATAATTGATAGTTCAGTAGCAGTAGTAAACTTTGGCGCATTGATGAGGATTAGATATTGACGTCAAAGACGTTCTTGGTATTTAAATTCAAATTTCAGAACAGAATAGAAATATATTTGAATAAAGAAAAAATAAACAATATGGCAACTAAACATTACATTTACTAATAATATCCTATTTACTTATTTAGGTAAGTGCTCTCTGACCGGCATTGGAGTATGGTTAGTGTAAATTCTAAATCAAAGCTGTTATATTTTGATTTAGGTGTTCCAAACAAGATCTCAACTAGCTGGTATAAATCACAATAGTTCAATTAGTGAACATAAATCAAAATAAGCAAGGCTATTAGGTCAGTGAGTCAACTATCTAAATCCAGTACAAATCGAATAGCAAGCCAGCAAGAATCACATCGATGTTTATATTTAGTGTAGAATAAAACTATCGATTACCGATGTAAAAGGGCAATTCGAATCGTAAAAATGTACAATATAATTGGGTTCGTTAATCGGTATTTTGTTTTAAATGGTAGCATTGCCCTTAATTACTAGTTTGAGTTGCGTTGAAATTATTTAATAGTTTTCTTTTGTAGGCTCTATTGGCTTTGGATTTATTACTATGTAGAAAAAAAACTGTGTTATTAGGCGCTCTGTACTTGATCTTACGATCGTCAATTTCAAATATAAATAAATAATCTTTGCTTGGTACTACCAGCCGCACTTCTTCTTTAGCAACCATGTCATTATCTTTCGCAAGTGTTCTTTCATCTTCAATCTATCTTCAACTATACCCAAAATTCTTCATCATATTATTTAAGTATAAACAAAACCACAAAAATTTAAACAGTTGTGTAAATTCTCTTTGGAAAGTTATGAAGAAGATAAACGTCAGCTGTCAATCAAAGCTCATCGACTATCGCAAACAGATGGGCCATCCATTTTAGGGCAATCATTTCACAAGGCGTGTCAAAGAAAGTACCATAGAAGAGCCACATATGCACACGTAGAACAAATTACTTTTGATGGGTGTTGGCTAATTTTGTACATATGGAGATACTGGGTATGTATGCAGGCTATTTTGTGCTAATTGAATTAAGGATGACTAAAGTTTTGGTTGGTTGCTTTTATTTGTGTTGATTTGTCACCTAGTTTAAGATCAGCTTTCAACATTATTTCAAAAGATATTATTTGAAATTGACCAACCTTTTATAAAATCTTAACAACCCACTGCTGCATACATGCAAGCATTTTCTTTTAATTTTGTCTGTTGCTTTTGGGACTACCTGCTGATTTGATATTAGTTAAATGTTACAACTTACCTAATAGTTTGTATCATCTCACTAAACGCGAAATGCTCGTTCCAGTGTTGTCGTGGTCCCAATGGTGAAGGTAAAGATCCAATGTAAAATCATACGTATCGCTTTCAGTTAGGATATAAAATGCTTCAAAAATATGTTTGTACTTCGTTAATAAGAGCACTTGTTGCAGGTCACTTTGTTATTTCGATTGTTCGTCTAGAAGCGGAACGTTATGAATGTCATTTTGGTATAAAAATGTTAAACCAGTTAGTTTCTAACATGCAGGGAAACCATTAAATTGTTAGTATGGATAAAATTCAATAGATACACGAAACATTCCAATGTCGTAAAACATTTTTATCGATTCTACATTAACGGACATCATCCTTAGCGTTCCAAAAAAGGAGAAAAAGAAAAGATGCGGGCGCCTTCACAATTTCAATTTAATTTGAACTTTATTACAGCAAGCATAAAGCTTACGAAAACATAAAAGAATTAACACAACAAGCTAAGAGCAGTGTCACCTTGGTTACTTTATGAGCAATGTTTTTGAAAGTTAATTTACTAACAATAGAACATAAACTTGCCGCATAACGACTTTACCGTAGCAGACAAGACCAAAAATAATCACAAATCATGTAAAAGAGAAAATGTACTACTAAGCTGAAGCAAAGTCAGAATAAAAAGATACAAGAAAAAAGCAGTGCGATGAAATCGAGACTAGGAACGAAAAACTCTGCAAACAGCTCGTAAAAGTAGACGTCTACTGGACGACCCACATAATTTAAAGTTTTAAGTCATAAACATGGCAATTAAGTCTAGAAATTGTGGTAAAATAAGAAAATACACAATGCTGGTAGAATGCTTCTAAGCGAAATAATTGGTTAGTGTCATAACAGTCGAAAGTCAACGATCAGTTAACAAAGCAGAAAATGAAACACATAAAACTGTGGCTTTCAGTTCGAGGTGAGTCATCAACGCCAGTTGTCTGCTTAATGACGTATAATTCAATTTCACTAATAGTTAGCAAGCGATCAAGCGTTTCAGACAATTATAATTGAAACAGTCTTTCAGCTTCAGATAAATGAATATACAACAAACAAGTGCCGAGTGAAATTCAGGCAGGAAGTTTACTCGTGTTCTTTCTTCCATGGAAGTAATACATTTTCGCATGACAAGTTGGAGACTTGCCACCTTCAGGTTGCGTAACCGATGGTACTCGCACTTCGATACCATACGCCATGAGTCACAGGAAGTGTCAGATTAGAAGCGGCAGAATTGTAATCGAAAATAGACAAAAACCACTCAATTGCTACAGGTGAATTGGGTAATTTGTAACTAGATTGCAAGTTTCTGTTAGATAAGAGAATTCATGCTGACGAGATGCAAAAAGTGCAGCCGATGAAGTCACGTATAGAGGAGAAGCGAAGCGTGCAGCGACTGGTGGAAAAATAACAGAATACGAAGCGATCAATACAGTGCAAGTTCATAAACTAGAAGTTTCACAGACGACAGTGTAAAACAAAGATGCTGTTGGTGTTTTGATGCAATTACTAAGTTTCATTGTAAATTAACGGCGCCTGTTGAACTGCCCACACACGACAAGATGTTTACATTAGTTATGTGCTGTTAACTACGATTAACTGGTGTTTATAAATGGAGAATGTAATTTACTGTTAACTTTGGACATGATGGGACGGTTTATGCAAGAGAAACAATTACTTTGTGAGGTAACGGATTTCCACATGCGAATTGTTTGAGGAGCTGATGCTTGTGAACACTTCAGTGATGAGTAACAAAGTAGGCCTGTATACAACACAGTTGTTATTAATCAAGTATTAATAACTCTTGATCAGGTTAGTCACCAAACAGTCTACGCTCAAATGTCAGTTAGTGACCGACTAGATAATATGTTAATTATCGCAAACGAGCCAAGCTTTACAAGGTGCGCTCAGGATTCCAATAACCTCGAAACAGAAAGTCTGCATGCATCGCCATCGTAATATACGGTCAAGGTGAATCGGTCTAGTGATTGGACAGATTAGTCAAACTTACATTTAAGATATCAAACTAGATTATGATAAACAAAAGTAACACCACTGATTAAAACTTTTTTCAGATAACACCATTTATTGACACCACCAAAAACAAATGTAAAAATAATGATGATGTAAGAAAATCAACTGAAGTCGCAGCCTTCAAAAGAATACCTACAGATGCGTCGAAATTCGTGCACGAGAAAGACGCCCGCATATAAGTCAGGATAACCACAGCCAAACCGCACTCGCAAACTGGTTTCGGTGCACTATTATTATTAAAGGCTCGTGCCAATATACGGGCAGAAACGTGCTCCAACACAATACAGTTAACAAAGAAATATAAAACTAAAGTCCGTAACGTAATTACTGCAAATTTTTATACCAAAAGGACACAAAACTCAAGACGTCTCAGAAAATCCACACGGTGTTATTTTTTTCATTTGCATTTAGTTTTTGAATTCATTACATGCATTCACTATCACATCCAATAACAATAAGGCACTTCTCTAAACGTTAGATTATAAAAACAGTTCAAAAAGTGTGTTAAAATAAATTGTCGAGTTGAGCGCAACGAACTGCCTGCGTCAGTCGGCCGTGCGCAGAGCCGGCGACTCGCAAACTGTTCCGTTCCGTTTCAAACTAAACATCAACGGCCACGCGGAGTGCGCCCTACCTCTCTGTCTCCCTCACTATCGAGGAATCCGTCAAGCGAGAACGAGACGGCCACCAGTCAAACGTCGTTCGAGTCTTATCGCAGGATAAACTTTACAGCGACGTGAATAGTTTCCGAGCATTAGCCAGAGAGGAATGGGGCGATTACTTTTTTTGTGTATTTGGCAGGACTTTTTTCTTGTCGAATGTTGAATCGGTTTGAACTTCTATTTTTGTTATCGGAGCGCGTTTGAGCGGAACGAGAGGCACGAGACAGACTTTGTTCGGAACGGAAGCACAGCAATGGCGATGAGTGACCAAGGATTCTCGGAAGTCTGTTTATAATTAACATATCCTCGTTGATAGATGCAGTAACAGTTCAGGCCAGTTCAAGGCCATAGAGAGGCTATTTTTGGAAATTGAGAAGCCACGTTACATCAATAAAAAGTGTAATCTTTAAATTCAGATACACGATTCAATATTGGCAAAATCTCGAAACGAACCACTCACGATTTTTGCTTTAAGTGGCTGCATGAACGCATGTAGAAGCGCTGACCTCAATTCGCATCTGCTATCTAAAGAGATCTCCTATATTTATCGATCAAATAACACATCACAAATTAGGTATCCGGTAGAATTATATCATCGAAGCACAAATGCTTTTAGCGGTAGTAACGTAACAATACAACGAGGCAAACATGAAACAGCAAATGAGTTTTTGAGGAAAATGTAAATCAAATGAACCAGAATAAGAATCGTTATGAAACAGTAACAACAATACACACATAATAAATAAATCGACGCACAGAAAAGTATTATATTGGAACGACTGTCTTGTAAATTAAGTTACATAAAACCAGAAACGATAAATATTGATATAGCATTAGTTTCGTTAGTGCATCAATCATGAAACAGAAACATTAGAAAATATAAAAAAAAACGCTTTTGTCCTGATTACTGCAGAATTGCATTTCATTTATTGCTCAAACAAATACAAAACAGACTTCTGGGAAGTGGATGAAGCAAATATATTTGCCAAATTAATTGCAATACACTCGTATATTTGCAATACTGGTATTTTAAAAGCAACGAACTGAAGTCAGTTAAAAATACATTCAATTTTAATTTAAGTATCACAATGTATAATTATATTGGTAGCATATTGATATTAAAATTGATACTTGATTTATTTTAATTGAGATTGATCATAATTATTTTGATACGGATCATAAGCGTAACTACTACCTATCTTGTGTATAGACACCAGTTCAAAGGCAACAGACTCTAATAGCATTTCTTCTGAACAGCTTCCATTCGACATTCTGACGAATATGGACATTAAACAACACATCCGGAAAGGAAATCTCGTAAACAATCATTATAAAAAGTACTCGGGAATGTCGCGTGGAATTGTGTGAAAGAGAAAAGTGTAATTGGCAATCAGATGGACGGCTTTCTCTCACAATACGTTACATATTGTGTAGGATGCCGGAAACATCTCGGGGCAAACGATGACCGTCGAAATCTTCAATAGTTATAATGACTTATCCAATTGAATCTCACTGATTAGCTCTTTTGTCAATTCTATTACCATTGTTGCCAATAAACGTTTGAATAAGAACTAATTCGAGGAATAATATGCATGAGAAGTGTGGTCATCTCATGGTTTCATAATTTGAATGCTCTGTCTGTATGACAGAAGTAATAATTGCGCTATCACAATATGAATTGTTACCTAATACTGTTGCAGTATAAGCCTTATTATCATTTTTGATCAAATTGATTTTTCTATGGTACTAGCCAATATTTCTCTTGAACATAATGCTTGTACTATGCAAGATCGTTGTAAAACTGTTGATTACCAAGTGAAGGGTCATCTGGTACGTAATCTAAAAGAGATCTGTTCGTAACGAAGGGATAATAAAAAAGCGCCCGAATGTTACTCTGAATGCCAGCCATTCATGGGTATTGACACACGAAACAGAAAGTTCATGGGTTTTTAATGACTACTTTATATCTAGACTTTGAGGCCAAAGCATTTAAAACAGCAATAAACAAATAAAAGAAACAATAAAACAATTGCATTTAATATTATGATACAGGAAGGATACGCTACAATAATACTACAGCTACATAACAAAACGAAATGAGACTAATAAATTGTGCCCTTACCACAACAGGCCTTTGAAAGATAAAATTAATCTTAAGTACATAAAATAGAAATCTAAGACTGACAGAAAAACATTTAACATAGTACTTTCTAACAATGAGAGCAAAACTGTTCAATGCAAAAGATTGATGCTTCAACACAAATCGGGATCGAAATACAATGAGGGCCAACTGTCGAAAGAACTGCCAAACTTTCTCCAAGCCCTTTCAAGACAATCTGGACTTGAAAGATACAAATAAATTGATGTATTTTAAAATATAACACCAACAAGTCGATCATTCCTAGATTTGAAAGACGGACGAGGAAAATATAGTTTGAACTTCGATATAAGAACAATTGGATGCAGCATCCGTAATTTATCAGTTATGTAATACAAGATTAAGATAATTCTTTTATCCAGTGATGAACGGTTCGATAAACCAAAAGGAATGTGATTTCAACATAAATAACTTTGAAAGTGACGAAATAATTGATGTACTTGTTCACTTGAAGAAATATGGTAACGAAGAAAAATTCCCGAGTAAAGATGTCACCGCTAACATTGACAAATTCTTGTTCGATGTTAATAATTCTTCCAAAATAAGATTTGAAACTCTGAAAGGCGTGTCTGCCGAAAATAACGCTAAATTGACAAAGAAAGGGTAAAATTCCAATAAGGCAGGCAGGCAAAGAGATTGGCAGAAACAAAGAGAACTTTATAACCAGAAGTGATGAAGAGGGTCTGCTGATGATGATGACGACAAATAAAGTTAAATACATGCATGATGAATTTCTACATGAGGAAGCAAAAATTTCGTTGCGTGTAATTTGTCCTTTCATCGAACGTTCTAAGGTTTCATCAATATTGTCGTACTACGCAGTCACGTTTGTCCTCACAAAGGAAGTACATTCAACAATGGACAAAAGTTGAAAAGCGTGGCCTTTGAGACTCGGCCTAAAGGTAGGATGTAATTGATTTTTAATGGGAATGATCCAGCCCTTATGCTTGCGTAAGATGCTTCTTAAATAAACGCCTGTGAAGAAATTATGTGGTCATAAAACTTGAATAATTAAGTTTTAATATCATTTCAACTTTAGAGAGTTTTCGTGAGATAACAGTTTATTTTAATAAGCCTAGGTCTCGTATGCAGGAAGATAAACTGCCGTGTGATTCATTAAAATTTGTAAAGTAGCATCAATATGCTAGAGACTAATGTTATTATTGTTGCCAATTTCACCCCTGTAATCACAAAAAAGGTTACGCATAGGTGTGAGTAGTACACAAAAATTTCGCCTGGCATATTTTTAAGTGTCATGCCAACTGTTTGCCATCAACTGAGCATAAATTCAGACTACATAGGCGCCACTAAGAAATTCTATCACTTTACTCGACTTGAGAATCAGGACCTCAAATTCAGCAGTCGCTACTTGGAACGACAAAACCAAGATGTTTATTGAGCTTCATAAATTAAGTATTAACTCCAAACAATACAATAGCAGCACGATTAGTCTAACAACCATTTACTCCTTGAAGCTCATTGGAAGCTCTAGCTTTCTCATTTACATTAAACACCTGGGTATTATAAGCAATATATCAAAGGAAACTACGCTTCCTTAAACAGTGGTAATAGACGTTATCTCTTCATTTATATCGAGTTACAATTATTAGTGTTCTCTTCCCGGTTTTAGCGTTGCGTGGCAGGCTTCCGTATTCTACCAGATAAATATTGGATGTGCCAACGGGAACGTACGGCTGATGTATGGAAATGGTAACTTTCTAAACAATTTTATGCATGCAAATTGTGGATTGTTGAGTGAAAATGTACTGCCCGTGGTTCTGTGTTATGCAGATGGAACGAAGATTGTGGTTGCATTGGGTTGCTTCCAATAGTTGTTAAGTTTAAGGAGCTGAAGTATTGCAAGCTGATTTATGCTTGGATTCACACAAGAATCGAGATGTACTTACACAAGATATTGCTCAACTCATTTATGAAGTACTGACTTCGCCCGCGTTTTATTACCGAGATAAAAAAATATCCGAGATACAAACGGAAGCAACAGTTGACGCGCTGGCAAGGCGATTGATTGTCAAACCATGTATTCAAATCTTTGAGTGTGGTAGAATATTAAACACTCATCCATTCATCTTCACATACTTAAGCATTGAAATGTATTTAGTAGCAAGACTAAAAAAAGCAGTAGAAAGAAATCACCTATAGAATCAAATACTAATTCCAATTACAGTAATAAAATCAACTTCCATTCCAATTAAACAAGAGATTAAGAAGCCTTGCAAAAAAAAAAAAGAATTGTGAAATCGTATTTCTTATTACTTATTGGACGGTTTCTTGTTAATCCTGTCTAAATCATATTGGCTTTGGGCAAACGCCAATATTCACAGAATCATGACAAAATGAATGTTACGTAAAGGAAACTGGCCATCGCCATAGTTAAAAGCCGACAAATTCTTCTATTTTTGTTTTGGCTAGTTTTTATCTTCCGATAATTAATTCTGTCTACTTCGACATTTGCCAAAACTGGAAATAATCTGAGATCTAGATCAGTTTATTTATTAGCATTTAAATTGATTACAGTGGCTTTAAAAGAGACGATATTTTATGTGCTCCATAGTCTTTAGGCACGGTCATCGCTAGAATCACAACTGTCACTAAGCAAAATTTTGTCCAAATCACTATCATACGTATGTCTTGCTTCAACATTAAATCAGCATTACGAGTACACTTTTTCTTTCTATTTGCTTATTCTGTACCACTTTTGATCAGATCAACTCTATAGCGTTATCTCAGTACACTTCGGCGATCGATTCTGTATTCAAACTATATTCCACCAAGCCTTACCAAACCCTTCCCTAAATGCTTAAATCCAAAGTTCCACTACCTATAACTCAGAGATCATCGTTTCCGTAAGATCGCTGCACATCTGCTCGACTGTTGCAAACTCCGCCCACAACATGCCCACGCGCAGGCTGTAGTGATGCACCGGTTTTAAAGGTCTCACATTAATAGTGAGATTGTAAGAACGTAATTTGTTTAATGTTTGTAAAGGTTAGCACATAAGGTGGCCAGATCTATATTAATTAAATTATTTATTTTATGAAGCAACATCTAACGTACCGTGAATATAGATCTCGAACCTGCTATTCTCTTCTCTCTCTCTCTTCAGCATTTAGCCACATCATGTTGAGTGAAGGTTTCTTCCAAATCTTTCCACGGCTTTCGGCGTCTTTTGGCGTTATTAAGTCATGGCTATTTAGTGAATCTGCTATCAAATGCAAAATGTGGAAATAGTTACAATTAGATAAGAGTCTGCTGAATCGATAATTACAGGAATAATTTCATAGACCTGGGCGCTGTGGGCAGTGGCTATGTTTCTTGCACAAATATCTAGCAAATTCGATCATCCGTAACGTTACCATTTTCTATACTTACTTGTAACAAATTACTCAACACCAGTAAACATATCAATCATCAAATCAAACGATTTCTCATCTAATCGCGAATATTCCGAGAAAATCTTGCCCGCGAGCGGTTCCTATTTTCCAATAGAATTCAAGTGGGCAATTTGTAGAGATAACTTGGCTAACAATAAGTTGCCTGGAGACGTTTCACGTTAGAGTGGGGCCGAACGAGTCGCCGTGGGCAATGTCGCGTAATTCCTCGCTTCGTGTGAAGTGACCCGTGGCTTACCGTAAGCGTAGTAAATGGGAGTATAGAAGGCTCACTTCGAAGAAAGGGAGTCAACAATACTTGTGTCTTTAAAGGCAAAATGTAACTGGTAACTAGCATCAAAGTTTTATGCACAATTAAACACATATTAGAGCTCTGTGCTGAAAAGATATCAAAAAGTCTCTATTTGTTGGTGTGTCACCAAAACGGTCTGTTTTAAGTATTGATTCCTTGGTACCCCGATCTGACGTCACGGTATCCCCCAACCACTTATTTGAGCAACAGTTCTCCTTAGGATAAATGACGAATAAATGATTCTATTCTATTCTATTCTTCTAGGATATAAAGATCGCATGAAACAACTGGATGCTCACACCGCAGTACCGGAATTTTCAATTTTGTATTAACACATCGTTGTGTACTATCACAGTGTTACTAAACTATGTTAATATGCAAAATTGCTTATCTTTATATCCCCAACCGACAAAAGTTTGCATATTTGTTTAAGGTGAATGCTCCAACCAGTAACTTAGATGCAGCATACGAGCATACAGCAGCGTAGGATCACATAGAAAAGCTGCATCTTGTTAAAATCTCCGAAATCTAACTTAGATGCAGCTTTTCTATGTGAGAGCTGATGGAGCGAATGTTTTGATAATTTTTATATTTAAAATTATACTTATTATTACCGCAATTCATATTTTGATAAAGTTACAACATGTCACTGGCCTGCAAATTGCAAAAAACGTAAGAAAATTTGAATTTCGCGGGCAACATCGACGCAATCACCTTAATTACAATTTATATCGACTGCATCTTCTGCATCATTTTCTTTGACATCAACTATGGGTGCTTGGCTAACGTAATATCTGCAGGTACTTAGTTACCCAATACTCCGTTCCGGTCAACACCTGATTACTGATTACGGATTAGGATACGGTAATTGGGTTTAACTGACAGCTTTGTTATTTTTATTGTGCCGCGGAAGTTTGCTTAGAAAGTGTCTGAGGGACAGATAAACAATAACGGTTGAATAACGTTTGTGGCATTGTTCAGTTTCTTAACAATGATTTCGAATATGGCAATCCAATCACCATTTTGATGTTGAGAGTATAGAATAAAGTTGAATGAAATGCATGGCGCTTACTGCAGCCTCTGAAGAAAAACAATTGAGAACTATGGTGGCAGCCTATAATCGCCGCCGCCTTAAATCATCACCATTGCGTTTAAAATGGTGAAGAAAATCATCGAGAGCAAACGGGAACACCCAAATACTCCGAAATATTTTATTCCGAATTTCGATATTCCGATTTTCAAAACTCCGAATATCATAATACCTAAAAATTACAATATCTATTATTAAGAATCTCGAAATTTATTCGACCGAAAGTCGTATGTCCGATTTCTTCTTTTTCCGATTTTCACTTATTCGAAAAATGTAATGCTCGATGAGTTCTCATTCCGAAAAACGAAATTCCGAATTTCGATATTCCGAATAAACTGATTTTTTCGGAATATTGAAAATCGGAATTTCGTTCCTTTTCCACAAAGTCAGTGACAGAAACGAATTGGTGCAAAACCGGCTCCACGTAATTTTGTCTACCGTACTCCCAGAGTGTTATTTAAACCCGTGTAGGCACGGAGTGGCGAGGCGTATCCTCTTAACTTTCACTGTTTGCCTTCAGGATTTTTATTGTTATTAGGAGAACTTAGAATCCAAGAGCGAGCGAAGCGAGCTCTGGAATTGGGGCACCCCGACTCGGACAGGTTAGGTTCGAAGGGGATGGCGGGGTCTAAAAGACCCCGCCATCCCCTTCGTGTTAGGTTACTTTAAACCTTGCTCACAGAAATAGGAGCCCCGCGAAGCGGGGCTCCGTCGACCTACCTTGGTAGGTGGTAGTCAACAAATCGACCAAGGATGTAAGAGCGAGCGAAGCGAGCTCGGGACTGGGGACACCCCGACACGGACAGGTTAGGTTCGAAGGGGATGGCGGGGTCTGAAAGACCCCGCCATCCCCTTCGTGTTAGGTTACTTTAAACCTTTCTCACAGAAGTAGGAGCCCCGCGAAGCGGGGCTCCGTCGACCTACCTTGGTAGGTGGTAGTCAACAAATCGACCAAGGATGTAAGAGCGAGCGAAGCGAGCTCGGGACTGGGGACACCCCGACACGGACAGGTTAGGTTCGAAGGGGATGGCGGGGTCTGAAAGACCCCGCCATCCCCTTCGTGTTAGGTTACTTTAAACCATGCTCACAGAAATAAGAGCCCCGCGAAGCGGGACTGCGTTGAACCACCTTGGTGGTGCTATTACTCAGGATGCAATAGCGAGCAAAATGTGTCTTGAGGCACCCCGACTCGGACTTTTCGACCTGACGGACCCGAATCGGAATTCCAATAATCGGAATTTTAATATTCGGTATTCGTGTTTTTGATGTTTCGGAAAATATGTTAAGTCGGAATTTTTGATATTCGGTCCATTGAAATTCGGTATTTTGAAAATAGTAATTATAACCGTTAGGAATTTTGAAATTTCGGAATTATTAAAATAGGAATATTGATCCATCGGAGTTGTTATATTAGGAATTTTGAACCATTCGGAATTATGAAAATCGGTATTTTGAAATTCGTATTTATGAATTTCGGAATAAAGTTTTTCGTATTATCGTAGTGTACCCAGAGCAAACAAATGCCTAAGAACCAACAACTCAAAGACATGTGACATCTACTAACTCACACTCGGTCCGCTTGGTCGATTACAACGTACTCCTGGCCTATGGCCCAGCAGAAGAAACGTAAAACATTATAAACTGATTATGCTAATAGGCGAGGAGCCACCAATCCTGAAAGCTCCGTGATCACGGATTCTAATATTTTTAATAAAAAATATAAGTTAACGTTTAGACGAACAAGATTTGCTTGGTCGGCGTGGATTTGATTGGCCGGAAATATTTTAATTAAATTTTTTTATTATTAAATTTCCATAATTTTTTTCCGTCATCACGGATTTTGATTAATCTTATATAGAATTGTGTGAAATATTCTGTTCAACAAGAAAAAATCCGGCCGACCAATGATTTTTAGCCGGAAAGGTCTCGCATACCTATTTGAATGGTGTGATAAGGGGTAAAATTTATCCATTATCACGGAAACCTTTTTTTTTTTTTTAATTCACGCGTTTTAATGTCACATTTATGATTATCTTGGTATGCGTGCTTACAAACTGCCGAAAGTATCGCGCATACCAAATTTTATTGTGTGAGTGAGGATCATACTATTATAGATTTCACTTACTTGATGACATTTCTTTTAGTCTTTCTTCTACCTCTGGTCTCTTCTTCAAGTTTTTAACTATTTATTATACTAATTAATATGGAAAAGAGGAAATACAGGAAAATTTTTATTTGGGTTGATTATATAAGAAATGAAGGTTGATACAAAAAATATGTTCAATTCAAGTTTATTAATTAATAATCATCTACATCATTATCATCAAAATTATCATTTCTCTCTTCTTCTGATTCTTCGTTTTCTTCCTCATTCTGTTGACAACTTAATATTTCCTCAACCTTTAACGGTGCTGATGGGCCAATGTACCACAATGGTTCGAGTTTACTGGATTCATTTCATTTCCGGAAACTCAGCACGTTATTACATTTTTTAAAAGCGTCTTCCCTTCCGGAAAACGGAGTAATTTTCTCTTTAGTTGATGTATTACAAATAAAACACTTCATATTGAAATTGTTATGATGAAACGCTGAGATTGGATCTAGTGCTTTAAATGTTCTTCTCTAACGCAACAGTACACTGAATCAATCGTCACTATATCACTAAAACCGACACAATATCACCAAAAAATCAATATCTGTTTAAAATATCAAAAGATGTACAAATATTAGACGGTTTGACAATTTTAAATCCAAATAAAATGTTTTTTTTTTAAATATTCAACAGTGAATTTTGTTAAATTAATAAATATATTTAGAATGCTGATGCGTAGTAAGCTATACAAAATAACGATACTTTTGACAGCTAGGAAAACAGCAGACTAAAATGTCGGAATGATCTGAACCCCCAAAATGCTGTAGGACATCGTAAGTATGCTGTGACCTTTTCGGAGTAAGAGAGAAAGACCTATGGAACTTCAACATAAATCCGATCTTACTCTTATCTCACTTACTCTTGGAGCCGTCTTATGGACTTCAAAGAAATCGGAGTAAGAGAGTTAACACTATGCAGCCCTGTCATAAAACAACCTCACTTTACGGTATTGTGTATCTTTGAGGCAGGTAAATGTTAAATTCGTAGGGAATAGAAAGAGACGAACTCATGCAAGGTTTCAACTTGAACCAAATATCTGTCTCACTCACTCTTTACAGAAATATAGAAACCGTTAAAAAGCGGAGAGTTAAAATTTGGTATGCGCGATACTTTCGGCAGTTTGTAAGCACGCATACCAAGATAATCATAAATGTGACATTAAAACGCGTGAATTAAAAAAAAAAAAAAAGGATTCCGTGATAATGGATAAATTTTACCCCTTATCACACCATTCAAATAGGTATGCGTGACCTTTCCGGCTAAAAATCATTGGTCGGCCGGATTTTTTCTTGTTGAACAGAATATTTCACACAATTCTATATAAGATTAATCAAAATCCGTAATGACGGAAAAAAATTATGGAAATTTAATAATAAAAAAAATTAATTAAAATATTTCCGGCCAATCAAATCCACGCCGACCAAGCAAATCTTGTTCGTCTAAACGTTAACTTATATTTTTTATTAAAAATATTAGAATCCGTGATCACGGAGCTTTCAGGATTGGTGGCTCCTGGGCTATAAAGAAAAAGAGAGGAGTAGGCTCAGATAGTGCAAGGTACTGACTGTGTCTACCAACTAAACTACATAGGTCCAATAACAATAAACATGATACATAACTCATACTGAACAAGAAAGACAAAACTGAAAACTGAATGATATGGGTATCAAATGAAAGGGTTTGCTGTCAGGAGTACAAAAAAATAGTCACGTGACTTAAATCCAATATGGCGGACGTCCAAGATAGCAGACTGGCTGTTTGAAATCCACCCCCATGATATGGGTATCAAATGAAAGGGTTTGCTGTCAGGAACACGAAAAACATAGTCATGAGACTTAAATCCAATATGGCGGACGTCCAAGAGACAGGCTTTAAGGTACTTCCCGATAAGCTAGCAGGCTGAAATTTTCAGGGTAGCTTCAAACCCGATAAACAAAGATAAAAACAATAAAATAATTAATAGATTTAAAAAAATCTAAAAACCCACGTTTTTAGATATCCTAAAAATAAGAAAATAACCCTACGGGGTTGAGAGGGGCCACTCTAAACGTGGGGGCGTATCTTTGCAAGTTACACCCACGATCTATTCACTTCATGTAAATAAATACCTATCCCTTAAATAACCCCTTAAATAATATACGCCCCCACGTTTTGAGTGGCCCCTTTCTCAACCCCGTAGGGTTATTTTCTTATTTTTAGGATATCTAAAAACGTGGGTTTTTAGATTTTTAAAAAATCTATTTTCTTTTTAAAAAAACGTTGGCCCACACTAGGATTATTTCTCCAGTGTCGTTGGTGTGTTTACATAGAAACTCACATACACAAACACCCATTTACATCAGCCGTAGTAACAGTTAACAAGGTGATACAAACGTTATGATTTGTTCCAGAACGGTAACACTATGCTGCTCAAATGCACTTAAATCTGCTTAGAACCCGACAAAGCTCAGAGTATTAACAAATAGATTTCTGCTAGGAATGTCCATTTCTACCGCTATCACAGTTAAGTTCAAATCCCTAATACAAATTCAGCCACACAACTCAACAATAACATACGTCCCGTTCTTCCCCACAATTACTCCCACAGCCAGATTTGTATGGGCACCCGGCAATTTAACGGGTTTCGATAAAATTAGGGAAACAACGCAGCCGGTAATAGTCAAACACTGAATCGATATAACAGTCCTTTCATAGAGATTTTACCTTTAGCAGCTACAAATCTGCAATCCAAAAGGAACTTTATATACGCAAGGATAAAGGTACATCTTCAATGCTTCGGCGATTTTCTGTTGGTCTCGCTAGGTACTGTTTTTTTTTTACTTTCAGGAGGTGTAGCTAACCTTAGCTAACCAGTTAGTTTAGCAGAGGTCCATCCAAAACATAAATGAAAATAAAGATCAATGTAGTTTTATCAGAACATGTAACAGCAACCTTCTTGCTTCGAAAATAATTATAAAGGTTGACTGTTAGATAAAATAATAAAGGCATTAAATCCTTAAGCTTAATGTACCACATGATACATGAGTGTTTAGATCAATAAATAAAAATAATCATGTGCCCGCAACCTTATAACAACCTTATAGCTTCGACAAGAAGGATCACTTTTATTTATACAGTGATGAAAGCTCAGTGGTAAAACAAGTGTGGAGGACTGTATTTGTAGTACGAGTGCTACGGACGAATGACCGTCGATCGCACGTGACGGCTGGCAAGTGCTCTGGTGGTAGGGTAGATAAATGATACGATATTGTAATGAGGAAAGTGGATTGTTAAATCAATTGATATTTTTAGAATAAATGTGGTTTTTATAGAACTATTGAGAGAATTTATCAGTTGCCATGAGCATAGTGTAATCAACCTGAAATATTCCTTCTGCTGGGAAACAGGTCTCCTCTCAGGGAGTGTGAATGGGTTGTAATCCACCAAGCCGGCTCAGTGTGGTTTGGTAGATGTCACAATCATGTCTTTTTTTTTAGCGTGGTAAAATCATCAAATGTGTCCTCCCACCCAGGGCAGGGCGGGAGGGACTGTCATACTTGTACTGACTAAAATCCACGGTGTCCTTCATTAGCCCTTTACGTTCCGGGGTCACGGTAATGAGATAAGTCCCGCGACCCCGGCAGGCTTTGGCCCTCTAGAGGGGGCCCCGTCATCATGGTGACGCTCTTTGAGGCGAGCGTGGAACACAACGCGCCGTCGACCCGGGCATGGTCCATGGTCGGACAGCGAGTTGACCTCTACTCGCCGCCCGCATGGGAGAGGGGGGCAAAGATGTTAAATGTCTTAGAATTTTTAGTTCAAGAACATGTTGGTTATACTCAAGTTGTTTTAAGATGTAGCCAGAAAACATAGGTAGTAATGTCTGCATCTGTGTTTGAACCAACGCGACGTCCTGCAACTGTTTGAGAAACACAGATATCGGAGTCTTTCAGAATTTGAAAACACAGATTTTTCAAGAAATCAATTTTTCTTTAAAGATGAATTTGAATTCCTGTAATAACGTGAACGTTTTTTTAAAGTCACGTAATTTTGTTTTGTGAAGTAACTTATACCTTGCAGAATTTAGACTTTTGTATAAAACTGAATGTGCTGAAATTATGATCCTTATAATTTGGACAAACTATCTGAGTGATACTGGCCACCTAATCTGAATATTGGTCTTGCAAAATGCCTTTAAATTTAGTGGAAAATGTTTTGCTATGAGTATTATCATTAACATCTCTAATATCTAAGTATTTATCATAGCATAGCACCCTAAAATTAAACGCGTTACAAGTAACACTTCAATAGCTCGATGAAATTCTAAATTATGCAAACAGCAGTTAATTATCAACTTTCTTATCACTTACGCCGCGTAATCACATGTATTAGGGAGCCGCGTCCGGTTATAAAAGTGCGTATAAACACGAGTTCGATCCCGGGTCGGGCAGTCCGGTTGTTATAGTTGGTGCCAGTTAAGATGGCAATAGCGGACATTGACCCCTACCTAATAAGTTCTCGTATAATGACATAAGCTCAGAATTAGCATTTTTATAAAATACCGAATAAATTAGTAAGTAAATTGTAAGGATATAAGTATCTTATAATTCATAAGATATCAAAATGGTAAAAATATTTCACCTATAACCAAGATTTTATATTATTTTTATATTTAAGACTCACAAGTAAACACTATCATTTCACAGAAAAATGCTAATTCTGATCTCATGTCATTATACGAGGACTTATTAGGTAAAGGTCAATGACCGCTATTGCCATCTTAACTGGCACCAACTATAGTGCTGCGAGTTGTTGTAAAGGGAGTCTGTTTGTTATGGTTAGCTTTGGGTGTCCAGTTCCTGAAGTTTCAGGTTTGGGAGGGATTTTACTTTGAAATAGATGCGAGAATTTTCCAACTAAAAGGAAAATTTACAGCAGACATTATAATTTTGAATTTATACGTGTACATATAATTGTAATTTATGAATTTATTAGTGTTAAAAGTGCGCATGGGAACTGTTTTAAGAACTGTAAAAAATAAAATAATGTCACCTACCTTCTACTTGACAAAGGAAATTGTATTAAATCGGATTAGAATGATGCAAATCTCATTTTCAGTTGTCGTGGTAAAATCATCAAATGAATTCTCGCACCCCGGGCGGGACGGGCGGTACTGTCAGACTTGTACTGAAAATCCACGGTTATCCTTCAATAGCCCTTTATGTTCCAGGGTCACGGATACCTGATGAGACAGTCCCGCTTATTCCTTTGAGACTGAACTTACAAGTACCTTATCCATTCATGTAAATCACAATCCATAGTATTCTTCCTAATCTAAGACAGTAAAATTCTTTCTTTAGAACTTCGTCGAGCTTCATTGCCCGGAATTTCGTTTCAGGAATTTCAGCGATCTGGGAATGGGTAAAAAAAGTAAACCTTGGCTTTGGCCTGCCATCATCTAGTCCATCAGGTACAACCTTATAATATATCCTTTAATCAATTTCAACTTAAAACCCCACTCTAAAAACAAAACAACATTATAATCAGATTCTAATCAAAGAAAACAAACATAGCGCAGATAATACGCGCCCTACAAACGAGAAGGTATTATCTTAGTGTCATCGTGTATCTGTGGTTGCTATCGACAAACATTGACTACACAATAACGTGGTTGTCGCTGTAACAGTCAACCTTTGTTCGATTTTAGGTTTATGTCAATTGCGGGTTTTAAGGTCTGGGTGAAGTGCGGTGTAACGTTTATGTTACCAATGGCTCTTAAGACGAACAGAGGTTAAGAATTTTGGTTATCTGCATTGATTGTGATCGGGTATTTTAAACCAGATTTGGCCTGGCCAGTCAAATTAGGGGACACGCAAAAAAGTGGTTTCAAAGCGTCGCCGTTACCGAAATCAGTTGGGAGGGTTTTGGTTTTAAAAGATATAATGACATAATTATTATGATCTAGCAATTCGAGCGATGTTAAGAAAACAATGCTTGCCAGGGCTACCGGGAGCAGTTATAACCACTTGCATTCTCGTGCTGTAAATGTGAAAATACATAACTCGGTTTTCCTGTCTGATACGTTTGTAAGTTTAAATAGTTGAACAGATCACACACTGCTTGGACCCAATATCATATTAATTTTCTTCTTATCCTACTAGATTCTGCGTTTTAAGTGCCAACCACAAAAACTACTCTCGCATGAAAGTATAGATGAGAAGTTTATGATTCAAAGTAACACACTAAATTGACATTTTTAATCATCATAATCATTTTTAAACTCTCACCTGTCAAAAAAAAAAAAAATATAACTGTAATTAAGTTAACCGTGAGAACACTTTAATCTAATCTAGCTTTGAAAGGACATTATCACCGTTATTTCGATCTGTATCTCCGGAACTTAGGTCCAGACTATTGGTCCTCAGAGGATGCAGTTTAAAGACAGACGACGCGGACGCAGTCGTTAATTAGAGAAAGGTTTATTAAACAAGCCATGCGTCCGGTTTAAAGTAATTGGCGAATAAATGCATCTATAAAATTATCTTTAGTGTGTACTAAAAACTGTCAATCGCTGTCACGGGATGGAAATGGTGGAGGTTATTCACGCAATCTTATTAACTTTATCCTTTGCGAATTGCTGGTTGTATTTGCTTGGAAGGATCACTTTCTCACAAATAACGTTAAAAACGACTTCAGAAAAATTTGGAAATAATAGTCGACATTGCAAAAACTGGAAAAATGAAAGAAATCACGAGAACCAACGCTACTAAAATAAGATCAATAAAGTAAAACCATTTTTTTGCTAAGAGGATCCTTCTCACTGAGAGGAGGCTAGTGTCCCAGCATTTGGAACATAAAAGGCTGATGAAGATTAAAGATAAGGCTATTTTTCCTGCGTCGTTCAATATTAAATTACAACTTGTTGACACTGTCCATCCAGCTCAAAAATATACACTGTCAATGTTACGCCTCATTGTAAACGAACCTTTACAACAAAATAATTTCATGCAGGTACTTACCCTTAAAAATTAAATGACTGGGTCAGTTGCTCAACTTACCTGGAACAATAAAAGTAATTATTAGTATGGTGTAGAGATACCATCATTTAGTGACAGGTCCCATGACAAAGTTGACATAACACAGTATTTCAAGTTAGAACAAATACTTGAAATTGACTCCAACAAAGTAGAAGCTCAGTCCATCGTAGACTTTCTGTCTATCACTGCTGACCTAGACTAGAGTCAAGAACCAAAATTTAATAAAAAAAGCAATTACACGAAATCTAGGCATGTTTCAGGTAACAACATATGTGGCGTGAAACAAAAAGAGACTTATTTGATGATTTTACTACGTAAAAAAGGCCCTTTTTTCTTTTTCTTATTTTTCACAGTACCTACTACATCTTTTGAGTGTACTTATTTATTTTGTTAAGGAGTGAATTGCGAGAGTGATAAAAACAAATGGAGATCTTTAGCCAAGGGAGAGACTAGTTGATTTACTGGTTATTTCAACACTATGGCAAGAGTCCCACGTTGAAGAACATGTGGGTGTACAAAGCCAATGGACATTGACAATGAATATTCAATTAGATAAAATACAGTTTAGGTATAATCACTTTAAGTGGTCTTGAAATTTTCTATGAAGAGGAAATTCTTGCCATATATGTGGATGATTTGAAGAAATTAACGGAGCAATAATAACGGTTTGAAATGGCTCGTTTACATAGAAACGATTTTGTTTGAGACTTTAGAGGCACTTACGTTAATTAGGGGTCTAAGTTAGAAATGTTGTATAAACCTTAGCTCACAACATTCTTACTAAGATCTGTGGGAAAATCTTCATAGATCTGGATTATTTCTCTACAACAATATCACTGATATAGGAGATTATTTGAATTTACCGTTGGTATCATCACGTCATACTGATTACACGATAACATTGTGTATGATGAAACAATTGAGATGATCGCGATAAATTAATCACTGCATTGTTTATTCATTAAGACTAAACTGATGTTCCGACCATGATATCCATACACAATTCACTGTCAATCCTTTATTTCTTTCTCCCCTGTCAACGGTCATGTTATCAATCACTCCCTTATCATTCCTTGTATTCGTAAAACAATCAATACTTTTTAAACTATAGTCGAGTGAATGTCTTAAAAAAGGGTTAAGAGGTTGCCAGTCTTCTGGAACGCAAAGGACAATTGAAGGAACAGGGTGTTTTACTCAGTCAACAGTTCTGACAGAGATTTTCAGACTTGACGCTTTTCCACTCCAAAAAAAAATGAAGGACTATGCATATTTAATACTTCTATAACAAAAATAAACGCTTACTACTCAGTTACTGACTCAAAATTGAATGCTAGTCATTAGGACACAAAAAAAGTAGTACACCAAAGCTTTAGAAAACCATCTTAGAATCGAATTCAATCACTGTGTGACGGGATTCAATAGTATGTATTTCATCATTATTTGTCAAAAGTAAAAGACTGCACTGCGCCTTATTGATACCCAAAACACAACCTTAATTCCCTATAATTACAGTATCAATAGAATCATAATAACTATTACGTAATTCCTGCAAAAGATAGTGATATATAATATAATCTACACAGAACAAACGCGGACTCGAGGCGTGTACCACTATCCATCACTGGTGCCCTGGTAGGGTTACCAATAGTTGCCGTATTTGGAGAAGTTGAAACTGTAAAGGTATTGATTGCAGATATGGAAGAGCAGAAACATGGAATTAACTATGACGAGTAGAAAATCACAGTAGGACTTGAATTTTTAGATGGTAAACTATTCAAGGGGCTGGTTTTTAGAAAAAAAGATAAGACATATGAAAATTATAGTGCTTTTGATTTTTACAAAGTAAACGATCTGCTTGATGAGGATGCATGAGAAGTTGATGTTGTAATCGACTCAATGGAAAAGGCTTAAACAAAAGCTATACGTAATAAGCTATGAAAATGTGCTGCTAAAAAAGTAACAGGTGATTAAAACTTAACGCAGGAATTACAATCAATCCACTTATAAATACTTTCGAAGTATCAAGAAGCTTTTTACAAAGCTACTTTTCCGTTCATAAATGTGAATATTTGTAGAACAGAACCAGCAAGATATTCTCCAGATAACTCTGATATACAAGTAATACTTTTTAAAGCATTCAACAACAGACAAGGCAATCATTTCATTCTGTTTTCTCCTAATCCATCATCATCACCAACTGCAATAAGTCAAGAAGACCCCACATGAAAGCCCTATGCACGGTCAATATGAATTATGATACCGCACTTAATTTATCGAGGTACCAAGTCCGATTCCGTGTTAGTTTCTCTTGTCATATTGTCCAATGGATGGATGGCCCCGCCCGTGGGTGCGACCAGCTGTCTGACCATGAATATGTGTATTAATTTGTATAAGTTGGCCATTGTCACCTTTGATGTCTATATTTTATGTGCTTATGGTAGTTTTATTAACTTTCGTAAAAGAAAATGTTTTGTCAGTTGTAACACCCACCTTTGCCGTTATGTGGGAATTCATTGATGAAAAGTTCGTTCATTTATATTTGAAATATATGCATATCTTCTAAATATGGTACAGTATTAGACACAATAAATATGTATATTTATTTGTTTAAGGTTGTCTTTGTCACCTGTGATAGCTATATTTTATTTTATTTGGTAACAGTGGTTTTGTTGACTTTCGTAAAAGAAAATGGTGTTTTGAAAAATACGATACCAACATTATGTAGGTGTTTATCATAAGAAAAGTAACGATTGCAATAAAATTGAGTTGGTCGAAAATTTAGATACAAGTTTAAACTATGCAGTAGCGTTCATTAGTTCAGTTAATGTAGGACTCAAGTATAGTGTCCCATCGTTTGTGGAACAGGGTCATATGCATACTCTCTCACTCTTATATCTGGTTTACGGGAATGTATAAAATGACTACTGCGGCTCTGGAACGCAGATTGCAGCTGAAGTAACAGGATGGTTTTTAGTCAGTCAACTTTGACTGTTCTTAATGCCCCATCCAGAGTCGGAGGGTAAATCCAACAAAAAAACAGCCATAAACAATTATCCATTAGTTTTAATTTAAAGGATTTATTACTACCAGTAATTATTATCAACAGTTTTGACGAGTCATGGAAATCTGCACCTCGCAGACATATTTGCAAATTCTGTAGACGTGACACATTTAACAGATTGACGTGAACAAACAGAGCACCGGCTACTGTTTACACAAATAGTCTAATAAGTACTAATAATACGTCTCGACAAGTTTGATAATGTAACGTAATAGCCACATAAGCTTCTGTTTGCAGAACGTAATACTTTTTTATGTACAAAATTATGTATACTAATACTGGTGTTAGCTTCTTTTGAGCTAGAAATGTACCAAAGATTTCGATTTTTTTTTCTATCTTGGTAAAATCATCAACAGACTCCTACCGCCCTGAGAGGGACGGGAGGGACTGTTAAACTCTTAAGAGGATTTACAGGTACTCTGCAACCCATAAAAGTTGTGAATGACTGCCATCTTGTCTTTTTTGGGATGATCAAATCATCAAATAAGTCCTGGAGCCCCTCGTATTGACTAAAATCCACGGTATTCCTTCAATAGCCCTTTACGTTTCAGGGTCACACTATCCTGATAAGACAGACCCGCGACTCAACATTTTGACATCAAATTAACAATTGTCTAAAAGTCTAAATATCACCAATCAGGTTTTGATAAAACCTAATAAGTTACTTAATTTGCTGTCTAGCTGATTTTCAAGGCTACTTGTAACATTAAGTACGTCGACATTATGCATTATGGTATCTAGATCAGCCTACACGTAATAAGTAATCACACATACATCTCAAGACTAACATCAATCGTCACGCAACTCAGAGCTATGTCCCGAGACGTAGCAGTACTTGCAGCTCACGTGAAGGTCTTAGGTCACACTATAATTCTTAGCACAGTCCGTGATCGTGCTATCCCGGGATAATATTATCTTGTATATCGCATAAGTAGTGAGGTGATAAGTGTGGTGTAAGATGATCTAACACTTGAAGCTATACGTGATTGAAGGAGTGGTTGTTTTTACAGTTATGTGGCTGTGAGCAATGATACTTCAAATGCCAATGAGTTACGGTGTATTGAAAATAAAGTGGAATGAGCAGTGGTTGGAATGGATGCAGTTATTCAAAGCAATAGTAATAAGAGATGAATATATCTAATGAATATGAGGCACAAAACAAAACAGTTCATTAGATGTACTGTTTACTTAAAACATCAAACTGCATTAGATGCTATGAAAGAAACAAATTTTTGGCACATATCACGAGTGCACACAACATTAACATTACTTAATATTCAATCAATATTCTTAAAAGAGGAAAAACAATAAAATCTTACAGAGTGCAGTTAAGTTTGTCAAAATTGTCTTGACGATATTATTAGCATCATAGCAGACGTTTAACAAAATCTAGTTTCTGACTTGACTGATCAAGCAATCTTAAATAATGATATAAAGCGTTGGAAATTACCGATATAATTTATTGCTTAAACAACAAATATAAAAACGATAGTCGCCATAGCAGGCGTGAACATAAACATGATTTCGATGACGCTGAATAACATCAATCACAAGAAGACAGACAACAATGGATGTCTGAAGACGATTCTAGGAAAAACATATATAGACATTGCATTTCCGTACATGAACAAGGCGCTTCGAATACCCTCAACAATGACATAAGTCGCGAAGAAAGACATCATCTTCTCTCCATTCAAATGGAACCTTTATCTCTTTCGAAAGCGCACAAAGATTAATAAATTCATCGGCGCTCGCAAAAGGACACCATTACTCTGCATAGAAATATGAACCATTTGTCATAGCAGAGGTTCCTGCATATCGAAATATTACAATCGACCATTGTTTTGATTTCACAGCAGATATTGCAACATTACAAATTGTACGCAAACATAGTTGTGGCGCAGGAGTGAAATTCTAGACAGGGTTGGTACGTTCAAGAGTTGCGGAAGCCAGAAGGATTCAAGCCGTCTTTTTCTAGAACAAGACATAATAATTATGAGAAATATCTTCAAAGCAGTGTGTGTAAAACCGGATAGTTAAATGACCATAAAATAAGATCGAGCTGAAATTTTTCAAATTTATGGAACCCTTTTTATTAATGATTTCTGTTCAATAGTTGAAAATTACAAAAAAAATATTGCACCTTAACTGTCTTGTAATCGTATATTCTAGAATAGAATAGAATAGAAAAATATTTATTTGATATAGGACACGCACACACAGAAATAATAAAAAATAAAGTTAAAAATACAATAGGAATTTTGCTGAGCATGTCCACACCAGAAGGGTTACCAACTCAGCATTTGCTGGGTGAAAGACACCCAGCGCTGGTTTTCAGTTGGCACCACGCAGTGACACACGGCCGAGGGTAGGCAAAGAAAATAAATAAATAAGTAATAATATAGTAAAATAAAATAAAGAAAAATTCTAAATCTTATTGCTGTCATTATTCAGTGTACATTTTGTGATCTTAGACAGCCCTGCAGAAAACACCATAAAGTTGCCATCAGAGACACCTCGAGGTGGAAGGTAAATCATGGGGTGGAGGGCAGCCACTTTCGCGCCAACATGCATTGTTACACACACACCTATAACAATACACATATTTATTTATCCACACATACAAACATACACACCCATATAAGGACATATATCTTATCTAAGAAAGATACATCTATCATAGAAAATATTTCTTGTTTGGACACACAAGATATATTTGCAGAAATTCAAAGGTGAATGGTAATGTTTTTTAAGATCGTAAAAGCCGATAAAGATTCTATGTTTGGACTTAACCTTTAGAATTTTAGCAGATGACAGCTATAACAATACAAAAGGAAAGGAAGGAGTAACTTAATACGGTATATTAAACTTCACAATTAAATATGTAAGACCGATAACATCTTTCTCGAGAGCCGAATTATCATCAAGATTACATAAGCTCTTCCATTTAATTCCGGACACCCTGACCTTTATATTGTCTTCAAAATTTCGCTAAAGGCGACTGCCAGCACTTGCAAAAATTAAGAGAAAAAAAAACAGGATTATGCGATGTTAATAAAGATATCACGTATTATAACGCAATCATCTCTGAGAAAGTAAAGAACTCCGAAATATACGACCGATGCTATCATGATGTTTATATTTTACAGAAACGTGAAACAAATAACAATTACATAATTATTATGAAGTTGACTTAATATGTCGTGTTTCACAATGTTTTTATAGCAAAATAACAGTAACAATTTGTCCCAAAAAGATTATCCGGTGATACATTTAGAAATATTACGCTTTAGCACAGTTTATTTTTAACGTGATACTGATAAGTTATCAAAATTGATAAAAATCAAAAATGTTGTGCAGTACTTATTGTTTCACGTAACGGCGTCAATACGAGAAACCCTATATAGGTAAAACAATATAATCTTATAACAGCAGCACTAGTCAGCATCAGGTATTATTCTAATCAAAAAGAAGAAACGGACTAAGTTCAACATAATTTTAAGGAGCAATAAAAAGCAAATGACTAAAAGCAAGGTAAAATGCTAAACAAAACCAATAAAACTACCGTATGTGGCTACTGCAGACAATAGACGATAAATAGCCAAACACGGAATGCACAGAGCATGTTCTATACCATACTAAATTAAAACCAAAACGTTACAGTACATAGAGAATTAGAGAAGCATCTAACATATAAATCTTTTAGTGAAAGAAGCTAGCGGAACAAAAATCCACATTAGGACGATAATCATTGACTATAAAGATGTCACGGCACTTGTAAATAAAGTAAACAAAGACAAGGAAGCCACAGCTACATCGAATACTTTATCTTCATTTGCATATCGTGTTTTAAGAGTTGAGGAGAAAATCCACCACATTGTAGGAATATACGAGTCGTTAGGACAAATCGACGACGAAAGCTTGGATTAAAACATTTCACTAACCACTGTTAGTGTAACTAACTGTTCTCGAATATTTTAGCCAATTAGATTGCGTTGATTGCGAAACGGATTTGTTTGGTTATAGATTTTGCATGAGGAAACGGAATTGGGTCTACGTTTTGTTCGTTTGATACAAAGCGCTAGAATTCTTATTTACATACATTTCAACTTAATTATTTTAGTCCTAATACTACCTTTATGATGTAACCCATATGTATTTCCAATGTTCGCAAAAATATACAAATTCGAAGCATACGAATTTGCTTATCTACTATATAAAAATAAGTCGGGTTTTCCTTCCTGACGCTATAACTCCAGAACGCACGAACCGATTTCCACGGTTTTGCATTCGTTGGAAAGGTCTCGGGCTCCGTGAGGTTAATAGCAAAGAAAATTCAGGAAAAAAAAACGAAGCCATCTGTTTGCTAGTTTGCTATATTTTAAGAAAGTTTTCCTACCAAAAACAAAACAGATGTATCTCCTCACACAGCACTGTCTTACAAAGATTTACCACACACATTGCAATATCAAACTAGACAGTTTCGACAATAGTGTGGGTGATCTAGAATCCGTGGTAAGTGTCGCAAGCGCACGTCGCGACGATGATCGCGCCACCGATAGCCTGTGCGGTTGTGCTAAGGATGCCGTCACGACCTACACGAACACATGAAACTACACGTGTCTAGCCTTTGAGCTTATTATCTTAATGGGTGGAGAACTTTAGGTGATGCAGGTGTATCCTAGAAACAGGTCAAAAATTATGGCTACAAAATGTTTTTTCGAAATATATTCGGACCTACTGATTCACTACTTTAAAGCTGTAAAGCTCCTCCATCTATTGTAGATTCTAGAAAATTTAAATTAACTCAATTAATAAGAAACATTTATCAATCGCCAATAGACAGCAAAATAGAATATTTTAGAACTCAAATAATATGCTAATTGAAAGTGGTAATTGAAATGACGATGCTTTTGATTATACTGTTAAAATGTTTTCAATTAACAAATCGTTAGTCAATCAATAGCGGAACTATTCCTACAGCTCCAATTCTTGATATAAATCACGAGAAAGCATAGGACATTACTTCGATCTCGATGGTATTTAGTGCAAGTATAGCATTGTAGCACAGTAAAAAACAATCTCGCTAGAAACGATACCATCTGATTGCACAGATAGAATATTATGAACGAATTACAGAGAAACTAATCCAATCTACACTATCATGAGATTGAATTAAATCTAGATTAAACACATATACGAGTATGATGCATTCCAAATGAGTTCTAGTACTAAATTTCAAAATGCTAGCAAGTTTTATAACTGAAGTAGATATAAAAGAAGTTTTAAGCCAAACACTACCCCGACGGGTTCTGTTATCATCATAATATGAAACAGTCTTGTACAATTAAGATAAGACTAATGCACACTGCAAGAACTTGTAAATTAAAAATAACGATCTTGAAGTCACGACGGGTTAGAGGTTTCTCAGTAAAATTTACATAAATACTATGGCTAAATTCCGGGTAAACGTAAGGATTGTCAACAATGCTCCGGGAAAGCCATAACGTACTATAAAAGCGAAAGTTAATAGCACATTACATTTGATTATATTCATCTATGGAGATAATGACATGGAAGCCGAGACAAGTAAATCTGGATGTATTAATTCAAGGAATACACAAGAACTTAATGAAGATAGAAGATATGTTAATAGTGAATAAGCTTCTGATTTAATCGAACATCTAAAAATGCCTGTACTTAATTGAGAAATTATTGAGACAAGTTAAACTGCTGGCAGCCCTATTAATTACGATGATGACTGGGTCTATAATCAAGGAGACAGAACACAAGATAAGGGTGAAAGCACTGATGGTGAGGTCATAGGGTAATGTGCTGAAAGTAATACGGCCATTACATGGAAACCTGACGACAGCTTTACAAATCGCACTCGGCAATCAGATTGCGAGACTTCATGCAAATATAAACACTGTTGTTCCTAGCTGTTGACATTTAAGCGCTGAAATAATACATGTATCGCGTATCTAAAGTTTATCGGTAAAAGTAAAACTAGCGTAGTCTGCCAACTAATCTATTGAATTGAATACCAATCGATGATATACAGGAATTGCTATCGACTCCGTTTGTTCTTCTTAACGGGCAAATATTTCAAAATGTTTAATATCAGTTATTGTTTTTGCTATCAATTAATGTCATCCGTGGGATGTTAATGATAGATGCAAGGTTTACGAACCTTTCAGATTTCCTCAGTTTAAATCCACCTACGTCAGAATTGTATCAAGATTGCAATGGGACAATGACTGATATTAATCCATTTCCCTCATACTTTCACAACGTGCGTAGGAAGATGAACAATTTATAATAGACAATATTATTTATACCAATTTAGAATAACAAACTATATCCAGTTCTAAAACCACACGAATGAGTTCAAAATTGTTTGCAATTAAATCGTTTGAAAACAAAAATTCCAAAAAGCCGTTGTCACAAAAGTAGTTATTCCCCAATCTAACATAATTAAAAATTTTTTGTGTCACATCTCTGTATATGCAATTATAATAGACATACGCCTGCGTGAGCGCACACTGCTATCCTATTTTAAATAACGGCAATTTTCCTATGAATAGTGAAATTCCATAAAATTCATAGTCTAGCGGTTATTGATGTCAACCAGTGAAAATAAGATGAAAACTATGATATTAATAATGGTGGTTTCATTTGAAACGATCGCATTAGAAATGGAGACCACGTAAAGGATAAATCATGGATGTAGGAAATCCCTAATGTGAATAAGATTCAAATGATACAACTTGAATAAGAAAACGTAAATCATAGCGTTTTAAATTTGAATAATAATGATGCTGTTTAATGCAAAACCGGGGTATTGTACCATTTTACTCTGTAATACAGTAAATACATAAACACTACTTGCATCTACAAAATAAATAGACTCTTACTGATTGGAGAATTTCACAAATCAAAATAACATTCATAATGAAATAACTGATCTGTAACTAATATCCGTAAAAAAAATAATAAAGCACCACACACAACATAATTTCGTTAATTTTACCGGAACCTCTTGTCAAACATCGACAACTGATAAGTCGTTAAATAAAATAAATGCAGGCGCGACAGGAAACGCATACAATTGGTGGCACCGGATATCTGTTCGAAAAGGGTCCCGACCTTGTACAACAATCGATAAAACTAAGGTCAATCGGTAGGATTTGATGGACGATACAACTGATGAATACAAGTACAAGTACAGTAACCATCACGATAGCATGACTATCATTGAAAATACGTATGACACGGCAGATGACGATATGCTGAAAACAAACAAACAATAAATACCCAACAAAATTATGTTTTTAATTGTTCAGAATGCGAGTAAGCATTGTTCTACGTTTGGAGTGTGTGAAATTGAATCTACCAAAACAACGAATAGTCATGTGAGTTTTGCCAATCTGAATTTATTATTATCTTACCCTGTTTCCAGACAAAACTCGGGATATGACTAAAATTAATTCTACACTGGCTTTTTTTAATCCAAGCTTTAGAAAATTTTATCATTATTTAAAGGGGTAATCGTTTAAGAGAATGAAAACAAAAAAGGGTAATCAGAGAGCAGAAGGAACAAAACAGGCTGCAACTACAGAAAACCCATTCGCAAATCAACGTCGATGATAATAACAAAGCACATAAAGTTGCGTGTCTTGAAAGCAAAGCTCGCGAAATTATAGCAATCTTCAAACGGCCATAATTCTGTATGAAAATGAAAATAAACGGAGATCTTATGGCTCCACCGGGAAGGAACTAAAGCGAATAATTGTAAGCCCAGGTAATTGCCCGGTTTCGCTCGGGGATTATAAAGTGGCGAATAATGTTCTTCCAAGGAGCAATCTTCAAGGAGCAGTGCAAATTATGAAATATCCACTATAAAAACGAGTCTTGGCGTAACATAATAATCTAGCAAACTGAAGTTAACGATATGCTTTTCGCAGATACTCGACGAATTTCGTCATTAGCTAGAATTAGCCCTTTATGACTCGTAGAAGCTTAAACGCTATTATGCGGAAACCCTGACGTTATCTAACGTTCCTTCACTAAAGCTTCAAGTATCAATTTGAAATTTATTCAAATGGGCAAAATGGCACGAAAGAGGCGTGATCTAAGACCGGCAAGTAAACGCGTAAATCACATTACTACTTCGTGCAACTACTGTAATAAGGACCACAAGACCCATACAATTTCCTGAACTGTGTACAACACAATTATATATCAATTAAACTTCAGCCAGTTATTACAAGAACTTTCCTAGTCCACGTGCCGTGTTGTGCAACGCGGCTTTGAATTATGGAGTCACTAATGCTGATCAAGATAACTCGAAAGCAAACCATGGAGTGCTGAATAGTGCTGGAAAATTTATAGCCCCAAGTGATAATATGGCAGAACAAACATTAATGGAAACTGATATAAATTATGCGGGGAAAGGAGGAATCTGTATTGAAAACAATGTTACGATGAAAGGCTATGTAGAGTACACGGTAACTGATAATTCATTTTAAGTGTTCCGTCCTTTCATTCAATTGAAAATTAGTATTAAAGCTCACAGTGACGCAAGAGGAAATAGACTTGTTATAATTTATCCGGCAGGCGATTCGCACCGACAATTTGATTAGCTTTGAATATGAGACTCCGCTATCGTTTACTCAAACGTAAATTCAATTTAAATATTCTACTGAAACGCCTTCTACTTAGTTTCATTTCACTTTCCATAATAATCGTAAGATCACTGCAAATAAACGAAATCAAGATCGCTATATCACCATGTTGCCTGCTAACTTTAATACCATTAATAATTTCATAAGGTCTGGCTATGACATTCGATAGTGTCCATACAAACATTCACGTTAAATGAACGCAATCGGATAGATCTAATCGAGACATCGTCTCGGATGAGATTTATAGGCTCATTAGAGAACTTAGTTCATATGCTTTAAAGCTATTTAGGAGCGCAAAGTGCACTAATACCCGTTTAATATGCGATATACAAGATAAGGCCGAAGCTCTAAGTAATTTATTCGATTACAACATGTACGCAGTCGAATGCGAATACTGAGCTCACTTTTGACAAATGAAATAATTGCTTGTCTTCTATGCACTTGTACATGTGTTTCGTAGTCTGTTGAATAATTCAAAGCACGCTTAATCGATATGCAATCCGATACCAACTGTATCGATTTCCCTTTCAGTAAAATAAGAGTTGTATTCAGAGGAAAATGCTTTTCTGACCAAACCAAGTGAAATGTAGAAAATAAAGATAATAATCAATAGTGGAGCTACAGTAGTATTTAACTTTCGAGCCAATGAAATCATCAAGTGCGTTGAAAGAGAAGGGAGCGAACATAATCAAATAGAACAAACACAATAAATTATTACAAACTTAATAGAGCAAGGCGTAAACGGCGTGAAAGTTTAATTAATTAATGGAACTAAACCTTAAAACGAGTTGCCGACAGTTTACAAAGATAACACAAAATACGTTCATGTTCATAATATAGAAATTGCTTGGTATATTTACAAAACTGTATTTGCCGGTAATGCAGGTGAACACAAAAAAGCAGCTCAATATACTATTAGACAATAAGATTGAATTTCAAGTGCCAAACAGTAACGAAAAGCAAAGTCGTAATGGAAGGTGAGAAATTAACTAACGCCTAAGATTTTAATGTTGAGAAAATACGTAGCGCGCAAGAAGTAGGAACTTTCACAGATTTGAGATAAGACGTAGTTAAAGTCAAAATGACAAGCACAGACATCTCAGTTAACAGTCGTGTTTGAATAACATGGCGGATGAACAAAGCAAAACGCAGGATTAAGAGTTAATCAACGTACGAATATATTTACGACGATGTTTGTTTGCTTAATGAGCATTTCCACCATTCTCCGGAAAGCCGATAAAGCTAACTTAAACTAACAGCGCCTATGACCCAGTGTTATTTATAGTAAAAGGTTGGTCACAACGCCACGATAAAATTATGAAAGGAGAAAATATGTAAAGGAAATCAATAAATTTAAGGAAAACCAAGTCGCTTAACTCACTGAATATAACACATGAATACATATTTATGAACAAATTATTATTTTGATTTACAACAGAAATTGAATTTTGGAAACTCGTTTAAATAAACACCCTTGTTAGGTCGTCTTTAGAGAATAAATGTAAAATAAAGACTGAGGAGTAATTGCAAACTAAGACGAAGTTTATGCATCAAAAACATTGAATTACCGTGAAAGTAGAAATTGGAAGCGATAATTTTCTGGTATTTGAAGAGAATGTACTGGTCTTAACGTGTGGCGGGTAGCTCATATGAAATGCCTGACCCTTCAACCTTACATGCAACGGATGAAGAAGCACACCCAGCTTATGTCTATCTAAGAATGTTATAGCGGTGTATGCTTTTTAACACTGGCATTTTAATTGATGTTAAAGAACCTACGTATACTTTACCTTGATATTATGCATGGACATGCCTATAAAGATAAAGCATTACTTATTTTCGCCAGCTAGTCCTGTCACAAAACGTCTGATACACTTTAACTATGGATCAAAAGTCATGAAGACGTTTTTGCAAGTAGTAGGATGATGGGGACTAATAGTAGTACATTTTGCCGTCAAGATGTCTTGAAACAATTCTCATTTTGCAGAATTCAAGTCAAAACGTTTTCCTTGGTACTATTTGTAAACCATAAGTCGGTATCATGCTCCTTAATCTATAATCATGGTTTGAAACTCCATGTTCCGATCGACTGAACCTCATTACACGAGCTAATGTTTCGTCATATTTCTCCACAATATTAAGGCTATACCCCGGGGCTGCAAGCGGGTTATTGTGGGGGATTTTTGCCACAATATGTTATCAGCACTGCGTACCACAACCACTTTCGCAGTGCTTTCTAAATCCCCGAGAAGATTAGCACGCAAGTAAAATACTACCGGTGCCGACACGGAAGTTTTATTACCCTTGTGTTCTTGTGATAGTCTCGATAAAAACGTGCGAGAAATATGTAACATACTGTTGGCATTATCTTTCATGATTTTGCTGTTTCATCTAGGATGTAGACTTCCTTTTGTATTAGTGTTAGAATGTTCAAAGTCTATTTTATCTTTGTCGACTCTTATGGCAATGTATTGAGGGTTCATAACTTCGTTAGTCGTTTTCAGTATAATGGTCATAAGCTTGCAAATGTCCATCACAGTACTCATTGTTTACGTTTTATGTCTTTAGCAACCTTTGTTCTTTTGGTCGGTCCAATATCTTTTATCACCAATGTAATAGTTTGAGAAACCTTATTTGGTGTTTTGCTATAAATAGTTCTTGTATCAATTCAATTCCACGCACCACTAAAGGAAGATGTTAAAGGTCGAATAATTACTCTAGGAACCCAATGTTCATAAATTCAATAGGACCCATTCTTTAGTGATTCTTGGGATTTAAAGTCATAGAATGCTTCTTTACGTTTCTGATTTCCGTCACAGTTGTGAACAATGCGAATGAAACTGTCCGTGGAGTCGTGATAACTAAACTGTCGATTATCGTATGATCGATGTTTTAGTCGTAGAGGGTCTGCTCAATACTGCAAGATTTGTTTGTGACCTTAGTGCCTTTTCTTCGCTTGTTTGTACCTAATCAAACGTAAAATTTATTTCTAACTACATATTTGCCATCTTCACCAACAAATTATAAAGGCAGAAGTTAAAACAACCTTACAAACAGAATTTATTAACTCTACATCTCCACCATCTTACGCTAGACCCCAATTAATTTCAATAATGAAATAAATGCTTAAAAGAATTCATGGATAAGAAAAATTGATCTCTCTCACATTCTGTTAAAATTTTGCATGCTATGTTGTACCCTAGCTAAACATGCTTGAACTTGAACTATGTTTATTTTACACCATTGTATACCATGTTTAAAGCAAATAAATTATTTGATTTTGATTTTGATTTTGATAAACCTTAACATATTCTCACCAAACAGTTCAAATTCGTGATCCCCACGTAAATCAAATGGCGGCGATCTGTCCCACTTTATTCGTCCTTTAGACTATAGTAAATCTTATCCGCGGGCATTATTACTGAACGCTACTTTGCACGTAGTATCTCCGGCCACCAGGGGGCGCGATCGCGATACGATCGCGTTGACGCCGCGGGAGAAATATTGCGCCCGCGCAAGCTCACATCTGGGAGCCCTACGTACTATGGTAGTAGTGAACGTTATACTTTTAGCTGAATGTTGATATCCATTGCCTTATTTGTGCAGGGTGTTTCGAAAAGTGGGTTAGGAAGGAAAGCAATGGATAAGGAAGGAATGTTTTAGTGCATGTTACATAATTATTTTAGTAAATTCCGGGACTTGTAATAACGTGCCTTATTGCAAGTCACAAGTTGTGAAATTATTCCTTTGTTACGTGTAGACATAACAAATTGTTCAGAAACAATATCTTCAGCTTCCCATGACATTGATTTGTTCAAAGTTAAAACTATTTTTGGCTGTTTTTTATTTCAAATGTAAATTATGCTTTGTTGAAGCTGTAGCGAAATGTTTTAACGCAATTAAGACGAAAATGTTACGATTAATTAGTGGTTTAATTAGCTATGTTAAATTCATATTAATGATTCATTTGTGTTTTGTTTGATATGCCTGAAAACATTTTAGGAGTGTTACATGTTGTCTTAGTTTAAGGAGTTTTTAAAAGCCATCCCGAAACTATTACTTCTTGCTTCATTATGTTCAGGTTCATTATCATCATCAGCCTATAATGTTCCCACTGCTGGGACACAGGCCCCCTCCCTGTGAGAGGGAGTTGACCATAATCCACCACGCGGGCCCAGTGCGGGTTGGTAGATGTCTTCGAATTTTCGGTTCTAGGACATGCCGGTTTCCTCACTATGTTTTCCTTCACCGTTTTGAGAGCAGTGGTGATGAAATACTCGTAAATTACACAAAGTAATGCGCCTGGCGGGGTTCGTACCAACGACCTCAAATCGTAAGATGTTCAGGTTGCCTCGGTATATTTTGGGTAAAACTAAGACCACACAAACGAAAAATGTCGTTGATTATCGCGTTAATTCACGTTTGTATCAAGAACAATTCAAGACGTAGGTAGGTAGGTAGGCCCTAGTTATGCAGTGTGACTTCTTCTGATTTTGACGCCTGATTATGCCGATTTCTACCAAACATTTGTCTTCTTTTATTTAAATATTGTGTCCTAGTGAAGATTGTTTGTTTCTTAGTAGACACAAAGCTTTTTACATCCAGTTAGAAATTACTTTCTCCAGCCAATCAAAGGAGATGGCGATCTCTAACGCTTGATGTCACATCTCACATGAAGCAAAATCAAGCCGACAGATCTCAAAATAGATGGAACAGTGCGTGACGGAACAATTAGTACTCATTTGTAAATTGATGCGTTTGCGCGACGCGTGATTGGCGAATCAAATCGGGTTGACATTCACACATTTGATTGTGAAGTAAATAGTTGGTTCAATGAAGTTTTATAGGATGTGCACGCATTTCTTCTTCATCAATGACACCCGTTTTGGCTTAGAAGACCATCAAATGAGTCTTGTCGATACGTGTGAAGTAAAAGGGAGTGTCATACTTGTACCTAAATAAACCACCCTGTTTCTTAAATTGTCCTCTGTGTTCTTCGGTAACCTCTAAATACATTACCGCTGTGCATCATGAGCCTTATTCACCCACTACTGAGTAAAGGTACTCCCAATTAGGTCTTACCCAGGGTCTTCTGTCTGTTGGGTTGCCAACACTTCTTTTGCCATCTTTTAGTAACAATTCAGTGGGGGCTTCTCTCCACCTGCTATTTTATTACTTGTATGGTTTAATTAGGTGGTCAGCATTGGACTGATCATAATTACAGTAGAGGTAGCATTGGCCACCCTGGCCAAGCATGCGAGGCCCCCACACGGGGCTGTCTTGTGTGACATGCCGCAAGTTAAAGAGAAATTGATGGGCTTTTAAAATGGTTGAACCAGAGCAAAGCAATCCCTGAAACTAATTATGGTTTCTGGAGGACGATATCCGGGGTCTTGGGGAACCATCCCAGAGTTTGGATGTGCAAGTATTTTTTTTCCAACATTTCAAACACAGGTGTGACGCCTGTATCTCAGTAATTGGAACTTTATAGGTGTATTATATTATGCTGTCTTATTAAACCAATATGTTACGTACGGTTCCTTATGTAAGAATACATCTGTCTTATTTTCAAATTACGTCGTGTAGATCTGTAACACGTATGTTATGTCAGTAACTACTATGATTAATGACTCCACCTCAAAGCTTAACAACCCGATCCAACTAATATCCGGACATGTTACATTATTACAATTTCAATAAAAAAATTACACCAATTTAATCTGAAACTCTCTCACATTAATCATATGCGCACGCACATCGTAGTATTAAACAAACCGCGATTCCGATACGCCTGCGGGAGCGAAAGTCGCTACCGATGCTTTCCGACGCCGCCCGAAGTCGCCCGACACCGCCCGACGTCGGCCGATCTTGCGCCGCGATAAATTCATTAATCACTTGCACTGGCGGCCAAACAAAATGGACCGTTTTCCTACACTTACACTGGCTGCCAGATTAACTGTTATTGCTTTCCTATATCGTTGCTAATAATGCGAAATTAGTCCAAGTCTTGGTTGCTTACTGGGACTATTTATCTAAATGTTGTGGCGTAATCGTAAGTTGGGTAATCTGGAATTTGTACGATTGATGTAACGTTCGTGATTGCATTGAGGATTATTTACATCAGGGCAAGTAAATGTAATAAACGGAATTACTTCGTAATTTAGAAAAAGGAGGATCATTACATATATTAAGACGCAAACACGCACTTTGTGAGCAACCTTTAACGTTCACACTGCTGGGTGGGTTAAAGGCATCTTGTTTTTGTGAGTCTGTTTATAATTCTATGTTGCCGATCTAATCGCCACAGAATGATCCACAGATTATTTTTTTTACTTTCTTTCTAGCTACATTTAAGCTCTTGTCAAACAGACAGGCGAAGCGAATGCGATCCGAAGCGTTTTATTTGTAATGTATATATAGAATTGTTTGAAACCAGTCACATAGAAAAGCGAAAGCGATCCGATAGTCTATGTGACTGACTTCAAACAATTCCAAACATTACAAATAAAAACGCCTCGCTTCGCGTTCACCACGCCTGTCTGTTTGACAATAGCTTCATAGTTGACTGACGGACATCTACTTCCCCATTATCTACTTAATAATGCACTTTAGCTTTCCTTTCAGTAGTTCTGAAAATTGCCATTTTCCTTCATTTGACGCGCAAAAACATAAGCAGTAGTTAAGGATATGTAACTTAACGGTCAGCTCGTTAACTAAAACAGTTTTGTTGTATCGGCGGCCATTTAACAAATGGCGTCCGCTTCTTGTCATATTTTAATGGCGCTCATTTATTTGAACTTGCTTTTATCTGCAACTAGTCTTATAATAATAAAATAAAATATTACCGGTACAACTCCTTCTAGTATTTTAGATTACACTAACTAACCGGAACACGGGAACATAAACATTCAAGGGGTCTACTTTCTAAGATTGAAAACGAAGACACGGGGATGCAGGATGTACGAACGTAAGTAATGTCAAAATCAATTTTGCGGACAGATGACAACGCGCGCCGCGACTGAAATCCTTTTGACGCGGCGCTAGTGTCTACGAGTACGTCATTACATCAAATTGCACTTAAAAATGTAGTACCACAATTTTCCGCAAGTCATGGCGCGGTCTCTAAAGAGCAATCAGTCAAATCGTAATGTCATTCATTCTTAGTTCAGGTTTGTTGTCAAAACAGCCGTAACTAAGGCCGAAACCACGGGTTTCGTGCTTAGAGATTAGACCCCTGTATTATATAAAACTAAGATTATTGTTAACTTTCCTTAGTTAACGTCCAGTGAAAGAGCACGCAACGCCTTCTCCCTTTACCTCTTTGTTTAAACCAGGCCAGTTAATGATTAATCGTTTGCCCACAAAAGCACGTCTCAAAGCCATTTCTATTCTTTTGTACTTACACTTTTCTCGTGTTAAAAACAATCCGCTGTACACTTAACTTGGCATTATGTGTACGCTCGTTAACAAAAGGAAATAATTCACGCATTTTACAGTTAGTAATTTCCTATGCACTGCAGTGTAATCTGCGAAGTCTTAGTTCTCATTTTAAGTATAGTACGGGCAATATGAATACTCGTCATTATTTTGTTCTAATCGTTGCGTAGTACTCGCGTTTTAGTCTACCTTAGTCCCTAATCATTAGGAATCAAGACGCAAATTGGCTAAAATTAGTTCCAGAACTACCCACTGTATACTTTAGAACAGCTGCAAAGATTACACGTATTCACGTATTTAATTACAGAAAATAAGTCGTTATTACCAAGACCTTAAGTCATTTCTTCCTTTGCCTTTGCAGTTGATTAGCCCACATTTGCAAGCTCGTCAATTGCGGATGAGAATCATCATAAAGCACGAGCCAATTTTATCATTCAATCTAGTTCAATCTTCATTCCTCGTTCATTCACTTTTTAGTTCAGACCACCGAGATTGGAAGTGGGGCGAATGAAACAGAAAATTCCCGTTGGACCCATCGATTAATGTTCGGTGAGCTTGCAATCTTCAATGAACTTGTCAAGACTTTCTGTATAATGAATAACGTTTTAAGTCAATATTTTTAATTGGTGTGTCTGTACAGCCAAAAACGGATGTTTATAAATACCGTTTGTATTAGGTTGATAATCCATCGCAGCTAAAGCGATATTTTATCGCTTCGCTCAGCAGCATAAATCTGGCAAGATGTCTTCGCATTGGAATGTAAAACAAAAGAAGGCGGAAAACAAGTGACAATAGGTATATGACAAGCCAAATCTTCGAATCTAGATAATGATAATATCAGCTGATATTGCGTCATTCAATGTCGGCAAAATTGTGAAAGGACAAAATACACGTGTCTTTGATGAACGCGTGTGTTTCAAACCAAATTGATTTTGTTAAATCGTGGTCATGAAACGTGAAAATGTGAGGCTGAATAGTGTAAAATTTGGAGCTAACATTCGGCGTTTGTCCATATTAGGTACGTGTTTTTATTCATTGCCCTTGCGGGATATTGTGAATACGTTTAGAAATATTTAAATTCACACACAAGCAGGACCTGGAATAATTACTAATGGAAAATTATAACGGATGGTCATTCATTTTTTTTTATTTTTTTATTAGCCTATACTGTCCCACTGCTGAGCAAAGGCCTCCCCCAATTCCTTCCAGGAGTTCTTTTCCTGGGCCGCTTCGAACCAGCTCTCATGGTGAGTGTCTAGTTCGTCTCGCCATCTTTTTCTGGGCCGGCCTCGGCGGCGCCGTCCATCTCCCGGCACCCATTGGGTGGAGATCTTCGCCCAGCGGTCTTCTTGCATCCGGCAGACGTGACCCGCCCAATCCCACTTCAGCCTAGCAGCTTTCCTACCAACATCTATTATGCCAGTTTTGGAACGCAGCGTAGTGTTTCGCACCCTGTCTTCTCTTTTCACACCTAGAATGCTGCGTTCCATTGCCCGTTGGCAAACTCCAAGGCGGGACTTTTGTGATTCGGTGAGTGACCACGATTCATACCTACTAATATTTGTTCTGCGCAAAATCAAAATGGTGACGGTAATTCTAAAATGGCTACACGTCAAATGGTCCATTCTGCACTATAACAGCTTGTTGACCCATATTATAGCAGAGCAGGTAGTGGAAAAACGTCTTTTTAAGCCATAATAAACCCATGTATTACAACTCATCTCCAACCAAATATGGCGGCAGTAAAAATTATGTAAATAAACTTTTACTAAAATATTCGTCGTATAAGGAAGTCGTCAAACTTAAACGTTACACTGATTTATTTTTGTTTCTTTGATGGATATTTCATTCAAAAGAAATTGGGTGAAGCCATGTCTGCATATATACATTTTTGGTCATATTAAAAGCTTTGTTTCTTTGTAAATAGAACATGCATACCTAAGATTGATTTTAAACATGAAATATATCTCTTGAACCTGTTTACTCATCAGATTAGATTCAATCATGTTTGAGTTGAAGAATGTTTCATGTACAATCGAAAAAGTTGAATTATGACCCACCGTAAGTTTATTTTCTTACAAAACATTCAAACAAATTGTATTTGAAGTCCATATTCACGTTAACATACATATCCATGGTAACGACCTTGACCTTTGGAATTCTGAAGGATTCAAACTATTTACGTATTGTCAAAATAGGTCATGATTCAATTTTGTCGATTTTACACTTGCTGAATATTACGAAATAGGCAAAACTCATATCCAGGAAAAGATCTAGCCAATAGATCTAGCCACATAACTCTTGCTTTCCTTACAAAACGAAAGCTCACAAGCCCAAACGGACTATTAACTCAGCTCCAAATAATAGATAGCCATGTCACAAATTGACTATCAGAGGTTAATTGTGACAGCGACCTCTGATGGAAAGTTGCGTGCAACCTGCGCAGGAGTCGATCAAAACAAACGGTCTGTAAGACACTGTGTAGTTGAGTAAAGGGCTTTTTATGAGAAGATTATGCGAGTAATAAATTTTTGATGAAGTTATGTACACGTACATTATTTATGTATGTGCTGTTTTTTTTTGTTTTTATAAATTGAAGACTTGTTGTAAGAATGAACGATGTTTATATTATGTTTAAGCTTATAATAAATTATGTGTCTACAAATGCCTTATTATTTGATTTTAATTTTATACAATACGCGATTCACCATTAAAATACGTGAAAGAAGTATTAAGTTTGTAATATATCTTAATATCGTAGAAGACATGATTTCTAATGGATAGTTAAAAGCTTTGGAGTAATTATCAAGTTTTAATCAACATTAAGCGCTGTCTATACAGTGTGTCCGGGCACGGGTTAGCGATATTTGAAGGGGATATACTAGGCTCTTTTTCATCGACAAAAATGCTTTTAAAAAAATTCTTACTCCAAAACTTCGCGAATGGCAGCCATTTAAATTTTTTGATTTGTCGAACTGGGGTGTGTACAATAAAATTCAAATATCTTTAAATCCAAGAGACCTACATTCATGCAATTGACTTTATTGCAAAGTTAAACGTTGAGGCTTATCAAAAACTTACGAACGTTTTCTAAATAATATGTAAAAATAACCAAAAAACATGGGCAAACACGAAATTGTACACAAAAATTACTGAATAATTTCACATTTTTAACTCTAGCTCGATAAGTACCCCTGAATTTTGCTAGGGTTTTTGCATAAAATTAAAAGTGTTTGAGTCAGGCTATAAAATGATATCAAAATTATCACTCTACGTTAAGTATCTTAGCAGTTATTCTCACTTGAACATCACCCTTCCGTCTCGCCCCGCAGCAATAATTCCTAGAAGTGGTTTCATATAATAAAAAAAAGTAACATTTCAGTTTATGGATTATGGTGGTCAATAATGCCAGCTGATAAATATTCGTTGGAACGATTTAGCTCGCCCAAAGAATGCGACGCCTGTAATATTGGGGTACATGCGCTAAGGAAGGGTGATGTTCAAGTGAGAATAACTCCTAAGATACTTAACGTAGAGTGATCATTTTGTTATCATTTTATAGCCTGACTCAAACACTTTTAATTTATTGCAAAAATCTTATCAAAATTCAGGGGTACTTATCGAGCTAGAGTTAAAAACTTGAAATTATTCAGTAATTTTTGTGTACAATTTCGTGTTTGCCCATGTTTTTTGGTTATTTTTACATATTATTTAGAAAACTTTTGTAAGTTTTTGATAAGCCTCAACGTTTAACTTTGCAATAAAGTCATTTTCATGAATGGAGGTCTCTTGGATTCCAAGATATTTGCATTTTATTGTACACACCCCAGTTCGACAAATCAAAAAATTAAAATGGCTGCCATTCGCGAAGTTTTGGAGTAAGAATTTTTTTAAAAGCATTTTTGTCGATGAAAAAGAGCCTAGTATATCCCCTTCAAATATCGCTAACTCGTGCCCGGACACACTGTATTATAGTGTAGCTCATACTGGTTTAATACCTTTGTTACTTTATTATAATTATGAACTGCTAGGCTACTCGCAGCTATCATAAATGAGGCAGCAAATAGCTAAATATTAATAGCCAATAGTTTTAATAGCCAATCGTATTAATAGCCAACTGTGTTACATAGTTTCACAATGTAAGAGATGTAATAATCGTAAACAGCCGTTTTAATTAAACGGAAACATTGTTTCGATAGCCCGATTAATAAATATTTGAGTAATAATGGCCATTTCTAAAATTGAAGTGCGGTTTCTATATCCGTTAACCAGTAAGCTAACTTGAAACGATTTTGGTTAATTTTTAACATCGACATAATAAAAAAATAGTTTATTAATATAAAGAAAAATGATGCAAGGTCTTATAAAATAAGGGATAAATGTTTATAACATAAATATTCAAAATAAAAATCTCTTTGTTCGGTAATTTTTGAAAGAACAGCAGATGACGAAAAAATTTTACATCTTTTGGTGAAGCAGAAGTCCTACAAAAACGTTATTAAATAAACGTTACTTGATGCACAAAAACCTAGGTGTGAAGACTTCGCGAAGGGTCTGTTTTGTACTCATAATGAGTCATAAGCATTATCATAATATTGAGACACTTTCACATTTCGATCATCTGAATTACGAAGAAAACAACCAAAAAACCTTTGGAAATGACTACCAAGTCATACGAAACTCCGCTACAAACTTACTAATATAAACACACCTTTAAGTTAATCAGATAAGAGCAATTTGTACTGCTATAGATACCCTGATCGCTGATGATCCGATGACCTCTGCTTACCGCGCTCTCGTTTAGCGTAACGCGTGATTTTACTATCATTACAAAGATTTATCAATTTGCTAGACACTTTACTACGAATTACTGGGGAGATAAGATGTAATGGGGATATCATGGTGAGTTTTTTGACTTTCTTCATTGTTTTTGGGAGTTAGGGAACAAAGTTTTAAAGAGACTTCAGACTCCACAGGGATTTTGATTGGCGGGATACTGTCCGACTGTTGATATCATTGTTTTTTTTCAAACTCACGGACTGTAATATCGCAACGCAGGTTTTTATTTTATGTTAGATTAGATCTTAATTATTTGCAATAAAGATATTGTTAGTATCGTTTTTGTTTAATTTAGTAATTACGTCGGATACATCCAGTTAATTTGGGATTTTCATTGAGTTATTTTACTTTGAGCTTTACAGGAAGTACTGTCCCATAATTCTGTTTCGTAGTATGTGTGTTTTCCTTTTTTCCCTAAAGGTGTGGTCAAAACACAACATTTTTGACAATGTGAGTTCTTGACCGCGGTTGTATCTTTGGTGTGCCCTTAATCTTAATTTCTCTCAGTCTCATTCAAATCTGATACGGTATATAACCCTATATCGTGCGCATATCTCACTACCAATCAGATAAGGGTAATTACAGCTACAGATACATGATCTGCGATGATCTGATGACCTGCGCCTGCGTTTAGTTCCACGTTACTTACCTACGGTTTCTACCGCTATCACGTGGATATCTTACAATTTGTCAATTTCTATCGAGTTTCGAAGGCTGGCGAATGAAGGAATTGTGTTTTGGATGTCTGGTCTAAACGGTTTTTGATGACAACGTGATCAGTTATCGATTGGATATCTTGAGTCTAAGTATGTTGTTTAAGTTCTTAAAAGAAAGCACTTTTAAAATTCTGAATGGCTTATTTAAATTTAATCAATCATTCTGAGAAAGTAAAATAAGCAGATTTAAATAGGATTTCTTGTTAAAACCTGACTTTTAGTTTTGTGAACATAGGTTTACTTACTGTAGGTATAGGCCATGTTTTGAAAAAACACAACCAAATATTGAAACAGAATGAATTTTCTCAGCGTTAAATTAATCGAGTTCCTTTGAATTACTCGCTACGCTCAGGATTCCATATTAATTTATATTTTAACCGTTTGAAACCTAGAACCCTCCCGTTGCTCAGGTTTCAATACAACAAACAATTCAGCAGACTTGCATCAAATAATTAAAGATTCTTTTGAATAAATAACCTGAACTCGACGCTCGCGCTGTTACAACTGCAGCATAGCTAATACACGTCTTCCCATCATTATAAGCTCATGCATCAATTCAGTATTACCAAGATAACGAAGCGAATTCAAAGGGTTTATCTCCACTTATCTCGACAAACAGCAATCTTTCAAGGTGAGTGCAGGCCAAGGGTCAACTATTCATCATTTATGCAACATCGCGACCTTACACCGACGTTTCTGTTTCGACTTTTACGTTAACCCACTTATGCATACAATTTGCTTATGTACCTACTTTGTTTGAAAGTAACCGAAGACAAAGTGTAAAAGTCAAGTATTACATGTTATTTACTTTAGTACAACAAAGTGGAGGCTAGATTATAATAAATTAATAATGGAGGGTGTCTCTGAAAGCGTGGTTATAAGTTTAATTTGCAATTCCTATACATTAGTTGCGCGAAATATGGTCAAAACTTTTGAACCATAACAAATTCAACCGTATGGTTCAGATGTAAAGAGATTGGAAATGACCTCCCCCAGGAGTTCTACTAAGACCAAAGTTATACATTAATTACCGGACACCCTGTAAATACGTATAGCGAGCACTTTGCATCTAACTTTTACCATCAATGCCTGTTTTTTTTTTATTTTTTGCCTGTACCTATCGTACTCGTAGGTGCGTTCAAACAAATCAACATTTTATTGGCAGCATTCACAGGCCCAAACTTTACTTAAACTTCCAAACAAAAGCACACATACATTACTTATCTAGTCCTAACCCCCAAACACCATAAATCCATAGGCCACACGAGCATCGAAGCGCAAAGAACATTGGAACTCTCACGAACCGTCGAACCTAATTAAGGGCATCTTTCCATCGCTGGCTGATTTATTATCGTCATTAGAGCGTGTTCGACGTGTCACGAAGACGCCGCGATACCGAGCAATGGATAGGTAACAACGGGGATATATCGTTCAGGAATGGTGCGGAATCAGTATTCAGATGTTTTATTATGAAAGTGTTGAGAATACAATTCATGTGTTCCTTGAGGGTACAGGGTTTTTTGGTTTGCTGAAATTTAATTTTAAGGCGCTCTCCCTCGCCGCGAGCATTCACCTGTAATGTAACGTTACAGATTCTAACATGTGACGGAAGACAATCGAGCATCACAATGCGCACCTTGTATTAAATCAATCAGGGAGGTAGTATTGTAATGCTCAAAGTCGAATCTGTAGGTAATGTTACATTACACGCGAACGCTTCTAGTGAGCGCCTTAAAGTATGTAATTCGCACGCTGGAAAGGTAAACCTTAATACTATAGCCTTATCACGAGTTATAACGTGGTTGTGACGTAAAAAAAACGGGGACTTTGTCGTTAATTTGTTAGAAAAAAAAATAGTTCTTCGTTCATACACTAGACGCGCTTTTTCATTTTCTATACAATTAACGACATAAATTGATGATACAACATCCACATTCCAAATTCACATCACTTTTAGTCCCAAGGGATTATTGAGCTATTTTAGTCCCTATTTGAATAAATGTGTTAAACAAATCAACAAGTCAAGCATGACAAATATAAAAATTATTGAATAAAGTAAATCAATTTTGTATCCTTACAACCTGCGTTTTTAATCGTGTTTGCTATTCAAAACAATAGATTATCCTCCATTTATAAGCGTTATTTATTAAAAAAAAAACTGAATTAAGTAAATCAAACTGAATAGGGCTAAGAACAACGATCTCAAAAGGCATTTCAGCAGATTCATAAAACGAATTGCGATAAAAAAAAAAACTTTAAATATTATGTACTCAATTTTACGGATTTTATCGCAGTTCGCATTATAATTCTGATATTGTGTCATTTTTAAAAAACTCCTGCTTATCAGACGTGAAATGTTATTCTAGGCAATGGTAAACCACCGTGAAGCAACAATTAACAAGATGGTGGGCATTACAAGCTTTCTTTCTATTTCCTGTGTGTGGCCAACCTCTGGTGCCATATTACTGTCAGATAAAGCCGCCTCTGGGAATCCCACAGGCCTCTGAGTCTGTCACGGCTTTTGGAAGCTTAGGTACTCTACAGTCTACCTGAAAATCATTGTTGTCATTTAATTTCCCTCCATCGGTGTCAATTATTGAGCACGAGCTGTTCTCCGTAATATCAACCGCTGCTCGGCTCTTATTGAGCGTAGCGTAATGTTATATAACCTTCCTCGATAAATGGAATATCGAACACAAAAAAAATTCTTCAGTTCGAACCAGTAGTTCCTGAGATTAGCGAGATCAAAAAATATCTAATCGTAATCTTAGGGTGCTTGTACACGGCGCATGTAACCCGCGCATGCAAAGGTGCGGGTTACCCGCGCGAGTAACATGCGCAAGCTACTTGATCAAGTTACCCGCGGGGTACTTGTACACGGCGCGGCGCATGCAACTCGCGCAAGTAAAGGTGCGGGTTCGCGGTTTACCCGCACGAGTAACATGCGCAAGCTACTTGATCAAGTTACCCGCGGGGTGCTTGTACACGGCGCGGCGCATGCAACTCGCGCAAGTAAAGGTGCGGGTTCGCGGTTTACCCGCACGAGTAACATGCGCAAGCTACTTGATCAAGCTACCCGCGGGGTGCTTGTACATGGCGCATGTAGCTTGAGCATGTTGAGGCACTTGCGCGGGTTACATGCGCCGTGTACAAGCACCCTTAGATTATAAAATCTCCAGATTCCGTGCTCGAAACAAAACGTAACGGTTTCAGTGAAGCTACTATTTTATTTATTGAGTGAGTACCACGCATACATTTAAAAGTTTTCCTTGGAGATGTTCACTTGTTTTAAGCAGGAATCAAACGACGTGGGGGGTAATTTTCTTCCATGTTTTTGGATTCAATTCTCAGCGGCATTCTAGGAATCTGATTATACTTCTCTCTAAGTTTAAGTCTCATCTAAGTTTATAATATTAAGAGGCCAGTGGAGAGAGCTCGCAATTGCAATTCGAGGCGAGCACAAAAATCGGACGAAACATTGCTATCTCTGTCTGACTTTTCGCGGCGAAGCGCGTAGCTGTGTGAGTGCGTGTATGTGTTTGTAGCGAGTGACTGATAACATTCATTGTACTAATTTTGTTCAATTTTTGCTTTATTTTTGTAAACTAATTTGGGGAATCGTTAGTGAACGCACAAACCAACAATGCGTTTTTTGGAAATAACTCTACAATGGCTACATTAGAAGATTTTAGGACATTATCTAAAATCTAATAAAATTAACGTCTAGTACCTAGGTATAACGTATTTATCTTGATATTTATCTGTTGTAATCTAACTACCTACTAGTAGGAATGAAAAAAAAATATTTGGATAGTCCATATTGAGGAAGGCTTTAGGCTATGTAACATCACGCTATCACCAATAAGAGAAGAGCAGCAATGAGAAAATTTTCAAAATCTGGAACATTTTAATTGTATTCCTTATCGAAAGCTTCCGTTGCGTAAACCGTTAGAGTTACGTAAAAATTATGTACCTACTTACTACGGAATTATTCCTGATATAGATGAAAAGTTCTAAAATAAAGTCCACGTGAGCATAATGTTAGTTGATTTTCAGTCGTTGTTGAAATTTGTACATAAGAACCGCTATTTTATTATCACTGTTAGCGAACCAGCTAGTCTGGCAAGGTTTCAGGATCAAATCTTGGTAATTTGTTTTACACTTTTTGTGTGATTCTTGTTTTTGTTTTAGAGTTTTCAATAATTCAAAATAATTTTATGCATACTTTTATTTCAATATTATTTGCAATTTAATTTTTTTCTAAAAATTGTCAGTCGTTTTCTAGGATAATTCGGCGCTGATTTAAATTGTAGGTAGGTAAGTTGGATATTGGATATTAATTACTGCGATTTTTGCTTTTGCTTATGCAAACATACTGAAACTTACTGACTAAAATACATGTCCTTTAATAGCCCTTTACCTTCCGGGGTCACGGTGATGAGATAAGTCCCGCGACCAAATACAGAAAATCTACCTTAAATTCTACGTACCTATCTATTTGATCGTACAGGCCGTACAGCGTAGGTATCTACTTGCCAATGACCAAAAATGTATGGAAACTGGTGGCTTTTATAACTGACTTAAAAAAAAGTAAAGTAGGTTCTCAGTTCGACCTGTATTATGTATGTTTGTTTGTACAATAACGAGTATGTATGACTATGTATGTTTTTTTGTTCGCGATTATCTCACATTTGTCTGAAGCGATTTTGATGTGGTTTTCAGAAAAGTGTTTTTTATTTTCTGTGGATGGTTTTGGTATAAAACAATAATGCATATTAATTAAGCAACTTTGCCCGCACAGATACGTTTAAAAACTTTATTCCGAAATACACAAAAACGAAATATCCATTTCCCGAAACACTTTAATCAGAAATTCGCAAATACGATACCAATACAATACCTGTAAAAAAAAATTCGGAACTCTGTGGCTTTAAAGTCAATGAAAAAATAAAAAAAGTAGGTAACATAAATAAAATAAGAAAAATATTAGAAAAACAAAATTATGCATTAAAATTATTTTTAAGTATTTGAACCGTCACCGTCATGGCAAAGAGTGCCAATCGGGAGAGAAACTAAAAAACGAAAGTTGATGAACCCACCTTCTCCTGAGACCATTACCACCTCCAATAGCTTCAGCCAGCTTCCCATAGACTTGACTGAAGAACCTGATCAACCATTGCTTAAAAAATATAGTAAGCCGCCACCTATAATACTCTATGGCATCGAAGAGTAGATAAAAGATATCCTCAAACTTACAGACTTGTTAAAAACAGCAGCAGAAAAGACTCAGTTCACATACAAGGTTGTGAATCATCGAAACCAGCTGAGAATAAATAGTCACAATGTCGAAGTCTATAAATCTCTTATGACCTTGGTTAGAGAGAATGGATTGATCGGCCATACATTCAATAGAAAGGACCAAAGATGCTACAGAATAGTCATCAGAAACCTCCACCATACAACACTTGAATCGATCATAGAAGCTGTTGAAAATACTGGCAATACAGTATCCGGCGAAATTATAAATGTCAAATTCGGTCAAGAAAAGCAACCAACGTCAACATTCTTTGTTAACCTAGCTTCTGGACCTAATAACAAAAAAGTTAAAGACATTAAAGTTATATACCACCAAGCTGTCCAAATCGAGGACCCCAGGAAAAGAAAAGTGCTAGTCCAGTGTCAACGTTGCCAACAATATGGACACTCAAAAAATTATTGCTTGAGACCATATCGCTGCGTCAAATGCGCAGAATCTCACAAAACCTCCGAATGCCCAAAAATAGATCGAAATACTCCTGCTGTTTGTGCTTTATGCCTTGGCTCCCATCCTGCCAACTACAAAGGATGTGAAGTTTATAAGGAGATCTTACAACGGAAAACTTCAAAACAAGCAAGTGGCAGAGATAAATTCCGCCAGCAAGCAAAACCTCAAGCAGACATTCGCAATACTCCTTCCTATGACAACAACAATAAAAAAGGCCCCGTATGGAGTACATATGCAGACGTAACGAAGTCCCACAGCCAAAGTTTCAAAAAGAACAATCCAGATAACTCAGAACAACCAGTTAATACAGATAGACTGGAAATTCTTATAACTAAACAATCTGAAAAATTTGATCTACTCCTTCAACAAATGAGTACCCTAATGAGTCTCATAACCGCCTTGCTTAATAAACTAACAAAATGAACTGTTTAAAAATCGCTGCTTGGAACGTAAATGGCCTAGCTCCTAATAAAAACGAAGTGGAATATCTGCTAAATCTTCATAATCTCGACATTCTTCTCGTATCCGAAACTCATTTTACTGAAAATAGCCTCGTGAGAATCAAGAACTATAACCTATACAGAAAAAACCACCCCGATGGAAAAGCACACGGTGGTACAGCTATTATAATAAAAACATCTATAAAGCACCATGAACAGCCAGGTTATAAATCTAACCACATCCAGGCAACTACAGTCCAGGTCGAAAACAAAAACGGGAATTTTAACATCTCCTCTGTCTATTGTCCTCCTAGGCATACAATTAGCGAGAGTCTATACAACCATTACTTCGAAACCCTCGGCGAGCGCTTCATCTCTGGTGGTGACTGGAACGCTAAACACTCCCATTGGGGATCAAGACTCGTAACAACTCGAGGAAGAGAACTTAAGAAGAGTTTAGACCACAATCATCTCAAGTCCATCGCAACTTCCGAACCAACTTATTGGCCCAGCGATCCAAACAGGAGACCCGACGTGCTAGATTTCTTTATTATAAAGGGACTCTCACGATTATTCTACTCCATAGAATCGTGTCTGGATGGTTTTTCCGATCATACTCCTATTATCCTAACTGTAAGTTGTACTGTACTAACATACGAGAATCGTCCAAGCCTGTATAATAAAAAGACTGACTGGAACTCTTTCAGAGAAATGGTGGATGATAATTTGAATCTACAAATTGCCCTCAAAACAAAAGAGGAAGTAGAGAGTGCTTCGGTAAAGTTTGTGACCACAATACAAAACAGTTGCTGGAGATGTACGCCGGAAATCGCCGACCGTAACGTGAGACACAGCGTAGTACCTGAACAGATACGATCACAAATCCTCGAAAAGAGGCGATTGCGCAGAGTATGGCATAACAGTCGTCATCCAATAGACAAGAGAGCTCTAAACAAAGCTACTCGAGAGCTAAAAGAAACTCTAGCTGACGCCGCAAACGCAACTTCTGCTGCTCACATAGCGTCGCTAACAGCTACTAGCTCTTCAAACTACTCACTATGGAAGGTTTGCAGAAATGCAAATAAGCCTGTTGTGCCCAAACCGCCCATAAAGACCTCTGACAACTCTTGGGCTCGATCAGCACAAGAAAAAGCCGACACATTCGCGAACCACCTGGCAGGCATATTCACACCTAACCGCCGTGACCCGGAATTTGATGATGCAGATATAGATCGGGTTCTTGAACAGGATCTCCAACTTGACACTCCAATACAGGCTACATCACCACGAGAGGTAAAAAAAACAATCTCCACACTAGAAGACAAAAAGGCTCCGGGATACGACCTAATCGACAAAATGGTATTCAAAGAACTCCCGCGCAAAGCCATAGTATATCTCGCTTGCTTGTTCAACGGCGTCATGAGAACTGGTCACTATACTACTCTGTGGAAGGTATCTCAGATAATAATGGTACCCAAACCGGGTAAGCCGACAGACGAAGTCACGTCATATAGACCTATAAGCTTGCTGCCAATAATATCTAAATTGTTTGAAAAGATCCTGCTGAATAGACTTCTGAATGCGATTACTGAAACATCCATAATCCCTGATCACCAATTCGGATTTCGACGTGAACACGCGACAGTTGAGCAAATCCACAGAGTATGCCAGGTCATAAGGACATCCTTGGAAAAGAAGGAGTACTGCTCGGCTGCCTTCCTAGAAGTACAACAGGCCTTCGATAGGGTGTGGCACAGAGGTTTGCTATACAAAATCAAAACACTTCTTCCTCATAAATTTTATGTAGTGTTGGAGTCTTATCTGACAGGAAGACTTTTCCAGGTACGAGAAGGTGAAAGCACGTCATGTTTTCATGATATACTGGCCGGGGTGCCCCAGGGTTCTGTATTGGGTCCTCTACTGTACACAATCTTCACAGCAGATCTACCACAAAGTACTGGAGTAACAGTGGCTACCTTCGCAGACGACACTGCAATAGTCAGCTCCAGTGTAGATCCGACAGCCGTCTCTAACACACTGCAAAAAGGCCTCACAAGGATCCAAGACTGGATGAAAAAATGGAGGATTAAAGCTAGTGCATCCAAATCGGTCCATGTTACATTTACCTTGAGACGAGAAAAATGTCCACCAGTTGCACTATGCGAACAACAGCTCCCGCACCATAACAGTGTCAAGTACCTGGGAATGCACCTTGACCGAAGGTTGACTTGGAGAGACCACATCAGATGCAAGAGAGACGCGCTCAACATAAGATATCGGGGGTTGTATTGGCTACTCGGCAGAAACAGCAAATTATCACTGGACAACAAACTGCTTATATACGAGACGGTTCTCAAACCTATCTGGTCATATGGCATCGAGCTGTGGGGTTCTACTTGCGACTCCAACATAAATATAATCCAAAGAGCGGAAGACTCGATCATTAAACAAATAGCTAATGCTCCCTGGTTCATCAAGAACTCAGAGGTTCATCATCACTTAAAGCTAAGCACAGTGAAAGAGGAAATAAAATCACATGCAAAAGCATACAAAAAGCGTCTCCAACATCATACAAATCCACTAGCGGTCCAGCTCACTATCCCTGACACACTGAATCGCTTAAAGAGACGCAAAATCATGAACCTGGATAGTCTACAATGAGAACTACCAAAGCCTAGTTCGAGTCCATCCCAAAGGGGAAGAGACTCTCAAAGAGAATTAATCTGGCAAACCATCTGCTCATAGTCTTAAGACTGATTGCATGATTAGAAAAAAAAAAAAAAAAGTATTTGAACTCTCAGCAGGGTTGGCATGATTATCTCTGGACACCGTAGGCGCGGGCATGCGGGCAGCGAGTAAAGGGCAACTCGCTGCTCGACCATGGACCATGCCCGGGTCGACGGCGCGTTGTGTCCCACGCGCGCCTTTAGAGGCGCGCGTGTGTCGTCAGCGTAATGACGGGGGCTCTCAGAGGGCCCAAGGCTTCCGGGGTAGCGGGATTATTTCCTTACCGTGACCCCGGAACATAACAGGCTACTGAAGGACACCGTGGATTTTAGTCAGTATAAGTCTGACAGTCCCTCCCGCCCTGCCCGGGGTGGGAGGACTCATTTGATGATTTTACCAAGCTAAAAAAAAAAAAAGGTTGGCATCTTGGCATGATTAAAACAAGGCGTTTTAAAACACCTGTTTATACCAGATTGAAATTAAACAGTGTTTTTTATTACCCGTTTCAATTCAACTACTTCTCAAGGCAGATGAATGCATATAAATGAAAATAAATTAATAATTATTCAGGAGTCTAAATAGTTTAACATAAAACCTTTTCGGTCTAATGCCATTGTTATGTTATATTTTTTACTTTTATTGGCATTGTAATGAAATAATGCTTAAAATTATTAGAAAAAAAACATGTTATGTTTTTTTTCCATTGATCATTTTTCGTAAAAAATTAATTACCTAATTAAAAAAAAAACCAGATAATAAAAAAAAAAACAAAAAATACTTGTAGGTACATTTTTAACTGTTTGTTTCATAAATTTGAAAAAAAAACTGTTTTGATACTGTAACTGTAACCCATTGCAAGATTTGATCCTGTAACCCATTGCACGAAAGGCAAGTAGCTTACTAAGCTGACTAGCTGGTTCGCTGACAGTGCTATTCAAATAGGGGTTCTTAAACAAATGTCAACAATGACTGAAAATCATATAACATTGCTAATCCCCAAGGGGAATAGCGTAATTATAGATACCCTATTAATGAAGCGCAGTAAGGAATATTTAAGGAAAACTTGAATAAATAATATCCAACTCAAAACATACATAAAAAAACTACAAAATTCAAAATTGCTTATCTCCCAAGGACAATAATTATCGTAATAATACATAGCCTATTAACAGAATCATTTTATTAGGAACATTAGAGGAAAATTTTACAGAAGTTTCGGAGATAGATCAAAACAAGAAAACATTACAAAAATCGAAAAAAAAAAGTTTATCTGGCATCAGAATTCAGAATCGATCCCGAATCTTGAAAAAAAAAAACAAAAAGAAAAAAAAAATTCAATGTATAGGAATGACAGCTCTACGATTTTATTACAAACTAGCTGACCCAGCGAACTCCGTACCGCCTGAGAAACGATTAAAAAATAAACCTTTTAAACCTTCCCTGGACTTTCCAAAATAATTCAAAACCAAAATCAGCCAAATCGGCCCAGCCGTTCTCGAGTTTTAATCAGACTAACGAACAACAATTCATTTTTATTTATATAGATTTACAATGTTGTGAAAAGACAATTTCGCAAACAATAACGCACGCGTAGCACAGTCAAATAAATAACTATGTAACTTGAAAACCCAAGACCAGCGCGCGCCGCGACACAACCTTACGAAAGTGTGAGTTTCTGCGATCACCAACCACAAGCGTACACGCACACAAACACAGTTATGATAGATGCGACAGCGCGTCTGTCGTTCAAGATTTGCGATAAATTTGTTTGTGTTCCGTAATACCAAAAATTATGAATGAAAAGTTGATGTTTTTCCATTTTAGTTTTGATAATCTACAACTAGACAACATAAGCTATGTTCCTATTAAAATAATATTAGGAACATTAATGTTTTTAATACAGAATAATTAAGCTGAAAACATGCTGTTAGCGGTGTTAAAATGTACGAAATGCAATTCGCTCGCATTTCGTAAATAGTAATAATTTTTTTTTAAAAGTTTAATAGGAACCTAGATAAATACCGCCTGTATCCGAATAACATAACTTTAAGTCGGTAAAATGTTCGTATCGCGAATGATTTTGGTATTACGTTTGTATGGAGAAATTTTCGTCCACCAAACCCTTAAGCTTAGGTATGTAAGCCAATAGCATCTTCATCAATCTTCATAAATCTCATCATCATCCGGATGACGTCCACTGCTGAACATAGGCCTCCCCCTTAGTGTGCAATTACAGTTAGTCCAAGAGCTACTGAACCCTGCGACTAACGGTCTTCCTGTAAGGTTAGAAAGTACACTTATGATTTATAGCATGCTAAGAGCAATAGCGACGACCTGGCAGGCGTCAGCCGTGCACATCATTAGACCATTTAATTTTCAAAGTGTAAAAAAAATTGAAAAAAAAACTTGTTCCTGTAAGCTTAAAAATTTAACAGAGTGTATTTTATTTATTGTAAATCTTGGAAAAAAAATTACAGGCGATTACAAGGTGCACAAGTATGTGACAGGCGAATTGAAAAGTGCAAAGTTGATGAGGAAAAATAAACTTTCTCCTGTAAGGTTAAAATTATCTCGCGTTTGGCTGAACTGATTTTGATGCCGTTTTCAGAAAAGTGTGCGTTACATTCCGAGAAAGGTTTTAATATACAGGGTGATTTTTTTTTTCCAAAATCAGCGGGGTCGATTCCTGGCTAAGATTATTAATTTTTCTAAAATCTAATGACGCAGTTTTAGTTTTCGTCAAAATCGGCCTCGAGACTCCTTTCAACGTTTTTCGATATTCCTCATAGTTTCGGAGATAGCCATCCACGCCCAGTTGAAAAAATCACCCTGTATATTAAAACCTTTCTCGGAATGTAACGCACACTTGTCTGAAAACGGCATCAATATCGGTTTAGCCAAACTCGAGATAATTTTAACCTTACAGGAGAAAGTTTATGCTTCCTCAACAACTGTGCACTTTTCAATTCGCCTGTCACATACTTGTGCACCTTGTAATCGCCTGTCATTTTTTTTCCAAGATTTACAATAAATAAACTACACCCTGTTAAATTTTTAAGCTTTCAGGAACAAGTTTTTTTTTCAATTTTTTTTACACTTTGAAAATTAAATGGTCTAATGATGTGCACGGCTGACGCCTGCCAGGTCGTCGCTATTGCTCTTAGCTTGCTATAAATCATAAGTGTAGAAATTTCTAACCTTACAGGAAGACCGTTAGTCGCAGGGTTCAGTAGCTCTCCAGCTAAGTGGCAGCGGGGCGGGCAGCGGAATCCGCTGGCGGGTAACGCAAACCCATAGTTTTGGACTAAGGTGCACCAAGTGCGGGCGCGGCGGGTGAGCGGAAATCGCAGCGGTACAGGCGGGGGTCGCTAGCGGTGCGGGTGGACGCAAGTCAGCTTGCGTTTCCCGCTCCATTTGTTAAGACATGCCGCTGACGACTGAAGATTTAATAAGTGCCGTATTGGCTCGGCCACCTTTACGGAACTGTACTGATTGAAATTATCCGAATCAGCTAGTAATTAAAAAACTATGGGAAGAAAATTAAAATTCTCCATGTCTTTATCGATCACTATTGTTAATGTGGCGATTGCTTTTAGAAAAAGAAGGTCCCACTTTATATAAGCACTTATAGCTTCCAAAATCTGACATCATCGCACGAGGTAGGTACTTGGCGATTGAGTGGTCCGGACGTACGTCCGGACCACTCAATCGCCCCGCTGCCTACGGTGTTCATCCAAAGAAATGTGCGTTTTCCGCGTGACCCGCCACCCGCTCCCACTGCCCGCCCCGCGCCACTGTAATCGCACACTTAGACCACTACGCCGAACGACAATTCGCCACTTGCATCAATCGATTGTCAGCGACTCTCACGATGTCGTCGGTCCACCTAATGGTTAGACGCAACGTAGGCCACGTTGCGTCTTCCGGTTCGTGGTCACCATGATTAGAGAAGAGAACTTTTCTTCCCCATCGGTTATCAGTGCTACGAGCGTCGAGCGACGTGTGTCTTATATCTATTCTTACCTTATGTTCACTGAGTTTCCTCAGCAGCTCGTGGTAAGGAGCTCCTCTCGCTGCAGCCAATGATGGTGGTGGTAGACGGCCCTCCATGCAGTGCAGCCAGCGACGGAGGCAGCGTAACTCGTGAGCGGTGTCTGGTTAGCAAATTAAGTTTTTTTTTATGAATCTTCAGCAGTAATTGCCTGTATAGGTACTGATTACAAATGCTTACAGTTGCTATAATTTTTCATGAATTGAATAGTCTTTAGTGATATACAAACAGCTAGACCCAGCGGGTCTTAAAAGACCACTGCTAACTGCTTCAAGTGGCGGTTTTAGACCAGCTGAACTACTAACTGAAGGTCATACAAATGCGAGTTTCGTGCGGGATACGAACCCAAACAAATAATCAATCAACTCAAAAAATATCACACAAATAATCCAATCCATGACTTCAAATTCAGTTTTTATTTTGTACACTTATTCGTTCAACGCCATCTATGTATTGTTTGCTCTCACTACACTACTTGAAGTAAAAACGCCATCTAGTGTACATTGATAGCAAGCTATGTTGTTCTTAGTTTGATAAATTGTCCATAGATGGCGCTATTCCCAAACCGGTGCGTTTTTGTTATTTTTTTAAATCCCACGAATATCATTACTATTTGTTTTTTAATAAAGCTCTGCATATCCATGTGACTTTTCTATGGGTATATGAAACAAAAGGATACTAACCAACTGTGTCAGAACTGTCTCCCTCGCGATGCTGCTGCTCAGGACTAAGTAGCAGCCGGAGACCTTCCCACTTCACATTCAAATGTTCTATTCGCCACGTCACCTGAGAAAACAAAAGTAAAACTTTATTAGTGCACCAACAACACCAAAACAACTGATATTTCCACTATGTATGCAAAATTGGGGCAATAGTTCTCTATGAAGAACAGAGTCTATAGATCCTAGATATTTCATAGAATAGGCAGTATGCAGTAGCCAGATAGGTGTCGTGTCTGGTCGAATTACTGCCCTAGTTCATTTAACCCATACAACTTGTTCTAAATACTTCACACTATTTATTAACAACCCACAGATTTCAATCAACACAGTCTATTGCAGTCCAATATAGCATATAGATCTCTCTCAGGATAGCTGCATGTTGTGATAGGCGCTCGAGTCATTTGTTTCCTTCTATTGTGAGTAACGGAGCTTCGCAGTTTGTTCGCAAATGGCATGGTTTTAAAAATCAATTTTTAACTATTCAAATTCTGGCATTGGTTTTTCTCAGTTAAAATCATTTAGACGCTACAAGAAATGAGTTATTCCACATTAGGCATGCGCTGAAATGGCACCTGAGCTAATGGCACCTTAACTATTCCACATACGGCTCCTCACAATTTTTTTCTCAGGTGTCAGATGCTCAATTTGGAACATCTCCAAAAAATTGCATGCGTTTTGCATGCAATTTTGACTACAATAAGGACTATTAATGGACAATAAGATCAGTTGATCAACAAATCCCGCAATTTTTTTCAAACTTGCGAGTTCTTACAGCGTGTAAATTGGCCTCTATTGTCGCTTCGCGTGTAGTTCGTAGCCAATCAGTAAAAACTGGGACTGACTTGAAGCATGTAAACGACTTACTTCAGCACTGGCTTCAGGTATACGTTCAAGTATAGCGGTGGCCTGCTCGATGAACTTGGCGCGGCGCGGTTCTACTGACACCAACTCAGTCATACGACTCTGTAAAGAACACAAATGATAATAGATGTTTACATTATTGTTTGCGCCTTGCATATGGCCGATATGAGATTAATGAGCTAGCGTATAGCTTTAACTTGCGTTTTAAACGTAAATCATTGATCTTCAACATACAGTATAAAATACGGACTAGTGATGAGATTCCAGTCCCGCATTAGGGGCAATGCAAATTAGATTCGTTTAAAATTTTAAGCTCTTTTTCTCACTGAACTAGGGTCGAGAAAAGTTATAATAGGGTTCAGCCAAAGAGATTAGATAAAAAACGAGTAAGTAGTTGAGATTAACGCTTCGAAACCGATAAAACGGTTCTATACGGTTCTAGAGGTCGTTTATGTTGGCATTGGGCTCAATATGGAAGATTTTGAGTAGGCCTTCTAATTTCAATAAGGACTGCCACACTAAAATATGTTTGGATCCACCTGATTGGACATAAACCCCTTGCATTGTGCCAAATCAGTCCGAAATTAACATCAATGTCTCAAACCTTAAAAATCTTTGATTTAACAACTCACCATTCTCAATTTCCTGCTGGACAAATTCTCGGGACTAGAATAGATTTCCTCCTGCACGTGTGTGAGCCACTGACAGAGCTCGTTGAACTCCGACACCAGCTGGCTGAGGGACCACTGGCGATTGAAGCCGGAGGTAGGGTTGAGGAGGCGCGGGCAGCCCTGCATGGAGGAGCTGTGGAGGAGGAGCTCGCCGTTTGCTTCCTGGGGGGGAAAAAGATAAAATGGGTAAAAAGTTATTTATGGGTTGATAATTTTACAAGCTCTGCTTAGCTTGGGACTAGATGGCGTTGTGTGATAGTTGTGGAATATTATTATTATTATTTAGGAAAGCTCGATAAACCGTTAGTCCCGTTAGATCCTTGACAGTCGCTACGGGTAGTGATTAAACCAGCCCAGAGTGGTAGAGATTTTAGCTACAGGTCAAATTGAAACTTGACCCGACATAAATGGGATAATTGGGAACTACCATAAGGTGTTATGACTAGCCTTTTCCATTTGGGTCTGTGTAGGACCCACCAATATTATGTTGATGGTCTACAAGACAGTTTGGTACTGGGTAAGAAAGTACACTTACTTACGCAGAGTTACGCATAATTGGCAAACAAACTTTTGGGCTTCCCACTTCTCGGGACTAATGTGCGAGATTAGCAGCTTTTCTAGTCGTGAAAGGATCTTTGACACGTAAGTATATTGCCCTAATCATCATTGTGTCAGCCTATTGCAGTATTTTTGCTGGACATAGGCCTCCCCCAAGGAGAGCCATACCCCACAATCTCGAACTCTTTCAAGTCATCGGTCAATCATGCCGAGTGGCTGCCCACAATAGGATTCTTCTTCTACTTCAACCTTTAGTCACCCAATGCTGAGTGTAAGTCTCTTCCAAATCCTTCCACTTCTGGCGGTTTGTGTTATGGCTATCCGGTTTCTTCCGGCCACTTTAACTAGATCGTCTGTCCACCTAGTCGGTTGTCTCCCTACATTCCTCTTTCCCGTTCGTGGTCTCCACTCCCAACACTTTCCTGCCCCATCTTCCATCCAGTCTACGGCATATGTGGCCCGCCCACTCCCACTTTCTTCGTGCTATCACCCATCTCGTTCTTTTACGAATTTCGGTGTTTCTCACCCGGTCGTAGAGAGAGATGCCTAACATGGTTCTTTCTCTCTGAGTAACTTAAATGCTGTGGATAATATGCTTAGTGAGCGTCCAAGTTTCAGCACACTACGATTACCTACGCCCGATCTCCAAGAACTCAGATAAAAGTGCCTTACCCTGCAACTATCGATGATCTGGTTGTCCATGATATAGTCGTAGTGGTGCTGGAGCAGGGGCCACAGGTCGTCGCCGGCGCTGCCGCCGCTGGCTGCCGACCCCCAGCTGCGACGCCAAGCTTCGCGACATGGCTCCTTCCTGAAAGTAAAAGATTAGAATGTAATTAATTAATTAGATAATATTAATTCTTTTTCGTTGTAAGAGTGAGATTTTAGTGCAGATCCGCACAAGACATTTGTATCTTCAGGGTTTTGTTCTATGCTACTGATATTGCCATTAAAGTGACAGAATTCTAGTCGAATCGATATGACGAAAAAGTTCTTTTTAAATAACTTTTCCTTTTTAAAGTGGCAGTTAAAAGCTGGTCTGGGCTTCTATCAAGCCTACCACAGCACCAAGTTTCCCGCCTTCATCGGCATGGGCATCATCATCTGCCTAGCCTTTTCCAACTATGTTAGGGTCGTCTTCCAATCGAGCTAGATATAGCTAGACATTAGCCGTCGTACCACAAAAACTTTAAAACGTCTGTTGAACACTAATTGTCTAAAAAAATGTCAGATTATGACGTTGAAATAAGGTCCGTTTTGCAGTCACACTTTTTTTAGACAAGTGTTCAACAGATGTTTAAGTTTTTGTAGTAAGGCCATTTTCCACTTTGGAAGTTATTATTATGACGGGGTCCCCTTAGAGGGCCATCAAAGCTTGCCGGGGTCGCGAGACTAACGAGTAACCGTGGCCCCGGATCGTGAAGGGTTATTGAAGGACACCGTGGATTTCAGTCAGTACAAGTCTGACAGTCCCTGAGGCCCTTCGACGATTTTACCACGTAATAAATAGAAGCTATTATTGACTTTGGACACATGATCCAATTTAAAAGCTTACCTACTAATAGCCGCAAAGTGAGAGTCAGTAAGTTTCTTAAACGAAAACTTGTTTTAAACGGAGTTCAATGACAACAAGATCAACCCTACTTGTTTACGTTCACAGTACTATGAAACTGAACCTAGAGTAGTTACCTAGCTGTAGTAATTAATTCTTGTTAGGTCATGCGCAACAACATTCGAGCACTGGACTATAAAATAGCTTTGTTTGTAGCTATTCGATCTGTTGGAGTACATGGAGTATTTTGTATCGGAAATGTTGGTAGAGATAGATTAACATTTCATAGAAGAGGGTGGTAAGCAATTAAAGCATTATTTTTTCTGTCTCTGTCTTTTTTGTACTTTTATAGATATGTCGCAGAATCAACACAGAAGCACAATAATTTAGAATAACGCCATCTATTATCATGCTGCGGAATCAAAACGGAAACACAATTTGGAATCTCTATTGATTATTGTTAATTTAGAATAACGCCATCTATTATCGTTGGAGTGGAATCAAAACAGAAACTCAATTTAGAATCTCAATTGATTATTGTTAATTTAAAATAACGCCATCTATCTCTCATTGGAGTAACTATGAAGTTAGAATTGACAGACTACGCTTTGGAACGTCAAATTAGTGGTAATTTGGAGATGGTTAGCGTGGGGAGCAATGGCAACACCGAGCGAATAGTCGAGTCAAATGTCGATTCGGAAGTTTAATCAGCTATTCGACGTTGACAGGTAGTGACGTTGACAGATTTTGGCTAACCTGTGTGGGGTAGGCCACATGGGCGGTGACAGTTGAGTGAAGCGAACACTTTGAATCGGTCCGTCAAGCTGGGTAGACATCTTGGTTGCTCCGCCATGTTAAACTTCCCGCGTTCCTAGGTTTTTAATCGAGCGATATCTCGGACATCCTTGATTATTTTGTATTCAGTGTGTGTTAGCAAGTAATTAAAAGTGTTACGAAGACTTTGCGAGTGTTATTTCCGATATCCCAACCCCTCTGATAACGATTCTCCGTTAGATAGATTGGATAAAAACATTATAATTGCCGATTTTCCTGTTTTCACGATGAAGCAGTGAGGTAGCACTTGTTTCTCGAAACCCAGTTCCCTCTTTATTTAAAATCAATGAGCGTTTAGCCACCTTCCTATCCTACTGCCAAGCAACTTATAAATAGGAGCACAAGAATCTACTCGAGGGAAGAACTTAAAACTTGTTGCTTCAATACAATTTCAAAAATTATTACCAAAACGGTAAACCAAAAGCTTGTATATTACATTAAAAACATACCGACCTCTTTTTAGTTAGACTATGGTATGGCCGCTCGAGTTGCTCACAGCGGCCACCAGGCGGCGCGGGCGCGCTCCTCAGCGATGACAACGAGAAGCTACTCTTCATTGAAGAGTGTTCGAAACCTGGAAAATATAACATGACAATATTAGAATGTTTTCAATTTTGCTATATTTGGAGGATCATGGAAGCATTCAGATATTTTTTTTATTATCATCATCGTCAGCCTATAATGTTCCCACTGCTGGGACACAGACCTCCTTTGCGTGAGAGGGAGTGGGCCATAATCCACCACGCGGGCCCAGTGCGGATTGGTAGATGTCACATGTCTTCGAAATTTTGGTTCTAGGACATGCCGGTTTCCTCACGATGTTTTCTTTCACCGTTTTGAGAGCAGTGGTGATGAAATAAATTACACAAAGTAATGCGCCTGGCGGGGTTCGAACCCACGACCTACAACTCGTAAGTCGGGACCAATACCACTGGGCCACCACTGCTCTTTTTATTATAGATAAGTAGAGTATTTTCTTGGGAAAATTAAAGCTAGGTATTTGTTACTAGCTGTTCCTTATCATTTCACTCCTGCTGTTCGGCTCCTTTTGATCGTAGCGTGATGATATATAAGCCCATAGCCTTCCTCGATAAATTGACTTTTTGAATACGAAACAGTAGTTTCTGATATTAGAGCTTTGAGATTCTTCAGTATTTCTCTATTTTAATTATGGAAGCCACATACGTTGCATCGATACCTTCATAAATATGCATTAAGGAATAAAATACATAAATGTAAGCTACTTACTTGTAGACATCTTGTTCGTTTTATCTCAGGGAACTTCTAATAAAATCAATTTACTGATAAATCAACATTAGATCCCCGAGTCGTTTGTACTGTTTCATCAATCCTTAATCTTTGTACTTCAATACGATCTTCAACCGTATTGTCTAAGTGATAAAGTCTAAAATTGCTTCGTTTAAATAGTGCTATGGCGACTAGATTCGTTTTTCTAAAGTTAATAAGTACAATAAATATTGTTGGATCATGTAATCTTGAGGGACTCATGAATTTGAAGGTTGCTTGGTTTGGTTATTCTTTCGGTGGTCACATTTTGGTCGGCGGTTCTCTTTTCTTTTGGCGCGCTGATCTTTGCTGGTCGATCCTGGAAATAAAGTAAAAAAAAACATCTTTAATAATAATTATTTAAAATTAAAACAAAAAAAAAACTTAGAATAAACTACTTTAATAGACAAAGCCTGGGGATAGTGGAAAATGGAAGAAAAAAACCGTGTTGCACGTCTCCAAGTTGAAGATGATGATGATGATGGTGCTGAAAGTACAAAGCCAGGCCATGTCAAAAGCCTGTAGAGTTCTTAAAAGCAGCTGAATTGATTTTTACACCAGAAGTGGATGCCTTCTCAAACGGATTAAAAAAATGGGTACACAAATAGATCCCGAAAAGTAGAGCATGTTTTCTTCCAACAATTAACTAGTATGATGTACGTTTCTCGGCAACAGCAGTACTATAAAACGTTAAAGTTTCAAGTCTTAATTGACTTGGGACTGCGAGGTATATTCACATAGTTCAACTACTGAAAGGCATAATCAGTTTTTTTCAGACCCAGAGTGGGTTGATACCGAACAGAGGCTATATGCTCCCGGTTCCACAAAAACCTTGAGAGAACCGAGAAATACAAGTACTTTCCGATTTTTTTAAGATGCAAGGTGGTAGAAGCATCGATCACGTAACGCAAAAACAGGATACGTAAAAGGAATTTAACAGTTCAATTAATCACTAAGGCTTTCACCGGACACGTCAAGATTTGATTCGTGGTACAAAGGAAACAGATATGATCGGATTGAGTACTGACACAACTACGTAACATGTTCCAATTAGGAATTCTACAAATTGCAGTTACGATAAATGTCAGCATATCTCATGAGAACTTTATTTCACTTGTGTCATGCCTAACTATTGCATATTGACAGTAAAATAAACAGTTAGAGTAGACTAGACTAATGGGCTTTTTTTTCGAAAGGCAGAGAGGCCAAATTCGACTGCTTGAAACCTCGGTATTCCTTAGTACATCTGCGTCAGGAAGCAGCGGGATCTTATGCGACTACCGCTGCCCCAGACTGGTGCTCGCCGGCTCCGCCTGCAGGCCCTAACGCATCCTTCTGCTTAGGTTAGGGGCCGCAGGCTTAATGACTTAATGACGTCTTCTTCCATTAAAATGATGGAAAAATAAAATATGTATAGAAACGACAAGCTGACGAAAAAACTTAATGAAACCCTGATAAAGTAGTTGCTGAAAAAAAACTAAACAATCCGAAAGAAATGTCCTCAAATATTGATAAACGTTACTACCAGCATACTATATGGCTTGAAGATAAGGGGTTAAGAATAATTAAGATAACACCAATAAATTGAGGAAACCACTCAAAGATGATAGAATACATCCGTTGAAGTAGGAATTAAACAAGCTTTCTTCCTTACCACCTTTCCAAGTTTCTTGGTAATTATTTTCGGCCAACTATTACCCACACTTAGTTGTAACACACGAGTGTTCCTGCGAATGCAATAGTTACCGCACTGAATAACCTAACCGCCTGGTCCTGTAGCTTGGAAAAATAGATACCTTAGCAGTTTTAAGTTTTAGACTAGGACCATTTTATTCCACTGAACCATTTGCTTCCAATATGAGCATTTTAATGCAATGCGTTTGTACTGAATTCGAGGAATAACGCTCCAAAGTGTCCATAGGCATTTGAATGTGTGTTTGAACGGTGTTTTGCGATGTTTTCGACCAGATAGCCATATCTCAGATTCTTTTCATAGATCAAACACATCTCCATAATCCACAGCCTGATTTAACTGCTTGGCACATCCTCTTTTGCTGTGCCAATCCCCACGTTTTTGTACCAGTCTCATCCAGGCCTTTCCGCAGCCCAACACTCCCGTTCTACATTCTCCAAATCACTAACCAAATTACATCTTACACAAAAACTATGTTAATCCCCGCCTCACCATCCAGGGCCGTAAAGTTACGCATACGCATCCAATTTGCGATCTCCGATGAGTAATCTTACATCACGAGCAATACGGAAGGTAATTTACTTAAAACTTGTATGTTATGAAAGGTTTTAATTAACTTACGCACTGACAATTGGTGCTACCATGTCTGTTTTTGTTATTGGGTGTAACCGTGAAATTGGCTTTGCAAATGTAATCTTTATTGCCGAATGTCTAACGTGTTTGTGGATTGAGTTGTTAAATCGATTTGACTGTTAGGAAATTTTAATTCACGAACTTGTGAATTTTATACTGTGTTTCGCACTTTGCCAGATTTAATAAACTTCTAGCTACTATTGGCTGCCTAGTTCTTTGAGCAATCCTATAAGCAAGAAGTAGTTTACAGAATTGCACCAAATCGATCTTTTAACAGGAATCGATATTGTGATGAATATAATCAATCCACCGATTAAGTATACATATCGCGTAAGTAAAAGCCGAAAAGTCTTAAAATATTGAACTGTGTTGAACTATGTGTGGGAAACTTTACAAACTTTTATTGAGGATTTTTCCAAAATAAAAGAATATTTGAATGAACATATTCGTCAAAAACGGGAAACACCCCCAAAGTAAAGTAAGCAATGACTTTCTCACATCTCAAGAAAACATTGTCAAGTTGACAAGTCCACAAAACTTTCAAAACAAACTCCTTAATATTAACCGTCCCATTCAGAACCAACACAACATTCTAAACAAACAGACGAACTCAAAAACGAAAGTGAAAACACGAAACTGTATACCGGTAGCGCTCAATATAAACAACTTAGTACACGAAAAAAAACAACCAAGTCGTCCATGTCTTAAGCCGAGCCCTTATCACATAACACAGCCTAAATACTTTCTCCAAACGATCGATTGTTTTCACTGTACGTCACCAAGGGCGACCGAGAACAGCACGATTGGAAAGTCGCAATTTTCCTTGACAATTTCACACCAATTTGCGGATTTACACGACAAATCGCTGCGACACGCGCCCGCTGGCTAGTTAGCTCTTGTTCTAAAACGGTTGTAGACATTTTTGGGATTGTTGGGCGGTTCCGTATTTAGCTGACAGGGTTAGGAGACAGCCGGTAAGGATCAGGTTTAATAGACGACGCAAAAGGCCTTAAGAAATGTGGGAATTTACTAGAAATGTTGACAAGCTTTTACTCAAGCACACAATAAATAGGGCTGCACAAAACATAGTTAAGAAAGACAAGGAAGATAATGACGACACATCCAATAATTCGATACAAGTTGATTTCAAATTTTCTACGGAAATAGACGTTAACACACTCATAAATCACTATTAACATTATCATGCAAATAAGCTATTGCACAACAGCTACATCGTTCAGCAATATAAACGGTGACAATGAACTTGAACTCAAATAGCTGTTAGGTAAGCCTAACAGCTTCACTGGCATCAAATATTTGAATACCAATTTATTACCGGATGTCTGTTAAAACAACGCAAATAACTATAGAACAGAATTTACAACTTCTATTTATATACAACCACTTAAAAAGTTTATTAACAATACACCGACTGTTAATGAAAAAGAATATTTGTCCAAAACTTTTTCCAATACTGTAAGTAAACACAGCATTTACTTTCTACCGCTAACCTATAAACCCCGTACTATGGGTCAAACTGACCTCCACAATATACAACAATTTGATCCGTCTACTGTGCTAACGGTAAACGCATTATAGCTTAAATTTATGGCTCAAAGATAATACCCGGAGCTGCCTCAAGTACTGCGAATATTAATTTTGTTGAATTTGCTGTGTTTCTATCGACAACCACTATAATACAATGTTTAGTGTCTTAGATACTGAATACTGCTGTTCTCAGTAAATAGATTTTGGATTAGTTGACAGTATAAATACTGTCTGTGGAAGTCTATTTCTAATTAAAGAGTAAACCCATATTGGTCTAGTTTTATTTATTACAGATTCATCGAAACAGCATGATGTGTAAGATTTAACTAGAATCTTCACTCGTACAATAATTGTAAATCGAAATTGAATTCCTGAGAAATCTAGCAACGAAAATGAAAATGTAGGAGATGACAAAACAAGACAAAGAAAGAAATAAGGCTTTAAAGTGTAAGAAGACAAAGCTAATAAGACAATAATAAGACAGGTTATCTTTCTCCTCCAAAGAAACGATAAGACATAATAACTGGCTTGACCCTTACAACCTAACGTAAGTCTAGACAATCTACAGATAGCATTGTTCTTACTTTCAAAGTATCAACATTCTTCCCCAACAGATGTCAGATCTAAAGAAAAGAGTCTGCTCATTACCCTCAAAGGTCAGGAAAGGGAAATGGTTGGAGCTAACATAATAGTACCACGTGATAGGTCAACTAATTAGATGCTCTTTGACATCTGAAGAAAGATTGTATCTGGAAGATGAGCAGAATCTGACTTAGGATTAATAAAAGTGACGTTTGACCTATTGTGACCTAAAACAAATTAGAAACTATTTAGTTTTTTGATGATGAAATTCTAAATGCAGATTCAAGAGATGGGAAATAAAATTAGCAGAAAGGTGCTTTCAAAGCTATTGAAATTAAGAATAGAGTTTATTATTCAGTAGCAGTAATGGTGTTGGATGATCCTGCCTAGGAAACAGGAAAAAAGTTTTAAAGCATTTGATACGCTAAATATTTGCGGTATCGAACAGAGCGTATATGGACACGTTTTGCATCAGAATTTTGCCGACGATAACTTCACAATGGTAGCGATTGCTAAAGAAAAGAGGCGACGCAAAGAATATGACTTCCGCGAAAACAGTGGCGCCATTGTTGCTCCTTGGGTGGTCCACTCCCAGCCTCAGACCATATAAACTTTGCACACACTTTCAAGTAATCAACGTTACACGAATTTCTAATGGTTATTATGATTAACAAGCGGGTAAAAGTAAAGATGCGTTCTGACAGATTAAAGATGAATGAGTTATTTAATTTAAACGAAACGAAAGTAAATAAGTATTATGTTATCACGATCGCAACGTGCGAAACATATTCTAATTTCTTAAACAATGTGGAAAAAAAACGAAGAAATGTAGGCTTTACTTTCCCTTAGAGAAGTTAATAGAGTATAGATTGAAACGGAACTTATTTTTAACTAGCTGGCCCGCGTAGATTCGTCTTTGTCCCACGGGATCTTACAACCCAGATAAAAAGTATCCTCTTATGTCTAAAACAAGACATTTTCCATGTTTATTATTTGTTTTGAGTTTCTAATATTTCGGTAGTTTTGCAAGCACCAAAGGTCACCTTTGAACTAAAGTTTTAAATTCTTGTGTTAATGTTAGTGACCATGTCAGTTTCAAAAGTATATGAGTTAATCTAGGTTATACAGTACATATACATTTGCAAATCCAAATCCATTCAGTAATTTAAAGAATAATGAACATCTATCCATCCTCACAAACTTTCGCATTTCATAATAGTAGCAAGATAAAAAAGTCTTGATAGGAAATTGTTTTCTCAATGAAAGTATGAAGAATTTTTTTCATTGACTGATGAAGAAGACATAACGAGGTGTGTAGTTCGGAATAAAAAGGTGGTTCATAATGTTAGACGTATCAATCATCGTTACCTGACGGAACATAGTGAATGAAATTGAAATAAATTCTTGTTGATGTAATGAATGCCTCGGGCAGGTGGATTCTCTTTTTTAAAGGTTAGAAGTATCATTAATTATTATAAGAGTATTTGGAGATATGATATTTACACTTGTTCATACAGTTTTCATGATAAAACTATAAAACTGAAACGATTCCTAAACGATAGACAAAGTTTACCAGAAGTGGTTTGTAAAAAGTTGATAGATCAGGAGGTACTGGAAAGTTTCCGTCCGAACTGGAAGGTGGACACCGTCCAGGAATGGGACGAAGACGGCAAAATAATAAAGACGCGGCTAAGAAAGAACGAGGTCTATCTGAGAAAATAATTGATATCGATCGATGGAATATTAAAGGAATGGATCCTAAACAATTAGAAAGAAGGCAGGAGAGGATGGTCTTGTGTGTCGCTAAACCGGCGAAAGGTGGGAGTAGGAACGTTTTCAAATGGAGACCGCGCGTAGTAAATGTAGCGTGTGTCATTCCCCAGCAAGATGGACTGATGACCTGAAGGTGTAAGGATGGCTGGATGAAAAAAGTGGGAGATCGTGCGCTGTGGACTGCAATAGGCTGAAATGATGAGGGGGATGACGTTAGATACCGGATAAGACGGTAAAAAGAATATCACAATAAAACAAAGAAACAACAGAAATACATTTATTATCATTCTCACAAAAATCCTAACTACTTTCCTCACACAAATGATTACTAGATAAACATTCAAACCACATCTATCATTGTAACAATGCTTTGTTTAATTTTGTTCTCTCTATCTAAGCGAGCAATCAAGTACCACACTTAATTATAAAATGTTTACTTAAATGTAAAATGTTGGTGTAAGTTCTGATACGTCATGTCGGGTTAATGATGGTGATTATTAGATTCTGGCAGACAATGGAGCGTGATTTTATAAAGAGTGTTTTGTTCACCGTGGCCTCTGGTGTTACTTTGTGGTTCAAGTTATGTGGCAAGAGAGGTTCATTTTTTTTAAATCCTTTTATTGTTTAGGGATCAAGGGTTGCGACTAACGATCCGCTGATGGGTGCTTTCCCGCCAAGAATAGATGTGCTATGCTACGTTGAAATAGATGCGTTTCATATGCAACAATCCTATTCCTTGGTACGCATAGCACTATTGGAATTGGGTTAATTGGTAAATTAAGCTACGTTTTGTCAAACTATGGCTGCTATGGATGGTGGCGAGTAGTAGGCTTGTCCATACATCGCATATATCGAGCTGCGCATCTTTATAGCACATATTACTCGCACCGCTACATAGCTTAGCATCTGTGTAAACGGCCACATAGTTTAATAGCTGAGCACAGCTGCATAGCACATCTTGTATAAAAGAGCACCCTAACACCAGCTTATCTCGGTAACTTGAAATCAGAATTGACCATCATGTTCAAGTAGGTACATACATACATATCTCCTTTCAGAATAAATCAGAAGTAATATGTAGTTAACATGAGTGTATTCTAAATGGGAAATTAGGTACTTCACTACTCAGCAAAAAGTAATCCATTGATTGATTTGATCACCACTTTTTATCGGACGGATCTACAACCTTATCGCTATCGCTTCAGCTCCTAACTTCGACGCCATTTTACTTAAAGGTTATCAGATCACCATAGTATTACGGTGTTACTTTCATCCAATGCCACAGATAAGCTAATGAGGAACTTGTTCGATAAAAGTGTTTTGGCAAAAACTCGCGCCGACAATAGTGTTGTACCTACTGACCGGAGAAAGGGATGTGAACGCTTATCGATATGAAGTGAAAATCGCCTAAATTATAATGAGAGAATATGTATCGATAATTATTTGGATGTAAATTGAATTGGATGAGATATTAATCAGTTTAATAGCGGTATGGTAAACAATAGAATTAATAGAAATCTATAAGAAACTATATGCTATAGATATTGCTAGTTATTTTTACTAAGCTAGCTAAATTACCATTTCTCGTTGAAGACTTTGTTTCTTTTAACAATAAACTATAGGCAATCTGTACTATAGGCTCTATTTTCTAATTAGTTTCCCAATCATCGGGCAAGTTGGAGTTTGTAAGTCACAGTAAAAAGTAACAATTATTATTTTCGAAAGGTTTCTTTATTTATGTTTACATTAATGGAGAAAAGGGAATAGTTCTTCTATTTTTATAACAAAATAAGGAAGCAAATATCTTTGATAATAGAAAACGTACTGCAATATGTTTCTCATCACCTTCTCATAGATAAACGTCAAAAATAATCTTTCAAGATGAAAATAGGGATCATAATTTGGGTCAGCTGTTGACATCGGGTAAATAAGGAAGTTGAGACGATGATGCATCTGTCAGAACACTCATGAATGATAAATGGCAGGCGAGATTTTGGAGACAAAAATATTTTACTTAAAAAAACTAAGTCAATATTGCTAAATTTGTAAAGATAAGTTATCAAGGATACGTCGTCTATATTATTTGTAAAAAAATATATATTGTAGCCGATTTTAATTGTTAAGGGTTAGCTGTTAATAGTTAAGGAGTTCCGTACCATTACATATCTATGTTCTATAAAGACCGCAAAAAAAAAAAATTACGTCCTGTTCTGGTGTGTGGGATAGGCCCTTTAAGGTCAAACAAGTCAACATTTTTTCCATAGAAACTTCGTTGGGGTTTTACTCCACTATTTGACAAGGTACATCCCAAATTAAACATGGTATCGTTTTGTCTCATTATTAATTTTGTCTGTACGGAAGCAGAATTGTAAAATATGAAGCTATTAAAAAGTTACGAGCTTCTAAAGATTCGTTTTTTTGCTAATTTTAACACAACTTTAGGTGTAAATTAGAAGCTAAAGAAGCATCAAATTTCCAAAACGAAGTCCGTACCGACACAGCAAATTTATCGAAGAATTTAATTTTTATTTGAAATTAATTGGTGCAGTGGATTTTTCATAAAACCCCTTGTTCCAAAGGCTTTTTCGTATTTTTTTACGCGCGCCTTTTACTCTGAATGATCGTGCATCTCACTGAATAATGTTTTCCCCTGTTTTCTCCACGGGGGGATGACGCTCGCGCACACTTGTACAATATGGCTCGATTTCCGGTGAAATATCATGGTTTTTGACCATGCCTGCCAGTGAGTTCGAGCTCGCGACTAGCGCCGCCTTAAATACTTATTTTATTGTTTTATTTTGTATTGTTTGTTGTTATAACGGCAAAAGAAAAACATCATCGTCTAATTATAACGATTCATGAGATACAAACGGACAAACAGACAGACAGACGTACAACGGAGTCTTAGTAACATCGTTCCATTTTACCCTTTGGGTACAGAAACCTAAAAAGAATATTGTCAAAAAAGTTTCATATCCATGATAACAACATCTTATCAAAAACTTACTTCTTTCTTTAATAAATCCAACAAAAATCAAAATAAAAAAAAACTGTTACCGTAACAACAAAAAGCAATTCATTCTCAAATCCAGTTCCCGTTGAATGGGCTCCCTATAAGGACAGAGCAAATAAAAAGCGACGCACGCGCAGCCTCGCTAGGACAGCGACCACACGGTCAAGATATGCGTCGAGAGTTATTTGTTTTACGGAGGAATAATACGTTGCCAGTATTGTGGAATATGTTAAAAGGATTGTATTATTGTAGAGGATTTTATATTGACTAAGGTTTTGGTAAAGTTCAATATTTGCACAGAGTTCACTTTGATGTAGGTAAATGCTGCAGCCTGCAGGACTTACCATCAAATTTTTTTTTTTTAAATGCCCTCTTTGCTGACTTCTCAAAGGTATAATGAATGGCTTTAAAATATGCTATGATATGTTACATTACATACGTATGATGCATGGAAGTCATGTTCTTTCGAAAGCACGTAGGAATCCCATCTTATCCCATCCAAGTCATAACATGCAGTTGCCGACTAGTTCTTTCTCTTTGAGGTAGACGAACTAGGTCCTGTGAAATTGCCGTAGAAAAATTAACTGGAAAATGGTACTACTATGTTAATTCATCTATCGATGAAGATATAAGACTACACTGTCTTTTGTATCGACGTTTTGTCTGCTAGAGAATTGATTGTTTTTTTGTTATTTTTGAAACTCATTTAGCGTTACTAATTAGGTCTTGGGTGCATTCTGGCTAGTGTAGTCTTATAAATCTTGAGTAGACACTGGCACTGGTAATATTTTGGACATAATACAGCATGTAATTCCAAATGCGCAAACCCTCTCGTGTGGTAAGTGGTAACTCAGCCCAAGTTACTCAACATTTTTTGTTCCAAGACTTTTGGAATTTCGCAAAAAAAAAAGATTTTTCACACAGATGGGCCCGATAAATTTCTCATTTTGTATGAAAAACCATTTTTTTTTGACGAATTCCAAAAGTCATAGAACAAAAGTTGTTCAGTTACATTGGCTGAGTTACCCCACGAAAGGTTTGCGCATTTAGAATTACACGAATTACGTTGTAAATGTCCAAAATATTACCAGTGCCAGTGTCTACTCAAGATTTATAAGACTACACTAGCCAGAATGCACCCAAGACCTAATTAGTAACGCTAAGCTTCAAAAATAATAAAAATCAATAGAGTCTCAAGCAGACAAAACGTCGATACAAAAGACAGTGTAACTCCTTAAAACTTCCGACAAGCACCTATTTCGTGTTGAGCTATCATAAAACACCAGATAATAATCGAGAATGTTCTCCTTGCCGCCCGATAATGGGGACTACTCGAACCTAAGGCTTATGCCCCACCGTAAACGATTAGCGAGTAATGAGCAACCAGTGTATAAGGCTACGGGAGGTCGCTGATACCGTATGGACCATAGACCATACAGTCAGTCGGTGGTATATGGTACCAACAGAGACTCTCCCAGCTAGCTATTTATCAAGCAAGTGCCATTGAGCGAGTCAGTTTAATAGCTACTGTCTGGGTCGCAAACAAGATTCGTCATTTGATAGAATCATTGACTTGTGTATTTGCTTACAACATCATCATCATCATCATCAGCTTCCTTTCCTTATCCCAGTTTACTTGGGGCGCAATACATTTTCTTCTTCCGTTCTCCCATATCTGATGTCACATCATTTTTATCATTCGTCGTATCATTTACTTATTTTTATTCTTTATCATTCCTCACACAATCCATCTTTTAATTGGCCTTCCTTTCCCTGTCCATCCGTATATTCATACCCCTCACTCTCTGTAGTCATATGAGTGTCATCCCTCCTCATCACAACTTCTTTCCCTATTCCTAAGTTCTTTGAGCGAGAAACTACTTGATAGCTTAGAGCGAGGCCACATCAAAACGTTGCGGCGTCGTCGCATCGTTAAAATCTCTGACGCCACACAACGAAATTGTATTACGTCGACGTTTTTGCGATACGATGCCGCATCGCAGTGTTGTGGCTTCGCCCTTTCCGCTCTCTAGTCTGGCGGTAGGACACGTTCCGAACTCCGGCGCATCGGATCGTATCACAATGGTGTAATCTAACAGATCAAAGGAGTTGCCAGGATGTTGGGCCTTATACAGGAGGTCCTAGTTTGGGCATTATGATTAAAGTTGGGTAGATAAAGGCGGCTTTGTCGCTAAGTTTTGGTAGGTATGTAGAAAATGTAAGGATGATTTATTATGATTTAGGTGGTGGTGTAAAATATTGTAGGGGTCAGCCACGAACTTTGGTAAGTATGGGGAAGTTCTTTTAACTTTAGCTAAGATCTAGACACGCGGGAGCGTGTCAAGCCAAGTTCAGGCGCTAATATTTAGCAGAAAAAGAATATAGTCTAGTGACCATAGACCTAAAGTTGCATGCTGACTGAAAAGATATTTTTCAAATTAAAACACAGTGTCTTCAAATCCGTGTTTGATATAGATTCATTACTATCTACCGAACATTTTCCCAATAAAATTGGAATCACCATTTTGATTATTTTTCATAAAAATGTGTTCTAAACACTTCTAAGACATAAAAATAGCATAAAAAAATTATCTAGACAGGTAGGTGCTCGAAACTCCTCGTGCAGAACAAAACATTAGAAGTATATATCTAAACTTTCTTCTAAGCGAAGTGTACCAACAAATACGGCAAATCGATTTAGATGCTCATCTAGATAAGTACAGGACCAACATTACGGCAAGAATGTCTAATTGATAATTTATAGCTTTAACGGGAAAGCTTTATTACAACAATTTACTAACTACCAGTTAAGATTAAGTTTATGGGTTATGTGAGTTAAAGTGATTTAAATTTCGAATCGATTCATAATGAGGTGATTCGAAAGAGAACGAATGTGATCAACTTTTCGTTTTCTTTAGTGTGGTAAAATCATCAAATGAGTCCTCCCACCCAGGGCAGGATAGACTGTCAGACTTGTACTGACTAAAATCCACGGTGTCCTTCAATAACCCTTTACGTTCCGGAGTCACTGTAGCTCGTTAGTCGATACGACGTCGACCCGGGCATGGTCCATGATCACGATCAGACAGCGAGTCGCCTAATGTGATCAACTTAGTTCACAGAAAAAGCAAGCTGAAGTGGCAATGGGCGCCACACTAGTCGTAGAAACGATAAACGTTGGAGTACCTAGACGTTTTCTCGAGTGGAGTCCACAAGATGGCAAACGTAACGGCAAAAGTCGGTGAGACGCACACAAACGATGTTCCAGCGTATCCACTCGTTTAGTCCTTACAGGAAACGGCATTTGCCGTCGACCGTAAGAACAAGATAGCAAACTTTTTGTTTCACCCAAAACCAAGTTTCATCTTTCTCTTTTCATTTCATCTCATCCATCAATGATAATCAGGTATATCCTCTTAAGACTTATCCACAGATCATACAATTTCATCTTTGGAGCGAATCCAGTAAAATTAAACCCCATCCTTCAATCTTAATCGATAAATTCCTCTCCGTAAAGGTTATAAGGTGAACAGAAATTTAATACTGGCCAGCTCTAGTCTTGTCGCAGTTTAACACTGAGAAAAACCTTATACTCAAGAGAATAAAGGTCATTTTACAACAAAAACCTAAATAGAAAAACAAAAGAATAGTAACTGGCTAGCTAGAAACATCCTGTATCAACAACGCAATCAACGCACCTTCAGAAACACTTGTACACCAAGACGAATCCTGGCCGGCGATGGCCCAAAAAAGTAAAAAAATAATATCATAGAAAGGAATGCAATGACTCGCTCTGCTTCTAATCTGAGCGCACCGAGACTAAAATTTTGAAATTGGAATTGCCGCGTTACAGAAGTTCGATTTTTGAAAAAAGAACTATATTTAGATTTCTTTTTCTTTTCTTGCAACACAACAACTCAAATTAAATCCAGAGCAGTTGGTATAAAAAAAAAAAAACACTATATTTGATAGAGAAAAAATTAATTCTCAATCAAATTATAACTTCTAATATTGGACATAAATAAGCTTCATGCTTTCAAATCCAATAAGATTTGTTAATCAAGTGCTCATGATGCAAATTTGCAATTATAAGCTTGAATTGACATCGTGCCCTCGCATATTAATCGGTCTTTGGTAATCAGGATTAACACATAAGACTAGACTTCCTAGTCAGTATGCTACAAATACAGGTCATAAGAATTAGAATAACTTTGAAAAAAACTTTGATTTTTCCTGTATGTAAAGAAAAATTATTAAAAAAACTAAATTGCTCAATACGTTATATTTTTCGAAATTTGAATCCGTGAGGAACCAAATTTTTATTATTATAAGCCTTTCCAAAAATCGCACGTTATGCAATAATTCCGATACAGGTATTACACAAAAATCAAGTACATACTCGTAATACGCCATTACACTTTGTTAATTGTGTTTACAGCGCTAAAAATAAATTCACTATTAAAAAAACATTGCGTAATTAAAATCGGAACAAAAAACTGTTGTCATTCCGGAACGATTCAATATTTGAATTTGAACGCAGAACTTCACAGTACGCAATAATTTATTTGACAATTCGCGGTGACACTGAGTACGCGCCACAACTGAAGTCCTTTTGACGCGGCACTAGTGTCTATGTCATAACATCAAATTGCATTAAAAAAAATTACTACTACGAATTTTCCGCAATTTTCAGTCGTGGCGCGAACTATACTTGTTTTTTACAAGTGACGAGGCACAGATGCCTGAAATAATTGTGTTGTGCTCTTTCGTAAATAGTCTATGAAAATTGTACTCGTATAACAAAAGCGTAAATTCTTCATTGCCTACTGAGGAATGCAAACGTTACTTGAAGTCATGCTCATGACGACCAAGGCAGTCTTAATCTGTCAGTAACCATAGACAAATTAACCGTAATAGCCGCACCAATTAATAATGTTTGTCAATTTGTAAACATTCTCTTAATTAAAAAGAACTCCTCTAAAAACTAGCCAGAAAGAAACGCCCACTTATATATATCAATAAGAGCAAGCCTAATAAGAACATTGCCAATCAATCTAGTTAGTACACACATCAAAAGTGTCTAGGGATCAAGCATTTTTATGCGGATTTCTTGAGATTGAGATGTGGCTTTGTAATAAATTTATGATTTTATAAATTTATATGGATCCTTTTTGGTGCATTTCATAATTTGAATCAGGAACTGTAAATCAAATTCGAGTAAAAGATGAAAATCAGCTGTCAATATTTTCCCTTTAAAAACATACAACGCATTGAAGACATTATTAGTGCTACTGTTTCCCTACTACTGATTAAAACCAACGTTATTATGGAGCGGCGACGTCATTTAAGCAGGGAAGAAATGCTCAGAGCCGTGGGAATGATAGAAGCTGGTTCCCGGCAACGTACTGTGGCTTTAGCTCTGAATACAAGTCAGAGTGTTATCAGTCGACTTTGGACACGTTACCGAAGCACTGGTACCGTGGCTGAGCGCCATGGAGGACGGTATCGCTGCACCACACGGAGACAAGACCGATACATTCAAATCTTAACTCGAAGAGCTCCAACAATAACCGCCATGATGTTAGCCGTGAGGCTTCATCACTCTTCAGGGAACTTAATTAGCGACCAAACAGTCAGAAACCGCTTGCATGAAGTGAACCTTCATTCCCGAAGACCGCTACGGGTACCACCTATAGCAATGCACAATCGTAGGATTCGATATCAATGGGCTCTTGAACACAGAAATTGGGCAGAAGAACAATGGCGTTTCGTGTGCTTTTCTGATGAGTCTCGTTTTGGTATGAGACCGGATACAAGACGTATACGACACTGGAGAACCCCTGGACGCCAACAGCGATTAAAATCCTGCCAGGAAGTCCATCCTTATAGTGGTGGAACCATCATGGTATGGGCGGGTATTTGGATCGGCGGAAGAACTGAGTTGATTTGGATCAGAGGCAACCTCAACGCTCAAATTTATGCTGAGACGATTGTATCAGACGTCATCGTTCCTCTACAAGTGCAAATCGGTCCCTTATTTCAGTTAATGCATGATAATGCACGACCGCACACCGCAAGAGTTGTAAGACAGACTCTCGCCGCAGCTAACATCAATGTCCTGCCCTGGCCTGCTCAGTCGCCAGACTTGAACCCGATTGAGCATGCATGGGATATGCTACAGAGAAGAGCTCTGCCGAATATGGAGGGTATCCAGTCGCAAGAAGACCTTTTTTTGTTGTTGCAACGAACATGGGCGGCCATTCCACAGCGTGATTTGGATGAACTCATTTTGAGTATGCCAAACCGATGTTCTTGTGTTGTTAGTGTTCGCGGTAGAAACACGGATTATTAATTGTTTAAGTTACCCAATAAAATTTTAAAGAAAACTGTTATTTCAGTCTTTTTTTCGAACTTTAATGTTAGTGGTTCAAATGTCAAAAATCCCTTTATTAGGAAAATGGCAAATTTCTTTATGAATGCAAAGGTGACTTGGTTTATCGTTACTGTGACAAACGATAACACTTTATTTGATGAATCCTTAAAGAACATTTTAATTAATATCAATCAGGAGAAAAGTTATTGCAAAAATATATGTTGATCCCTAGACACTTTTGATGTGTGTAGTTACGAAAACAATCAGTCAAAATCATTAAGTCAAAGTGACTTTCACCAACCATAGCCTACCATAATCGCCTATTATGACCATCTACAGTACAATCGATTACTAAAATCTTAGGCCGGACATACACAGACTGCTTAAAGCAGTCAATATCGACTCCCTCAAGCTTCGAATGCTCGAGTATTCCAAGTATGCCTGGGGACTGCTTGACTGCGCTGAGCGAAGCAAAGGGACCGGAAGCAATTTGACTTCTCGAGCAGTCGATACTGATGACGTTTTCAAGCAGTCAGTGTATTGCCGGCCTTAGGTACTGGCAATAAAGAAGGCACATCAAATCACTTCTATACTAGCCGAATATCTTTTTCCGAACATCATCATCTGCCTATCCTATTCCCACTTACATTGGGGTCGACGCAAGACGTTTTGTTCTTTCATTTTCCCCTATCAAATGTGACGGTACGTCATCGTAATTTTCGCGGGACTGTTTTAAAAAGGCAACAGCTCTGGAACGCTAATATTATAATGGTGAAGGACCTGGGTGGTTTAAAATCAATAACAATCTGAATTCCTTTTCTAAATCCAACGACGGGCGGCGAAGGACTCATTTCATGATTTTACATAAAAAATAAAAGTGATTCTATTTTTCTTTGATCTTTTTCCAAGCGTTAATATGCCGGGCACGCCGCAATTGCGGCGGTAAGACCCCTCTTTGAGGAGTGGCTGGAGAGACGTCACGGCGTCCTGACCTATCGGATGACGCAGGTCCTCACCGGACACGGAAGTTTCGGGAGGTACCTGTGCCTGATAGGGAAGGAGGAAACGCCCGGGTGCCACCACTGCGAAGATCGCCCGGAGGACACAGTAGAGCATACGGTGCAGGACTGCACAGCTTGGGCGGTGCACCGACGTGTCCTCACGGCGGCGATAGGCGGAGACCTCTCGCGCCCGGCATTGGTTGCGGCCATGCTGCGGGGCGAGACGGAGTGGGAAGCGGTCTGCTCCTTCTGCGAGGCAGTAATGCTCGTGAAGGAGGAGGCGGGCCGCGAGCGAGAGAGGACAGCGTCCTCCCTCCGCCCCAACCGCAGTGGTAGGCGCCCGCGGCGTCGGACGTCACCAGATGATCTCCGGCCACCGTAGGCGCGGGCATGCGGGCAGCGAGTAAAGGGCAACTCGCTGCCCGACCAAGGACCATGCCCGGGTCGACGGCGCGTTGTGTCCCACGCGCGCCTCAAAGAGCGTCAGCATAATGACGGGGCCCCCCTCTCAGAGGGCCAAAGCCTGCCGGGGTCGCGGGATTATTTCCTTACCGTGACCCCGGAACGTAACAGGCTATTGAAGGACACCGTGGATTTTAGTCAGTAGAAGTCTGACAGTCCCTCCCGCCCTGCCCGGGGTTGGAGGACTCATTTGATGATTTTACCACGCTAAAAAAAAAAAAAAAAAAAAAAAAGCGTTAATATGCATTTTTTATTGCCAGTACCTGTATTTGCATTATAGGCTCGGTTTTATTGTCAAAAATGTAGGTTAAAGCGACGAACGTTACATAAGCGTAAAAGTTATGCTACGTTATGGAAATTACGTAGAGCGTAAAATATGTAATATATTCATGTTTTGTTTTTGGAAATTTGCGTAGGCTTGAACTATTGAAACTTTTCTTTCTTTCATTCAAAAGTTGTTAGAATGAATCCTGTTGGTCTAGTGGTTAGTGACCCTGACCGCTATGCCGGAGGTCGTGGGTTCGATTCCCACCCAGGACAAATGTTTGTGTGATGAGCACGATCATTTGTTCTGTGTCTGGGTGTAATTTATCTATAATATGTAAGTATTCAGAAATATATAAGTATGTATATCAGTTGTCTAGTACCCATAACACAAGCTCTGCTTAGCTTGGGACTAGATGGCGTTGTGTGATAGTCGTGGAATATTATTATTATTATTATTATTATTAATTGCGAAATAATTGGACAATGCAATAACTAGTTCTTTTTATTTTGGAACTCTTGTTTCTTCACGTTGTTTGTGAAAATCACCACAGAAACTTTCATGCATTTTAATGTAAATTACAGTTTCTTTCCAACAAATACACATTTAAATCTTTAATGGTCACACACTAATTAATACTTAAAACGGGACATTTTATTAACGCGATTTCATACCGGAAAATAAAAACTAATAAAAAAGCATGGTAAATGTCCCGTTTGATAAATAAATACACATATACAACTACTGTACTTTAATTAATATTTCCATCTCAGTAAACATAGGCTTTATGACTACCACAGCGCACAGACACGCGTCATTTCAAATTAAGCTATTAACTTCTAATAAAACAGTCACTAAAACCAATTGTCTACCCACGTGTACATAATAAAGCCCGTACATCCGGGCGACAACGCTTACTAACTACCATAGTAATAGAAAGTCCTCATTTGTCTTCATACATCGCACACCGCCCGGTCACCCACTAATTGCACCCCCGTAGCAACAAACGCTTAATTACATACAAACACCAATTAACGTTATAAAGAAGCAATTTAATAGTTAATCCGTTTTCAATGGGTTACTAAATAACTGTTATTAGATCATTACATATGTTAATTATAATTACTTGCTGAGATATACTTTCGATTTATATTTATAGTTAAACGGTTGCTCGAACTTTTCTTTAATTGCTGTTATGTAGTTGCCATGGTAACGGTAATACTTTAAATTGCTCGAGTGGGTTATGTAAGATACGTAATATTACTCATCTAATCGTTCGAATAAATTATTCAATTTTTAACCGAATCGGAAATGGTCAAATTGGATTGCAAAACTTTTAATTGTTCCCATATTTGGAGATTCAATAATACTGAACTAGTATCATCAAACGTAGATTAGTGTGGTAATTTTTAATTTCTAATGATTGTCGAATTATTACAATAGGATTTTGAGTAACTTTCTTTGCAGTAATTTCAGTTGACGCAGCAATAACAAACCCAGTCCAGATGCCAACAGATTAGGTCGAATTTTGACTAAGCATACGTGTTTTCTTCTCTACAGACCTAGACATGCGTTGCTTAACATTGGTCACCCATCCAAAAACAAACGTCAGCAATAGTTGCTCATCTACCATTTGACGACTCACTCTATCACCGCACGCGGTCATCGGTAAAATCAAATAGCGCCAGTCGAAGCGCAGATGTACACACGGAGCCTTCACATCAAGAAGCTAGGCAAATAAGCTGACCGTTGAATGTGCGGAAATATCATACAAATCGAGACCACAAATCAAATCAAATCAAATCAAATAATTTATTTCAACTAAGCCAATTACAGGCACCTTTGAATTGTCAAGCGACATAAAATAAAACTAGTACTAGAAAATAGTTATGGTGCTACAGTCCCAGTCACAAGACATAAAAACTGTGAGAGTACCGTAGGTGCTCATTCCAAAGCGTAGATCTCTATGGAGTAGAATGAGCAAGAAACTCCATGGACACTCTTTTTCAATCGCCAAAATTATTACAGATCTTTTGTTACATCATTCATCATCAGATGGTACATTATGTGAGAACGATGTGGCAAGTTATTAGTGTCCATAGTAAATATAAAAAGACAATTCAAAAATAAAGTTATTAATAATTAAAATAGACCGTGGCAGCTAAGAGATGACCAGTCCCAACTGACAGCGCCCGTTCACGAACATGACACATATATCAGCACCTTTCAGCTCAACCATTTTGAAGGGAACTAAATGATCCGACACACATGCCACCATCAGCGAGACATTTGAGTGAGCATGACATGCTCTCAACCGCCAGAGTCATTCAAGTCAATAAAGACGTAGGTATCTAGTCAATGATAGCTCTCACACAATGCTGGCTTTGCATAGCTGCCTAGCTAGCAATAAACTGGTTTTGCATAGCTTGATGTGTAAGCCGTGTGTACTACATGATACGTATATTTACCTTTATCATCTAACTTTCAGACAAATTGTTTGGCCAAAATTGAATATTACAGACATTAAATTTTATTGACATAGATTTCCGCAGAGTATTCCATATCAGATTTGCCTGACAAGACGTTAAAATTGTATAACTATGGACAATAGAACATTCATATACATTTTGATACATCCACAAACTTAGATAACGATCTTGTACCATAAATTTCACAGGCATTCATAAAAAGCTTTCTATAAACTTTTCTTTACTGATTTCCCTAGACCTCCCACGTGTTGTCATTTTAAATGTCATAAAATTGTTACGACACACTGATTTGACCCTTTGACCCTAGGGTCTAGCAGACAAATAAAAGTATTTATTTGCAAGAACTTTGAGCAATAAATTATATTGCTTTAGTAAAATTTACTGTTCTCTTCAAATTGATTGTCTTCATGAAGTTAAAGAGTGTTGAAAGCATTCCTCATTTTCCTAAATTATTATTGTAGACGGATTACTGAAGTAACACAGCAATAATTATATGCTTACTATCTTCTAATCCTTTGATAAACACCGCCTGAAGATGGTGGCTAAGAATTTAGTGCGATACTTTACAGAATATGTATGGAAAATGTATATTCTGTACCCTTAGCACGAATTTTCACTATTTTACTTTACAGTATTTACAGCGTTTCTTGTATGAAAAAATGGAACAGCGCCTCTGGTGCGCAAAGCCGGAACAAATTTTTTCCTTGAAAAATGTCAACTTGAAATTGTCAAAGTTCCAGTTTACTTTACGTCTCAAATACTGAAAATTCGTGCTAAGGGTACTGTATAATAACACTGTTCTCACTTCTAAAAATATACTTCGGCCTGATACATTAGGTCTGAAACATTTCCCATTTTTTATATAGAGACGTGAACCATGAATCAATGTTTTACTTGGCGACTGCTTTTTGTAAATTGACGTTCAAAAAATACGGATATCATCCTAATTTGTATAAACCTCGTACCGTACACAAGACGATTCAAGTCTCTACCGATACCTTACGACTTTGGTCCAGGCGACTATCGCAATACAAATCAATAGAGTCAAAGTCAATGGATGTCAAAGTCGTAAGATATTGGCGATTTGCGTCGCGTTGTGTACGAAGGGGCTAAATGACTTTTGATTTCATTTCATTGCCGATTCCCACCAAATCATAAACATTACATTGTTCCTAAATCCTGCTAAACACATATTTTGGCCTAATAAACCATTTCATTTGGCGTGTCGTAGGCGATTATAGGCTCTAACTTAATAGGACACGACTTTAAGAAGCCAGTTAGTGGGCGCTGTTTGATTAATTGCTAACTGCTTGCTGATTTTAACCTAGATTTGCAGAGTACATGATAATAACTGTTATTTCTCGGGTTTAAGTACAATGCGGTTTAATTAACTTCTGTTTTAATTTAAGTTATATTTGCAGCTAACGAAGTGTTGCCATTAAGTTGACAAATAAGTTGAGGTTTTGTCTCTTCAGGCATGGGTACCATTGCCTGTCTCATCATCATCATCATCAGCCTATAATGTTCCCACTGCTGGGACACAGGCCTCCTCTCTGTGAGAGGGAGCGGGCCTTAATCCACCACGCGGGCCCAGTGCGGGTTGGTAGATGTCACATGTCTTCGAATTCTTGGTTCTAGGACATGCCGGTTTCCTCACGATGTTTTCCTTCACCGTTTTTGAGAGCAGTGGTGATGAAAATAAATTGCACAAAGTAATGCGCCTGGCGGGGTTCGAATCCACGACCTACAACTCGTAAGTCGGGACTGATACCACTGAGCCACCACTGCTCTATTGCCTGTCTGTCCTACGGCTATTGCGTATCTCGGTGTCTGTGTGGTGATCATCAAATAGCTGTCAATAGGTAAATTTCGTATTGGCTTTTGCATTTGCAATGAAACTGATAAATGTAAATGTTCCTTAAAATCAATTATTCTAACGCTCTTGAGGCGCTCTACTCCTCAACTTAGCCTTAACAGGTATCAAGCCATCCAAGTTCAGTGGACAACCGCTGGTCAGTGACTATCAATTTAGCCAATAGCCCTGCCGGACTGTCTAAGTAGGATACCGTGGCCTTGGAATGCAAAGAGCAACCGAAAGAACAGGGTGGACTTTCAGTCAGTAAGAATTTGACTGATATTTTCGCTCTACCTCTACGGGGTGGAAGGATTCATTCGATGATTTTATCACAAAAAGTCATACCTACGTAACAATCATTATGAAGCCTCTCTTGTGTCTACCAATCCGCACTAAACACACGTAAGGTCCTATAGTCCACTCCATCTCAAAAGTAAGAGGCCTGAGATTAACACTAACAAATAACATCAATTAGTTAATTTTCTATCAAATAAATTGAAAAGATACCTACATAACCATGGATTACCGTAATTTACTAAAGATTATTTAACAGTTATTACGTTCATGAAAAACATACAAAAGATAGATTAACATTTGAAAGCATTTGAAAGGTACAAAACACCAGGAGCATCTCAGTCAGAGGTAATCAACCACAAATTATGTAAACATGCATGTTTACCATTCAAAACATAGTAAAGATCATTGTAAACAATTTATCTAAACGACCGTTATATAACATTGTTCAATTTAAAGTAATGAACATCGGTATTGAACCGGAAAAAGAAATTGTGTACATCAAGTATGGAAGTACAGTCAGCTCAAGAAATTAGTATTTAGGTAACAAGTTTTAAACAATTTTCCTGTATGATTTACGCTGTATGTATGTGCTCTTTGATTGTATGCTATAAGTATAAGCAGTAAAAGAGGTTTATAAGCAGACGCATTGAAAATAAAACAACATTGGAAATCATTTAATTAATTGCTGCCTGGGGATCTTAAAAACTTTACTTCGCAACTTGGCTCCTATTGGTGGTAGCGTGATGTTATATAGCCTATAGCCTACCTCGATAAATGGACTATCTAAAACCAAAAGATTTTTAAAATTCGAACCAGTAGTTCCTGAGATTATTGCGTTCAGCCAAACAAACTTTTCAGTTTTATAATATTAGTTTACATTTATTCTATTGCTGGAGCAAGGGAAAAGAAATTTCCATCTTACGATTTTTATCGCTAAAGTGACCTTTTTAAACCCGCTGGATGCTCTTGTTTTGTTGACTGTACATTTATTTGTACATCCTACATCATCCATTTTGTTAGAGCTTTCTTCTGTGAAATATCCGGGGTTTATGATTGAGTGAATTGCAAATTAAAAGTGACAGTAACGATAAAACTTGTAAAACTTGGGCGGTTATGCCGGTAGCAACCTTTTTTTATTAATCAGGCGTCAGACCACACATAAATCCGATGGTGAACGGTGATTCTGTGATCTGATCTAATGTGGAGAATGCCTTTCTAAAGTTAGAAAAACGGCAGAAGTCAATTAAATTGACGGCACTGACGGCGCAGTTGCTGAACAATTGACTGCTGGGCTCTTCACGGATTTGATTCCCACAAGAAACAAATTTTTGTATGATCTACAATTAGTTATGACGGGCCCCCCTCTAGAGGGCCAAAACCTGCCGGGGTCGCGGGACTTATCTCATTACCGTAACCCCGGAACATAAAGGGCTATTGAAGGACACCGTGGATTTTAGTCAGTACGAGTCTGGCAGTCCCACCCCGGGCAGGGCGGGAGGACTCATTTGATGATTTTACCACGTAAAAAAAAACAACAATTAGTTGTACAGATACGATACAGGAGAAATTCCTAAGGTAGGGCAACGATATCTTATTGAAAATCGGGGAAAACTAATTTGAATGGCCACAGGACTTTAATATTGCAAATGTGAAACTAACTATAGTCTGTTAAGTTTTACAGACTATGATCTGGGATAAGACATACAGCTTGACATAAAAATGTAGAAAACCGGAAGTCGCCACTGTCTTCGCGCTACAAGCACTTTGAATGATTTTTTTTTTCACTTATTACGTTACTTTTATGGCACAATAATAAATCTAACAAATCTGCGGTCTTTGTTTACATCAAATATCAAAGATTTTAAAACGCTGTCAGAAATAAAAATTTTAGTTCCGTTTCAATCCGTTCTGGCCAAGCTGTAATTATAATACTTTCAATTCCAGTACTAATTTTCCTGACTGATATACTTCGTGTTGTAACGTGGGAATTCCCACTCGGAACTAATATTTACATAGCTTACAGGTAGGTTGTTTATCCGGGTCTGATTATATTATTGGTGTTCGTGATTTTAAATGTTAGTAAACACATCCACAATACTAACAGGGAAAATTAAGCCCAAGGCAATTTTTTTTTAGTCGTTGTTATAATATCGGTCACAATATTCAATTTTAATGCAAGAATGGTTCTATTCAATCACTTGCAGCGCACAAAAATCATAAGGTATTGTGCGTTCCAAAACCATGAGAAGACACTTTTCTTTTCGTCGGTACAGGTACAGGTCAACACAGAGAGCGAAAGTGTAAGCACAATATTTATCTATCAGCATTCAATTGAAGGGTCACGCATACACAAAACAAAGTTATATTTTACTGTTAGATACCGTCCCTTTACTCAATTTTGAACCTTGAAGGAACGGTATAAGAATGACGTGTAAGTATTTCCGAAAAAATAAGTTCGGGCTTAAGTTGCATGTTCAAGCTTTACAAAAGCCGCCATCTATGATTGTGTTTGAACAAACATAAATAATGAGAAGAAATTGTAATTAATTCTTGTTTGAGGTGGCCATTACGAGGCCGAGGTGTTTAATGATGCCACGAGCTCCTAGAGTCAGGTCTGACATCGATGAAACAAAAGATAAATTAGTTTTAAAAATCAAATCACACAGAAGAAAATTTTAGTAGGACATTTAACACAATGCAAGACGCAGAAAGCTTAAAAATGAACTGAAACGGTAAACAAAACAGATTACTTATTTACTAGACATAATAAAGGAGCAATAAAAGATAATATGACGAACGAAATATTTGACATGCCTCCCCAAAAGAAATGGAAAACCCTCAAAAACACACCCTGTCCAAACACGAAGGGGGCGCCACCCTCGACTTACCAGGAAATTATGAAATATGGAAACAGTTTTACTACGATTAGTCTTGCAACAACATAAAAACACGCAAGCTTTTAAAAATTCAATATAGTTTTTTGGGGAAAGTCAACAAAACAGATTAGATGGAGGACAGAAATAATTTTTTTATAAACGAAAATTTTGCTTCGTTTTCAAAGGTTTTTAAAATTGTATGTGATACTAATATGGGTTATGTAAAGAGTGATAGGTATGAAAGAGCAAAGAGTAAATGATAGAGTAACCGCTGAAAAAATAAAAGAAAAAGAAGTGTGTTAAAAACATGCTGCAATAGCTCTAAAAGACAGAAACCAGACTGTAATGATAATGATGAAGAAAAGTTATTATACAAAGGTATGTAAATAGCTGACAAAGGTGAACAGAAAATCGTGCTGCAGCGATTATAAATAATATGGGATAAGGACGATGATGATGATGAAGTTTATGAATACTCTTATCAAAGCGTAAAATAGTATGAAAAAAGCAAATAGTTAGATGACCGACACGGCAGACCAGAAAAAAACTTGCTTGCTTAATTTGATTCCAAATAATAGTGGATAAGGGCAAGACGACGATAACGATGATGAAGTTACAATAATGAATTCCAAAATATTATGAGCGAAAAAGTGCAAGTGCTGACAATAGGTAATACAGACACGAGAGAATGAAAGAAAAAATCATGCTGTAGCGACTTTTAATCATATGGATAAAGGAAAACATGATATTAACGATAAAGTTGCTATCATAGACACTCATGCGTACAGTCAAATTGTTTATATCCAACCAGACTGCACAAAGGTTTCCCAAATTAAAGTTAAGCAGTAGTTGTAACCTGATTACTAATGAGTTAATGAGGAATATATTAAGAGATTCAACTAAGGCATTTGATCGAGCTTGTTCAGAAAAACGTGAAGAGAATAGAAAGATAATGCTTACAGAAATAGAAAGACGTGTGCTACTTGGTTGAAATAATTAATCAGTACGTGTTTGGCAAGATATAATATAAATCAGAGAATTATACATGCACACACCAGTTCTATGACTGAATTAATAAAACGTAGAACTTTATGCGCAATAAAGGAATTTAGGTTATTTCTAGAGATACATCATGTTATGCATACAAATGAAATGTAGTGAGAGAGCTGAGAAATAGCTAGATAAATATGCAATTGACGTAGAACGTGCATCATTTGAATAAAATATTTGAATTCTATAAGAGAACATTTCGACCTCGTAGATGTCGGGACGAGATGGACTAATAAAACGACTAGTGATCCACTGGGAACACTGAAAAAACTGGATGTCATGAGAAGAGATCTTAAGTTGACGCAGCCTTTACAACATCAGCAGAAACACTGGTTTGCATGGCATAACTGACCAAACGAAGTAATTGCAATTGAAAGACACGAGTGTGAAACAAAAGACTAAGATACAAGTGTTCTTTAAAGCTATTGTCAAACAGACAGGCGTGGCGAACGCGAAGCGAGACGTTTCTGTTTGTAATGTATGGAATTGTTTGAAGCCAGTCACATATGATGAAATTAAAAGATATTTATTTTTGCAAGTAGGTTTTATCAACACTTTTACACGTCGTCTTTTTACAAACTATGTAGATGAAGCCGGTGTTTCGTATCTGACTACTCTGAGAAGAAACAGCCGAAACAAACTCAGAGGTCACTGTCTCTTTAAAAGTCCAGGCATTAAATTGGTAGTCATACAAGGGCCATGTAGGTGAACGTCTGAGATGGTCTATCGGATCGCTTTCGCTTTTCTATGTGACTGGATTCAAACAATTCCATACATAACAAATAAAAACGCTTCAGATCGCATTCGCTTCGCCTGTCTGTTTGACAATAGCTTAAGGGATAATCCTATCATAACATAGATATACAGGAATGCGTAGTAAAACAAACATAGGCTTATCTTTGAAGGATGTTATGACAACATCTTCCTACGACACCATAGCGTAGAGATTAATTACACTTAAGAACCACGTGTTAATAGGATCCTGATAAGTCTAAAGGCTTTGAACTAAATGACGGTGTCAAGAACTTTTAGGCGATCGCCGACTTAGTTATATCTACGATTGAATCATTGTAAGGCTCTACGGATAGAAGGACAGTCCATATCCAGTAGTGGACTGCGATAGTATGAGTTTATTGGTTGAAGTCTCTACTAAAGTAGGATCAATATATTTACAATTACAGCTTTACCAGCGAGACATACAAACGAAACGAAATTAAGAAGGTAGCTGGATCAGACTGGTTGCGAAAGACGGAGGACAAGGTATTATGGTGCAGCTTAGGATAAGCATAATGCTCAGGAGTAATCTTCAACAGGCTACATTGATTTATAGATATAAATTGTATGGTTATGAAACCGTTACCATGACAGAATAAAGATACAGTACGGTAGGTAGACGATGTGATGTCGAGAAAGGTCGCAGCGACATGTCGGCTTCTGATACCGTCTGCAGTCGACTACGAATTCGTTTTTCTTATTCTCAAGAATTTCTGTCTTTATGCTTAGGCTCCATCAATAAAACCTCTATAATTTATACCCAAAGTTTTAAACAGAAATTCGTCTACGAAATTCTATTTACATAGTCTCAAAGCAGTTTCCTAGAAGTCCTGAGTCACGTACAATTCGGCAAGGATTCGCGTGACGATCGCCAAACACGCAACGACTGTTGTCGAATAGTAAATGAAGCTGCTAAGGTTTTGGCGTTACAATAGCTTTTTTATGGTAATCTTGTGAAATATTCCGACACATTGGTAAGTCACTGACAGACAGACTGTTAAAATGTTAATAAAGAATTCAATGAACTCTCGATCTTATTTGGTTGGGTAATTGAGTTATGTAATGTCAAAGTTGGATACAGAGAGAAAGATTTAACAAAAATAACATGAACAATTAAAAAAAAAATGAGAGGCATCTGTTAAAAACCTGTTAGGTTATTTCTAGAGATACATCATGTTATGCATACAAATGAAATGTAGTGAGAGAGCTGAGAAATAGCTAGATAAATATGCAATTGACGTAGAACGTGCATCATTTGAATAAAATATTTGAATTCTATAAGAGAACATTTCGACCTCGTAGATGTCGGGACGAGATGGACTAATAAAACGACTAGTGATCCACTGGGAACACTGAAAAAACTGGATGTCATGAGAAGAGATCTTAAGTTGACGCAGCCTTTACAACATCAGCAGAAACACTGGTTTGCATGGCATAACTGACCAAACGAAGTAATTGCAATTGAAAGACACGAGTGTGAAACAAAAGACTAAGATACAAGTGTTCTTTAAAGCTATTGTCAAACAGACAGGCGTGGCGAACGCGAAGCGAGACGTTTCTGTTTGTAATGTATGGAATTGTTTGAAGCCAGTCACATATGATGAAATTAAAAGATATTTATTTTTGCAAGTAGGTTTTATCAACACTTTTACACGTCGTCTTTTTACAAACTATGTAGATGAAGCCGGTGTTTCGTATCTGACTACTCTGAGAAGAAACAGCCGAAACAAACTCAGAGGTCACTGTCTCTTTAAAAGTCCAGGCATTAAATTGGTAGTCATACAAGGGCCATGTAGGTTAACGTCTGAGATGGTCTATCGGATCGCTTTCGCTTTTCTATGTGACTGGATTCAAACAATTCCATACATAACAAATAAAAACGCTTCAGATCGCATTCGCTTCGCCTGTCTGTTTGACAATAGCTTAAGGGATAATCCTATCATAAGATAGATATACAGGAATGCGTAGTAAAACAAACATAGGCTTATCTTTGAAGGATGTTATGACAACATCTTCCTACGACACCATAGCGTAGAGATTAATTACACTTAAGAACCACGTGTTAATAGGATCCTGATAAGTCTAAAGGCTTTGAACTAAATGACGGTGTCAAGAACTTTTAGGCGATCGCCGACTTAGTTATATCTACGATTGAATCATTGTAAGGCTCTACGGATAGAAGGACAGTCCATATCCAGTAGTGGACTGCGATAGTATGAGTTTATTGGTTGAAGTCTCTACTAAAGTAGGATCAATATATTTACAATTACAGCTTTACCAGCGAGACATACAAACGAAACGAAATTAAGAAGGTAGCTGGATCAGACTGGTTGCGAAAGACGGAGGACAAGGTATTATGGTGCAGCTTAGGATAAGCATAATGCTCAGGAGTAATCTTCAACAGGCTACATTGATTTATAGATATAAATTGTATGGTTATTAAACCGTTACCATGACAGAATAAAGATACAGTACGGTAGGTAGACGATGTGATGTCGAGAAAGGTCGCAGCGACATGTCGGCTTCTGATACCGTCTGCAGTCGACTACGAATTCGTTTTTCTTATTCTCAAGAATTTCTGTCTTTATGCTTAGGCTCCATCAATAAAACCTCTATAATTTATACCCAAAGTTTTAAACAGAAATTCGTCTACGAAATTCTATTTACATAGTCTCAAAGCAGTTTCCTAGAAGTCCTGGGTCACGTACAATTCGGCAAGGATTCGCGTGACGATCGCCAAACACGCAACGACTGTTGTCGAATAGTAAATGAAGCTGCTAAGGTTTTGGCGTTACAATAGCTTTTTTATGGTAATCTTGTGAAATATTCCGACACGTTGGTAAGTCACTGACAGACAGACTGTTAAAATGTTAATAAAGAATTCAATGAACTCTCGATCTTATTTGGTTGGGTAATTGAGTTATGTAATGTCAAAGTTGGATACAGAGAGAAAGATTTAAAAAAATAACATGAAAAATTAAAAAAAAATAGTGAGAGAACAGATGACAGTTACTGTCAATCTTTGCGTTTTCTGGACGATGGAAGAAAAAACGTATTGTGCAGACTTCGAGCAGTCAGTGAGAGCAGTGGTGGCTCAGTGGTATCGGTCCCGACTTACGAGTTGTAGGTCGTGGGTTCGAACCCCGCCAGGCGCATTACTTTGTGTAATTTATTTCATCACCACTGCTCTCAAAAACGGTGAAGGAAAACATCGTGAGGAAACCGGCATGTCCTAGAACCAAAAATTCGAAGACATGTGACATGTACCAACCCGCACTGGGCCCTCGTGGTGGATTATGGCCCACTCCCTCTCACAGAGAGGAGGCCTGTGTCCCAGCAATGGGAACATTATAGGCTGATGATGATGTGCCGACTTCAACTTATATGGATAAGGGCAGGAACATGATAATATAAAGAGATAATTTACGTACTTTTTTGAGGTGTTAAAGTCGTCATATGAATCCTCCCGCCCGGGATAGAGACTGGACGGAGTGGACCGGCCATAAGTCCACCCTGTTCCTTCGGTTCCGGTGTGTTCCAGAGCAACAGTATCCATAATCCTACACCGACCCGGGAACCAGAGACAACATACTTGAAATTGATTATAAAACCACTAGCTGTTTTGTTACGATAAGAATGTAAACTCTTTTACAGACGGTAACTAAAGCCTTCCTTCCTTATAATTTGTTGTAATCTCGAAGATATTACTCTCCAAAGGCCACCTTGTTTTTGACGCAGTAACAAATCACTCAATTACCTCACCAATATTCTTTCTTTTATTGCAGGCAAATATGTCTTTAACAAAGGATTTGCCACGCCAATCACATTTACAGATTACATTTCTGATAGAGATGTCCAACCAATAAGGTCGAAGGTTCACCATTGAAGCCTTTCTTTGAACAAGACGATGCAATTAAACAGTCATTTGAATATATTCAAAAGAATTATTCAATACCTTTGTACCTTCATAACTTTGGTGTCATATTCAAACAATACTGTTGATACTTACACTGAAAACGATATATTGCGTAAGAACACTGACCAATAATTGTGTAGTCTTGAATCATAATGTTAAAGGCAACTAAAAAGTGCGAACATAAGAGGAAGGGAAGAGAGGCATCTGTTAGAAACCTGTTGTCGACGAATTTACGCTATTAGACTCTAGTAGCAGTAATCCTTTTTGTGGGTCTTCAAAACGCGCCATTTCATGCAAAAGAGCAGTACCTACCTAAAAGGTAAAACGTATGAAACATATGGATATGGTTATGTATTAAATAACGTGTGTGTCAACCCAGAGACACGGATGGAGTAGTAACTCGGCGTTGCCAATTTGCTTGAGTGAAAATAGAGAAAAAACAAAAAAACGTAATAGCAGAAAACAGCACGAAATTCTAACCCGCAGTCATCGGCTTAGAAGGTCTTCGCTATCCCAATAAGCTATTCGAAGACATGTGACATCTACAAACCCGCACTAGGCCCACGTGGTGGATTATGGCCCACTCCCTCTCACAGAGAGGAGGCCTATGTCCCAGCAGTGGGAACATTATAGGCTGATGATGATCATGATGATGATTCAGACAGCGGATATAGTAGCAAATAAAAAGCAATATAGAGTTGTATTGCTTCTGCATTTTAGATTATTGCTTATTTAAATGAAGCAAGTGGTGCTACCATAAACAGTGAAGATAAGCTGGACACTCATACGCAAGTGTACAATGTTAGCTAAACTTACCGTGAAGGTGTTCGTTTATCGAAATTCCCATAACATTCGATGGGTACTGATTATTCACAGTCAATCGTTTTATTGCTGTGTGAGCTCTGAGTGATGTGATGTGAGTTTGTTTTGTGTGGTTATGTGTAGGTACTTCATACTGAATGCAAAAGTTGTTCAGATGTGAGCTAAAGAAAAAAAAACTGGCCAAGTGCGAGAGGACTCGCATACAAACGAATATCATACTTCATATAGGTTCTCCTGTATTTTTTCAAAATTTTAGACTCAGTTTTTTCGGAAATAAGGAGGAATGGTCAGTTTTCATAACTAAATTAATATATTTTTGAAACATTATCAGGTATCAGCGTTATTGTTCATATTATTTCAAATTTTTCAAGCATTCTCGTCTAACTGGACTGCTCACAGCAGCATCAATAATTTAATAGGTATTTTATTACCCAAATATCAACACGTAACAATGCCTTCGCCATGCGTTTAAAATTCATTCACATTTAAATTCAGTTAGTGTCTCGTTATAATAACCGGTGAATTTTCCATTTGAATGTGTTGCGAAATGTTCACCATTAATAAGAACAATGACTGGTTGGCATGTGTTCTTTTGGTAATAAAAACTTTTTCAAAAAAAATGTAACCGCCTTCAAAAACAACCACAAAAAAGTGTAAAATAATCTACAAAATAACTTTTCTTTCGGAAGTCGGTGCCTTTGTTTTTTTTCTTTTCATTGTCTTTTTAGCCACCGACTTCCGAAAGAAAAGTTATTTTGTAGATTATTTTACACTTTTTTGTGGTTGTTTTTGAAGGCGGTTAAATTTTTTTTGAAAAAGTTTTTTTTTTCCCTTTTTAGTTTAAATATTCAACCCGAATTCTTGTCAAGAACATTATTCTCTTACATGTGCACTAGAATTTTGTAATCCTTTGCACCAGTACTTACATCACTCATGTACACATTAAGCTAATAAAATTCCATATCTCAAAAATTACTGAACCGATTTTGATGAAACTTGCAGTATTCTCTAAGTTAAATGATACCTAGTACAACAAAAAAAGAATTACTTAAATCGGACTTGTAGTTCCGGAGATATGCGAACACAAAGTAAATTAATCGATGCCTACTCCTTACTGTTAAGGAGTTGTACCTTCCATCATCAGGTCATCCACCTGAGATGATGATTATCAGATGCAAATACTTGAACAGCTTTAGAAAATATATGAAAATGGTACTATGTGCCTATAAAATTTGAAGGTTGCCCTCGATTTCTCTAGGATCCCATCATCAGATCCTGACCTGGTGATCATGGGACCAATTGGAAAGTATACCCTTTCAAACAAAAGAAAAAAATTCCAAATCGGTCCAGGCGTCTTCGAGAAATCGGGGACCATACATAAAAAAAAAAAAAAAAAGATTCCGTCGAATTGAGAACCTCCTCCTTTTTTTGAAGTCGGTTAAAAAGAATTACTCACCTTAGCTGATATCAAACTTGAGATACTGTCGTATCTCAAGTTTGATATCGATTGGATTTCTTCTTAGATACGTCCAAAAGTTGTCTTGAAAATATCGCTTTTAGCGAACGGCCGCCCATCGTGCAACCCTATAAACCCCCTAGATCCCGCTATATTCTCCATTCATCCTATTATTTTTTACCTGATATCCATCTAATTCTATCTATATAAACTGCGTTTTTTTTTATATTTCTATTTAAAATGTAAACTGTTATTTTATTTTTTTAAATAAATTCTAGATGACACAAAAAGATAGTGGAAATGGTTTCAAGAGTTAAATACGCAGATTATGATGTCAGTTTGTGACAGTCACCAGTCGCAATTTACTCCAAAGACGTAACTTTATTGCCCCAAGTTCGTAGTTCCAAAATTCTTTCAAAATAAAAACACATAACCACATATAAGTAGCCCTTAAAGTACTTAAACCAAATAAAAAAGTTGTGTTATATGGTGTTGTTTAGAGTAAGAAACTTCTTACTCTAAACAACACCATATAACATAAGAACTGTTACAATTACACAAAAATTCGTAGCAAACAAGCCAAGAACAAGTCATAAAGTGCACTTTAATTTACATTCCCACCCGCTCGGTAAAACAAACATTTGACTAACAGAGAAAATGCTATGTGGTAGGTACGAGACTGTGGATAATCTTACAAAAAAACAGCACCAGAAGATTCACAAGTTGAAATATCAAAACATGTTTGATTATGTCTATTTTGACAGCAGGACTAAAACCCTAAAAGACATTCAAGCCTGACAAGATGGTGGCGGAGATGTAATGAAGGTTCTATATGAAGATAGACGTGTTTTCACAATGTTAAAAACAAAGGCAAAGAGTACACCACAATTAAAGACCACTTGATAAAAAACACGTTACTCTACAATGATAGTAAATTCATGTCGACGTGTGCCTCAGCAAGCTGTCTACCTGTCTGCAAACTGACGGGGCTCCCACATGGCCAAGCGCCTGCCGGGATCTGGGAACTGTCCCAGCCCTGGGGGCTTATGGAATCCTGCTTAGACAACCGATGGAACAAGGTGGACTTTAGTAACAGTCTGACGGTCCCTCTTCCACTCCACCCAAGGCGTGAGGACTAATCCGCTCCAAAAAAATATATGATACCTCCGCCTTATGAACTAAACATGACGTTAACAAATTCAAAAGGCTGGAACAGAATTTATTGAAAAAAAAAAAACGTAATAAAAGTAGTTTTAATTGTAGAGTTGTAGCTTGATCAAGTGTGAACTGCTATAACCTGAGTAGTAACTACATATTACATATTAGACACTAACCTAGCCTTGTTAGGACTTGATTTTCTGTGGCTTCCCATTCATAACCGAATGAATCACCACTGACCGCAGTTTCGCAACGGCCAGCTGATGACAACATTATGAGGCTAAGTGTAGCCGCACACGAGCCACTCGCGACAGCCACCAACGCCGCCACGAGAAGCTAGAAGCGACTACAGAGGTAGCTGAAGCGTGCGACAGCCATTTGTGACCGGTGGTCGACACTTGCGGTCGTTGGCTGCTACTATTTTAACCAATACATTACTGAGGTAAGAGAGAGAGGGGTGGGGAATCGCGCGAGTGACGTGTCGCGGCGTTTTGTGGCCCGTGTGCGGGAGCCCTAAGGTATTACGGGGTCTGCCTAGTTTGGCGCCTTATGCTTTGCGGTGAAGAGCAGTGGTTTAGCTTCATTTTCTTTTGTTTCTCTTCCTATTTTATATCTATCTATTCTTGGGGAAAGTGGAGCAGTTGCCTATTAGGATCATCATTTTCTCACACCTGGTGATTAAATGCGGTATGGTATACTTGCTCGTTTATCGTGATTCATTTTTCTTTCTCTTGCTTTATAGTCATTATCTGTCAATATTGTGTAATATCCTGTTTTTCTTTTGGTTTGGTGAATATAATACAATCTGACAACTGAATACCTATTGCTTAACTTTATGCGAACTAAAAATAAGTTAATGGGATATTTACCATGTTTTTATTAAACACTAAAATAACCCGTCTTAAATTCTAATCTAAGTGATAGCACAGATTACTTAATAGCGACTTCGATATGTGAAAGCCGCCATGCCAGGTTCAAAACGAATTATAACACGGGTGTTATTGAGGAGAATACCTAATTGCCGAATATTCGTAGATTATTTTTACATTCTATGACGTGGTCAAGAAATGTATAATCCATCATTATCTACAGAGCCTTTCCCACCTTTGTTTAACTATGTCCGTCGAGAACTGGGTGAATAACGTATTACTTGTTACAATGACTAATAAACACAAAATAGTAGCTAATTTCACAGTAACATTAACATAAAATATACAAGATATTAATAAATAAATAACAGTCTCAACAACGTTCGATAAAGAATTTGAGCACGATGTCGAAATATTTCATCAACTCTGTTGCAGAATTCAAGGTCTTGAGGCTTGATCTTGACAGTCTGCTAAATTACAACAAAGCAGTTGCGATGAATTGAAACGTTTTTAAAAGAATATAATGATCAACAGCTGTGGTTAAATTTACTTAAAGTGAGGGTAGATAAAATACTTATAGATAATGATTTTGATAATGCAACCTTTTCCCTCATTGCATCTGCTTCTTTAGAACCCTTTTTAATTTTACAACCCTTTACTGCTCTAGCTGGCTCTATAAGAACACTTAGGCTAATAAGTTTTCTGTGACTTAGGTGAAAATCAAGGTTCGTTGACATGAATTCTTACGAATCTATACACGACAGTTTTCTCGTGATAACCACGGCGTAATTATAATTAATTAGAGGCCGCATTTCGATTGCAATTTCTGAGACCCAGAGATCAAGATAGGGACTAGCTTATTTTCAACCATATCAACCAATAGGGTTTAGGATTCAATTTTACCAAGCGGTCAGTCTTAGAATGATAACATACAGATAATGCAACCTCCTCTACCAACTCCTATAACACCTCGATACAAAGTAATAAAACAGAAGAAAAACAGCATAAAAGATGGCCGACATCAAATAGCAACAAGGCGTGATGACAAACGCGAGAAACAAAAGACACCCGATACTGACAAACTCAGTAAGCAGAGACGGGTCTTCAAAAGATTTCTAGAGCGGATAGCGATACGGACACTTATAACACTTTTTTGTTAGATGGGTAAACTACATGTATATGAGACACACGACGACGTACCACAACACAAAACAATATTTCGTGTAAATACGAAAAAAGAAGTAAAAGAAAAGATACAGACAAAACGCAGTTACTTTACGGAATCAGGCATTACTTTGCGGAAATCCACGAAATTAAATTTTTTGCAGAACATTTTGTTTTAATTACGCAAATTGCGGATCCGTTTACTAATGACTTGGATGCAGGATGCAACACCAAGCAGGAAGAAACAAGCAAGCTACACATACAGTTACAGATGAAGTTTGAAAGAGATGCGAATCAAAAAAGGGCCTAGAGGTACTCCTAGCTAGTACTTACGTATTAGGAGATGAAGATAGTAAATTGAGTGAACCCAAATGAAATTTCTCAGAGATTGGCTCGCATGTGACCCCTGTCGCTTAATGATAAGCAAAGACACATCTTTGCTTAAAGTAACCTATTTCACTCTTGACTTAAAGACTCAAAGGCCATCAGGAAATACATACTCAAACAGGGAATTCTACTCCTTAGCTATGCTGTGGTTAATGTAGCTGGTTTCAACAACTATAGCATCAATAGAGCTCTGTATAAAACTGCAAATATAAGCATAACAATATTTCAGTTCACTATTTAAACAGTCATTGTTCTTCATATTCGCATTACAGCGCTTATAAGTTCAATCTATTGTAACGGGCACTATAAATTGGCCGAGGAATCTGGGTTTCCGGAATGACGTCAACCTCTCCTGGTACATTGGACACCTACATGCGAAGTTCAGTCCATACATTGTGTTAGCCTTCTGGTACGATGTTTCCTTCTAGCCTTATTTGGTAGTATAGATCGCATGTCATGGGATAAGACTTAATAAATATTGAATTTGAAGATCACAATTTGAGATCTTTTTGTGGAAAATTGTAATCTCATTTGCAAAGTGGCTCTGGTAGCCTTTTCGTCAAAAAACGTCGTTGTCCCACGAAACCGGTCCATAATTTGAGAGATCCTCATGAGAATTTAGTTTTCGGTTTCGGTCCGGAAATTGCTTCAAATCCAGACATATTTCGAAACAAAGCATTGTGTTTAACCATAAACAAACCGTACGAGTAATGTAAGGTGAAGCGAACCATGCATACGATGCACCGTTTTCTCAAATAACGTTTACGATCGCACTTTTGATGACCGTTTTGAAACCACCGTAACAATGTCCATACTACATACGTTCTCTGCCTACTTATTGAACAGTGCCGTTACCGAACTAAGTAGAATGGTAATGAGTTCAAAATAACGTAACTTTTAGGTCTTGTGTCATGTGTGAATTCGTACGCCCGGCATTTTTGTTTTCCCACGAATATTGCAATGGATGCGTGTTCGAATTTCAAATTATGATGTAGGGAGGGGAATGTGTCACGCATGTGACTACATAACTTCAACCGGTTTTCCGAAAATTCCTTTAGCAGTTATGGTTAGTAAATGTCAACGTAAATGATGCCATTGTTCTTCAAAAATTACACATTTTTCTTTACTAACAAGAGCATGTTAATTCACACCCAAGAGAAAACTACTATAAGTAAAGGTGTTAATTCAGGAAGCGATTGTGTTCAATGACAAAGATGTAATAAAGTATCGCCCGACATCGTGCTTGATCTAATTTCACATTGTAATACAGTTCAATTTTCACACGGTTCCGCAAAACGCCGTGGTGCGAAAAATTTGTGTCACGGTATTTGAATGCTGAGAAAGTAATGCACATGTCAAGCACAATGCACTAACATGACGTCTTTATATCCGTATCGCTATAAGAAAACGGATAGAAGAATATAATAGGATTACCTGCGTTGTCAGTGGCGCAAAAAGTTTGTGAATCGCAAAAAGTTTGTATCACGAAAATTGGGTTAGCGGGTTTTGTGGCGTCAATGTGTCACTACACTACGAGTATTTGGGTGATAGCACGCAAAGGTGTTACTGTCCATTCATTGTTATTTTGCCTCGAAATTTCAGTACAGTGACCTTTATTATAAAAAAGACTAAAAACAAGTTGTCGCATTATGTTTAATTACATTAGATTTAAAATAGGAAAGAATAAATGGAAAGGAAGTACAGACACTTTAATACTTAATAGATGATCATTATATCAGACTTTAATTGCGTTTTTTTTTATCCTTTGAACTAGACCTGCAAGGTCTAGCGACGGAACAAAGCTATATCATCTACATAGTTACTTATATCTTATTAACAAAGTTAATGGCTGGACTTTTTATAAGTATTGTAGCCTTTCCAGACTTCCTTACTGCTTTATTTAGTCATCACATCACCCTTTAGAAGTTAACAAACTAATTGCAAGGAAATAAAAACCGTTATGAAATGACAAATAGTAGCTAAATAAAATAAAAAAGTTCCAAATTCATAATTGCTTCGTCTCAATTTAGCCTAACAGCGTATCGCATCCAATCAATGCCTCCATATTTAGAGCACGTTTGATTTTTAAATGAAGAAACGTGTTGCTAATAGAACTCGATTCTCGATTAGCTACTCGAATGAGTCTAGCTCGCTGTTTCTCTATTATATCGATTACCTAACAAGTTGGTTGCATCTCGGTTACCTCATCCACGCTCGATTTCGAAGGTCACTCGTGTGTCGCTAGAATATATCTTAGTTCGTGCTTTTGCAAAGGTGTATTGTTGTATTCGTGTCACATTATCATGAATTACGTACGTGAAAATTACAGTAAACCTACAAAGCCTTTTATTTTACGTCTAGTTTGGAAAGTATGGCCATAATTGGTAACATTTTATTGTATCCTGTTTTTAATGAGATAGTGTAGTTAACTTACAATAACTACCATTTGGTAACGGTAAATAGAAGAAAGCTGCTTCACCAAATTACCTGAAACAAAAGATAAAAACATGAATTAAACATAAATTTATAATAACAGTCAAATAAGATAAATCTGATCAAGGCAAAGATTTCGGACGAAGCCTAATGAACTTGAACAAACCATAGACTAGACAACTCTATGAAAAGCAATGACACTTAATTTAAAATGATGGACAACACTACAACATGAAATACGATCATTGTCTTTGTCTTCCTCCAGGCCATACGTTGCTTCCGCTACTTTCTACCAACCGAACGGACACACATAATACTAGCAATTTATCATTAGTAACAAACAATATAATATGTAATTACTAGACCTGGAAGCCGATGCAATCTATTGCCAACTGTTTGACAATTGTTTGCCCAACTAACGAATGTTTGCTCTAAATCTCAAGACAATATAAGACCATGTGGGCGATTGCCTAGAGATACATGTAAATTGATTTAGATCATGTTTAGATTTCGCGTTTTAGTATCGACATCCGTTTGAGAGCAAGTTAGTCAAGTTTATGATGGTCATTATAACTTGAACTTTTTCTTTTGGTTTTTTTCATGAGATAGGGATACTAATATGAATAATCATAATTATTAGGTTTGAAACAGTTTTCGAAACGGAACCCTTACAAGATCATTTTTTTGTCCATCAGCCTGTCCGTCTGTCAAAATCATTTCAAAGAAAGCATTTAGAATATAAAGCAGCTTTTAGAATCTCTGGAAGATTCTAGTCACATGCATATCCTCAAACATCTTCATTAATTTCTTTTTCTTTTGTAAAAATTTATTCAAGTAACTTTACTGAGTAAAATTGTCTCAACGGCAAAGCGTGCTTCACCGGTTAAAACCGTATGCAAATATGTATAACCAATTCCTGTTTTCATTCTGTCTGCATTATAAACTGCATCGAGCAATCGATCGTACAACTGTCGTTTCCGGATGCGTCCAACCCAAACAAAAATTCTCCTTTGCAGGGGTCGAAACAGGTTCAGTGTTCAAAAATACTGATTTTACTGACCAGAAATCTAAAAAAACTGACTTTTACTGACCATCTGAACTAACTTAAAATAAAAGTTTCATGTGGAATTGAAAAAAAAAAATATTATTGGCCTCCACCATCTAATTATTAAAAAGTTTACAAACAGTTATCAGTTTTAATATTTGATAATAAGCAAATGACACACATCCAATCATGCAAATAATATTAAAAGTTAGAAAAATTAGACATTATGATTTCTTGAAGAAGTTAGTAATCAAAGCATTTTTCTTTTTATCTATAATTTTTTGTACGTTTTTGGCTACTTTTTTACAATTTACTATTTAAAGCCACATACAATGCAGGTTAAAAAGCTGAAACTGTAACAAATATGCAAAGTTAAACATACAATAATAAAATATGTATTTATTTCGAGAAAAAAAGTAGGATTGGACTTTTTTCCTCGAAATAATGATGCTACAATATTAAGTTGCCACAAGACATCATAATAGAGCATCAGCTGTTAGTTGCTCTCAAACCATCACTGGGCCCGGCTAAGAAAAAGACTAGAAATTTGTTTTTTGTTGACACAATCTAAATGTATATTTAAAATGCTAATGTTAGGACGGGAAGACAGGGTTTTCTCTATGACCACCAACTCATCTCCCTTTTGGTCTCCTGGTGAAAGTAAGGAAGTTTGGTCGCGGTTGTGGGTGGCGAAAATGTGAAAAAGTGTTGCAACTGATGAAATGAATGGACTTGAAAGGTGAAACCCGAGCAACGCCGGGTTTGGCTGCTAGTAGGTATACTATAAGATATATATTTCTTAAGCAAAATCTAGAATGAAGAAGGTAGGCGTAAAAAGGAACGACACAGACAGGCAAAATTGTGTCAGTAAATAATTAATAAGGTTCCAAAAAAATATATGGAGCAATACATGTGTTGATCTCAAAAAACTGAAAAAACTGACCATTTTCTCAAAAAACTGACTTTTACTGACCATGCTAAAAAAAACTGACTTTTACTGATTTTACTGACTTGTTTCGACCCCTGCCTTTGTCTTCGTTCCGCTAAAATGTTTGCACACCAAACACGTTTGGGCCACTTGAAATGGACCTCAACCAGTTTTTAAAAACTCCTTGGTACCAAAAAGGCTAATATCAATAGAGACTTTCCATGTCGACGAGACTTCTCACTTTTGGCGTTTGGAAAATAAAAAGAATTCCTTTTTTAATTTTAGAATTCCCGCGCCTTTTTCGGCCAGCGTCCGCTGCATATCAAATGAGTATTTTATCGGTTTTATTTCAAGTTATTTTCGAACACCACGTGCAAACGACAAGGTTCGCTGACTCATACTTCCGTGGAACGAATAGATTATAGAGCATTATAGCGATTATTGTACTTTACCGAGTGTACACGTCCAAGCAAGGTTTTCTTTCTTTTTTTTTTATTTAGAATTAGCGGTTGCGGATTAAACAAAATTTTGTTTTATGGTTGTACTACTGCGATTGTAATCTTACTTTTTTGGAGTCAGCATTATAATTACCAGTCCCATACCCAAGTTCTAATTGCCATAATTAGAACTTATGTATAGAAATGGCATTAGTAAGACCTGATAATGTTCATCCAACTTCTTCTCTAAGAATAGAAAGGTCCACTGAATGAAATTAATGTCTTCGAATTCTTGGTTTTAGGACATGCTGCTGGTCTCTGTAGACGACACTTCATTACTTTACTTTGCACTTGCAGGATTAATAATCTTCAAGAATAATAAAATGTGACAATAATTCATTTATATGATAACTTAATTAATTTTTAATTGCATTTCCCATTAGAGATCAAATAGTGCCTGTAGTTCAGATATTTGTGGTGTCACAGAATAAAGTGGTACAGAATGCCCACCTCTGCCACTTTCGTGTCATTCAGAAAAGGCTGGTTAAAATAATAATACTATGAAAAACTTACTTTCAGTTTAGAATAACACTTCTGATAACACTTGTGATACATACACGAATGACATCATCACTGACCAGATGTTGCAATATTACTGTTACTTTCTTGCAAAATGTGTTCAATGCGATTGTGTGCTTTTTCAGGGTCAAAGCTTATATGAACAAACAAGGTTATTGTACGGATATCTGATTAATCTGGACAAGGGTTTATTGTGAAGAATGTTGGAACATGTTTTAGGTGTTAGTCACCGATTAAGACTGGTTATGAGAATGTCCAGATGTAACATGTAACATTCGGGTTTTAAAATGACAATGACGCCTCATTGTTATAGTCTATGGTTTCCTTTTTTGGATTGTCTATGGTTAAAATATTACTCGTCAATCATATACCCTTAAGAACAGTACTTTAACTAGTCTTTTCTGAGTCACTAGACAATATTTTCCATGCAGGTATTGTTCCCCGACCTCAGAATATCAACAAAAGAAAAACAGGTATTCTGCAGCCTGTTTGCCTTACAGGAAAAAATCATGACCTATACAACGTTTTTCGTCGGAGTCTTTAAAGTTTCGATTGGAATGTGCTATAACACTTGGAATAATTATGTCTCCTGTGGTTCAATGGGATTCCCAAAGCCCCTGTGGCTTTATCAGACTGACAACTTTACAGATATTCTGTTTGTGAGAGGCAAAATATGGAAATCTACCAAGCGGGTGGGCCAGAAGTTTATTTATGACCCATTTAAGATGGATGATCATTAGTTCTATTACAGTCCACTGTTGGACAAAGGCCTTCCCCAAGGACCGCTACCGCACACGATCTCCCACTTTTTTCATCCAGCTGCCTTCTTCTGGTCATCGGTCTCTTGCCGGGGGCGTCTCAAACTACATGTACGTAAGCGCAGACTCTATTCGAGGATCTTCCTATTATACTTTTTGTTGGTTCTGCGACTGATATGACCAGCACACAGTAATTATAACTTGCTACCTACAGTTTTGGACATTATTTGCCACGTTGATCGTATGCGGTAAGACTTCGTTCCGGAGTTTATCCCTTATAAAGATCCCAAGCATAGACCTTTCCATAATACGCTGCGTGACATACGATGGTGGATTCAGATGGATTGTTTCTGGGTTTATTTACTTCTCATACTTATTATTTCATCATCAGCCTATAAATGTTCCCACTGCTGTGACACAGGCCTTCTCCTTGCAAGAGGGAGTGGGCCATAATCCACCACGCGGACCTAGGGGTTGGTGGAAGTCACGTCTTCGAATTTTTGGTTCTAGGACAAGCCGGTTTTCTCACGATGTTTTCCTTCACCATTTTGAGAGCACTGGTGATGAAATAAATAAGACAAAGTAATGCGCCTGGCTGGGTTCGAGCCCACAATCTGCAACTCTTAAGTCGAGGCCGGTACCACTGGGCTACCACTGCTATCGGCATCGCCTTACGAGTTGTACTAATTATTTACTTCTTACTTTTTGTTACCACTAAGTATTAAAAGTTCCGGCACCTAACATTGCATTAACATCAAATTGCATCGCAGTCTGCAAGATTGAGAGCCAGATTTCTTTGCAAGGTCATGCATCCGCAATCTCACTAATTAGGAACAGTAATTATTACTTCTAAGACTATTTACTGTGTATTTATTAGCAGTAATGAAATTGCATTAGTAATTAATATTTGCACGAGTATTGATGTTAAGATGGTAATAGATTTTGCTATAAAATTTGTAATGTTAAGTGACTAACGGTTAATAGACGTTATAAAATAAAATAGCTTTCCAGAAATAAATGATTAAATTGAACATAGTGTTAATACCATTGACGAACATAATACAGCATTTGATAGAAATAATCACCGTTTCATGCTGTTGAGAATCCGAAAGTAACTAGTAATTTAGACTCACCAAAAAAGAGCACAATCAATACACACAAGATACAGACCAACGAGCCCGACCAAGGATCAAAAAGAAAAACAAAACATTCTATAAAGAAATAAGCTTCAATGCCAAGATTGCAGAAATAACAATGAAGGCTGATTTCATATCTTTTAAAGCTATCAACACTAGAACTGTGAATAGTAAATGTACGCACGATATACTGACCGATGGATCTGGTCAAAGTATCGAGAAAGAATTTGGTGAGGACCAAAACCGAGAAGAAAGATTAAGTAAAAATTAAAAAAAGGTAAGATTGCAGAAATGCAAGCCGTGTCTTAGGAATAAACACTAGAACTGTGCTAGATGTAAATTAAATACATCGATTGCAAAATGTAATGAAGCCATCTGCCAATCAGTCGGCCAGATCAATTCACATCACGCCATGATTGATATGCAAGCAAGTGTAACGAGTAAACCGTATCGTGAGAAATTAATATCGCGTGATATCTGCATCTGTAGAGCAGAAGGAATATAGGGTAGATGTTAGGAGAGCAGTCTTACTAAGGAAGACTAGCAAGTTTGCAAACAAGCAGATGAAATAACCTCGGCCTCATCTCAAAGCTCAAAAACGCTCAACGAGCTATGGAGAGGGCTATGCTCGGTGTTTCTCTACGTGATCGAATCCGAAATGAGGAGATCCGTAGACGAACTAAAGTCACCGATATAGCCCACCGGATTAGCAAGCTGAAGTGGCAATGGGCAGGCCATATTGCTCGCAGAGATCATATAAAAAAGAAAAAGTACGTCATTTTTGAAGGTGTTCTTAGAACGTTCAATTTTTCTCTCCTCAATATTCAGTGAATGAGATAAATCAAGCCACATTATGCTACGTTTCTATTTACCTTAATGCAATTTGCATATTAATGCAGTTCGTCTAAATATTCTTATCAGTCATCGTCGTAGTCATTAACTAAGTCTAGATATGCGGTGTCTGTAAACATTTGTATTATCATTCATCTTTCTCTTATCAAAACATCCTGCCTCTACAAGTTTTCACATCCTCTTTAACAAAACCAAAGTGTGCCATCTTCATCTCATTTAAATAGAAATTAATGATCCACGATTAATTATAAATAAGTTATGTGATGTTATTTATTTGATTAATCGATTTTAGATTGGCTTATTAAAATTCATGGGAAAATATTATTAGTTTATGTGTACGAGAGGTCAGAGAATGGCAGATACATCGTATTAATTAAAATTAATCAAACCAAATAATTTTATTCTGGGGTGGTGACATTCCGCAAGCGCGAAGTACGCGCTTTTGACGTGGAGTAATATAATACAATGCGATATTTAAACAGCAATAGTGGCGCAGTAGCTAAACGATCAACTGCTGCGATGCATATCGCCGATTTCGATTCCCGAACGTAACAAAACTGGCGGGTCTGTTTCTGTGTTTGTTTCAAAATGTTTGTAAAAACACCCACAATTCAGCAGTAATTCCAAGTACGGAGCAACGTTTCATTAAAAAAAAAGCTACGATTAATGATAGTGCCAAATCCGTTTTTCCCATATTTGTACAATAATAAAATTCATGAAACCGTTCATATTTTACGCTTTATGTCCAAATACAAATCATAGTATTTGAATAAATATTAATTTATTTCCAATAACGTCCAAACTTTACTACTTAATATGTATATTAATATCCTTGACATGTCTGAATTCCTTGCAAACTTGTTCTTCACATCAAAATACGTTAGGACATATTAAGAACCGCCATTTTAAATTAGATATGCTTGCCAAGGGCAACTAGTTGTCACCATACATCATTAATTGATTGGTATACTAATTACTCATTTTTTATTTCAAATCAAATAAAAGGCATTTATTTCAAGAAGGCCAGTTACAGACAGTTTAGAGTGGTCAAAAGACAAAAAAATGATAGATATTTTGCTTCTAAGACATGCCGGTTTCCTCACGATTTTAAGAACAGTGATGAAATCCCAGAGATGGAGGATTCATTCACTCACAGACTCAAAAAATCATCATTATTACGAGTATCATAATATTGTAATATTCCCACTGCTAGAATACAGTCCATCTCTCTGGAAGAGAGTGGGCCATAATCCACCACGATGGCGAAGTGCGGGTTGGTAGATGTCTTCGAATTTTATTGGTTTAAAGACATACCACTTTCCTCACGATGTTTTCCTTCACCGTTTGAGAGCATTGGTGATGGAATAAATTACACAACGTAATGCGCTTGACTGGGTTAGAACACACGACCTACAACTCGTAAGCCGTGGCTGTTTCCACTGGGCCTCATGTATGTATTAAGATTTATTAACTCCGCTCTCATTCCATCTCAGCGGGTTACTTGCTCTCACAAGCTTTAAAATATTCAGTGAGAACGGAAGCAAACACTAATGTGTAATGAATGCAAAATTTTTCGAAAGTATATCGTGATCTGTTTTCGACTCTGTCTTACTATAGAAAGATAAACATCTATTGAACACTTGTCTAAAAAAAACTGTCAACAGCAAATCGGCATTTGACGTTGATGCAAGGTTCGTTTTGCAGTTACAATTTTTTTAATCAAGTGTTCAGCAGATGTTCAAAGTTTAATTTCCTCTTACAGTTTTATAATTGATTTAATGTTACTATTGCACCCTCCACAAATCTTTTAATACTTGATAATTTTGGTAGTGACACAATCAGGATGTCAAAAAGAGATTTCAAACTAGAAAACAGTGATCTATGTTGGCCCAAGACCGGAGGAGTTGGAAGTCATGGGGAGAAAAAAAAAAGTCTCTGCCCGGCAGTGGAATGGTGCAGGCCAAAACATTACTGTAGAAACGCTCTCCTAAAAAAAATACTACAACTACTTACCGCTATCATCACATCAACTTCTGCCATCTGTCTTTTCATTACTGTGCTTTTTATCATCAACATCACCACTATCTTCTTATGGGGTCACTTTTCCCATACCACTAGGGGGCGTATTTTCTCAATATTTGACTGTATCTTTCAAATGTATCTGATACTATACAATATCCCATCTTTATCATAAACTTATGTTTTTTTCTCAAGGGCTGAACGGAAACTACACAACGCGTACTTTCATCCTATACCTTTGCTTCTTCCACGTTCATACAACTGGTCATACACATACGACTGTTGCATGTACTACGCACCTCCTCTATCATTATCTTTTTATCATTGATGTATCAATCAAATGTCTGATACGTCTGCCTAATTAATAAAAACTGTCGACAAGTACTTAGATGAATGACATGAGCATAATGGATGACCATATAATTACTTTCGAAGTTTTGATTTTTCACCAATAATATAATACACGACTTAGGAATCAAACCCAGGAGGACACTAGAGTAACGAAGTCAAGAGATAATGATAGAAAAAAACTCATTAAGACATTACCAAACCTGCTATTAATAAATCAGAAATATTTGATGAGCCAGTTAATCAGAAAGAATGCGATGATTCCTATGCAATACCACTTACATGTTCAGTAATTTCCACTCAAGCGTAGTGAAGCCATATAAAACCACAATATCGTACATAAACCTACTTTCTATATTTAGAATCAACCCCTTTTGCATTGCGTAACCAGAGCAACAGAGTCAGAGAAAAAGTTATAAGAATAAAGATGAGTGACCAACACATGGAATGCAAAGTAAGGTATCTCACGAAGGAGGAACAAAATATGGTTCAATATAAAACAAATGAAAATCAAATAAATAAGAATATGCAAAGATGTAAAGGAAGGAAGATAAGCTCCCTAAAAGGAATATTGATGATGAGATGATGTGAGAAGCACAATGGTCGAGGTGATGACCGTTAGGAGGATGAAAAAGTCTTTTTTACTTTTGACTGGTGATGATGTTAAAGATTAGAAATGTACAAGTATTTATAAACACAATACTAAAAGAAATGAAAGTCAAATAAAATACAGATAATCTAATCTTGAAGATCAGGACAGACAACCTTGTAATAAGTCATACACAAGTGAATTTATGTTGAACGGAATTACAGAGTTCAAACATTCAGGAGGTCATGGACTTTGAACGGTAACGGTTTAAGAGTAATTGAAACTACTATTGGCATAAATATTGAACTATTCATCACGAAATTAGAAGCAAGAAACGCTAGCTAGTGCTGTAAACAAACAGTTAGTAAAACAGACTTGAACAAAGATATTCGGAATATATTATGTATTTCTGTTGCTCTTTGGGTGAATTTACGAGTACAAGAACAGCTACCTATAGAATTTGTTATGGTTAAATAGCCGAACTCAGTAATTTTTAAGTATGCTAAAATATCGCATTGGGTCTAGCCTGTTAGGTAGGATATTTGTATGTTTAAAGTGAATAAATAAATATGGACAATTATACAGATTCAAAAGCAAAAATACCCTCCTGGCATCATATTATGTGGACTAAATGCACCACACACACCACATGTGATGATATTGCTGTTTTGCTTGAAGGTAAGGCACTAGTTGGCAGAGCACAAACATACTCATATTGTGCTTTACTACAGTGAATTTTGCCTCAACTTTATCTACTCTTCAAATTGTAACTTATCTATATATATAAAATTCAAAACTGACTGACTGATCTGACAACGCACAGCCCAAACCGCTGGGCCTAGAAACTTGAAATTTGGCATAAGCCCTCCTTATACTACGTAGGTGAGCACTAAGAACGGATTTTGCGAAATTCGGCCCCTAAGGGGTTGTTTTTGGGGTTGATACTTTGTATGAAACTTCGTTATTACAGGTGCTAGGAATTTCAAGTTTTGCATGAGGTTTCTTTTTAGGACGGAGATGGTCACCATGACGAGATTTTGCGAAATTAAACCCCTAAGGGGTTTGTTTTTGGGGTTGATAGTTTGTATGAAACTTTTTTAGTACAAGTGCTAGGCGTCTCAAATCTTGCATGGTGGTACTTTTTAAGATATAAATGCTCACCAAGGTAGAAATTTTGAGAAATTCGACCCCTAAGGGGTTGTTTTTGGGGTTGATAGAATTGAGACTCAAATTTTTACATAGGGGTTCTTTTTTGGACGTAAGTAATACCTAAGACGAGATTTTGCGAAATTCGGCCCCTAAGGGGTTGTTTTTGGGGTTGATAGTTTGTATGAAACTTCTCTACTACAGGTGCTAGGTATTCCAAATTTTGCATGGGGTGTTTTTTTAGAACGTAGATGCTCACTATGACGGGATTTTGCGAAATCCGACCCCTGAGGGGTTTGTTTTTGGGGTTGATAGTTTGTATGGAACTTTGTTACTACAAGTGCTAGGAGTCTCTAATTTTGCACGGGGTTTCTTTTTAAGACGTAAATGCTTACCACGGTGGTATTTTGTGAAATTCGACCCCTGAGGGGTTGTATTCGGGGTTGATAGTTTGAAGACTGAAATTTTGCATAGAGGTTCTTTGTTGGACGTAAGTGCTACCATATACGAGAATTATGTGAAACTCGACCTCTAAGGGGTTGCTTTTGGGGTTGATAGTTTGTGTGTTTGTTATTACAAGTGCTAGGAATTTTAAATTTTGCATGGGGTTTCTTTTTAGGGCGTAAATGCTCACCATAGTGGGATTTTGCAATATTCGACCCCTAAGGGATTTGTTTTTGGGGTTGATAGGTTGTATGGAACTTTGTTACTACAAGTGCTAGGAGTCTCTATATTTGCACGGGGTTTCTTTTTAAGAAGTAAATGCTTACCATGGTGGTATTTTGTGAAATTCGACCCCTGAGGGGTTGATAGTTTGAAGACTAAAATTTTGCATAGAGGTTCTTTGTTGGACGTAAGTGCTACCTTATACGAGAATTTTGTGAAACTCGACCCCTAAGGGGTTGTTTTCGGGGTTGATAGTTTGTGTGTTTGTTATTACAAGTGCTAGGAATTTTAAATTTGAATGGGGTTTCTTTTCAGGGCGTAGATGCTCACCATAGCGGGATTTTGCGAAATTAGATCCCTAAGGTGTTTGTTTTTGGGGTTGATAATTTATATGAGACTTTTCGTTACTACAAGTGCTAGGAATTGTAAATTTTGAATACGACTTCTTTTGAGGACGTAAGAGTTACCTTTGACACGATTTTGCGAATTTCGACCCATGAGGGGTTGTATTTGGGGTTCATAGTTTGGAGACTCAAATTTTGCATAGAAGTTCTTTGTTGGACGTAAGTGCTACCTTATACGAGAATTTTGTGAAACTCGACCCCTAAGGGGTTGTTTTTGGGGTTGATAGTTTGTGTGTTTGTTATTACAAGTGCTAGGAATTTTAAATTTTGCATGTAGGTTTTTTTTAAGACGTAAATGCTCACCACAGTGGTATTTTGCGCAATTCGACCCCTAACGGGTTGTCTTTGGTGGTGATAGTTAGATGTCCCAAATTTTGCAGGAGAGTTCCATTTAGGACATAGGTTTTCACTAAGGGAGGATGTTGTAAAATTCGACCCCTAAGGGGTTGTTTTGGGGTTGATACTTAGGAGTTCCAAATTTTGCATTGAGGTTATTTTTAGGACGTAGGTGCTTAATAAGACGGGATATTGCGGATTGATTGAATTTTTGTTGTATATTGAATCGATTTTCCAATAGTACCTATCCCAAAAAGAGGGTGACCGGGAGTAAAAATTCACAAAGGCAAAGTTCTGAAATCACGCGGACGAAGTCGCGGGCGGAGTGCTAGTACTACATATAATAACAAGCACTACCTTAACTACCTAACAAAGTAGTGTTTAAGATAGATCAGATCAATTGATTTCCTGGTGTCGACAGTCACAGCCACATTAAGTACTACAAATGCAAATCAACAAATGCAAATTAAGCAACTGTACTAATCGTGCAACAAGAACAATAGATACTAACTTATAAGTGATTATGTTATATGTGGAGCTAACCTTTTAAGAACTAGATATATCAAGTACTTGCTTAATGACAGACATGGAGTGATATTTATCTGTAATGTTGGCTTCGTGTTCATCATCATTGACAGTTTGTTTACGCCCACTTTCAAGTGGAACCATTTTTTTAATACCGTCGACATTTTGTTTTTACTTTCTGTTGCTCTTTTAAATTTATTCGGAAGTTAACATCAGATAACGTAGTTAGGGAGTTTTACTGGCTGCAAACATGCAATGTTTTGATTAAGAGACATTCTATTCCAAATATTTACAGGCTAGTTGGATAATGACCTTTTTATGTGTATCTTGAGATTATGATTAGCTTATTTCGGCACTGTAAATAGGTGCCACTACTAGCCTCTTATGCACCCAGAGTGAACTTCTTCAACTGCGCCCCTCCAGAGTCTGCTATGCAGTCTGCTAATGCTACACAGTATAACTATAAACCTATATCTGCCAATAATAACCTATTTTGCAAAGAATCGGATTAAACAATAGTCCAATAACACTTTATTCTGATACCAATCACAGAACAACCAAAGGTCTAACAAAGCACAGTTTATCACGATCAACAACTTAAACAAACTAAATCTAACCGCAGAACAATTTCAATTGAAGGGGACGGCAATCGCAATAAACCCCAGGCTATACACACGGGTGAAAGTCCAAGTACCCACAATTATCACCTGTTGTGGAACTTGCAGGAATTGCCAGTCGTGTCCCCCGGGCCTTATTGCTCGGTAATCTTGAAGCAATCAAATTAATTTTAGTTTGACACCTTTTCCTGTGATCAAGTAGTGTATGGTCTATGGTTCCAGAGTTATGTTATAATTTATGGTCAGACACTATCATTTACGAATATGCCTGGAGGACGTAAATTTAAATTAATGTTCTATTCTGGGTAATTATTTTGTGTCGCAAATGTGAGGTTGTTACTTCCGAGTTCCGAATGTTTTATTTGGAGTTTTGGACAAGTCATAAATATTGTTGTTATTTCGACAGATGATTTGTATTTATAGAATCGATTAAAGATAACGATGATGGGAAGTCAAATCCCTAATATTAGATTGACATTTGAGCATAATCTACCTAAATTTTTTAATCCTGCCACATGATTCTTTAAGGATGTTACCATAAACTAAATTCCTCTTAACGCCATTTCAATTGAAATAAACTAATTTAAATTCCTCTAGCGAAGCCATCTCTACGATAAAAGTAAATTTTCCAACACTTGTCTGTACGTTTATGCCTCTTGGACCCAAGCTACAATGGCGATGTGACACAGAGATGACCCAACGTGTTTTCTAACTCCCTGATACGACGAAATAAATCGTACTATAAAAGATATTAACCAGAATCAATACATCTGAGGATATAAAATGAAATTTAATTATGCTACTTCCATCTTAGGTTGTTTGCGATGGAATTTATGACGTGATGTTCCTCGAAACTGGAAATTCAATAAGGAAGAGTATTTCATAATATTGCGATGCCGTAAAACGATCATAATAACGGTTATGTATAAAGGTTGTAAACCAACTGTGGACTGGCTGGCGACCCCGGATCATAAAGCATTATTTCTTCTTTCAATAAACTTATCAAGACCGTACCCAGTACAAAATAAGTTTATCAAACTGCAAATGCTCCATCATAATTCACTTACCAAAACAAAATCTGTCTTACCAGTTTACCACTAAATCTTAAACATCTGTTGAACAGTTGACTAAAAAAAGTGTAACTGCAAAACGACCCTTATAAATCAACGTCAGATGCCGTTATGCAGATGACACTTTCTTTAGACAAGTGTTCAACCGATGTTCAAACTTTTTATAGCAAGACGACTAATCTCTAAAACAGTTTGCCACAGATCTAGAGCACGTTTGATTGAACCCGTCAAATTGTCATTTAATTTTTTTTTACTTTATAGTAGAATCATAAAAATGTTGCACGTACACGAAATCTCTCACAAACAATTCTGTAGCAAATTCTCTATCGATTTTCACTTGTAAGTATCTCTAAAACAGTTTGCGTCACCTATCGCGACGGATCTTGGCTACAGTGGGGTTGACCCCGTCAACCTGTCGCTTCGATCTTTATTACTTTACCAGCTAAAGTTCACTCGGTTCCCTGCGCCGGCGACCGCTTGCGAAATATTCTCTTGTATCTTAGAACACGCCTTTGGGCTGGGACTACATAAGATCGCTATTAAACAAAAGTAAATAAAAAGATAACGTTGACTGAAACATTGCACAAAACTAAGTAAATAGATCGATGTTGAGTGAAACATTTATATACATCAAAATAACGTTGTTTAACAACTAGATCCTACCGAATACCGTGACCACGGAACGTAAAAGGCTATTGAAGGACACCGTGGATTTTAGTCAGTACAAGTCTGACAGTCCCTCCTGCCCTGTCCTTGGTCCCACCAACGCACTTGATGATTTTTCCACGATAAAAAAAGTCCTAACTAAATAGACCAGCGTCATTATTAATTATTGTGACGGTAGGGTGTAAATTGATAAAAATACGATTAATATTTATGAACTTTTGTTTATTTTATTAAAAAAAAATTGTTTATCTTACGTCGTGTAGTGCTTGAGATATGTGCTATTTTTATACCACCTATAGGACCCCCACTGATCGGCTGTCTTGTTTAATACTGTTTTTTTTTTTCAACCGATTGAAACTACATTAGCTATTGTAATAAAGAATGTCGGCTACATGAGTTATCAGCAAAACTGAAGTGATTTAATTCGAATTATATTTATTTAATTTAAAAAATGTGGGGTAAAGTATTCATTTCCAAAGGCGAGTAATTTTTCGCCCGACTTTTGCGTATTCTTCATCATCATCATCATCATCATCTCAGCCATAGGACGTCCACTGCTGAACATAGGCCTCCCCTTTTGATCTCCACACATACCGGTTGGAAGCGACCTGCATCCAGCGTCTTCCGGCGACCTTTATAAGGTCGTCTGTCCACCTTGCTGGTGGACGTCCTACGCTGCGCTTGCTAGTCCGTGGTCTCCACTCTAGTACTCTTCGACCCCATCGGCCATCCGCTCTGCGAGCAATATGGCCTGCCCATTGCCACTTCAGCTTGCTAATCCGGTGGGCTATATCGGTGACTTTAGTTCGTCTACGGATTGCGTATTCTTAGCCACGCTATATTCATCATATTTTGTTCTCAGGTTATTTGTAAGTCTTAGCTAAGTGTATCCTCAGCCTAAGCTAAGAAACATTCGAACTCATTTAATTTTCGAAATGGAACAATGACATTAAGCATTGGCATTGGGCTATTTTACTCAAAAAAATTGATTTGTATGAAATATACAGGCTGTTTTTTTGCATTTACGTCAAACTTCAGGTGGTTGTCACAAAAGTCATAAATAATCAATTGAAAGAACAGTACCGGGCAAAACTAATAAGGGCTGCTTTTTTTTTGTTGTTGAAATTTTACCGTATTTCAGAATTAAACCCTTAATTCAATACAAATGAAAGAGAATCACCCGACCGCAGTTTACGCGCGTACGCACACATCGATGATTAGATGTGCGTGAATTCAATGACGCGCGAGTACCTATCGTGCGCCGAGAAGTGACCTTGGCGACCCTTAGCAATAATTTTACGTAATTTTATTTCGAAAATCACCCACATTATTGTCATTTCGTTTGATATTAACTTATTCGAAGCATCAGCATAATACGAAATCTTAATAATGACAGTAATACTAGACCGCCATAAAAAGTTCACTGACCTGCTATCAGATGAGTAATAAAATTTAAGTTTTGCTTGATTGCTATCGTTCACCCTAAACTTTTCGTAGTGATTTTGTTTTTATTTGTGGATAAAATTGGTTGATTTGAAGTTTTCCTCGGGCTTAGACCGTCAATAATACCTACCCCGATCTACGTAGTATAAAAAATGTTTTTTAAAGATAAGGCTACCCACTGACCATCAACTTATTTACACAAATAAAAGCGATTAGTTAACACCGTATTTACAAAATGTACCTACCTACTTAGGTTACCCGGAGGGACCGGAGGTACTTATTGTTAAATGTTGCCACCATCACACTCTTGGCACAATCGAGCACGATGTAGGTAGCTGGTTTTCCTTCAGCTTACGTAAAACTAACACATTCGTTTTTAGTGTCGAAAGCACTAATGATCCTGGCACGTGATTCTGTTACACTTGTCACACCACAGGGTCTCGGCGACCCGATCCAATGTTCACCAAACTTTTCGACCATAGTGAACGGGAACTGTCTCCACTGATGGCATACAGGCGAACCATCTTCTCCAACTCGACATTAGAGTAATTGTCCGTCGTCTTGTACTTTGTATCGAATGCCGTCTCAACAATGCACCTACCTAGAAGCGGAATTTGCAAAACGCATGCACTGCTGTGACATCAAACACATGACTGTCGGTTCGGGTGCCGACCGCCTGCGAACCGCGGCGCGGGGCGCGGGGCGCGGGGTGCCGGGCGCGGGGCGCGGGGCGCGGTGCAGCGCCCTTGCTTTGGACACAGATTACTACAGATCGGTCTCTTCCAAAAAACAATCAAACAAATGTAAAATCTATGCACGAAAGAATAAAGCACATTTTAACTTGCAGCCGTACCGCCCACCTACTTTTATATTAGCCTAAACTTCCCGTGCACAAGCAAAATTGTACTGAATGGCTACGCGCGAGAGTTTATTTTGGTTTATCCGACGCCGCGGCATTACAATGTTGCTATCGGTGTGCTGCCGGTCAAGCTCACTTAGGGTTGCGACTTGCGAGTTTAGAAGGCACAGTTAGGTAGGTAGGTGTATTTTATGCATTTGTTATATTACACTATTAACATAAATGTTCTTCAGGGTTTTTTTTTATCATCAGCCTATATCTTTTTGGTTTCGTTACTACATACTACACACATTACTACATACATTATCGATTGGTAGCACAGAATGTTAATACATAGTACCTACGGCACCTTACGTTAGAAATAATAATATGTGTATAATTATAGTATCGTTTCTACCTATTCTTGTAATATTTTGAACATTTCATCTTACAAAAACAAAAAAGAATATTATTTAAAAATATTTGAAATGTTAGGCTTTATTGTTTAAAGCCTTTATTAAATGTATTGGTTTACAAATAAGTAGTTATTATACTGCAACAAACACTACATAAAAATCAGTATTTATTTCGCTTTACGACACACAGATTCTACAACAACAAACAAATGAAATTTAATGAATAATGATGACAGATGACGCAACAAGAAATGTCAGTCACAGAATACAAAAAGAAAGACAAAGATTACAAACAAACGTTACTTTTTTATTAAAGAGAGGCGAAGGAATCCAAACATACAGCCACCACGCGAGTTTTTGAATAATTAACCCTTTAACCGGCAGCACTCTATAATTTATTTATTATTTATTTATCAAATTACAACGGCTGTGTGAACAGCCAATTACTGCAATTTAAGGTTAAGGACAATTATGCAAATTAGAATTACGAAATACACAGTATTAGAATATAGAAAGCATAAAAACTCATTAGAATATAAAAATGTAAAAACATAACAAGAAAAAATATGGGTACATTCAATTAATTGTAAGTAGGTACTTTTTTGGTTTATAGCAAAAATAAAAACGAATGTCGATTTTCAAGGGTGAAGTATCGATTCACTGAATTCAGTACTATAAATAGATTTAAAAAATCGATCTTTTTGGCTCCAAAAATCTATTTTTCGATTAATCGATCTGTGATTGCCATCCCTACGTCACAGGCCCTGCGTTGTGAGTCCTTGTAAATGGTAAAAAAAGTCGCGCAACGAATTACGATCGCTGACCTTGAATGCATAGTGTGGCCATTTTCTGAGTTTGAACGTGAGTAAATAACAACGCAAACATCTTTCTACTTTCTACCGAGCGATAAGGTAAGTGAGAGTGATGTCAGGTTTGATATTCGTCTATTTATCTCGGTCGTCTAGTAGGCTCACACCCCCCGAGTATCTCGACACATTTCCAAACTTGTAACCTACCTAACCATGATCAGTTCAGCGGAACGTATGTACTTGAATGACATAATAAATAAGCACATCACAACAGGTAGTTAATTAATAATTAACCCTAGATTCATAAACATTATGTGGGAATAACACTAATCATAAACATTCGATACTTTCACCTTTCGACGTCACGCGGTAGTTTATGAAACGCGAGGCCTTTATCACTGTTGTCGTTTAGGCAACCAAACGTTATACAGTATTTGCTTGTCTTCATATTTTATTATCTTTATTTACTTGTACGTGATTACACGTAAGAAAAATAATTACGATACGGAGGCGGCGCGCGGCAGCCACATGTAGTGACACCGCCCGCGGTGTGCGCGTGTGAGCGTGCCGTTTCATACCTACACCGCACAGTGTCCTCTCTGTTAGTACTCTGTGCTTTGGATTGGTTGCGGTGCGATTGATTGCCTACGAATTTGTTGAATGACCGTTGCGTATGCGTTGTGTACATGAATGTTTGCGTTTGTTTGTGTGTGATAGGGCTAGTATCAGACGCGCCGCTTTTAAATACGGCTGGTTCACACTTACGGATTTCAGTAAAAAGGAAAAATAAAATAAAAAAATACCTACCTATTTTATTGCTGTTTTGGGTCGAGAATCATTAGTATAATGACGTCCTTGAATTTGTCTAGGATGCGGATCAACACCCTGTATATACCTACCTAGATTATACACCGTGTTCCGGACGATATACATAAACTTCGACCAGATGTTCAGACCACGGAAGTAAGCATTTTTCATTATGGACACATTAATAAATTCTTATTTTTTATATTTTGTTAATTTTCATACAAACTAAATACCTAGACGTAAATAACCCGATATGCATGCCTCTTTATCCGAATTGGCAACGTCGTATTTTCATTCATAACATTTGGCGGGCTGAAACTTGTCAAAACAGTTTCTTTGATTTTTTATCTCGTTCCTCATAGCACTGTCAATGTACTATACTTATCTAAAGAGAACGTATACGGCTACCAAGCAGGTAGATACGTATTTCGAATTGTCTTTTTAATTGAGGAATAAAAAAAAAACAAAATTCCAAACCAAATCATGATAACCTCTTCTCACGACATGCAGCCTTCGCAAAACGTTTCTGCAGTCCTTATTTTTAGTCTAGGCTTAAAGCAACGCCGGACCTCCAACGACGGGAAGGGGAGTAGGCTACCATAATTATCTTCCCATTCTGCCGTTTCGGCTTAAGTAACGAACATTCAATCTCAAAATTATTGACTAAAAGAGGGGCAGCTCAACACGCAATCTGGGGACCACGCTTAGAGCTCACGTACATTCGTAAAAATACTCTCAAAAGATAGGTCTCGGTCAAATTAAGATAAATGGTAATCACAGCATATTTTTTTTATGCATTTGAGTAGAATAATTATAATTTATAAGCACACTTGTTGCGTGGGCAACATCAGAACTAACGCCACCATCTTATTTTTCAATACATTTCACAAATGAGCGCTCTCCTGTCAACCTCAATGGAGTGTCCAAAGATCCATATAACACTGTAGGTTAGACAACTACGTCAGCCGTAATGTCATTCAAAAATATTTTTATTAATAAAAAATAAACTCTAAAAAGCAAAAAATAAATTTAATGTAAAAAGTTTTCGAAATGACCACCTTCTTTTTCGACACAAATATTCAAACGAGTCCTAATTTGGCCATTTAAATTTACAGACATTGGTCTTATTTGTTCAGCAGCCTGAGATATTCTATCTAAGAGCTGTTCACGGTTCTGAATTTGTACGGAGTACACCTTCTCCTTTAAGGTTCCCCAGACATAAAAATCTAAAGGAGTCAGATCTGGGGACCTAGCTGGCCATGCGATATTTGTGCTACCTCGTCCAATCCAACGGCCAGGAAACGTTGCATTTAAATATTCACGCACTTGTGTGCCATAATGTGCAGGGGCCCCATCATGTTGGAGCCACATGGTTCGCAGAGTTTGAAGATCCACTTGTTCGAAAAATTCGAAGCTAGTGACGTTTCTTAGGAACTCTAAGTAATTGTCAGCATTTAGGCGGTGGGGAATCTCAATAGGGCCGATCAGCTGATTGTTAAAAACACCAGCCCACATGTTTACAGAGAATTCAGTTTGATGTGACGCCTGCCAATGTAAATTCGGGTTGCTCTCATGCCACTGCACTTGATTTTTGGAATTGAATACTCCCGCTCTTGTAAACTGGGCTTCATCCATCCAAAGAATTTTTTGAAGCAGTATTGGATTATTTATCAGTTCTTGATTCATTCTCTGGCAAAAAACAATTCTTGAGAAGTGATCAGGTGGTATTATGCCTTGGGATTTTCTGTAGTGGTAGGCATGCAAACCATATCTTTTCCACAGTTTCCACACTAGCTTATGAGATACACCCACGATTCTCCCAACGCGTCTCGTTGAGAGTGTAGGATCATGAATAATAAGGTTCATTATTCTGTTTTCTTGAGCGACGCTCAAATTGATTGCTCGTTCAGGGCGGCGTGGTCTAATTCCGATCTCACAAAATCTCCTGTGTATGTTAATAAATGTTCGTATATCAGGAACGCGCCGACCAGGGAATCGCCGTTGGTATTCTCGCACAGCTGCTGTAGCATTTCCGTCACAGAAACCGTAGACGAAGTGAATATCAGCTTGGTGTTGAGCAGAATATTCGTGCGGCATAGTGAAAGTTGTAATCAAAATGATTGATTAAATTAGTCGGAAACCCAAAAGCAAATTACAATAAACAATAATCCTGACAGTTAAAATCATGCATGACAAACAATGACAAATAACAACTTAGGTATCCATAGCGACCAGTTTAATCTCTTTGAAAGATTCGTTATCGCAAATGATCGTATTTCTTCGCTAACTCTCGGGTTCCTCTCGTACGTGCAAATGAAATGCAAATAGTATTTGATAGATTTATCATTTTAATTGCACTAAGCGGCAACATAGGCCAAATTAAGATACTTTCTCACTGCATAGCTCAATTAAATTTCATTAAATGAAATTACAAATATCTTTGTAACGAAGCCTTTTTAAGTACTACTTCCTTTGTTGGATTTGATTTGTAAAAGCCATAGAAGTATTTGCTAAAGTTTATGGATAACGTGAAGAACACGGTGTATAAAATAAAATACCCCTTTTTTTTAAACCAAGAATCATTGATATACGGTCTTTTAAAACTAAATGGCGTTAAAACACGTGTAAAAACTGGCAGTGAATAAAGTTGTGTCATTATGTTTTATCTTCTGGTAAAGTGAGAAAATAAATTGGTATGTCTTAAGACAGGTTCTCTCGTTACACCTACATGTATGGCTTGTCAATGATTGTGTTGTAGATGGTACCAACTTTACAGATTGTGAAGAATGTAGATTGAGAACTTGAAAAATTTATACGTGGAAATTATTTGAAATAAGGATAAGTAATGCAAGATGCTAGATATCAACGTCGTCAACTTGTCAAACAAATTAACATCGTATTGATGGGCACAATAATTTGTACGAGTAATTAAGCTAAGAAATCGACGGATTTAACAGTCAAATTAATCAAAAGTTATAATCATTAACACAACATTAAGCCTGTAATCTTCAGAGGGACTAGCAGAGGACTGAATACTCCTACTTTTTACCAACTATGTTTAAGTCCCATCTAATAAGAAGCGATCCTATTGCTACTAATACCAGTGAAGAAACCCGAAAACATGTTTTTCTTGACCGGGACTCGAATCCCAGACCTCATGTTCAGCTCCATTACTTGCAACTACTATACGAGACAAACCTACAATTTATTACACACATTAACATAACCCTCACACGCCGACTGTTAGAACCTACACAAAGCAGTTAAAAATAAAATGTCGATCATAAAGAACTCACGTCGAAAGAAAGTGATCGAAACAATTTCATCAGAGAAATCGATTTTAATTGGTCAAAGGAAGGTAAATTGGTACTTACTGTGACGAGTTTATCGATCTCAAGGAATGGTGGGTTTTTGGATACCGAATTAACTTTTTTTTTCTCATATCTTACATAGTAATCAAGTTTTCATTCATTGCAATGTATGGTGTGTCGTGAAATTGAAGAAAGTTAATTTCAAAGACTGGTTTTTTACCAAAGTATTAAGAAAAAATATTATCTACGGTATTCCTGTGGCTGAATTTGAAATACTTCTTACGAGTATTTGGAGAACTTTTAGAGAAAAGTAACAGCTTAAGATCTTTTTCATTTACAAGTTAGCCCTTTCTTACTACCGAGCAAGTATCCTATGCTTTTCCAATTTATCTAGTTTATTACCAATACACATAAATACGATCCAAAAAACTAAATTAAATGCATAAGTAACGTGACTTCGCGTGACACACTTGATTTCACTAGAAAAAAGTGATACCCTAATTCGTCACAACATTAATGATGAAATCGTCGGAAAACTATAAGCAATCAAATCGATATTAATACTAAAAGCAAACACGGCTTGCAACACTCTATAAATAAATATTAATAACACTTTCACTGATAACTGGCTGAGTTTAATCTTATCAACTTTTTTGACTAGTATTTCCCTCGAAGGAAAATGTGAGTAGTTAATAAGAGTTGTCTGTGGAACATTATAATGAGCTGCGCTTATTATGACATAGGCTTGAATCCGACTCCACTCCAACTCTACTCAAAATAAAGCATCGAAATGTCAGCTTTATATCGTTTTTCTTCCGGCACAAGTTTTTCATTTGAAAGAAGCGTACGATGATACGTCGTTTAGTTACTTACATGTGTAACACTGATCTTGTTGAAAATTGTGCTATAAGATCTAGATCTTAATAGCCTAGACTTTTCCCAAATATTTTAAAGGTCAGTTTCCAGTCTAAAAGAATGCAGCTAGACAAATGAGCGACTCCTATCTGACCTAATCCAGTTAGGTTAATTCTGGATAATATGATGCTCCTTCCTAGTCAAAATTCAAAAAATGATAGCCAATATGAACGGCACCTAGCATGCTTTCTAAAAGCGGGGGAAACTCACAAATTGGATGTTAACTTTGGAAACAAATCCACGGAAAAACTTCGGAAAGCGTGGCTTAACCTTGAAGATGCTCCGTGCTTTTGTCATTCATTATTTAACCGTAAGAACACGAAACAAAAATCAATTTCAATGCTATACTGTGAGTCGAGTTGGAGTGGAGTCAAGTGTGTTACGTACAGTATTTAAATAGGCGTGGCTGTTAGCTAGTTACAACTTAACAAGCTTGTGATATAAAAGTCATAAGGAAACCGTTAGTCGTGTCCCAAGAGCAATGAAACTTAGGAAATCGAATGTTACTCTGACCTGGGTTTCGAAAATACTTATTAAATAGCTCGCAGCTCTAGCCGAAGGCCTAACTCGATGGCATTTGCTCTGGTTTGTTTTACACAATAGAAAAGGTATTAACAATGTTGAAGATAGTATTGTTTTAATCTAGAATTCTAGATCAATTTTAAAACAACCTGGGTTTTTAAACTTTATGGAATGTCAAAGAAGCGTAGGACTACCAAAGTTTGTGACCTTACTGTCATCTTTTTTTTTATTAGTGTTTACCCTTGACTACAATCTAGGACAGGACAGAGTGACAGAGACAAAGTCTACGATGGAGCGAGCTTACCCAGAAGAAGCCTGTTCAGTCTAACTTTGAAGATATTCGGGATTTATGCGTTCGGAAACACAGACGCAGGTAAGCGTTCCAATCTTTTGCTGTGCACATTATACTTTAAACGTTGTTTTTATTATTAAAAATATCAATAAACATCATCATTATTACAACAATTTAGTTTCATTACGGGTAATGTACGGATAATAAAACCAATTTTAATAATCTCTTACGTAAACTTCTACAAAAACTCTGAATTACTTTCACTGATGTAAAATGTAACGATATGATGTCACGTGACCTACAACATAACGAGCCTCTTACGAGCTTACAGCCATCAAATTTATTAAAAGTGATTTTTTTCTAAGACTACGATTATTTTTTATGGTTGTAAATCATTGGATGACTCCTCCGGGCTCCCAGCTCTAAGAAGATTTGGGTATTATTTTTATTTTTTTAATCACTCTCAAACGCTACGTACACATGACTGTGCAACACAGTTATCAAGGTACGTAAGATACCCTTCGACTTCAAACAACGACGATATAATACTAGACTCCTAATAACAGGCGACCGATGTCTGCCAACACATTAGGCAAAAAAGTCTTATATCCGTCTCATTTCGACCAATCCTGTGAGCCGTAAACATACGTTGAGACAGAACAGACCTTGAGTTAGCCAATCACAACGCAGTACCCCGTTCCCCTCGCTTACGTAGTACCTCAGCGAGTTGGCAGAATAGTTTTGTTCGTTAGATCGTGCAATGCGTAGTCTAGTAATATATAGTCATTGACTTCAAAGGTAGGTAAGCCATAATCTACAAGTTATTTAAATCATCATCATCATCCTATTAATGTTACAGCTGGGGCACAGTCCTCCTCTATGAGAGAGGGAGTTATTTATATACTGGCTTTTATTTTCTTCACGACTCTTCAGCCACATGTCAAATCCCCACAGGCTAATTTGTTTTGCGTTAAAAGTCCTTTGTTCATAATATCCTCAAAAGAAAATGGGAGGAAGTAATCAGGAGTTAGAAGGATGTCCGCTTCTCCCAATGGTTCCAAAGAGTATCTTTATCAGGCGTCATTATGCCTTGTTTAGTCTGTCACCGACCGGATAGACGCTTACCAGTTTGGAGTGTGACTTTCCGGCTTCTGTTTTTGATTTAACTTACACGTCTCTATAAAAATGTGCTAATGGAAAGCTCAAAATAATGTTTTAGAATAATGAAGTACTTACTACATATTTATAAAACTAAAAATATTTCAAACTAAATATTTACTTCAAAAAATCTAAAATTAATTTAATAATAAATCCAAAATAATAAATCTAAAATAAAAATTAATTTGATAATTTAAATTCAGAAAATACTTGAGCGTCAAAGTAAGTTATGGATTAATGATGCTATGACGTCTGACAGGGGAGAATGGAAGAAGAAAGCGTGTTTCGCCGACGACAAGTAAAATGGGATGAGGGCAGGAAGATTATGAGTAATCCTTCATCAGCGACCATGCCCATATCTGACAGCATTGCCACGTTGAATGGCAACACGCAGAGAAATGTATACGAGAACTTCTGTACCCTTAGCACGAATTTTCACTCTTTTACTTTACAGTATTTACAGCGTTTCTTGTATGAAAAAATGGAACAGCGCCTCTGGTGCGCGAAGACGGCACTAATTTTTACCTAGAAAAATGTCAACTTGAAATTGTCAAAGTTCCAGTTTACTTTACGTCTCAAATACTGAAAATTCGTGCTAAGGGTACAGTACCCTTAGTACGAATTTTCACTCTTTTACTTTACAGCATCTTTCCAGTACATACAGCGTTTTTGTATGAAAAAACGGAACAGCGCCTCTGGTGTGCGGAGAAGGAACTAAATTTTTCATTGAAAATTGTCAGTTTGAAATTGTCAAAGTTCCAGTTTACTTTACGTCTCAAATACTGAAAATTCGTGCTAAGGGTACTGGTTGCAACCGTGACAGCAAGACTCACTAGTTGACTTTACAAAATTTCTAGTAATAAATACTAAGTCCTGTTATCTCTACTACTTACTTAGTATTTATTACTAGAAATGTTGTAAAGTCAACTAGTGAGTCTTGCTGTCACGGTTGCAACCAGAAGTTCTCGTACAGGTAGCTAGACATTTCTCTGCGTGAATGCTAATTCTTTACCCAAAGGTGCCAGAAATGTAGATTTTAGCTAGATCATTATTCCAATGTAAATCTAAGAAAGATTGGAGAAAACTATCAATAAACTACCTAAAAATAGACGGATGCCGATACAAAATAGACACTTATTAAAAAGTAAGTTCTACAAACTAACTTTCAGTCGCTAAGAGTGCTTCGTCTCTATTTAAAATTCAACTAAAATCGTAGTACATAATAGTGATGTTGCGAATATTCGCATTCGCATTCGCAAATATTCGCATGTTTTTTGATATTCGCATTCGCATTCGCATCCGCATAAATCGATGCGAATGTTTGCGAATATTTCTGTAAAACTATTTTTTAATTTACTACTACGATTTGAATGTAGAAACTATATGTAACGCAATAGTCTTGAAGTAGCCAACAAAATTGAAATAGTTCTGTTGTCCAATTGTATTAAAATATTATTATAATCGCAACAAAAATTACAAAATTCATTTTTATCGTAATAAAATCATCAAATAAGTCCTACCACCCAGTTATATTAAAAAATCTACTATATAATTTTGCAAATAATATGAGAAAAAGATATTTTTATAACTTCTCTGTCCATGCCTGCGCAGAAGTGTATTAAAAAATCCAGCTCCAGTCTAAACTTGTTGAATTTTTATGTGTTGAATGAATGAAGTTAATGCATTCAACTATATCGACTTGGCTAATGTTCGATTTAAATAGTGTATGATAAACCTATCTATAATTTTGCGTGCGTTTTATTTTAAACTTAATATTCGCATTCGCATTCGCGAATATTAAAATTGAATATTCGCATCCGCATTCGCATTCGCTAATGTCAAAAATCAGACATTCGCAACATCTCTAGTACATAACAATAAAAGTAAACTGACGTAAATTAAACCACGCTCATAAACACGATTGGACACTTAAAATTAAAATACTATCACTCACGTAATATGCCGTAATAAGCGTCTATTTTGGCATTTTGTGATGAGATAACTTTTCTTCATTTTTAGTCTTCATTTAAATAATTTAAAAAACAATTTTGCTGTGAATCACATTATTTGTTTGAGCCACCACTCACTCAAACCCCTTCTACACGGTCAGGTGGTCAGGTCTGACAGAGGTGACCTTGGTCCGGTGGGAATGAAAATCTACCGTGTAGACGTTGGTCGTGCGACCAAATATGGGCGGAGTCAGTCGAGCCTTGGTCGGGAGCGCATCCGTCCCGACAGGCCGCGTCCGCGGTCGAACCCGACCGTTAGGAACGCCGTCGCACGACGGGACCGCGTCAGTGTGCAGTTGTCAGTCAATGCGGGTGCACGTCGAATTTTGAAAACCGGCCAAGTGCGTGTCGGGCCACGCACAGTGTAGGGTTCCGTAGTTGCCCATCAAAATACTTATGCGAACTATATAACTAAACTGATTCGCTGAATTTAATTTTAAGAAGAAGAATTTTCAAAATCGGTCCAAGCGTCTTTGAGAAATCGGGGAAAATACATAAAAAAAAAAAAATACGAAGAATTGAGAACTTCCTCCTTTTTTTGAATTTAGTTAAAAATAGTTGAGAATAAAAACCTACCTATCCCCAAAACATACCCACCTATTATAGCTGTAAAAATAAAGTTGACAAACTTACATTTGCAGTTGAAGAACATGTTCTCCGATACATTTTGTTTAGGAAAATATATTATCCAAGTACGTTTTATAAGTTGGTCGACTATTACTCGTAAACTTGTAAAGCCTACTTATTCATGATAATTTTCTTTTAAACTTCGTTATATATACCACTATTGTGATTTTTTTTCACACCCTCAAACATAACCGTTTAGCTGGTAGAGGGGGGGGACACTCGAGTCGAGCAAAAATTAGCACTTTAAAGCTTAATATTTCACAAACGAATCTTTTTATCAAAAAAATGTTAATGGAAACTATCAATATTTTTAAAGACCTATTAATTGATACCCCACACTAAGGGGTACGCGAGAAAAAAAAAAAACATCCCCACTTTACGTGTACAGGAGGTACCCTAAAAAAAAATATTTTACGAGATTTTCTTTTACCACATTTTCGGCACAACAAATCCGTATATTTACACCAAATTACAGCTTTCTAATACTGGGCGTCTCTGAGCTAAGCTGCGGACAGACGGACGGACGGACGGACATGGCGAAACTATAAGGGTTCCTTGTTGACTACGGAACCCTAAAAATGGTGACGCCGGACCGAACTGACAAGTTTTCCGACCGTAGCGCATCCCTCCCGACCGTCGACCGGACCGTCAGCCGACAGGCTGCGTCCGCGGTGCGCGGTCGACCGGACCGTCGTCAGCCGACAGCGTTCCAGACGGTGGGGTACTGTGACACGACCAAGTTCACCTCTGTCAGACCTGACCACCTGACCGTGTAGAAGGGGTTTTAATATGTTAAATGATATTTCTAAAACATTATTTTATTCATGAAGATGTTTCTTAATTAAATAAATGCGTCTATTGATTTTTTATGCAAGTATGCCACAATACTTTGGATTTGCACTAATTTACAAAGAAAAAAAATCTGAGCAGAAACAGTTTCGACATTGTCGATTTTAAATTGTTAATTTAAAATCTGTGTCGTATTACATATCGTAGAAATGGTTTTCTGAAAAATCATTATCAGATATTCGTAAAAACGAAATTGAAAAAACCAATAATATTCCGGTAACATTGTTTATTTTAGTTCCTTTCTAATTGGAGTCCAAAAAAATAAACACAAGAGAGTAAAAATGAAAAAGAATCAGACAAAATAAGTTACTGGCAAGCAAGAAACGTCTATAAAATGTTCGAACACTGTCTAAATACCAAGAAAAAAAAAAAAAAAAAACAGAAATTAGTCAGTGAACGCGTCAGTAAAAGTCACACGTTACATCATTACAGAGCATCGCAGTAAATCGTTTACCCTACCAATCCGTTGACAGAAGCTAAAACTTTAAAAATTTACCACAACTGTAAAACATGTCAATAAAATAAGACTTTAAATTGAAGATCGATTGAAGTTTAATGATTCATAGATAGGTACTAATAAGAAGTTTCTGTGAGAAAATATCTCAAATTGATGGTGTTTTTAATGTGTCCCGTTTCTTATTAAAACATTGACTACTCGGGTTTAATTAGTAGGTTACTATTACGAAATGTGTTCAATTGGTAATGCGTGGGTTTAGTACCGGATTTGAATTTTCTTAAGACAGATTTAAAAAAAAGTTCTTGTAAGTAATTCAGTGGTTTCAGTTCTTAGTTTAACCCATTTCAAATACCCCACCTGTACTTGTAAGTTTTATTGTTATTTACAATTATATCGTTTTAGCACTGGGACGAGGCTGGCGCCGGGTAAAATCTCTTGGAAACACATGGTGGAGGCACGTGGAGGCCTTTGCCCAATAATGAGACAGTGAGCTAGAAGAAACAAACGTTTTAAGCATATATTATACAAAAACATATAGAAATGTACCTACGTATGGTACACCTATATTTGTCTTTCAATTTTAAATATCATGGAATAGTGGTAGACCCTGTCAACCAGGCACAATATTTAGACCCCAGTACAAACAAAAAGTCTACTATATTTTCTATCTATTCACCAGTAGTTGTAACAAACAGAAAACTCTGTCAAATTCATTACACAACTCAACTCGACAACTAACAACTGCCAAACTAGTTGTACAAACAAAAACTACCCGTGTCTAACAGAACCAACTTGTTACTATTAACGGCATCAATTCCACTGCGCCCGCGCAGCCGTGAGAACATTCGACGGTACGACGGAGCATTACGACACGGTCGTTTGATAACAAAAATAGGTTAACACTGAGGTAGTACAGCTAGTAGTACGGTAGCCAAGGTTTTATGGAGTCTTAGGGCGGCCACATACATCAGTTTTTTTTTCCTTTCGGAATTTGAAATGATGAATGAAATGTCCACATTTCATTCGCTATTTCGATTCGCATTAGCAAGAGAGATACAAATATTTGTACCGTGCGGGAGTTGAAGCCACGACACTCATCGCCATCGCTGCAGTCGTTCGGTCAGCCACTGCGCCAACTGTTTCGTGTCAAAATTGTCAGTGGGCGGCACACATAAGCTATTATGTATTCTGTGACATAAGTCGAAGAACCGATGATCGATTTGGCGGAAAAGAAGATACACCATAACATATTTTTGGGAAAGATCTGACTTAAATTTTAAAACTCTACTGAAATGGTTGATGTCAGTTGAATTTACTCGAATAGTCTGAGGACTATACCTCGTTGACGTAGGTTAAAATGGTGGTCAACAAACTATTTAATTGTAATGAATAATTAAAAAGTTACGCAAAAAATACTTGATACTTATCAATGTCTTGGTAATGAATAAAAAACTCATTAAGCTAGTTTCCTATGTTTTTATAGCGGTGTTTTTTTATTACAATACATTATTAAATAAATCAAATTATTTGACAAAGGGGGTCTCTTGTTACCCAGTAACCAAGTCGTAAAAGTCTGGTAAAATATTTAGTTTGAAATTGAAGAAGTTAGAAGTCGGTTAGACTGGAAGCCGATCTTAACAAAGTTAGAAAGATTGTAGTATAGAAGATGACGATGACACGACAAAGTCACTAATAAATAGTTTCATTTTCCGTATTCACTCACCGTAACCTATGGAAGCCTGAAACACCAGAGGTATCGCCTGCGCATTGCCGACCTTGCAACTCCTTCAAGCCCTTTTTGAGGGTCTGATAAAAGTGGAAAGGAGCTTTGTTCTGACAATTACCTAAAGCAATAGTTCAGCTGTCGGCACATTGATCCTTCTAGACATAATCGTATAGAAGAAGTATTTTCTGCAGAATCGGCCCAAATACTTTTGCCTCCAACAAGCGAACACAGAATCGATTCAAAAGAATGGAGAATCGAATCAGCAAATGTACACCATCGAACAATGGCTTACTTTACTGGCACACTTACGCCAATCTTCATAATTCTCGATTACTCGTTCTGTTTAGATTGCCGTAATTCTTATCTCTATGGGTAGAAAGTTGAATTTAGGTCGACAAAGTTTAAGAATATTAGAGTACCATTAAAATACTCAGTCATTACTGGTTGATTCCTCTGAATTGCTAACGGTTTGTATTGAAATTAAAGAATTATGATTCAGTATGGGTCAATTCACACTGAGACGCGACGCTGAGCGCTCGTTGCAACAAAGCGATTCAAAATCTAACTTTATTTAGTAAACAATAAGACACATTTTTTTCAACTGCCTCTCACTTCGAATTTCTTCTCTGTCGTAATGGGGATGGCAACTGGGAAACGAATGGCGCTATCATAGCTAGTTCTAAGCATCGTTATTGGTTCAAATCTTATAGGTACTTCAAAATAGTACTACCTCATTGGTCGAATTAGGACTTTAGCTATGGTTGCGCCATCTACAATTAGCTGTGACCGGCCTTCCACATTGCGTTTACAAACATAGAAATACAAATATACACAAACACCCAGACCCGAAGCAACGACTTGTAGGAGTTGTAGGTCATACAATTTTTGTTCCATGCGGGGATCGAACACGCGACACACTACGCAAGCAGCCAGTCACTCAGCCACTACTCCAACCTTGCCGTCAAACACACGACATTTTCAGTAGTCACGTCGGCGTCGTCGCGCCGCGTCGCGTCTTGGTGTGAACTGAGCCTAGTATATGAGCAAAAAGTTAGTTCAAATACATATTATGTACTTAATTCAAAATTGAGATGAATGATCGTAGTAAAATGGGGCTATCATTGTTGTTTGATCTCTTATTTCTATTTTTGTACGAGCTTTTTATCTATCATAGATTTAAATTGACTGTTGCAGTGCTATAAATTATAAGAGGCCAAGTAGTAAATAGAAGGTGGTATGCAAACACAACAAATAAAGGATTGACTTACAGCTTACTAAGACCAGCTCACTAATTATTAAAGTTTTTTTTTAAACCTTGCGCCACATTAGAAATTTCTTCCTCGTGTCGGCGTCGTCGTGGGTGCATTTACAAAATAGAAACTCACATACACAAACAGAACCCGAAACAACTACTTGCAGATCATGCAAATATTTGTTTCGTGTGGGCATCGAACCCGCGACACACAGCACAGCAGTCGATCGCTCAGCCACTGCGTCAAACGTGCCGTCAATATTGTACTGTTTGGTAATATTTTTGACAGAACGTAGAAAGATTATAACAGCATTTATGCATGGCAATGGTGAAAATCGTAGCGAAAATACAACGTATAACGCCAAAAGCGCAAAATCTCTCGTGGGGTAACTCAGCCCATGTTACTGAAAAATTTTTGTTCTAAGACTTTCGGAAATTGCCAAAACAAAATTGGTTTTTCATGTAAAATGAGAAATTGGTCGGGCACATCGGTATGAAAAACCATTTTTTTTTTTCGAATTTCCAAAAGTCTTAAACAAAAATTGTTCAGTAACATGGGCTGAGTTACCCCACGAGAGGTTTTGCACTTTTGGCGTTACAAGATGTATAGAAAAAGAAATGATCGTCTTCTTCTATAGTGTTCGGATCGTCAACGTATACTTGTGTAAAAAAACAGTCGAATTGAATAGAAATAACGATGAACTAACTTTGTGTATTCTTGACAGAACAGAGATAGAATTGGTCATGCTATTCGTGCTGGTGAGGGAGCACCTTTAAACTAACCCGTAAACGAAGTAATTCGAACGTAACGTTATCGATAGCAGCAGATACGGGTTAAGTGGCAACATTAACCCTACGATTTCTCATTACATTAACAGTTGTAGCGGCAACAAATATATCTTAATGTAATGCAGTCTTGTACAGTGGGTTGTACTTAGTTTTGTTTGAAACTATAGTCGTTTTGTTTAGAGGTTATGTTTGCGTTTTGCAAGTTAAAGCTAGTGCTCGTAAAATATTTGTTATGCGTGTTTTGCTGTTAGCGCATTTGCGGTTTATATTTTTACGTGCACCTCTGTTACAATATGTCATGTCACACACCTCAAACTTTTCTATATTTTATAGTTAATCAATATTTTTTATTTAACGTATTTACATTTTTGTCCCACCACTACTGAGCGAAGGTCTTGCCAAGAACTGTTCACACTTTCCTCTATGCAGATTTCTGCGATAAGCCAGCGTAGTTAAAAAAAAAATGTAGCTAGAAGTATTTGCGAAAATCTAGTTACAGAATAAATACTTCATTTATTTAATTATTAATTCATTATTAATTAGAAGTTTGATTAATCACTGCTAAAAGTATCAAGAGTCATTATCTGTCTGACTTTACTGGCTGTGAAAGTATAAAGAAAATAATTGACCTCTTGCGTCTTGTCCCAATGAAGGTACATGACACTTTTGCCTATTTTTAGACAAAGATAATTACACAAAGAACCTACGTTTAGCTAAAATGCACATCATCATTTACCAACTCCATTACACTTTTTACATTACCGAACGAAAACTCGTCAAAAACATCATAAAACGTTTTCATTTTTACGAGTTCACACCAAAAACACCTCATTTTAACGAGTACTAAGTTTCATACAACAAAGTTCTATGTTCAAAGTAACTTTAAGAGGCTTTAAAGCATTCATTAACAAGTCCACTCAAGGCGTGGCTGACTGAGGCTGACCGAAATAGTGTTGCTAATTCACTTTCATACTAGAGCGACCGAAATAGACCGAACGATAAATTGTTTCATTCAATTGAATGAACCGGTCTCATTAATTTGTTAATTTGGTGAACACTTTCGATTTTGGAGTAGTAATTTTGTTGAAATGTCCGATTTTAATAAATTAATTACGATTATTTAGGAAAGTTTTCTTTTAGACGGTCTGTTTGTCGCCATTTTAATTTTTTAATGTCTCTTCCGGTCTAGACATTACATGACTTGTTTGCAAACATTTCGTATCTAAAGAATAAATAATTTAAATAAACAGAATTATAAGGTACCTACTGTCCAACGGAATTAGCGAAAAAGACTAACAAAAATGCTAAGCAGTTCGATAATTTCACCATTTATAGGTTTTCAAACGAATTACCTATTCTAGAAGTAACCTATTCACTCTTGATTTTTGTTCACCCGATATTTTTTTATCTATTTATCGGCTCGCTATCTATTAATAGGCTCGTGTTTGACCACTATATCGCCTCGTATGATCGATGGTGAAGCACGCTTGCCTAGAAGTAATCTATTCACTATTGAATTGAGCAAAGAGTTCGACAGGTAACCTGGTGGCCTATCATGAACCTTTAAAGCGTGAGTCTTTAGGTTGTGGGAACGAGATGGCGCTAGACGACTTGTATAGCTCTGTCGCTTTCTTACAGCAGAACTACGGTGTCATGGTAAACCACCTGGTGGCCTACCATGAACTCTTAAAGCGTGAGTCTTTAGGTTGTGGGAACGAGATGGCGCTAGACGACTTGTATAGCTCTGTCGCTTTCTTACAGCAGAACTACGGCGTCATGGTAAACCACCTGGTGGCCTACCATGAACTCTTAAAGCGTGAGTCTTTAGGCTGTGGGAACGAGATGGCGCTAGACGACTTGTATAGCTCTGTCGCTTTCCCACAGCCTAAACTGGATCGCGTTAAGAGCTCGTGGTAAGGCCTCTGTACTATATTGCTGTGCGTGTGTATGGTCTTAAAGTGCAAAGTAAGAAGCCAATACAAATCTCATTTCGCCTGGAGATATGAATAAAGATTTGGCCAAATTGATTTCCCGGAACTTACAAACAAACAAAGGTAAGGTTCTACTATAAATACCTTGCATGATTCCTCATACAGATAATACAGTCTTACTCGTAGTTGGCGCATTACCAAAACTTGGTTAACAATCGTTCTAATCAAGCCTTGTTTGGCTTCCATGATAATCACAGAATTAATACAGTATCGTGTTTATTGTTTGTATGCTGCGTTTGTAATGTATTCAACGTGATAGTATTGAATTACTAATAATAGTGGTTATAAGTCGGTTGTATGTAATATGGAATCCATTTGCCATTTAGGGCATTTTATAATTTCATACGTATTTTTACCACGTTTTTTTTTTATTTTGGAGCCTTTTTCATTGAAGTGAAAATCATCAAATAAATGATTGCTACCGCACGGGGAAAGCCGAAGGTATTGAAATTCGCGGGCTAATTTAGCAAAAACAACTTGAATCATTACCATCAGCCATAAAATACCGTTTGAATACAGTCCCTTCCGTTTCAATTTCGATGCCTGACAAAAAGATTGGGGGTCAAAGAATTGGGGTCGTAATTATAAGAAAATAATGTTTACTCTGACCCTAATTTGAATAAAACTTTCAGAGGCGCGTTAATGGAAAATTAATCATTTTCAGTTAACGGTTGAATTAATTATTTCAGCAAAAAAGGGTAATGTGCACACTTTACGTATTTTAAATTGGTTTTCGTGCTCATTAAATTACTCACTTACGCATATTTGACCCACTAAAGATGTAATTACATATTTTCGTGTTTTTCCGCATTCAATGAAGTCCTTTGCCGCCCAAGTGTTGCAATGGCGTCCGAAAATTGTGCGAAATGCAATTTGGCTTTATTTATTTTTGGAATCAAATTAAGGTTATATCTTTACGCACGATACATGGGTGGGTTAGTGGAAAAAAAAAATCACGTGCACGCTTTTAACCCTTAAATAAACTACGGCAACGCAAAACGAACGGTAATGATCGAGTGGCGATTGATAAATACATAATACGTTTGGATTAACATCATATTCATGTTCCACTGTCATCTTAAGGTCGACAATCGAGAGTTTTTTTTTTAAAGAGCAAATTATTTCATTTGTACCACAAAGAGACGCCAAGAATCCAAAATGGCGGCGGCCTCACGCTGTGAACAATATCCTCGCGAAAATTATTCTAAGCCGGATTCACTTTCGCTATCGTAATGTCGAGCGAAGATGGACGCCGTAGATTACACTGTCGAGCCGAGAAATTGACCGATGATGAGAGTTTGATTAAATCTGTTTTTATTCCGGCATGTAATTAATCATAATCAAACAGCTTCCTTTATAACAAACATCAATAAATATTACTTTTATTTTATTTGTTTGGACTTATTTTCTGCACAGTTGGGCTACTAACCGTATGAGATACTGACAAGCATGAAATCCCGGGTTCAACTCAACTTTCAAAGTGGTATTGTATTTTTACGACAGGAATTTCTCATTACCAGACACGAAGTTTGGATTTTTTCCCAATTGATGGCAACAGCCTAGCCACACTACATGATATTTGAATATAACTAGCGACAATGTTGGTGTACTATTTAGTACACTTTTCTCAAATCCTAATGGATTACAGATATAATTTTGCATATTAATAAAGTTATTCTCTGTTGGTTATAAACTGTCGGAAGCCATCTTTCCATGCGAGTGAGTTAGTGTAAATATCACGTTATTCTAGTCGGTGTACTAGGAATGATTAATGTGCACTAATGAACACGTTTTGAGCGGCGCCCGCGCTGCACTGCGCATGCGCACGCGATGCGCCGGCGACGCGGATCGCGCTCGACTTTCTTAGAAAATCTTTCTTTTTTATTAGAAGAGTACGGTAATGACATAATACGATGACAAATGACTTGCATTTTGTTGCAAGCTTCGTGTTACGGCATAGAGTATTATCGTGTAATATTTCAGTGGTGAGGAAGAATACAAATTAGAAGAGGTTAATAATGGTTCTTGCTAAGCTGATTAGTGGCAAAATGGAATAACGGGCTGTTTTTCTTAATGAGTAATATTTTTTTTAATAAGATGTTTTTTGATAGCTCACGGGCTTTCCAAACAAAAATATAGTAAATTTGGTTGTAATGGAAACAAAAATTCGATTGAGAGAAGGATTTGAACTATCTTTCATCTGAATCAATACGTAAGACGCTCTTGCATTAGTTTGATAAACTCTACCACCATGACCACTGAAAATCTGCGCTGTGCTGTGAGTCCCCCATAGCACAGCTTTATGCCGCTTAGCTTTTCATGTCACAGTCATGACATACAGTTGCCTACCTAGTAGATTTTGTATGTTTTTTTTTCTGTTATTATGCTTTAAAAGTTTTGTAATTTTTCTGTTTAATACGTGTTTTTATTTTTGTCTTTGTTGAATGTATGCATGTCTGTGTCAAATAAAATATTTATTTTTCTTGCTTTCTTTATTACAATTCATTAGAAGTTAAAAACAGAGTGGAAATTCGACCCTGTAAGCATGACTGCGATGTCTGATGTACTGAACCGTGTGGTCGCACGTTGAAATGCTGCTTGCAACAGATTTTTTCTTCCTACGTGTTTCTTTCAGGCGTTAAACGTTTAAAATTACTCAAAAATTTAGTAAAAAAACTTGAGAGGTGTCAAAGGGACACCCGGATGGAACGAAGTTACTGTATACACTCAACAAAAATAATCGTCGCGACTCCACTCCACTCCACTCCGCTCCGCTCCCCTCCGCTCCACTCCACTCCACTCCACTCCACACCACTCTTTGAGCTCTAGCACCCTTTCACAACGCGCGATAAGGAACTTCGTTCCAAAAAGTGTCGTGACAACTTTTCGTAAGAATTTTTTCCGTCTAGCCCCCTTTTACAACGCGCGATAAGGAACTTAAAAAAATAAACTTCAGAAATCGCTGCAAAGGCATTAATGCGTAAAAATAAATACAAATACTTCTTGTAGCACTTTATTTCTACGGCCTGTATTAATCAGAATAACCCAAGGTTAAGTAACGCTTCAAGTTATTTAACCAATATAGTAATAATATAACTAACATATAATAACTACCGTCAAAGTAGGTCGTAGGAACTTACATAATGAAATGGAACCAGCCACGAGTGTGATTAATTAATTGAAGTGCAGCTTGCTTACCTGAAATGGAAAATACATCGTGTTATCAATCAAGTTATTTAATAAGTTAGTTTTGCATTAATTTTATTACGTGGTTAGATTAAAATACTGGTTAGACCCTTCCTAGTCAATCAATTCATCAAATGGGGTAACTATTGCAAAAGGCGCCTTTGTGGCATGACTTCGTAGAAACAGGTATCACGACGGTGTTAAAAGTCTCGACAAAAAATAAATCTTCAGCTTTCCAAGGAATGTCTTGGGCCATACTCGAACAAAGCCGAATTGTAGAGAAATTACTGTCTTTTCTTGGTAGAAAAAAAGTCATGCTGACATCTCGTAAACGGCATCAAATGGCCCGGTTATACACAAGCGCGGAGAGGAGCAGAGACAGACGCGAGATGTGTTTTGAATAACCAGATTTAGTTATTTCTACATCTCCTTTCCGCTTATGGATTCAAGCGGTCTGATTGGCGGGCCTAACACCTTTTCCTTCGCCTCCAATATCAGAAGAAATCAAGGCAAATGATATTTTTTAAATATGATATTTCAAACCCATACCTTAAAACACTGACATAATGGCCACAATAATAGTCCAATCAATATAATAGGAGCACCCAAAACGTTTAAGGAAAAGGTCGTTAGGAAACCGGCATGTCCTAGAACCCCAAATTCGAAGACATGACATCCGTCAACCCGCATTGGGCCTTCGTGGTAGGTCAAATTCATTAAAAACAGAGGTAAATCACCCTATTGTCTTATCAATGGGCTGAAAAAGAATATGTTTCTGAATTTAGAGAAATACGCATAATGTCGAAGACTGATCTTCTATGCGTACACTAATTCTATGCGTAACTAATATCAAGAATATTAACAATATTGTAAAGTAACTACTAATATCATAAATGCGCATGTTTGGATGGAGGAATGGATGTTTGCTATTCATTCACGGCTGAACGAATCTCGATGAAGTTCAAAGATTTTTTTAACGTGATAATTTCATCCAAAAAGTCCTCTCACTCGGAGCAGAATTGTCAGACTGAATTCCAAGGTGATCTTTCTGGAAGTTCACAGATAGATAATAGTCAGGAATAATACAGGATACCGTTTATCCCGTTCCCGTGGGATAATTTCCGACTTTACAAGCGAGCGAAGCCACTGGCTACAGCTAGTCAAACATAATTAACGCACAAAAGTACTTATAGGTCAGTATCTCAGGCTTACGTAACAACAATCATAGAGTTTAGTTTAACGGAATCTGTCAAATTATGCGGGTAGTCGTAGCATCTCCCACCAATCACCATTAAGTACCGTTCGGCGCAATGACATCACAAATCTCACGTGGGAGTCGGATCGATGCGTCTGCGCACTGCACTTGTCGATCACCTGTTCGGCTGAAATGAAGCTACTGGAAGAGGCTTTGAATATTTTGAATGGATAGAGGAATAGAATCGAGTTTTAGTTGAAATTTAAAATGGTAAGACCGAAAATAAAGAAAAGTATTTAATACAACCACATTTAGGGTACCTAGTACCTACTTATGTATTATTTTCACTTTAATGTTTTGTTTTAAAGTTGTGTTAGTTACTATAAAGATTATTAAAAGTAACGTCAACTCAAGGATTCTTTAAAACCATGTCATAGTAACTAAAATACACACAAAAGTGTAACAAACAGAAGAAGATTGCCTCTTGGTCTCGGTCGAATCAATAAAACAAAGGCAATTGTTTTCCCCCAAGATTTCGCAATCGCTTCCGACAATATTTAATTACAGAATGACAAAACAAAAGAATCTCATTGGTCACTTCCAGAAGCAACAACATGGCGGCGACAGCTGTTCGAATTTTGAATGGAGAGCAAGCGAGCCACGAATTCAACGGCCTCGAAGAAAAAAAAACGTTGTCCATTGATGCGTGAAGAAATCTATTTGGTGATAGACTGGCGTTGAATTTGTTTTGAATAGGCGCGTATTTTGGGTCATAGACAATTTTACGTTTGTTTTCTGTACCAAAGGACCCTTTTTCAACTATTCCAATGCGAGATTAGATTGGTACTATGTTGGCTACTATTTAGTTGAGAGGAAAAAGGAAAGGGATGCATAATTATGCACCGTAAAAGAGAAAACAGGAAAAATAGTATTTAATTTATTTACTATACCTTTTTATTAAAAGACTTTCGAATCAAAATAGACTATTAAGCGTTTTATCGTTATAAACTATTTATGAAAATAAACCACAAGGAAGTGTAACGTTTATGAGTTTAACTTTGTGGTCTGGATAACAGACCATGTAAAAATTATACCGACCGCTTGTTCTTTTGAACACTTCCGGATTTTATAAACAAAATGCCCACATTTTAAATAAGGATTTGTTTCAACAACCAGCCAAGAGTTGTGTTAAAGTTAATTTACCTTGTCAGATTCATAAGACTTGTTTCCGCCGTAAAAAAAAACAATATCGATAATTGCTTCATAATGTGAATCCCACCGATCCCACCACACTATTCCCAAATGATTGCAACTCCTGAAAGCCAGAATCAAAAGTGGCGACCATCAGAAAAGCGCCGAAACAAAGGAGATCGACAAAGACCGGAGAATTAGCAAAATGAACAAGAAAAGAATAACAGAGGAGTAGGAAAAAATTTAATAATTACCCCCTATAATTATATTTCAAGTAGGATACAGAACAAACAAGGTTAATAAATTATGTAAATTAAATACTAGGCATAGAGTGACATAACAGTTTAACTTGATGCTTCAAAAAATCACTTCACCTTCCTAAAGAACAAGAATCCATAATTATGTTGCCAATCCATTACAAACTTTACTTCATAATCATAAAGCTCTAAAAACGTCAACAAATAGAGACAAAAAGTAATTAAGCAATCTAATCAAGATTCGCAACACGCCGTCCGTGATGATTTCACTTCATAACGATCGATCATCCATCATCGTCGTGACAAAATCATCACGAGATAGTTTCCCTAATTTCCCGTAATATTTCCCAGGCTTTCCCGACCGGTTCTCGATGATTTGTTGTACATCGGTACCGATATCGAGTAAAAAATCGACTTCTCTATTTACGGAATGTAAAAATCTAGGGCACTAGCCATGTACGTATTCTGTAATTTAATAGAGATTTTCTAACGAGAAATGTCAATTATGGCTTATGTTTTTAGTTGGGTAATGCATGAGTCACTGTTAGTGTGTTAATTGTTTAGTTACTTGCGTATTTACTTTCGAATTCCTTCGGCTATTTGTAATCGTAAATTCAATTTGAAAAAGTTTAAACGACTGCTAATGTTTTTAGCCGCAGACTTAGATTTTTATAAATCTTTTTTAACTTTATGTCATTTTTTGCGTAGTTCAGTACGTCTTCTTTTTCAAAACATGTCTATTAGCTGTCATCTGAGTAAGCAGCCTCCGCACTAAGTTACATCATTTACATTTCCAACTACGCACTTAACTTGTCCGAATTTATTATACCAATCTTTTAAGCGGGATCAGGTCCGACATCCATCCTGAAGCTACTATTTAAGGCAATAAACCAACATGCCCAGCAATCATACAATCAATCCTAACACACACCATTACTAGATAAGTGTGATTTAGCAACCGCCTAGGGAAAGGAACGCGGCGTCCAATTATATTACAGAACCGCTATCTTAGGCTCTAATGAAAGAAACAGCAGTATTAACGGGTTGTGGGTGCATCTGTTACGAACCTTAAATGGTCAGCACACTCACAATCGAACTTAATTAGACATTTCACGCGATCCCGTACAGAATAGGGATGCGGTTCGATTCGATTCGGTTTTGAATTCGACGTGCGAATTTCTGGATTGTTTATTGGAATACAGAATAGGGATGCGATTCGATTCGGTTCGGTTTCCAATTCGACGTACGTATTTCTGGATTGTTGATTGTTCCCAATTTGTTGATTCTGAGATCATTAAAATGTTTTGTAGTTAATGAAGGAAATTAAGAGTATTTTTGAAGCTACTGTTTATGGAGCTCATTACTAAACATAGTAAACTTTTCCGAGGCATTCTAGAATTCGTTAGCAATACGGTAGTTCCTGCTTCAAGTTTTACAAAACCTATGAACAGTTTCATCTGACGTACCAAAAGCAGAATATCTCTGGTTCCCAGAACCCAGAATATGAATACCAAAATTCAAACTCGCAAATTCAATTATCGACTCGTCCTACCCACAGCACAATCAGTCAATCCTATCCTTACGATAAACCGGTACAAATACCACGTTACGAGAACCAGACAAGTGTAATGTATGAGTACCCACATTGATAAATTAGTATACGAGTCCCTATTTATAAGATGTCACTGTATGTGTTTAGTCAGTTCGCATTATACGCTTGCTAAAGAACAACGCCTTTCATTTACCTGAGTACGGACATATCAGTGGCGACGAGGATAACAGTAAAATACCTTTCGTGAATTGTGTGCAATAATCGTGTTGAAAATAAAATGGCGAGTGGACAGATTGGTAAAATCAGAGACTTTGATATGGCGTCAGGAAATTGGACTTTGTACGTTGAACGGTTGGAGATGTATTTTAAAGTCAATAACGTAGACAAAAACATGTGGTTGGCGATTTTAATCACCGGCATTGGTGATCAGACGTACGAGCTGCTGAGCACGTTGTGCAGCCCAAGCAAACCGTCGGAGTTAACCTACGAAAAAGCCGTTACAATGTTGAAAAATCATCTTCAACCGAAACCGGCTGTCATGGCGGAGCGTTTCCGGTTTCGCCAAAGAAGACAAAAGGACGACGAGAATATAACACAATACCTAACTGAGATTAAAAAACTATCTAAAACTTGTGAGTTTGGCGGGAATTTGGAGGAAAATCTGCGGGATCAGTTGGTGTGCGGAGTTAAAAGTGACGTCATAAGACAAAGATTATTCGCAGAGGACAATCTGACGTACTCAGGGGCTGTTAAGTTGGCGTGTGGTTTGGAAGCGGCGGAGCGAGATGCAGCTGTGGTGGAGCATAAAGCAGATGCGGAGGTACCAGCAAACGTTCACGTGTTGAAGACAAAACTTCGGGAGCGTGATCAGCGCGGGGGTCGAAAGAGCGCGGCGCAGGAAACGGGCAAAGGCGCCGGGAGCTGCACGGCGTGCGGCTGGCGCGGGCATGCCACTGATGAGTGCCGCTATAAGCATTTTATATGCAGTAAATGCAAGCAAAGTGGACATTTGCGGCGCGTGTGCCCTAAGTCACAGTCGAGCACAGGAAGAGGGAAGAGGCGCGGAGTGAACCACGTCGAAGCTGCGGGGCGAGGGCAGCCGGGTGGATCGAGAGGCGATTCTAGTTCGGACGAACTAGAAGAAGAATTACACCAACTGTGTTTGAACGAATATAACCCGGTAAGCTTATCATTACTGGTTGATGACAATTTTATCAAGATGGAGATCGATACAGGATCAGCTGTTTCTTGTATAAGTAAAAAAACTTATGATAAATATTTTAGTACTAGACCAATTGAACCATTTAACTTAGTGTTAAAGTTTTATGACGGTAGTAATATTAAACCGTTAGGTGTCATAAGGCCGAAAGTTCAGTATAAAGGCAAAATTAAATACTTAGAACTATTTGTGATCGATGGAGGTACAACGTCATTATTAGGCCGGCAATGGTTATCTGAAATGGAAATAAAAATACCCCCATTTCAACAAACTATTAATTACGGCCAAATATTAAAAAAATCTGATTCTGTCATTGTTTTGTTAAATAGGTATAAAGAATTATTCAGCGGCGGATTGGGACGGTACACAGGCGGTAAGGCAACGCTCCAGTTGCGAGAGGGGGCGACTCCCGTGTACTGCCGGGCGCGGCCGCTGCCTTACGCTCTGAAGGGTCAAGTGGATGCGGAGCTGGATGCAATGCTGCGCGCGGGCATCATCGAGCCCGTCGAGTGCTCGGACTGGGCGACACCTTTGGTACCGGTACGTAAAGCGGACGGAGGACTCCGTATCTGTGCCGACTATAAAGTCACGTTAAATCCTGTATTACTGGTCAATAGGTACCCACTTCCGAAGATTGATGATGTGTTAGTGAGTTTAAACGGGGCTACGTTCTTTTCGAAAATTGATTTATCCCAGGCTTATAATCAGATAGAATTGGATGACACTAGAGATTTAACAGTAATAAACACACATCGAGGTCTTTTTAAATATAATAGGCTCGTGTTTGGTTTGTCCTCAAGTCCGGGAATCTTCCAGCGGATTATGTCGAACCTTCTTAATGATATACCTGGCGTGGAGGTATTTCTTGATGATGTAATCATAAGTACTTCAGGGACACAAAATGAACATTTAGAAACCTTAGAAAGGGTGCTAAAAAGGTTACAAGATCACGGAATGAAGCTCAAAAGAAGCAAGTGTTTATTCATGGTAGATGAGGTCAAATATTTAGGATATGTTATTTCTAAAGACGGTATAAAAGTAGATACGGACAAGGTAGAAGCAATAGTAAAAATTCCTAGGCCGAGAGATATTACCGAGTTGCGTTCTTTCTTAGGGTTAGTTAATTTTTATGCAAAATTTGTCAAGAATTTAAGTAGTATATTGTCACCACTTTATGATCTTTTAAAAAAAGGGGTAAATTGGCATTGGAGTAACCGATGTGAAGAAGCAATGTTAAAAGTAAAAAAAATATTGACAGGTGCTGAAGTTTTGGTTCATTACGACCCCGATAAGCCGTTAGTGTTAACATGTGACGCCAGTGCGCGGGGCATAGGCGGGGTACTCACACAGCCGAGCGCCGACGGCCGGGACCGACCGGTCGTCTATGTGTCACGCGCTTTGAATAACGCGGAGAAACATTATTCTCAGATAGATCGGGAAGCGTTAGCTATTGTATTTTGTTTAAAAAAATTACATCAGTTTGTTTATGGCCGACGTTTTACACTGCGTACTGATCATAAGCCATTAGTAAGCATATTTGGTCCCAAGCACGGCGTGCCAACCATGGCGGCGAGTAGATTGCAACGTTGGGCAATAATTTTATCTGCTTATACGTATGATATAGAATACGTCAACACAAAACAAAACGGTGCGGACGGTCTGTCGAGATTACCTGTTCGTGGTACTAGCGATGAGTCATACGCACTACCTGAGCAAACTTATTTACATTTCGCTCATAATGCGTTGTTACTAGATTATAATGTAATTAAGCAACAGACTGGAAGGGATCCGATGTTAAGCAGAGTTATAAGTTATATTCGGGATAGGTGGCCTACGGATAATGAAATACGGGAATTACAGCCGTATTTTAACCGTCGTAACGAGCTTTACGAAGAGTTAGGCTGCGTCATGTGGGGGCACAGGGTAGTGATTCCGGAAGGATGTCGAGCTAGGGTACTTCGCGAATTACATGAACCTCACATGGGCATTGTAAAGACAAAAGCGTCAGCTAGGAGCTATGTTTGGTGGCCGGGCATCGACGAGGCGGTGGAGGCGACGTGTCGCGAGTGCGCGGTGTGCGCGGGGGAGGCAGATTCGCCGCAGCGACATGCCGTGACACCGTGGCCCTGGCCTTCAAGACCATGGGAGAGGGTACATTTAGATTTCCTAGGTCCTATTTGTGGTAAAATATATTTAGTTATGGTAGATGCAAGGACTAAATGGTTGGAAGTATTTCCTGTACCCAGTACAGCTGCTAGTTATACTATAGAAAAACTCACGGAGGTTTTTTCTAGATGGGGTTTACCCAGACAAATAGTGTCTGACAATGGCCCCCCGTTTACAAGTAAAGAATTATCTGACTTTTTAACAAATCAGGGGGTAGAACATTTATTTTCTGCCCCATACCACCCCGCGTCAAATGGGGCGGCAGAAAACGCAGTGCGCACGGTTAAAAGAACAATTAAAAAAGCGGTAAAACAAAAAGAAAACATTCTTGCGTTTTTGAGTACTTTTCTATTACATTACCGTAACACGGAACACTGTTCTACCGGAGAAAGTCCAGCGACACTAATGTTGGGTAGGAGTTTACGTACAAAATTAGATGCGCTAAGGCCCAACAGAGAACAGAAAATGAAAAGGGTGCAAGAGCGGCAGCAAAGGGCCGGTACAGAACGTTCCTTACAGTTAGGGGAGGAAATATGGATGAGGCAGTATAGAGGTAATGAAAAATGGCTTCCTGGGAAAATAGTAAAAAGAATGGGAGCTACAGACTATAGGGTTGTAGATGAATCCGGGAAAGAAACACATAGGCATATTGACCAGATAAGACAGCGATCGCGTAGTTCTTTGATTTGTCCAACCAGTACGACAGAACGGAGTTCTCTAGAACCAGAGTGCCCCAAGGTGCCGGAGGTGACGCCGGCTATAGTCAGCACAGAGTTACCGCATCCACAGGTGGAGTCACGGGCCCCCCGGAGCGTAGGGAGTGGTAGTCCGGACCGAACCGCGACAGACGATGTGTTACCGTCCACATCCGCGGCCAGCCCCGTTCCTCTCCCTAATGTTTCCAGCCCTGATATAGGTATAAGTGCTCCTAATTCCGACAATGTTCCAGAATTAATTCGTACCCGTCCTATACGGGAATGTCGTGTAAAAAAACCACCAAAATATTGTAACCGTTAAATTATTATAATTATAATACTGTGTTAGTTGTTAAGTACTAGTAATCATAAGATAAACAGGTGAATAGTATTATGTAAATTGTAAGGAAGGTCATTGATGTTTATTTAGTTTAGTACTACATTATGTATTTGGTGAAATGGTATCAAGTTAGTGTATAGTTACTATTTGTATTGGATTGTTGTTTGAAAGGATTGTGTACTAGTTTGTAACTATTTTGGATCTACGGATATGTATTGTTTAGGGTGGAGAGTTGTAATGTATGAGTACCCACATTGATAAATTAGTATACGAGTCCCTATTTATAAGATGTCACTGTATGTGTTTAGTCAGTTCGCATTATACGCTTGCTAAAGAACAACGCCTTTCATTTACCTGAGTACGGACATATCAACAAGTTATCATGACATCACTATTGACACATTTACCGATACAACTGGCCGGTTCTAAACCGTTTAGTGTAAACCATAGATAATTAAACGCATTTGACAGAACATCGATGCTACGGCGATGCAGTGACACGGAATGGGCAAAACTCAAGCCATGAGAAACATACTAATTATAACGTTATGGTTATGCACTTAAGAATTATGTGTGAGAATGATTCAAACTGTTAAAGCGTAGTAAACGTAGCGGTTTTTTTACAAATAGTAATAACGGGACATTAGGTGTGTGTGGATTACTTATTTGAGTAAAGTTCGGTCTTTTCACACGTATTCGATTGTCAAACTTTTTTTTGTTGTTGTTGGCACTACTTATTTTTAAACCGAGCAAAGGGCCTTTTGAGTGCAATCGTTTTTCGTAACGGAAAATCTGATACGGTGTAAAAAATCAGGATTGAGTTGCATTTTCAATTGCTTATGTTAGTCGGACGTCACTTTAATAAATTGTTCATCATCGGTGTTTCCGTGAAAGATTGGACTGTGGAATGAATTCTTTTCAAAGGTTTTCCCAATAATCGTCACGATATCTATCAGGTAGGCCGTATGCTTATTTGTTATAACTGGTATGTCATTTATGCGTAGGAGTTTAGGCTATCAGGTAAAACATAATATAACATTCACCTAGAAGAGTATAATGAAAGAGATAACTGTTAAGTAGGTACATGAGATAAGATAAATACTGTAAAACAAAGAGAATTTGGCCACTAGGTCACCATAAACAATCGGGATGATTTGTAACCTAGTGTCAAACGATCATAGAGTCATCATTAATTTAAATCTCAAAGCCAACGTTAACAAAAATAAATATTTGTAAGCGGATTTACCTACTTTTTTTAGGATAATCTGTCAAAACTTCTGGTAGGAAAGTTGTTTATTTCGATTTTAGTTTCCTCTTTAAGTTTTTTTAAAGCCTTTTCCAACCTTTTCATTAATATTCCTAATAGCTGTACCTAGATTGTCTCGACAATTTTTTCGTTGATCGATTTTTGTATATTCTGGCTTACCTACATCAATGCAAAGCTATCATTAATTTTGAGAAACTTAGATATGAGAGAGGAAACTGATTTCTGTAATACAGGCACCTTAACCAAGTGCAGAAATCAGAGACTTCATAATTTTGTAACGACCTAATGACGCGTCGTGAGTTGTGTTAAAGAGCTATACCAGCAAAAAAGAGCCCGAAATTGCCCAATGTGCCGGGGGCCACAGAAATATCGGGGCCCTGCAACGCAAGAGCAACTGTAAGAACGGGGTGGTTATTCTTCAGTCAAATCTGAAAGTCTCTTCCACTCTCCTCAGAGCGGGAGGACTCATTGAGGATTTTACACACACAAAAAAGGGGCGTTGACTCAAGATAAATTATAGAATCAGGCGTTAATTTGCGGAAATCCATGACATTTTTATGAAAAAATATCTAGCTTAAATTCCGCGACAAAAATCCAGGCTTAGATGCAATATGCAGTCCCGCCCTCTCGCCCTCGTGCATATGCACATGCAGGAATGGACCCACCCCGATTTATGTCGCGGAATTAAAGCTAGATATTTTTCATAACATTTAATGGGCGTTGACTCGTAAAGTTGTTCGCTCATCCACAGTCTGTCCCGCCAAGCATATCTTTAACTAATCTCTCAACCCATTCGTTTCCTATCCACGGGTCTCTCATTATAGCGCAGATTCTACATTATAATAAACTCCAGTACTACTAGAGACATTGACACCACTTCTTGCCCAGGTGTTGATGACATAATGCTGCTTCCTCATCGATGTTAGAATGGAACTCATTATGGACACCTCTCGACAGCGGATGTTGTCTATCATACACTTATTCCTCTTCATTGCACTTCCTTGCTTATCTTTTAGCTGGGGGAATTCATTTTCCTATTATATTATTTTTAGGAATGGACATAAATAAATCGTCCTGTCGACGAACAGTCCAATGAAGAATCGGTAAATTAGATATCTAGGTAAGAACCTCTTTATAATAATATTAGGTACGTGTCAGCAATTAGCACAGAAAGTGTTTTGAAAACTACTTAATATACGGCGCTCAATCCAGTCCTAATTACTAACAATTTAATTGTTTAAATAGCTTACAAATTCACCGCATGTACTTAATTAATTTCACCTCACAAAGCACGATCAATTAGCAATTAATAACATACTAACGGGTCAATAAATTAGTAGACGGAAATATAAATCTTTACGAGTGAACCCACAGACTATTAAGAATAATATTAGGAGTTATATCATAGTAATAATAACGTGTTTTTTTTAATTATAGCAAGGCCAAGGGCGGTTTTGATTTCATTGTAAATCATTAAGAAACTGTGTCAATTACATTAAATATTTATACGCATTAACGCTTACTTCGCGTAGATATAGTAAATCTTCGAAAATGCGGGTTTGAGTCTCACACGCAGCAGATTTTTTCGTTCCTTAAAAAAAGGTTTTAGTTAAAAATATTTATATCTACGATTTACGACATAAATACAGCATATTTTAGTTTCATTTAGGTAATTATACCGTTATCGAATCCATGCTTTGTATTAATCTACTGGAAAAGAAAAGTCTGATGGATGCTACCAATCGAGATGATCCGAATGGGGAATGTAATTTGATTGCAGAAGGGTTTTATGCCACAGCTTGGAAAATGCCTATGTCCAGCAGTGGACTCCAATAGACTGAGCTAATTAATTGCATAACAGAAATAAATCTTGAAGAAAATAAGATATCCGTATTGTACAAAAATAGATTTGCATTTTAAAGGCGAATCTGAAATTGTTTGATTTTGTCCAGATTTTTAAACCCCTTCGTACACAAGGCGACGCAAGTATCCGATACCTTACGACTTTGGTATCCAGGCCCTTGTAATACCCCATTACAACGTCTTAAAACCAGGCTTGTTCCGGTGAGTGAAAGCTATACAAGTCGTCTAGCGCCATCTCGTTCACTCACAGGAATAAGCCTGGTTTTAAGACGTTGTAATACGGCTCCAGGCGACTATCATAATACAAATCCTTAGAGGTTCGTACACAGGCACCCGTCAATGGATACGAAAGTCGATCGAAGACTAGCGTCGCTTTGTATACGAAGGGGCTAATAACGAATAAAATGTGTTTATTGTGTCATACATAATGTAGTACAAGAGCACAAAAATAATTGTAAACGGGAAAAGCCACTAAAAATCCTATAAATAAATAATTAATTTAGTTGGTGATGAAACAGGTAAAAACTACTTTTATTATTTAAATCTATTTATGTAACTTTGAAAATGATTTTCTGCACATAATATAATAGGTATTGTAAAAATAAATATTGTAACATTGCATCAATTTAGGTCGTAATTACAGACAAAATAAAATTAGAGCCTTATAGGTGCATATAGATAACGTGACAATCGCCTTCAAGGCTTTTTGTTTTTCTACAACGAATGTCGTTGACGTTCATTATTTCAACGTTGTTATGAATGATCGAAGAACTCAACGAACATTTTTGACTTTAACATCTTTGCTGTCAATTTGTTAAGGCCCTATGTCTACTATCTACTATGTCTATTTTATCAAAATCAATTTAAATTATTATGAAATAAATTAATGATTATTTACTATCTGTATTTTCGTTACGTCGTAATCGGACAAAATGAATTTATCAATACGAGATAAACAAATAAATATCAACTTAGGTATTATTTTATAGTCAATGAAAAATAAATAAAAAAATAAGTCACTGTGCCCACTTATCGAAACAACAATTTTATCTGTCTGATTATAAAATAAAAACCCGACATGCGACATTGAGAGATAATACTTTTTGACATTGAAAAAAGTAGTGTGTAGTAATGGAAAGCATTATTTTTTTGCTACGATTTTGTTCTTGACTCTAGTAAACTTTGAAGAGACATTATTTTGTCTTATGTCATTTTCATGTGAGGATGAGTCAGTCATACAGGTGAGAACAAAAAAAAAGAAAATACCGCCTCTGCGAATTTCGCAGGCCGTTGACATAGCTTTAGATTTTAAGAATCCTTGTGATAATATAAGTCCTTGTTGAGTATTCTTTGGTGATAAAACCTTAATCAATTTACTTGACAACGTGATAAGATGTCCTTAAACTTGATATACATAATACTACGTCAAATTTGTACTATGTCCTCTTTGTAAAATTATGATAAAGTGCATAAGTGACGAAAATATTCTTTGTAACCAACTACTAATACTACGAAATTACAATACAAACAAATGAAATAAATCCAAACGTTACAAATTGGTTTCAAATTGAAGAGCCACTTACAAAGTGATTTAAAAAAAAAAACAATCATTCTGTAATTGGTACACTACCATTTAAAGTTATCTGACCCATTTTCTCACAATTACACTTATATAATTTTGGAAAACGGTATATGTAATGACTGTATTTCTAACCAAAACTTAATTTATTCACCCTGCAATAACCATGAGATCTATCTTACTCTGTCGGTAACCACAAAACAGTATTTAATTGGGCCTCCTTAAATAGATTCAACTTAAGTGTTTGCAGATCAATTTCAAACCCTTAGACATACAAATCTTATTTAAAACACAGAGTACTAACAGAGAGGACACTGTGCGGTGTAGGTATGAAACGGCACGCTCACACGCGCACACCGCGGGCGGTGTCACTACATGTGGCTGCCGCGCGCCGCCTCCGTATCGTAATTATTTTTCTTACGTGTAATCACGTACAAGTAAATAAAGATAATAAAATATGAAGACAAGCAAATACTGTATAACGTTTGGTTGCCTAAACGACAACAGTGATAAAGGCCTCGCGTTTCATAAACTACCGCGTGACGTCGAAAGGTGAAAGTATCGAATGTTTATGATTAGTGTTATTCCCACATAATGTTTATGAATCTAGGGTTAATTATTAATTAACTACCTGTTGTGATGTGCTTATTTATTATGTCATTCAAGTACATACGTTCCGCTGAACTGATCATGGTTAGGTAGGTTACAAGTTTGGAAATGTGTCGAGATACTCGGGGGGTGTGAGCCTACTAGACGACCGAGATAAATAGACGAATATCAAACCTGACATCACTCTCACTTACCTTATCGCTCGGTAGAAAGTAGAAAGATGTTTGCGTTGTTATTTACTCACGTTCAAACTCAGAAAATGGCCACACTATGCATTCAAGGTCAGCGATCGTAATTCGTTGCGCGACTTTTTTTACCATTTACAAGGACTCACAACGCAGGGCCTGTGACGTAGGGATGGCAATCACAGATCGATTAATCGAAAAATAGATTTTTGGAGCCAAAAAGATCGATTTTTTAAATCTATTTATAGTACTGAATTCAGTGAATCGATACTTCACCCTTGAAAATCGACATTCGTTTTTATTTTTGCTATAAACCAAAAAAGTACCTACTTACAATTAATTGAATGTACCCATATTTTTTCTTGTTATGTTTTTACATTTTTATATTCTAATGAGTTTTTATGCTTTCTATATTCTAATACTGTGTATTTCGTAATTCTAATTTGCATAATTGTCCTTAACCTTAAATTGCAGTAATTGGCTGTTCACACAGCCGTTGTAATTTGATAAATAAATAATAAATAAATTATAGAGTGCTGCCGGTTAAAGGGTTAATTATTCAAAAACTCGCGTGGTGGCTGTATGTTTGGATTCCTTCGCCTCTCTTTAATAAAAAAGTAACGTTTGTTTGTAATCTTTGTCTTTCTTTTTGTATTCTGTGACTGACATTTCTTGTTGCGTCATCTGTCATCATTATTCATTAAATTTCATTTGTTTGTTGTTGTAGAATCTGTGTGTCGTAAAGCGAAATAAATACTGATTTTTATGTAGTGTTTGTTGCAGTATAATAACTACTTATTTGTAAACCAATACATTTAATAAAGGCTTTAAACAATAAAGCCTAACATTTCAAATATTTTTAAATAATATTCTTTTTTGTTTTTGTAAGATGAAATGTTCAAAATATTACAAGAATAGGTAGAAACGATACTATAATTATACACATATTATTATTTCTAACGTAAGGTGCCGTAGGTACTATGTATTAACATTCTGTGCTACCAATCGATAATGTATGTAGTAATGTGTGTAGTATGTAGTAACGAAACCAAAAAGATATAGGCTGATGATAAAAAAAAACCCTGAAGAACATTTATGTTAATAGTGTAATATAACAAATGCATAAAATACACCTACCTACCTAACTGTGCCTTCTAAACTCGCAAGTCGCAACCCTAAGTGAGCTTGACCGGCAGCACACCGATAGCAACATTGTAATGCCGCGGCGTCGGATAAACCAAAATAAACTCTCGCGCGTAGCCATTCAGTACAATTTTGCTTGTGCACGGGAAGTTTAGGCTAATATAAAAGTAGGTGGGCGGTACGGCTGCAAGTTAAAATGTGCTTTATTCTTTCGTGCATAGATTTTACATTTGTTTGATTGTTTTTTGGAAGAGACCGATCTGTAGTAATCTGTGTTTAAAATTCAATTCTACCGTGCCTGTTAAGTGTCTACATCCGTTTTAAATTTTAATCTCAAGACTTCGAAATTAAGCTGTCAAAAGTATGTAAATATGGGCTCAGTTTAATGCAAAAACAAACGGAAAATGTATGGAAGTATTTGTTTAATAAAACAGAGTTCAATCTATTGTAATTAGCATAATAGCGAAAGTGAGTCAGTCTGTTTGTTTACTACGATTTCACGGCGTGTGTATTTAGCAGATTTTAATTAAAATCTCCTAAGTACAAATATGTGTACATAATGTGGGTCAACAGGACTTTACCTTAGATGTCTTTTTTATTTACGTTGTAAAATCATCTAATGAGTCCTCCCACCCAGGGCAGGGCGGGAGGGACTGTCAGACACGTACTGACTAAAATCCACGGTGTCCTTCAATAGCCCTTTACGTATTGAGAGATGTAAGAGATGAGTGAGATGAGTGATGAGCGAGATGACAAAAAAATACAAGAAGCGTTCATACATACCTAACCTACAGTTTCTTACAACGCCTTGTCAGGTACTGGAGTTACGACCAATTAAGATTATCATTAAGTTTTTAAACTACTGTACTATTAAAAAGTCGGAAAAGCTTAAACTTATAAGCAAAGCCAGAGGCACTGTCATTACCTATCTATCAATTAACTCGACCCGACTGCAGCCCACAATAATATTTATTCAGAATAAATCACCTTAAGCTATAAGATTATGTCATTAAATAGTCGTTTTAATGTAAATTAAGTACTAGAAACTATATCCTTTGATGCATCGAGGAAATTACACCTTTATTGCACAAGATATTTTAACCCTAGGGCTAAGGAAATGGGTGCGCGTGCGACTTCGGAATAGGGTTGACACGCATAAGAAGAATGGAATGTTGAAAGGCCTTAATGTATGTTTTGTCTATTTTCTCTATTACAGGTTATCTTTATAACTTTTTGCTTGCTATTTGTCACTAATCTAATACAAAATTGAAGGCTACTGATACTGCAAGCCTGCTTAATTCCAATGCCGTGCAAAATCCTCTTTCCATATCTTTATAAATGTTCTTTCCAATCTTAGCCAAAAATGGACCACACACAAACGGGGCTAATTAAAAAAACTTTTTACTTTTAAATAAATCTCAATTTCCTACCTATCACTTCTTTTCTGTCTACTTGCTAAAAATACAACGACTATCCCCAATTTCATCAAGAAAATTAATCGATTTAAAATGTCCTAAAAATAAGATATTTTTAGGACATTTAAAAACGTGGGTTTTTAGATTTTTTAAATGTATTAATTATTTTATTATGTTTATCTTCGTTACTGAAATTTATTCACTTACAATCTTTTCATATTTACCTACATGTCATCGGGTTTGAAGCTACCCTGAAAATTTTAGCCTGCTAGCTTATCGAGAAGTGCCTCAAAATTGAGTTGCAAAAATCCATCCGGAGCGACAAACAAACAAGAAAAGTGAGTGTATAAAAACGTGGGAAACAAACTCATCCGAAACATTACAACAAAGCCTATCCTACCCGAATGACTCAACAGGTCACCGTGCTTTCAAAGCCACTTAGCCAACCCTACCGTCCACTAATTACAGGGAAAGAAGTGGTAATTACTTGCCCAGCAGTGAACAACGCCGCACTTAAATATAAGACCATGATTCATTGAGGAAAGTGAGACCGGAGTGACCCCCACGGGTTTTTAGATTGATTTAATCGCAGAGATTAGCTCCGCACATACAAGTTCAATGTAATTTTATTAGGAAAGTGTGTTAAGTATAGAATTATGATTTTATCTGTTTTGTTCAGTGTAATTAAGATTTTGACCTATTGATATTCCGAATGTGGTATTTGTAGGTTAGCTTTTTTGTACACTTGAGAGCAATAAAATCGCATATTGGTGTTCATGAATGTGAATAAACTGAAAGTTTACATTTTCTAATTTCAGTAACTTTTAATGGTTCCAAGTAGAGTGAAGAAGTCAGTTGATCCAAACTAAAATATGATTTTAGTAGATATTTATTTATGGAGTGAGTCACTAATGAAGAGGGTTCGTTTAGGGTTTCTTGATCAGTATCCATTTTCGGAAGAGATTCTTTCAAAGAGAATATAAGAACACTTTAACTAGGCCCCAGTTTTGCAGCTCAAGGTGGCGCTGCTTGTCAAGAAAAAACGCGACGATCTGTCAAACTTCTTACATTTATGTTTAGTTCTGTATTTTGCCGCCTGTCAAAATATGTTGGTCGACGTATACTGTCCTATTACAGCCTACTGTAACTACCAACTCTGACATAATTCTAACAGTCAAGACGTGTAATATTTATGAGCCACAGTAACAATGCAAGTTTCAAGATAATGCAATTCGTGTGACATTATAATAGCGACGAGATGACGTTATTAGTAAATTAGCTTACAATATGGCGGCTGTCACACTCTGCTATGATTTATTTCTAGTTATAGGTCGTGTTCAAACAAAGAGACAGTTTGAAGCGTGACGAACGTGAATTCATGAGAATGTTAAGGCAAATTATTAAAAATTGTATAGGATTTTAACAAATACTTAGCTTAACTACTGATCAAACAACTCGCTCTAGGTAAGAACGCGGGGAAATAGAACAGGTGGGTTTATTATTTTATGGGAATTTGAAATCTTATGCCAAGTGACTTGATTGGTCTCTTTTTTACCAGTCGATCTTTGCAGCCAGGCATATCATCATAATTTTTTACTGTTCAGAAATTATGCCGAAATCGGTGAGAAATTATGTCTTATGAGAACGAGTCAATGTTTTGTAGACAGTGACCGTGCTTTTTCATAGGTAACGGACTAAAGAGCTACTGGTTTAGTTTTTTTTCTCTACCTTTGGCCCACACTAGAAATTACTCCTCCTGCATAGTGGTGCATTTGAGGTAGTCAGGTAGACTATATTTCAGGTCTTTTTAATGTTTTAAAGGACGTATTATTTACCAAACGTTGTTACAACGTTCCAGACGCAAGCAAGCAGAAAAAAACTTGAGAGGTGTCAAGGGACACCCGGATGGAACGAAGTTACTGTATACACTCAACAAAAATAATCGTCGCGACTCCACTCCAGTCCAGTCCAGTCCGGTCCGGTCCGGTCCGGTCCGGTCCAGTCCAGTCCGGTCCGGTCCGGTCCAGTCCAGTCCGGTCCGGTCCGGTCCAGTCCAGTCCGGTCCGGTCCGGTCCGGTCCGGTCCGGTCTGGTCCGGTCCGGTCCAGTCCAGTCCAGTCCAGTCCAGTCCAGTCCATTCCATTCCATGGTAATAAACACATTACCCTCCTTTGCGTCGCGCAGTCGGATAAAAGTGTCGTGACAACTTTTCGTAAGATTTTTTTCCGTCCAGCCCCCTTTCACAACGCGCGATAAGGAACTTCGTTCCAAAAATACAACAATTATTCTTTCAAAAACCTGCTCACAGGCCTTTTAATCAGCAGTAAATAATAATTAGTTGAACACTTCAGTCATACAACACTGTCTAACTCATGAATTTTATTCAACCAAATAACTAGTTATTATACGGTCTGTTGCTCACAAGTTTAACTACAAAATACTTCAAATACATAGTTTGTAGTTCATTTCATTCATACTTCGTAACGACTGTGCCACGACACACACGTTTAAGCGTCACGCAAGCTGCTATAACTACTGCGGAAAAAACAACAAGAAAGAAAATGATTTGAACATGCAACGCCAATTTCCGTCGCGACTTGTGAGTCTTGGAGCGATACTCACACTTAGGAAACAAGTCGCAACGCCTGTGGTCGTAGAAAAGGTGTAGGGCATAAAATTATTGGGCAGTTATGTCACTAATAAAAATGTCATATTCGAGCATTCATCGTAACATAATTCATATATGGGTATCATAAATTCTAAATATCGTAAGTGACATTGCTAGTGCTACACAATATTCAACTTTCAACGCTTTGAACTAAAATTGCAAATCCAATAGCACACTCAATATTCTGACGATATTTTAAAGTTCCATATTTGAAACGTCACCGTGTAACAGGGCTGCCCAACCCACTGGTCACACCAAGTTATTATTACACTGCGTGTACAATTAATTGGTGTTACTACAAAACTGTGAAGTGTACTTTAAATGGCACGTTACTAGTATACGTGGTAATTTAGGTAAAACTTGGCAGTAAGTGTAAAGGAGATTGTTAAACGTAATATTAGCAGGGTTTAATTACGGTTTGGACATTATTTACTCGTATATGTGTTACATTAATAAAATGGTTTCCGTTCCTATCGTAGAAGCATGGTATAGTTAGTTGTGGTGCAAGACAGCTATAACAGCAGATTTGACATCTTTTTTTCGTTTTATCGTGGTAAAATCATCGAATGATGGTCGCCCTGGTTGGAGCAAAAGGAATTTACTGACTCGTATTGAATTAAATCCACGGTATTCCTTCAATAGTCTTTACGTACGCTGCCAACCCGGGAGTGGTCCATGATCGGATGCCGAGTTATCCTTTACTCGCCGTCCGCATGTCCGCGAAATTTGAGGTCTCTAAAAAGATCCAGTTAAGTAAGTCGTAAAAGAAACATGCTTTCTCATCCAACAGAACTAAACACAGTCAATACCTCATTCTTATTTTGATTGCACAGTAATTTCCGAGATTAGGTCTGCTAAACAGACCTCCTATGATAATGATAGAGAGCATGTAAAGTAGTGCAACTGCGGACAAACCACATACCTAACAAGGTTTCTATGACCAGCCAATCAGCGCCAATGAGACGTGATTCATACTTGATAGTATGCAAAAGGCGACCAGGTAGCAACCATTGTTAGACTGGGTTCACATAACATACTGTATGTGATGTCCGGAACTTTATTTAAGCTACCGGACAGGATGGTTACCAACACGACCCTATTACTAAAGCTGCGCTGAATGACATTATGTTTATCAGTCAGGCAGCTTCAGATATTTCATATTTCATCAAATCGATAGCAGTGTGCGATTTGGAAATAAATTTCAAAATATCTAGTTGAAGCAAGATTGGAAGATATTGGCACCAAAGTATCGTATTTATTCGGTTTTTATTTTTCGTTATTTGTAAAGTAATAAATCGTCATAACGTGTGTAAAGCAATTCAAACTCGCTGTTTCTAATATATTTAATATCGAATACCCATAAAAACTTGTGATATGCTGCCGTATGAATGTGAACCCAGCCTTACCTTTTACTATTCCTCTAATTAACGGATGTCCGTCGCAATAAAGAAATCCGACGCGAATATAAAATGACTGCTTACACACATTTTCTCATATTGAAACTGAGTTTTCTTTGCAAAACTTGTGGAATTACCGCAGTTATTGGATAATGTAAGTTAGATATAACGAAAGATGGTATGAAAAAAAACGCTTTTATTTTGCTACTGGTCGGTTGAAATAATGACTTGTCTGGCAAAGAAAGAAGTTTGTTCGTAAAAAAAAATAACAAGAATTTTATACTTACACAGAAACATAATTCGAAAGATAAAAGATTCTCATCAGTATGATGTAACAGATGTAACACAAAGTAACATTGGTGAAATTAATTTAATTAATGTGCACAACGAGAGCTAGATATCAATTAAGCTAGCTCGCTGAGTATCACGTCAAATATCTAACAAAATATTTATGAAATTATCTTACGAAAATCATAAAATAATTGAAACTCATTTTTAAGAAGTCTGCATTAACCCGTAGTTAAATGGTAAGCACACACTGAATGATAAAGGTAGTAAAAGAACAGACAGAGACAACAAATGTCTTGGAAGAAGACAATATCCAGCAGTATATACGAGTTTACAAGCACAGGCAGAAGAAACAGTCATTGACAGCAACATAAGAAAGACAGCAGCAGACTTCGACGATAGCGATGAGGTAATCAGAAACGTAAAACATTTTAAAATTGCACGCAGGGCAGCGCACACGCATATGCACCGGAAAAGGGTGCGACAGTTGTACTTTCGGCCAATAGCATGTCTCATTCGCGTCGATGCATCCGAGGCGAGCGGACGTATGACGTGCGTGACTCAGCGGTTTGGATGTTGGACGCGTTCCGCACACGGATTATGCATACAAGATATAAATGATAAAACTTGTTTCCTTTTATTATGTTTGTTGCTAACCGTAGGCTTTGTGAAGATTGTAATTTATGATTTCGGTGTTTTAGCACATGTTTATGTGTGTAATGATTTTGTGGGCAAGACTGTAGGCAAGGTCGAAGTGACATTTAGTGTTCAATACCAATCAGATGATTAAAATCTTTATTTCCTTGTTCCTCAGTCATTAATGGTTCAATACCATGACTCATGTGTCTCTGAAGATTGGCTCTTATTGGAATAACTTTATCAAATCAATATCTTAAAAAATATCTGAATTAAAATAGCGTAAAACGTGGCATTATTAAGTAATGACATAACTAGAAAAAAATCCAAATATAAATAAGTTAAACGCATTATTTGAATACCAGCCTACTGTAACGCAATAAAAATCAATGTCAGTTACTGAATATTTAACATAATTTAACATAATCTATAAAATTAACTAGGGAAGTAGATTACAAACACTTGATAATTAAACAATTTAAATTAAAATGTACATTGTGTAACGAAATTAACATTCTTAATGAGACGGAAATTACCCTGCTATGATTTTTTCTATATATTAAAAAATTCGCACTCTTGACTTGCCATTATAGAAAATTAGTGTAACGTAACGCATGTATTGTGGTTCATTCTTTACATAGTAAGAAACAAAAAATAAGTGGATTCAGTCTGTCTGTACACGCAAAACTTCCGAACGACTCTACCAAATTGGATAATTCTGGTTTACTGGATATTATTTTACTGAAATTTATTCGATAAAGAGTATTCACACCTTTTTGTCAATGTTCTTTCTTCCATACATGTAACGGCAGACTTATCGCTGACAGCGATATCTTCCAGATAATCTTTCGAAGGAGTAAACGAACTAATAACTTAATGATGTCGCAGTGAAAATTTAGACACAAAACAAATCGTTGCTTCAACGCTGCCTCGAAGCGTCAGCTATTTTTATATATGTATTGCTATGTAATTGCATACATTTCGGCGCTCCTCCGCGCTAAGCGACGGAGCGCGGAGCAATACTCGAAGGTTCGCAACCTCAACAAACTTTTACTATAGAAAGCGAAATCTTTCCATTTATTCAGCATCACTAAGATCTGAACCAGCCTGTTTACTTTATGATACTTAATTCCCCTCAAACTAAAATAAATAAAGTAGCCGAGAGCTGTCTACTGTAATAGCCAATTACTTACGATATAAATTACTATTATTTGCATCGCTAAACACTTCGGGCTGGACGGATATTAATTTTCAATCTCTTGGCTGGCTTAACGTTATAGGTTATTTAATAGGAAACCTATTAGGGTAGAACGATAGTAGTTTGTGTTAGGTTTAATCTAGATAGTACTTAGTATAGAAGGTCACATTACATTAGTAAGCATAACTATAAAGATTTTCAATTATTGCAACTTTAGCATTAAATTCCATCTACGCACGGGTCCAATAAAGATGAAGAATTTACTTGTCAACCATCTTCTAGTCACTTTCCGTCACCTTGTCGGCATTCAACACCACTATTACACCGCTGCACATTGGTCCTTCGAGCCGGATGAGTATGGCTATCGACAGCTAAATAAGATAAAATATTTAAAAACTACTCGTCGTTCTAGTAGTTGCAAGCGTGACGGTTGAGCATGAGGTCCAGTGTCCGATTCCCAACAATAGACACGGTTTTGCCATTACGATTTTTTCAGTAGCAGTCTGGATTTGTGCCGTGATGTTGGCATTAATGTTACCCACTATAACATGGGGCCTTAACATGACTGGCGAAACCAGTGCCAAACCCTTCGGTGTTCAAATTATTTACTCAAGACTCATATATTCTAAATCACTCAATCTCAATACGAAATAGCCGTTTCATATAAAATGGCTGACCTGTAAATAGCATTAAATGATTTGCAAACACGTTTCATTCCAATAATAATTATTATTTGAAATATTTCCTCTTACGAAAAGGAAAACGTTGGTAGCGACAGTTTAACCAGTCTTTGCTTACATAAATCTTCCTCAATAATTCATGAGCTTAGTCATACTAGCTTATTTTAAGTCCTAAGTTGAGACTGTTGTATGTCAGATTATGTATGCGAAAATAAACAGAAATATGACTCGATTTTTCTCTATTCTCAGTATCATAAGGTATGTTATTACTATTTGTGTCTACTTAGTGTCATTTGAAACTTTCTTGCATCATAGTTCTATAAACGGATAGCTAGAAATTATAATATACGTTGTCGGCTTTTCTATTTTCAATATGATATGTGCATTTTATACATTAAAGTCGAACAGTGTCAATTAAAAACATATTAGCACTCTAAAGCAAGTTGATTTTGTTTTAACACCAAACTGAGTTGATGGAAACAATATCATCGGCGAAGGACAAAGCAAGGAAGCATTCGGAAGATACCCTAACTACTAACACATTCTTGTTCTTACAGACATGAAAAACGGAGACAATCAAATAGAAAACTTATGGACATGTGATGAACTGTCATGATACAAAGTTGGAGGATATGAAAAAGATTTAAGAAACAGTTAATGAACTGTGTGAGAGAGAACATGTTAAAAATTGAAGTTACTCATGAGATGACGACTAGTAAAGAAGTGACAAACATGTTGCGCCGACATCATTATAAGAGCAGAAGAAAGGTAATTTAGTTAATTTAATTTCTGTTTCAATAATTAATAGAAACACCAACGAAAATACGAGTACATATAATACGAAATACCATTAAAACACAACAGCAACCCATGATTCACAGTGGATCCTGTAATTATGTCGCAACGCACGCGCAGCGCTGGGGCGGACCGGGATACATGCAGGCGTGACCCCGCGACAGGAATATATATTGCCATATCCTTGCGGAATATACTGCATAGCTATAATATATATCTTAACATGGTCATTGATCTATAGCATTGTGAAGATACCTTTGTTAAACGCGAGAAGGATAATAGTAGAGATGAATGTGTCTGTGTGACAGTCGATACTAGAACAGGCCCTCTAATTTCTAAAGAAGATGTGAAAACAAAATTCAATGTTGTGATGAAAAACAGCAGAAAGAGTTGCAATGCTGCTGATTCAAGACTGGCCTGTTGGTCTAGTGGTTAGTGACCCTGACTGCTATGCCGGAGGACGTGGGTTCGATTCCCACCCAGGACAAATGTTTGTGTGATGAGCATGATCATTTGTTCTGTGTCTGGGTGTAACTTATCTATAATATGTATGTATTTAGAAATATATAAGTATGTTTATCAGTTGTCTAGTACCCATAACACAAGCTCTGCTTAGCTTGGGACTAGATGGCGTTGTGTGATTGTTGTGGAATATTATTATTATTATACTGTATCTTTTGACATCTCGGGATCATGGGATCCCGGACTTTTGGAGGGCGTGCCAGGAGCCGAAGCCATCTTGCAGAGGCCCATTATGCATTTTAAGTGAAAAGAGGCCCCAACCGGCGGCTATCCCTGTATGTACTATGCCAGTATATCCAAGGACAACCCCCGGTTGGAGTTGGACTATTGCAGAATATGGGAACAAAAGACAGGGTTATAGCATTTGGTGGGTTTGATGGACTGGATATATATTTATCTATGGAAAAACTATGGCCCCTGCCTAGTCAATGTTTTATATACATAGATAAGATGGCAGGGGGTGACTTGCACTCTCAACAAATGGACCCCCAAACATATCGCTAGCACTAGGTGACGTAGCGACAAGGGAGTAACATATCCTGAGGTGCTTGAGGAGTGGAGAGGTATTCCACGGTTCTCAGAATCGACCAGGAACCCGGAAGTATGGTCGATCCCTACAAACACTTACTGGAATACTTCCTTCCTCCGAGCACGTTTGCTCTTGCGAATCTCCACTCTAGCCAGCCAGTTAAGGCAAGAAAGAGGTGGGAGGTCTGTTCCTCGTCAGTGTTCACTCTGGCCGGCCAATAAAGGCAAGCCAGAGATGAGGAACAAGATATCTCCCGGGAGATCAGGTCCGTGGGGTCGCAACTGCCCAACAGCTCGCCACAAGCTGCCCTGCGGGTTTATTATTATTATTCCGTTTATTCATTTTTTATACATACTATTACATTTTTAAATATTTCTTTAAAAAAATACAAAACAATAAAAAAACATTTAAAAATATAAAAATAGTAGTCCGCCGGTGTGGGAGCAGGGTCCAAGCTACCGGTGGTTAGGGTTCCAGAGACAGGAACCTCCTCACAATACGAGCCGTATCAAGAAGTACTGCCTTCTGAATCTGGCCCTTGATCCAACTCCCTAAGGAGAGCCTCGAAAGGTGTTCGTCGAGGCTCTTTGCCATCAGGCCATTGGCAGTCACGACGATCGGCACAATGATAGCCGAGCTCACATTCCACATGTCGACAACCTCGCGTGCCAGATCAAGATATTTGATTTGTTTATCTTTCTCTGCCTTCACGAGGTTCTCGTCATGCGGGATGGTAACATCGATTATCATTGCGCGGCGCGCTGATCTGTCTATCACTACTATGTCAGGCTTATTGGCCACAATAGTCCTGTCAGTAATGATAGGCAGATCCCAGTACAACGTGACATGGTCTTTCTCGAGAACTGGGTCGGGCACATACCTGTAATACGGTACCTCAGATTCCACAAGTTTGTATTTCAACGCAAGTTGCTGGTGGATGATTCTGGCTACTAGGTTGTGCCTGTGCAAGTACTCGCCGTTAGCAAGACGAGAACAACCAGAGATAATATGTCTAATGGATTCACCTGGACGATGGCATGCCCGACACACGTCAATCGTCCCATCCCTTATAATATGTCTCCGGTAGTTGTTCGTCAAGATAACTTCGTCCATAATCGCACAGACAAAACCTTCGGTTTCCCCAAAGAGGTCACCGAAACGTAGCCAGGACACAGACGCTAGAAAATCTACATCGGGCCCATGAAGGGCCCGGTAGAAGCGTCCGTGTAGCTCCTTGCCTTGCCATACCTCCTTGCGGTCTTCGGCACTGAGTACCACAGGTTCGTGCCAGTTCTCTTTAGCCATGGACAGCGGGGTGAGTCCCTTGTCTACTGTGACCACATCTCGGTGCATACCCACTTCCATTTTCAAAAAATATTCTCTGAGGCTGCATACCTCGCGGTTGTGGAGGGTCTTAGCATTTAAAAAGCCTCGACCCCCGCACTTCCGCGGGATGTACAGCCTCATTACCGATGAACGTGGGTGATGCATCCGGTTTGCGGTCAACAGTGTACGGACCCGCCTATCCAAGGCGTCGAGTTCAGTTTGAGTCCATTTGAGTATGCCGAAAGAGTACATTAACACCGGCATGACCCAACCGTTGAAGGCGCGCACCTTGTTTCTTATTTATTATTATTATTACTTTTTCACCTGAAAGTAGATAAGATAGTTTGTTATCTGATGAGCAAGATGAAGTTATACACAAACATCTCTCCAATACAATGTCAATAGACAATTATAAAGTAAAAGCAACTTAAGAAGATAATCATAAAGAAAATATCTAAGTGTTGATGATTTTAGTAGTAATGAAAATCCCTGTATAAATGACTGGGCAAAAATAGAAGAAATAGTTAAGATTCAGAAAGTTAGCTAGTAAAATAATGATAAAGACTAAACACTACTAAACAGTTATTTAAATTGCAAACACATCACACAATTATTGGAAAGTACAGCCACGGTTCATAAAATTCGAAATTTCTCGACGATTCGATCAATTTCCAGTCCATTTAATATTTGTACGAGTTCGACAACTAAAATATCTACTTCTATTGTTATTAAAGCTAACAGAGACTCATACTTTAGCAGTAAGCGTTTTACCATAGACACAGTTATCGATATATTTACTACAAAGGGAATGGAAACAACACCATATACTTAAAGCAATGAAGTTTTTTCTTGTCCTCATTGTTTGCTTTATGTTAATGAACTTCTTACGAGATTTACGAGTACGATTTCCGTATTCTACTTTTAGGGAGATTATAAAACTTAAATTAGGTGCGTAATTGGGATTTTGTTAGTGAATCATATTCATTAAAAAAACTCCGTCACGCATTGTACTACTTCTGGATAGTTAAAACTATATATAGTTTTTATGGGTGCTATATGTTTCATCATCATCATCATCTTTATGTCCATTTGCCTTGTTATTTGAAGTCGGTGCAACACGTTCTGTTTATCTCTCCTCGTTATTTTTTACTTCGTTTTCTTCATTCACATCAGTCTTCGTTCAATTCCATTCATAAATCTTTCACTTTTAGAATCTTTCTTAAATAAACAGTCATTTTACTAAAGATCCACGATTTTGCCTCCTTGACATATTAAGTAGGACGAGCATCAATGGAGGCATATAATATAACAGCACATTATTCGTTAAATTACCCATAATAATACTAAAAAAAAAATACCTAATTAATGAGTTTCGTAACTTTTATTTTTATTCACTTTATATTTGGTTTTAGGGCATCATTCGTAAATACTAATAATAATAATTTCTTTTCATGTGAAGGAGCATTGTGACGAAGTGTAATTAATGATGAAGAATAAGAAAAATATCTATGAATAGTAATCAAATTTATAAACACGGAAGTTAGAGATTTTCTTATAAGCGTTTAGAATGAAACAGTTCCAGAATTAGATTATGTTTTGTCAAAGAATGTAAGATACAACGAAGTTCAATCGGTTAATGGAAGTAATTAATCACTTGTTAATCCTGAAAATAAGTCGAAACTAAAAATGAAATACTGAAGCTGCAATAGAAAATCTACTATCCAAATAAGATTCAGATAAGCAATAGCAGGCTATTATGAATAACGGTACGACTCAAAACAATACACCTGTTCCCAAACCCAATTAAACGAAACTACGTCGAAGCCATAAAATCTAACTAAAACATACCACATTGAATAACAAAGAACATTTCCAAATAGGTCACGATGGTGCAGAAAGCGGTTAAAATTTATTTAAGAACAATAACCATAAACTAGTAAGTGGCGGAGATAAGTTTGATTTACAGCCTCTAAAGATCACAGTACCATGTTTCCATTCGCACCTCGGTGATAGATGATTGGCTACTATTGAATTATTTCTATTAAGTTGCGATATTGATTTTCTAATGGCCACGGATACAAGATTTGCTACTTCTGGGGTGCAACAGACAACAGGTGCTTGCATTATGAAATAGTGAACTAGATTAAAGGAGTTTTGTTCATTACACACCCTACTAAACTATATCTAATCGACAAATTGGCCCAAGAATTTTGATTAGTTTCTTGGTCGATAATGTCCCTACAAATAATACTCATGGTAAAATTTGATTCATATTTCTAACAACTGCGAGAGATGCGATCATACATTATATATCTTCAAGCACATTATATGCTTCTGCGTTAATAAGTACAACGTCTACCTCAAAATTTTGTGCTTCAGTCCATCCAACATTGCTTTGAACAATTTTTCCATTAAGCGTAGCTTTATTAATATCATTATCAAACACGTCGCATTTACGCTGGTTGGTATTTAAAGCATTATTTATCCCTTCAAGGTAAAACCGTGTAATAATACGCATTACATCACCCACGCTTCTTTCCTTTTGAGATTCAAAGCAAAACTTCGAGCGACACACAAAGCTCTATTAATGCTGTAAGAGTGAGTACACACTGGTGCACAAACGCAAGGCCATTGCACGGATTTTTTTAACCGCTGCTTATGTCTTAAAGCTAACTTGTTGCTTAGGAGTTTCTTTCGCCACTTCTCCGACAAAGGATGGTGATTTTAGAAATTCATTGCAGATTTTTGCATAGAAGAGTTTTCAAACAAAAGCTTACGTTGACAATAAACTTATTGTGTCGCCATTTGGGCGGGCGATTTGCGTGAGAGGGTCGCTCTCACGCAAATCGCCCGCCATGTGCAAAAACAATAACGCATTTTATTCCGCATTCGTTGAGCGTGCATCCCCGGAGCGCTTTACAAAGCAAACACACGCATGGATCAATACCTGGATCTCGCAGTGCCACCAATATGTACACCCCTTACATGTCACAAAATAGGTTTGAGCACTACATTTATGAGTACATTGCATACGGAGTGACAGGCCGGTAGCTACTCCTACGCTTACCATAGAGTTACTGAACTGTTTCCAATTTACATTCAGTTAGAATTTGTTTATGATTCCTTCTGTCAGACAGTTTGGAGAGTTAGGTGATGGTAATAAAGTTAATAATTAACACAAAGTTTGAATGTATCAGTTTGAAGAGGGTCTTATTCGTGAAATAGAAGATGATGAAATCAAGTGCCTATACCATAAAAGAAGGTTTAGACCTGTGACACTAACCATTAATGCGTTTAGCACTAAACATGACGATCAAGTCTCGTCTTGAGTCTATTTAATGCCAGAACGAGATTTAATCTCCAAATGACGATCACAAAAAAAAACAGCTTTCTAAAGAAATTTGTTTTAACCAATGTTTAAAAGGTCAAAACAATCTTTACAAATAATAATAATAATAAAAATGCAAGTATGTTTGTTTTTTACCTTTTCACGCATTACTACCTACTGAATCGATCGTCCCAAAATTTAGCATATTCGTTGTCAGGAGTATAGACACGGATACAGGGTATCTTTCATCCCAAATAACAGAAGAGAGCTGTTGCCAAGAAAACAATTACGTTCATATTCCAGATGGCGCCCCTTACACGATCCGTATTGTTTCTCAAATTCTAAATTAACGCAAGCGAAGCCGCGGGCAAACACTAGTATAAAATAATACAGTGAAGTATTTTATTTCACAAAAGTTGTGTAAGTGAAAACAGCAATAATCTTACATTTCTACTACTGCACCTATGACAATAACAAATAATTTATAGTAAAGACATTTGTATGAGGCAACACTTTCTCTTAAACTTTGTTATTATATGAAACAAAGCACATCCATTTTATTTTACGACATTGGACGTAATAAACAAGACATGAAAACTATTGCACATCACAAATACGTAGACTTTAATGTAACTAATAAAATACTATCCTTTCTTTGTAACATTTACACATTTGGCGCTTATACATTTTAGTTTGTTGGCAACATTAAGATGACAGCTGTCAAAAGTACGTGGAATTTATCTATCGCCCGGGAAAAAGTTACATTGCGATGGCGACACGAGTGTAGAGAGCCTAGCCAAGGATGCATAACGATTTTGCAGAACTTTTTAACCGACTTCTTATTTTTTATAAAGCTATTTCGTAAGATACAGTTTTGACTTAACTGACGATGTTTTCAAAGATTGTCATCTTATAGGTAAAACAAATAGAAAAACGAATTAATTTAGCAACATTTAATTATAAAACACTTAATTGCAGCAGAAATATATTTATATAATGGAGTACTGCTTTCGCAAAAAGTAAAAATAACAAACATACTAGTGTACAGTACACAACTAACTGTTGTCACTTTCAAAACTACAATTACGAAATGCAACCGTTGCTAGTTGATTGAAACTTGTAATGGGGGACAACAAAAGGATTGATGACCGCGCCGTATCAAGGACATAGCGATTTGCATAGATCTATCGATAGAAATAAAAGGCTATCGTGACTAAAGCAATTATTGAGGGAATGATACGTAATAAAATCTAATAGAAAAAGATTGATTTGTGAATAAAAATTGTGTTGTTATGTGGAAGTTCCCATGGTACATGAGAAATAAAAATATAGAAAGGCTCTTTATAATGTGCACGCACTGTAAAAATACAAAACTCTTCAGAAATCATAAATATCAATATTCAGCAGACAAATTTCGAAGCCCGAAAATCTGGCAGCCTCTTAGCAAGGGTTATTGGAGGGGCTGTGGAGGTCTGATAGGCACTCGCTCCATGTAAAATACTGATATTCAGCTGCATCCCGTTCGACTGGAATCCAACCCCAACATATTTGGGAAGAGGCTAAAGAAATTGACTGACTTATACCCAAGCGTGCACAATAGCAACCTTAAGTTCTCATAGCCTGGCCACACTAACGGTATTTCACGTTGATTTTCGCGAGAATAGTCTTTAAATGTCCACTAACGTGATAATCAACGACATTTCCCGTTAATGTGGTACCTAGTTGTCAGCAGTAAGACAATCGTGTATCAAATAAAGAAGGACATAAAAGTAGCTTTGTAACAGTTTATTTAGCTAGTAGGATACACCTTATTTAAAATATAAAAAAACATGAGCGATATAAAAAAACACAGTCCACAACACAGTCCACAACACAGTCAGCACAATGCACAGTATAGCACTAGACGACTGGGTAAGGCCACAATAGCCTCAGCAGGCAGGAACCGCAGCAGGAAGGGGCCTCAGACAGGCAGGACCGCAGCAGGCAGGGGCCTCGGAAAGCGCAGTCCTCAGCAGCAGGGAGTCTCCGAGGGCAAGATCTTCCTCAGAGTGAAGAGCCTCAGAGGGTAAAAGCTTCCTCCGTTAGCTTTGGTGACTTCAGAGGGTAAGAGTTCCCTCAAATTAGTGCTTCAGAGGGCAAGATCCTCCTCAGCAAAACGCTGGATTATTATGAACAGTTATAGAATGAACCAAGGTCCTGGATAGAATCAACCAAGGTCCTGGATAGAATGAACCAAAGGTCCTGGATAGTCCTCAATAGAATGAACCATAGAGTACATTTGTATATAGGGGTATAGAGACTTCACTTGACCTCAACGACAAGCGCCATCTGATGTGGAGTTACAGAACTTGCAGTGCATGTGTGTGTCTATAGATACATACATATTACACACATTTATGTGCAGTATCCTAGAAAGGGATAGCTATATAGCTATCCCTTTCTTTCTTCACTTATAATAATATAATGTTTATTTTGTTTAGAATAAAACACAAAATTGAGTATTACAACATTTTATTAAGTTAGTAGAAACTAAACAAACAACTTAACACACAACAGATAACACTAGGTCACAGGAAATTCCAATGAAAAACTCCATGAGTTCAAGAGAATGCACGGGCACTGCACGAGTAATTACCCTGATACCCTCCTTTGCGTCGCGCAGTCGGGTAAAAAGAACACAATGAATCCACAATAATTCAAATAACATAGCCACTATCCAGGTCGTAAATGAAAATCACGGTTAAAACTTTCTCAATACATCAAACAAAACATAAAATATCGAGTTCGAGTTTGACACAAGTGGACACAAGACATGGGTAACCATGGTAACAAAAACAATAATTTCGGAATGGCCGCCAAGGAAGTTCCGTAACAAACATTTTTTATAGTGCCAATATTTGACTTGAAATTGTAATTTGTAAACTATGTTATTTACAGTAAATCTAAAATTAAAATAGTTGTTTAATTACCGCTCAGTTTATTTCTTCGAAAGCAAGAAATAAAAATTATCACAACGAATTATGTCAATTTACTTCGGCTTATGTTTCAATGCGTGCGTAAAATGAAACGTATCATTATTTTACTACGGGTCAGTGTTGTCATAGAAATATTTTATACAATATTGTCTTCATTTTATTTAATTTTCTTTTTAACAAATTTAAATAGTTAAAATTTTATAGATCTTCGAACAATATTTCTTTTCTTTTATTTGTATTTCAGTATAGATAAAATTGAGACAGTCATGCCATCTAATGTCCAGTCACAGAACTATAGCCCAGAACAAAATGCAAACTTACTGAGTTATAGGACCCTGGAATGAACCCGATTCCTTTGACGGCCTCGGCTTTTATAGGTGTCAGCTTGTTTTGAAAATCATCCTTCATTTCTGTTTTCAAATAGTTTCTTCGGATTCCGACAGATCAGACTAAGGAGGTCTGCGTGCGTTTACATTATGTAAAATTATGAATTGAGTAATTTAGTATAAACATTATAATAATCAAATTAGACTTTGTACAATATTTCATTGAAATCAAATAGATAAATTAAATTATATAAATCAAAATGTAGCATCATAGATTAATAAGCTATAAGCCAAAACAGAAAGTAAAAATAAAAAGAAACTGACAGTTTGGCATTTGACATAAGTGTCAAGAAAATTATCAACTAAAAATATTAATGAAAGCATGAAAAATACAATGAATAGGATGATGTAAGGCGTAAGTATAAATAAATACTATAGCTTGACTAAATAAAGAATTACATCAGGGTGATGGACCACTCGAGCATGCTGACGGCGAGTAATGGATGACTCGCTGTCCGGTCATGGACCAAGCCCGGATCGAAAAAGCTGTCAGCACAATGACGTGGAGGGCCAAAGTCTGCCGGGGTCGCGGGACTAACGATCTACCGTGACTCCAGAACGTAAACGACTATTGAAGGACACCGTGGATTTTAGTCAGGAAGTCTGACAGTCTTTCCCGTCCTGCCCTGGACTCATTTGATGATTTTACCACGATAAAATTTCACAACGCAAAAAAAAAGGGTGATGGACCATTAAACAACTTGATGGACTTGATCGCTAATAATATCAGTCCGTCAGTCACTCAGCAATGGTGATTATAGCATTATATTACCACCCGGGATCGTCCGTTGCAGCTGAACTACGGGGGGTAATGCCGGAGATCGAAGCTCTAGACATAATTACGAAATAACCGTCTGGTAATTTCACAGGAATTAGTATTCACATTTTATTGTTATTTAGAAGCAAGTTGCGGTCGGAAAATATAATAAAATTCTTCTGAACAGTGAAAATGATTGTTGTCAATCTCTTTATCATGCTATGCATTTAGTTCAAAGGTATTTATACTGTTAAGACTTTACTTCTTAAAAATGAGTGTAGAAATAATATAATTATTCGATTTAATAAATGCAAAAACAAGAGTGGAAGGTTATGAGTAAGACCTTTGTTCAGCAGGGGGATGGAATTAATTTTAAGCCCTCATGAGCGGAAATGTGTTTTTTTTTTTGTGAAAAGCGTTATACGAGAACTGTGGTATCTTCAACCACTTGACGTTTTTTGCTTAGATCAACTTGGAACGCTTGTGACTATTTACATAGTGAGGATATCGACAAATCCATACTCCAGGTTTTTAAAGCAGTGAGTAAAGCTTGTATATTGAAAAAAAAATGTCAGTCAGTTCAACTATCCAAAAATAATTGAGCCGTTTTTTTTTCTTTCGTTACGCAAATGAAAATGAAAACTCACTAAAACACTTTTACAATTAGCAATACTTCACAACATAGTAGTACAATTTTCACTTGCTTACGACGTCGCGTCGTCAAAACTTCAAAAGTCGACTATCGAGTTTTGATGCGCTTTATCTTTGCCAATGATACAAAAAATGTGTTTCCATTATGTTTTATTAATGATTTACTAATTAGTATTGCAATGTATTGATGCTAATACAAAGTCTATCAACGTCCTTATAAATATAAAATACAAAAACGAAAAGCTTCAATTAAACACACAAGACAACATCACGACTTACAATATTTGTGTAGTTCGTGACAGAGGGGTCAGGTTGAATCTAGACTTTAAGGGGAGGTTGCAGTAACTTTTAAGTTTTTTTAAACGGCTGGAAATCTAATAATCTTACACATTAGATGAAGATTGAACAATATTTTCAAGTAATGGTAAAGATAGAAACACAAAGGACCATGCCCATATTAGTATGGAGCTGAAAGTCAGCAATGTCATGCAATGCCCAAATTGCAGCTCTATGTCATACGATAGCTTTTAAGCGATATTTTTATGATATCTAGGTTTAATGTTATTTAAAGCACCGATTCAAAAGATATTGGACATTAAACATGATAACTTCCTGCTGGTTTTTTATACATTTTATCGTTTATAGACAGCATTGCTAATAGTTTTTCACTAGGAACTTCATGATCATCTTATTGACTTATCTTTGTTATCAAATAAACATGTAAGTTAAGATTTTTTATCGAACAGAAGAGCAAATCGGAAAACACACAAACACAGCAGCAGACGCGCAGGCAGAGTGAATGAGTGAATGAGTGTCAGGCATTTTCATTTTAGTTTTTTGTTTGGAATGTTTTTGACTTGGAGCTAAGTCTTTTGAGCCTTTACTTCATTAGGTTTTGAATTCAATTATTATATAATTATTTTGCTTAATTGAAGCCTAGATATACTTTTATGATTTTGCCACGTAAAAAAAAAAGATATACTTTAACATTACCACAAAGTACTTTTATCTTTTACTGTTGAGTGTCTGGAGACATCCTTTAGATCTTTTAGTAAAGCAGTAATTATTAATCACTTTTGTGACTAATATCAATCATGTTGGGTTTTATCTTGCCGATCGAATCAATAATAATACGCAAATAAAACCGCAACACTACAATAATAGGTATTCGTTATCATTAGTAACAAAACTATCACAACGAATGAATTTATATAAATGGGCCAAAGGACATGATTCCAAACCGTAATAAATGAAGAATGATTGAATGATGATAAGTACTGCAATGTCAACAAAAAGTCTTATTTTTTTTATTTTTTAACCGGTGCTTTATATGATTTCAAATAAACATCATAATTCTAGTTTTTTTTTACTAAAACAATCTTGTAATATACTTTATCTGGGCGTTTCTGGGGCACAGATGGGCATGGTCCTTTAAATAATGGGCTCGATAAAAACAATGCCGAACATGGCACTAAATCACAATTTTAAACGCGTACTGTTAAAAGATTTCATAATGGATTAATATGCATGTTATATCAATAGATAGAGCTTTTTATTTTAAAGTAAATGGTAAAAAAATCTTTTATAAAAAAATTGTCTTTTTCTACAAGAAACGAAAATTCCAATTGCGGGTTATTTCGCTCGCATTTTTGCGGGGATGAGGTCGTGCGGCCATACATTTACACACAGTACTGCAACCTCGCCTTAAAGACTACACATTATATCTGTGCCTAGGTCAAACTCTCTAGTCTAGGTCTTTAAACTAATCATTCTTAGGTTACAGTCTGATTAGCACAGACAAAAGACTGTTAGATCACATAGTTGGAGTTAAGAGGATTGTATAGCGGCTGCCTTTTCAAAAAATAAGTATTTAGAAAAACTCGTGCTGTCCCTCTCGCTCGTTGAAAAACCCCCGATCGTGCGACAGAGAGCGTTGCAGCTCGCGACTGTCTGTGAGTATTTTTTATATGAAATTTGTCTCTCGGGAGAAAACGTTTTTCACATACTAAATCACGTTCAATCTCTTAGATTCTAGTGTCAATCGTTTCAGCATATTATATTCTAGGTTTGTAGGTTTTGTTTTTTTTCTAAGACTTCTTTGTTTTTAAAATACAAAGGTTTTACTTCAATGAAGATTTTGTCATAAAAAAAAAGTAACTTTTAGGCGCCTGTTACTTTCAAACTATTATAAATTTTGAAAAAAAGAAAACCTATAAACCTAGTTTTTTACAGTGTCAGAAGCATTCTAAAAAATCATTGAGATAGGATAACATTTAGGGGTAGGAAAACGTTTTCTCTTTTAGTATGGACGAGCGCTCGGTAGACGATAGTCTTAAGAACGCAAATTGTGGGATAGGCAACCTAGTAATTTTAATATCTTGCCAACTTTCTTTAATTTTTCTTTTTATTTCGTATTTGTTTTGTACTAAGTTTTATTAAGGATTTATTTATGTGTTGTGTTCGTTATTGGCAGCACAAGGTTTGTTTGTAAGTAAGTTTTTTTTTTTGAAAATTTTATAAGGTAAAGTAGTTTATAAATTAAGATGAAAAATGTATATTATTTCAAACATTATTTATACTTAAATAAAACGTCAGCATCATATGGAATACTATGAATAATAACTAATACATAGTCTGCATTGATATCAACATAAATGATATTCTTTGAACATTTATATATTATGATGTTATTATTAAAAAATACTGAGAAGATTGCTACTTGAACAAAACTACGACTGTGTCCTTAATATTATATTAAAATTGTAAACGTAGATTCTTACCACATTTTGTTTTTCTTTAAAACCAGTTATTTATGTATATTAGAGGCTCTTGCTACTAACATAAGAAAAAGTAAGCTTAAAAGCTTAAAAGTAAGCTTTAAGCTTTTTAAGCTTCATGCTCTTCAATATTATGAATGAATTTGACGAAAACATTAAATAAAAAAAAATGTGTTTATTAACCTCAATTTGTACAATTTAGTTGCCGGGGCTTCCCAAAAAGTAATCCGAAGATACTTGTGTTGGGATAAACCTCGCTCTTCCTCGAATATACAAAATATATTGTTATGCTAATTTATAGGTTACACATTTTATACAAGAGAGAGACATTGAGTTTAGTAAGGATACTATTGAAAATACTGTTACTACGTTTAACATTTATTATATTCATTGACAATAGAAAAGATATCAACGCAACTGAAGTGTTCGCCAAAAAAAACATCTGTTACTTATGTACAATCTACATACATGTGTTTCTTCTTTCATCTTTCGTATTATCTATCTATCTAGTTTTTGTCTATAAAATAATACACTGTGTATATTCTATTATATCAGCTCTGTTATTAGATTCAATGAAAGCATTTCGAATGCTGTTCGTAGACATAGTTATAGTTAGATACTCGTAACATTATAGGAATTTTACTGTTTTGTTCTATACTATGTAGTTAACTAAGTTCGTAGGAACTGTCTACATCGCATTAACAAATTCTATTTTAACTATTTCAATTTCTGCAAGTTTAGTAGGTTATAACTCTTAACAGATTAATTGACCATCAACTCTTTTATCTGTGGTTTTGCGGGGAAGACATCACAATTTACCTAACGTCATTAACTATAATAGATAGATCATCAAACCCTGTTTGTTCAGAGATCAATTTTACAGTTTTGAAACCTCAACTATTAACAGCAGACTTTGAAAACGTTATTATAACTTAGAAATTGATCAATCTACTGTCTACATCGGCTCTGTAATTTCTTTGTGAGAACAATATATATTATCAGAGCAACATTAAAAGTGAACGGATTTCTCAAGTTCCAGTTTATTTCGCGCACAATGCCGGTCCTACTTGTTCGCACTGATTCGCAATTAATAAACAGCATGACCCACTATCGAGGTCTCAAAGTGTCCAATCATTCTCGTATTAATTAATATCAAATCTTCGGTAAGTTCGCGGTTTAAGTGTTTCGGCATGATGAATATACGTGCCAGTTCGGTAATAAATGACGCTTTCTTCTTCACGGCTTCAATGTCACAGTCGAAATTGACTTAAGTTTCCGTTTGTGTCGAGTGCGAGTCAACAATCAACGCGCACCGCCTTGCCTAGCCTTTTACGGAAGTCTACACGATATGTCATTGAATTAATCACAGTTTTATATCCTCACGTGTCTCAACCTTCGCTCTTGAACCGGTGTGTTGTACAATGAATAAATCGTCTACGTATCTCGACTTGATCTAAGTTAAGGAAACAAGGCCAAACAACTGAATGATGTCTGTCAACTATAAATCCTAACTCTAAAACAAGTGAACCGAATGACTTACCATAAATCAAGCTCCGGACAGGGGGAAAGCACTGCGTATCAATACTCCGGTAGTCACATGAACTCGATAACACTACCACTTTTTGTATCGCGTTCAGTGAAACGTATCGTAAGTATCCAACCAAACAAAATTAGCACTTTCCACAAAACACATCCATTCCACAGCACTGATAAAGCACAATCTGCACTTCTGCCGGCTCCGCAACACACGGAGCTTGCACACGTTTCTTCACAGTTATCTGTTAAGACGGTAGCGTAACAGAGTGAAGCAATCGCACTGCCAATCGCAATGCGAAATTTAGGCGGTCGCAAAATTGTTCGCCTAAAAGCGACAGTTAAACCGACTTTACCGGTCGGAAACGTTCCAAATTAGTATCGGAAAGTCGGTTTACGTTTACAACAGCGAGAATTTGAACACACGAGTGAGCTGCGCGGGCAGCGCGAGCAAACTGAGGCGGCGCCGTGCGCAACCACGCGACGCATCCAACCGAACCGAATGGACTTCAAACTTTTACCCGACCGAATCGAAACCGCACGCCACGCAATACAACAACCTCAACGCCTCGGTAGTTTCAAATTGGAAGGCTTGCTAAGTTGCAAATAAACTTGCAAGTTACATACATGGACAAGTTAACCGGACAAGGCTCTCAAGATATGACATTCGTGAACACACGCAACGATTACGCAGCAAACATTTAATCAGGCTGATATGATCCATCAATGTAAGCTCTTGACGTAGATACCCAAAGATAACCAAATTAATGGATACCGATTTCGGTATCGGTAATGATAGTTTCGATTCAAATGATAATAACATAGAACGGAAACGAAAAAGTACGACTGCATTGTATTTTTAACGGTATGAAACATAAATTAAGAAAATCAACCTGAATTCTTTTGAACCAAATGCGGATACAGTAACTGTTCAAATAACAGAGAACGTTGCATTCCTAAAGAGGAGCACGGAATTTGATCTTAAGATCTTGATTTAAGGCAATGTTTATATAAATTAAGGTAAACAGAAGTTTGTGGATGAAGTTGGAATGAAAGTTTATCTATTAAGAGATGAATTTAGTTCAAAGTAAGCAAAGACAAGTAGTAAACATTCTTCAGTTGCTGAAACTACAGGAATAGCCATTGATATGAACTCAGCAGCTGGTTTATCTGTTAATCAAATTTAATTTAGATGTAAATGTTAGAATTCATTCAAATTCATCATTCAAAAAATAAGCTGTTATGATGTAGGTAGACTTTTAGATAAAACATTTTTCTTAACATCATAATCCAGCACAAAACTTTATAAAACAGTGCGTGCATATAAAAAATAAACCAGTCATTGCTAGTAATCGTAATCGAAAGCAGTAAAGTGTATCCGTTGCAAGTTCTTCGGTAAAATTTGCATGTTGTACTGTTTTAATGATCACAAAATATCTGTGGTCTAATAATCAAAGCTTTTAGTGCAAAATAATCGTGATTTAGTGTAGCAGTTTGATCTTAAATGGCTAAAAGCTGAATTTGGGACGAGGTTATCAAGTTGCGTTTTGGACCAATTTAGAAGAGGACACAGGAATTTTGAGGTTTTAGATTCTAGGACCAATGCCCTGAATTTTAACATGCTTTGTTGTGAAAATCAGGAATTGCAAAATTGTTTCAAGAATAACCAGAGACGGATTCAATCCGCTAATTAGAACTTGAAAAGTCGTGAATAATAACAGTGGAACTAAAGTTACACAGAAAAAGAATCAAAATATATACGTGAAGTGAACAGCGAAGAAGAACGCTTCAGGGAAGCATTATTCAACGAAAACAAGAAATAGTAAAAGAAAATTGCCTTCAATTTAAATAATGACGAGTTATTTCAATTTTCCGCTAATGTTTCTCCCTTGAGCCAGGATCCTACACTTGCATGTCGCAGTGGTAACAACTCTAATTAAAGTGTATGCAGATCAGGCCCGCGGCTGCACCAACTGGATTCTTGGCTCATAATCATGGGAATCGTGGCTGCTGGTTTCTATAGGGAATTGCTAAAACGTTATAATCACTTAGTCGTAAAAGTAATGATAAAGGCTTGTTTTGAAGTTGTAAATTAAATTAACATAACTTGAACAATGCAGTCACTTCTATGATTTTAATTTAAAGCAATGAACTGAGACAGTATCGATTTTAGAAACAGTAACTGCCTGGTCAATCCAATTTAATACATAGAACTAGAAAGGACTGGAAGATATGTAGAAATTCCGTGGTTATGAACGTCGTATGAGGTTTTAGTTATGAACGTCGATAGCAAAGGAGACTAAGAGGTTGAAGGGTGATATGTCTAGAGAAAAGGTAACTGTTAAGATGACGAGTAATTAAAAAGTATAGAAGCGCAAGTGTTCTTGACACTTGCGCAGTTGCACGGAAAGTGATAATAAATTCAAAGTAAACGCAAGTTTAAACAACAAAGATGGAAAGCATTGCAACGAACATAAGTCAACAAGGTGATAACCACTTGGTGACATGACTGAAAACAAAAACAATGCACAACCAGCTAAGTATGAGGTGATAATGTCTCGTACAAGTACAATGAGTTGCCTCACTGTGTCGTCGACCCGCTAGTATTTCTCTTCAGTCCATTCTTCAGCCATCGTAAATTATGGTTGTTACATAGCCACTTGTAATCAGTGTCCTGTACAGTTTGCATGGCGAAATTAATTCTAGTATTTAGCTTCGGCACTGTAAAGAGGCTAATAAATAACCATGTTTACTGCCGTCCTGTCTTACAGATTGTTGCGTAATTTTAACATCGTCTGGAAACGTGTGTCAAAAGAAAGCAAATGACGCGAAATATTGATGGTGTGGAAGGATTAGTAGGACCAAATGAAACGAGAACCAAAAGAATAACCAACGAATTGAAATTAAACTAAACATTACTACTAAACATGTTAGATTCCACGATAAACACACAAAACTCCAAACAAGAGTGACCGATAAAAAGATACAAAAAGCGAAGCGGAACGATAACACGATGTTGCACTGAAAAAAGATACCATTCCAATGAATTCGGTTGTTTGAACGATGTTGTTAGTTTTCTAAGAACTGCAAGATATTTGATGATTGCAAGCTTGCTATTTTAAAAGGTTTACACAACTTTATATGGCATGTAAATGATAGTGGATGAGCTTGACACTTTATACCCATATGGCGACATAAGACTGTCAATGATAATACAAACAAAGGTTAAGTTTATTAATTTACTTAGCTTTAGAGTTCATTAAGTTAAAGTATACAATAATGAGATTATTACGAGTAATCATGATAGTAATTTAATAACAACCAAATTCAATACGGACTTTAAAACAATCAACGGTGTTTTTTTCGAAGTCAAGGCTGTTACTAAGGGCAATATTCTCTCCAATAGCAACAAGAAGGTCATTAATACTATATGATTATGTAATCAGGGCCTCGATTTAATTCAAGTAGATGCACGGACTGACATGAGAATATCTCTAATTACAAATGCCGACGAATCGTACAATCTTCAAGATTAACATCAGTTTCTATAGCTGTCTCTGTTCGACCCTTTCTTGTTTGTGGAACAATAAAATCTACTCTTTATTAGTTTGAATAGACATATTTCGTTTTGTTTTCTACATTAGAAGACATGTTGTTGATCTAAAATGGCTATACGTAACTTATAATTTTCACCTGTCCCTAACAATCTTCCTAATTTCTCACTGTAAATTTAGTAGAGACACAACACACACAGACAGATGCTTAAAGTTAAAAGTATGTATGGAATTATTTCAAAAAAGGTAAATATCATTACACAATCGGAGACCTATTGATATTTCTACACCAATAGTAATTCAAAGGTTCTACAAAAACAAAGACTAATTGGTAAGCAGGGGGCGATAATAATCAGTTAATTAACACCAAATTTACTCCATCGCTGGTTGTGTGAACATTGCTCAAAGCTCGGTCGTCGGCGCCTGCGCACCGAGGGGTCAAGGTTATGTGGTAGGTGGCCAGCCTGCTATTATTTCAAGCTTGTATTATAGGCAAGAAAAGAGAATCATAGAGATTATTTCGTTCATTGATTTCGAATTGGAAATTGTTAGCAAGGCTACAGATGAAATAAATACAAATAAAGACACTAGGAATTATGATGAAACTATTAAAGTTGGTAAAGTTTAACATGTAAAATGAATTCGCATGTGTGATGGAGTGTGGTAATAAACATTTAGATTTAAGATCATTCAACTTGCTAATTGGACTGAATTAATTCAAACATCGATTGTAGAGCGATTAAATATTTGAGGAACTGGTTCGGTTTCATTCGCAGAACAAATCTCACGCCTCTTCAGATTTTTTTTGTATGAACTTTTAACGCAGGCTTTCTTCACTATGTTTGTGGAGCAGATTGTACTTTCATCAATCCGGCCTGACTAATAGATCAAATACATTTAGAAATTCGACAAGAGAGTGAAATTAATTATGCAAATAAAACAGCTACAGAGGTAGACAATTACAAAGAAGCTTATAATGATGGCGCCAGAACGATCCACGACGCCAACACTTTATTTATCAGTATAATCTGTTCGGAAAACAATGTAACACAATACGTAACCGACAAAAAAGTGGGTAGCATCGACATAACTGATAGAAGTTCAAATGGATCGCATGCAATACCAGATGTTACGTCAAACAATACAGCAAGAACAGCGTCGTGATCGAAAACGCCGTTAAATTCACATGAGATATGCTTCCTCAATGTTACCGTTGTAGGAATGAAAATTTAGAATAGTTTAGTAATGATTCTAAGAGTATACGGCGTTTTATTGTCATGTTTCCGGTTTTTGATCTAAGTATTGCAATCAACATTTCTGATTCGTTGAAAGACTTAGCGGTACTATTAACAAGGAAGATTCAAGCTAAAATCTAAGCCAACAAAAAGTTTGATTTGTGATGTTACCTAAGTTGTTTGCTAACATTTCATTTATTTAGTATACAACTTTGTATCGTGACCAGTAAAGTTCTAAACACGTATCTCTTTCTCTTCTTCAACCTCAGTCCACAAAACACTACGTGGAGGTTTCTCCCAAATATCTTCTATTTTGGCGGTTTTGTATAATGTCTATCCAGTTTCAAACAGGTACTATAATTAAATTGTCTTTCCACCTTTGGTTGTCTTCCCATATTCCACGTAATACGTGTAGTACACCTCAACTAACTTCATTCAAATCAAACATACCATCACTCTCGAAGTCTAAACTGCACATTCTAGGCATCGTTTACCGCCTGCCCTTCCCTGAGAAAGCCCTCACCATATCATTACTACGCCGGCAGCTGATCGGATTGACTGGCTCTAAATAATAGCATTAACTCTTCACATTCGCACCCACTTCATCTGAATCCTTCCTAGTGGCCTATTCTGGTATCTGCATAACTTGAGAGAATAGAATCTCTTTAGCTATATTTCCTTTCTTCCCACACATTTGCAAATCCAAGTAGTAACAAAAATTCGCCATTTCCTTTCCTTTCATTTCATTTCCGCGACTCCGGTACACAAAGGGCTACTGAAGGACACCGTGGATTTTAGTCAGTACAAGTCTGACAGTCCCTCCCGCCCTGCCCGGGGTGGGAGGACTCATTTGATGGTTTAACCACGAAAAAAAAAACACACTAATTGTTTCAGCTGCTGGCATAATTTGTATGGGAAGTTCAATAATATTAAGTTAAAGTTGTCTAAATAGATGGCCTGAATCACCATCTAAAGCGGCTCTTTTACTGTTACATCTTGTATTTATTTGATATCTTCAAAAAACTGGTCATCACTTATCTTGTCTATCTGTCTGTCCTTCTTAACGTTCCAAGGAATTTAACTAATATGTAGTTTTTGTTCTACTCATCATTTTAACGATTGATCTTCCGAGAATGCAAAACAAAAAAAAGGTTGCAATCTCAAAAACTCGCGAGCAAATTGTTATTGGATTACTACAGGCCTTGATTAAAATCATTGTCTTCATCTTACATTGAAAGTACCTGATCTATGAATTGATTTTAATATTCTATTGTTTGCTTCATTACCCGTGACTGTGGTCTTGATTTATTATTTACTAATAACAAAGTAGATTAGACAGCTTTCTTTAATATGTTATACTTATTATAACAATAAAGCGCTACTTTTTGTCATTTTTTAACTGGGGTACGCAAATTGGGTCTTTCATTGTCTCATCCACTTTCATTGGCGGTTCTTTCGATCTTTCTTTTTCTTCAGCATTCATTACTTATCTGTTATTAATTGCTCTTTTGCTAATGATTTTCGAAATTGCAACTTCTGTTTCAGATATTCGCACGATCGTCTCAGATTCAAAGTCATAAGTTTCGCTAGTTTCTACTGAATTGGCTTATCTTGATTCAATTCACATTCCCAACAATTATCTACCTTGAATTTTGCGCGATATTTTTTTGTTATTTTCTGTTACGGGTCAATTACGTTGATTCCTATCGTAGTAAAATCTGCCTCTATTAGACTTTCTCGTTTATTATCTACCTGTGGTGATGCAATATTCAATAAGCAAGTGGGTTTTACTATATTCCTATTTATTACTGCTTCAATAGTTACCTTTCATAGTTTATATACTTGCAACTTTTTATTCTTTAAAAGTTTTTATCGTCGCATCTACACATCCATTAAAATCCCCTTTTATGTCGATTATAATCATTTTCACATTTTCTCTATAAGAATTATTCTCTTCTTCATTAACAGCATTATATGGGATCATTTCTTTTTATTCGACTTACGATGTTGTTGCGTGTCGCAAAATATCAAATTCTTCAGTTTGCACATGTCTGTCATTTGTTGTGTTAGTATCATCTGCAAAATAAACTTCACCAGCAGGTGTTATTATCACCTAAGGAGATAATTACGTTCCAGGTGCATCTATTTTTGGTCCTTATACCTTCTGACGTATGGTGCTGTCTTTGTGTTTTTTCTGCCCCAGTTCAGAAGAATCCATTTTAGGGCTTCGGGCGAAATTAGTCAAGGTGGTATTAGGAATTCAATATTCAAGAATGATGTCAGTTTGTCCGGTTTTATTTTAAAAGACTAATTTTAGATTGCTACTGAGTACCTACATAAACCTATTATAATGAACATTTAAAATTAAATTATATGCGCCATCCGCAAAAACATTTAATTTATGAGCGGTGTAAATGAGTTGTTATTTTTTGCAGTTTATTATATTTGAAACTTTATGTAACTATAATTTTTTAACATTCATAAATTCGCTCTATCATTACAGACGTTTATTCATGAGAAGACCGGTTACAAGCAAAAAGATGAATTCTATAGTATTAAAAGGATGTTTTGTGTAAAATATGTCTAAGATGTATCGCAAGATCGACTTGTGCGCAAGACCGCAAAGCGGCAAGGTTATCCACTTGTTCTGCGCCTGCGCAGGCCTAGTTTTTTTACTGGCATTGCCATCTGTCCTGTTCTATTACTGGCCGGTAATAAAGTAAATTATAGATGGAATGCTTCTGTTTTATATGGCAATCTTTTTATAGACTAAGCCTTAGTCTATAGATTTACTTTGCTCATTAGGGTACCTCCACAATAATAAGAGTTGTTCCTCTATTCAAAATAAGAACTCCATGATGTAACTTTTAGAAAAGTAGGTGCAAATGAAAGCAAATACTATGTATCCAAACAAAGATAATAAAATTAGGAAATAAGCACATTTGTAATATTATCTCCTGTCCCCATTATAACAGATCAAACACATGCAAGCTAACGTTTCTATCTCATGTTCATTGCACAATGGTAACGTGTCGCAAACCGAGACGAATCTTGCGCATTGTTTGATCACATTATGGGGACCCTACATTCACGTGTAGCACTTTCGCAATTATTTTACAACTGAAAGTTGCAGCCCGACGACAAACCTTATTACAAAGAATTTAAAGACCACTGTTATCTCATCTCAAGAGTAATTTTTTTTCTCGTAATAGACACCCTCCGCTCTAGAGAGAACGGAGGTCGATCTCCCTAGCCTTTTCCCAATCATAACGCAGTCGGCTTCCAGTCGAACCAGATGCAGCTGAATATCAATATTTTACATGGAGCGACTGCCTATCGGACCTCCATAACCCAGTAACTGGGTAAGAACGGAGGTATCTGTAAGAATAACCGGTGGATAGCGGGATCTAATGCAGCTTTCACAGCCCCGGACCGCTATGCTATTCTCTATAAAAAAATTCATCGCTGGATTATACGATGTGTTCTATGACGAGGCGACTTCGAGATCGTCCAATCGTGCAGCTCTCATGGCTCCCGCTAAACGATTGGATAGTGGCGCTGTCAGTAGATTAGTGAATGGCAAACTTAAGTCCCAGTGTGGCGTGAGAGCTGCGCCCGCGCCGTCACAAAGCTGTGTTTTTAAGACAATAACACTGCTGGTCGGCCTGTTAAGCCTGCGAGCCCGGTCCCAGTGGGGAGTGAGTTGTAGTTAAAGCAATTCAACTCTAACCTAACAGTTACGATTACGTTACGGCAATGACCTGCCAAATACAGTCATATAGGTATAAAAACTTGAGAGGTGTCAAGGGACACCCGGATGGAACGAAGTTACTGTATACACTCAACAAAAATAATCGTCGCGACTCCACTCCACTCCACTCCGCTCCGCTCCACTCCACTCCACTCCACTCCACTCCACTCCACTCCACTCCACTCCACTCCACTCCATTCCACTCCACTCCACTCCACTCCACTCCACTCCACTCCACTTTAGAATAAAACACAAAGAATTTTTTCCGTCCAGCCCCCTTTCACAACGCGCGATAAGGAACTTCGTTCCAAAACTTCCAAAACTACAGGTGACTTCTAAGTGTGATTCACTGTCGACCTAATCATCATCGCTTACCATCCTGGAGATGCTGATGCTGGCAGGGCTCGGAAAACGGTTTATTTTACGAAACGTTTTCGCCTTAAATGCTTAAGAACTTATTTGTTTCGGTTACTTTCGAAAAAACGTAAAATAAAACGGTTTTGAAGAAGAACAATATTTTATCGTTCTTGGTTAATAAAACGTTTTAAACCGTTTTTAACCATATTTTTGGCTTCAAGACGTAAGTACAAATTTTAATATTGCAAACATTTTGTTGATATACACGCCCGCACTATTATTTCTTTCATCGTTTTTTCGAGCATTATTAACTTTACTTAATAAGAATAATGAAAAAAAATATTCTTCTTAAATGCTTTTTTTAAACCGATTTTTTTTTAAGTTTAAATCGGTTTTATCCATTTCATTCAAACGTTCCCATTTCGTTTTCGTTCCGAACAAAATGAGATGCAAAGAACAGTTCTAAACGTTTTAAAAACGTTATTTTGGAAAACGTTTCCGAGCCCTGGATGCTGGTCAAACGCGAGTCAATCGCTAAATAAATTATAACTTGCCCCACACCAGGAATTTCTCCTGTATCGTGGGTGCGTTTACAAACATAATAAACTCACATACACAAACACCCAGACCCGGAACAACTGCTTGCAGATCATACAAATATTTGTTCCGTACGGGAATCGAACCCGCGACACTCAGCGCAGCAGTCCAATTGCTCAGCCACTGCGCCAAACGTGTCGTCAAAATAATAAAATAAACTACGAATGAACTGTATTACATTTATTACACTTCATGGGTTACATTTCACATATTGTTGTAGTTTAAACACAATACTGTGAAAGCTTTATTGAATTTAATGGAAACTCACTTTCCAATTTGTTTTACGCCTTAATTTGAATGCTTATGTGTTGAAAATCGCATCACTTTCATTTGGCCTTAGGGCCGTACATCACTTTTTATAGTTTTAAGCATTAGAACTTTTATGTAAGTTTGAACAGACTTTTATGTTATAGAAACGCAATCATTTCTAATGAAGTGCAAAGAGAAAACACAGCAAATTCTGTTTTATTTTTCAAAACAGCCAGATATGACGGCGCGTTGTGTTCCACGTGCGCCTCAAAGAGTGTCAGCATAATGACGGGGCCCCTCTATACGGAGTCGCGGGACTTGTCTCATTACTGTGACCATGGAACGTAAAGGGCTATTGATGGGCACCGTGGATTTTAGTCAGGACGAGTCTGACAATCCCTCCCGCTCTGCCCTGTGTGGGAGGACTCATTTGATGATTTTACAACGTAAAAAAATAAAAAAAACCGGCCAAGTGCGTGTCGGGCCACGCACAGTGTAGGGTTCCGTAGTTGCCCATCAAAATACTTATGCGAACTAACTAAACTGATTCGGTGAATTTAATTTTAAAAAGAAGAATTTTCAAAATCGTTCCAGGCGTCTTTGAGAATTCGGGGAAAATACATAAAAAACAAAGAATACGACGAATTGAGAACCTCCTCCTTTTTTTGAATTTAGTTAAAAATAGTTGACAATAAAAACCTACCTATCCCCAAAACATACCCACTTTATAGCTGTAAAAATAAAGTTGACAAACTTACATTTGCAGTTGAAGATACATGTTCTCCGATACATTTTGTTTAGGAAAATATGTTATCCAAGTACGTTTTATAAGTTGGTCGACTATTACTCGTAAACTTGTAAAGCCTACTTAGTCGTGATAATTTTCTTTTTAACTTCGTTATATATGCTACTATTGTGAATTTTTTCACATCCTCAAACATAACCGTTTAGCTGGCAGAGGGGGGGGACACTCGAGTCGAGCAAAAATTAGCACTTAAAGTGCTAATTTTTGCTCGACTCGAGAGAGCTTAATATTTCACAAACGAATCTTTTTATCAAAAAATTGTTAATGGAAACTATCAATATTTTTTAAAGACCTATTTAATGATACCCCACACTAAGGGGTACGCGAGAAAAAAAAAAAACATCCCCACTTTACGTGTACAGGAGGTACCCTAAAAAAAAATGTTTTACGAGATTTTATTTTACCACTTTTTTGGCACAACAAATCCGTATATTTACACCAAATTACAGCTTTCTAGTACTGGGCGTCTCTGAGCTAAGCTGCGGACAGACGGACGGACGGACGGACGGACGGACGGACGGACGGACATGGCGAAACTATAAGGGTTCCTTGTTGACTACGGAACCCTAAAAATAGCCAGTTATTCATGTATGACATCTTACTGCACTCGTCCTATATGACTCGGGTTAACAACATTGTTTGTTTCATTCTCCCCTGTCAGTGATCACGGTATCATTTACCGCTTTTTCCTTTCATAGCATTCCGTACACGTAAAATTGTTTATTCTATCTTTTCTTTATCTTTCCTCTCACTCTCCATCCGTCAATAGTCTCTTTTAGTTAGGCAGTTCAATGAGGAATTCATGGCTAAATAATGACAGCCGCACAGGTCGAGGTTTAATCCGGGCTTGCCGAGGTTAGTCTGTGAATGGGTGACGATCTGTCATAGCGAGTTTCCTCCGTATCTCGGTAAGCACGTAAAGCCGTTGGTCCCGGCTGTATTTTGTAAGATCTTTGACAGTCGATACTGTTAGTCAGAAGCTCTAAAGTCTAACAACCAGTCTTACCATGGGGTGTTGTATTACCCAGTAACTGGGTCGTGGAGATGCTATAGGCAGTCGCTCCATGTAAAATACTGATATTCAGCTTCATCCGGTTTTACTGGACACCGACCCCAATATACATAGTTGGGAAAAGGCTAGGAAGATGATGGGTCAGGCAGTTCATCCTTTAACAGTTCTTCAAGAATAGTCATCATAACAAAAATAACCTTAGAATCACAGACCCTTACAATAAATACTCCTACATCTTCAAGAAAAAAAAAACGAAGCAATAGAAGAAACAAATTGATTAATTCAGAGCTGTAATGATCAACGAACTAGTTATGTTAATTTACTACACAATCTATTGGGGACATGTCGCTAGGTATGACTTGAATGGTCGATATGGTAACCGAGGTTGCAATGTATGACATAAATGACAAGTATGGGATTGATAAATCATGGTGACACTATTATGAAACGTTTTGAAGGGACAACTTGACATGATGACGTTAAATGTCATAGATACTGAGTGGTACTTTTAACGCTTGAGTGACATTCAAAAGGGTGCGTTCGGTAAACATTTGTGAAATTGTCTGTGGAAAAATAAGATGGCGACATTAGTTTTGATTAAGGCCAGAAGCCAAAGATCCATGAGCATACTTAGCACATTATTTGATTAATACTTAAAGACGTTGAAATAAAATGCACAAAGATTGGAAGAAAAAGGGATATGTTAAAAAAGTCTTTGCATTTTTAGAAATTCTTGTAAAGTAATGTTGCTAAATTTACACCATTTACAACATTAAAAAAGAGAAATTAGATGTCAAGATGCGGCACATCCGTTTCATTAATGATACAATTTCAAACTCCTTATAAACCAAGATTGTAAAAACGAAAGTTGCAAAGAAACACAAAGGATCAAATAGATAGTAACATTACACATTGTTACCAAATTTAATCATGCATACATAACACGAAGTAAATAATGTACTTGACTTATATAACAATCAGTCTGAAATCTTCTTTAGACTAATAGATAGACATGAATCTATCTCAATCTAGTCTTTTGTTGAATGAAACGATTGAGTCTATATTTGAAAGCGGGTATTATTTTCCTGTTACTGGCCATGAGATAAAAGATTTTTAGATAGGTGTTATAGAGAGGCTCTTCATCAGCTACCTAGCTTTTTCATTTGATAAGGTTGACCGGAAGCAGCTGAATATTTCAGTATTTTATATGGAGCTACTGCATGTCTGCTTGATAAATAACCTAGAAGATCAGCCTGTGCAGCTCCAGTAACGCTCTCAACTGAATTGAAGATTGACACTTGCACTTCCATAGTGGCTACCAAAATAAATGTAAAAAAAATAAAATTACATGCAATGGAATTTACAAGCTACACTAGCAACAATTCATTGACTCTTACAGGTAGGTTATGATCTCGTTCGTGTTGTGTTGGGTTATTTGTGAATCTAAATCATGGTGTATGGACAATAATACACTTTAGAACACACAATTGTTTTACTTGGTTGAGGTTACTATATCCCTTGACACGCATTTACAAAGTAACGCAGACCAAAATGTATGTAAACACACTAAAGGTTCCACAGCTAGAACCAAAGCTACCTTGGAATGTCAACAAAAGAATAAAACAGAGTGACAATGGAAAGACATTACTAGTAAATAGACCATCACTAAAGGTTGCTACAATAAATCTTACCGCAACTATAACGGTGAAGAGAAAACAGTAAAACATTCCTATGGAGAAAGGTTACGATAAGGACCAAATGGTCCTTCGAACATCAATTACCCATTGACAAAGGAAAACATCACAGCACTTGATAAAGACCCGAATACAGAACAATAGACTCTATCAGTAGCTATCGTCTCTTAACCCCGGGCTAACATTAAAACTAGCTTTCCCGAGAACCTGAGAATTATCTAAAATCGAAGAAGATTAATGGTCAATGCGCAGTGGAGCGTACAGCGAGTACCTTGTACCGAGATCTTGTCTCAAGCCTGTCTGAATATATCGATTATGACCGTACCACTTTACGGTGAAGAGAGATTTGTAACAGTTGATATGTCCGCTTTGTACTACCCATCTTTATCTCGTTTAGAAATCTGCAGGGAATTTCAAATAAGGTAACGTCTAACTTGGCATCAATTCTTGGTCAAAACAGGTCATCTCTAGAAAGCGATCGTACTAAAAAAGATCTAAAATGCCTACAGATAGTCTTTTTTGGTAATCAGTGCCATCAAGGACTATTAAACTTAGGTACTAAAAATGTATATGGATAACCATTACGTAAAATATAGCGTCTGAAATGGATTTTATCGTTTAATAAGTCGGTTATCTAATCTAAATTGTTTTGAAAGGCATGTTCGATAAAATGTATTGGTAACATGATGCAATCGATACTAATTTTACAAGTCCTGACGACAGATGAAGCAAAAATCTAGCAGACATTATAATGTCAGATGATAAACCTGATTAAGGCGCGGGCCACATAGAATAGACGTAAGACGAGGACGCGTCGCGGACGTGCGAAAATGTATAAGAGTCGCGTCCGCGCCCCATCTCTTCTTTGTGTTTTACGTCGCAACGCTTCTATACATTTTGTATGAAAGAGACGCCGAAGAGACATATGTCTCCGCCCCGTCTGCGTCTTACGTCTTTTCTATGTGTCCCGCGCCTAAGAAGCTAATCTCGATTACTTCATCGTAGACTATGAAGGACATAATAACAACTCGCACGTTTTCTGAAGGATTATGGATCGATTACACCTAACGAGTACAGCGGCGAGTCAGTGTCCTCGGCCGAGTGCTCGGTTGGTATAAACACTTTAACGAGTGCTTATTGTTCGAGCGCTTATTAATATTACTCTCTCGGCCGAGAGCTTATTTACTGACTCACCACTGTACTCGTTAGGTGTAATCGACCCATTAGAGATGACCTAGTGGTACTTACACCTACGTTACTCTAATAAGCTACATACTGGTCTGGTCATACACTATGTATAGAAAAAATAGAGAAGAAATAGATCCCAGGCTGATAACCCAACAGTGCCTTATTTGGGAATCCAACCTAGGACCTCAAAGTCAGCGGTTATGACCACTATGCTAACGAGGCAGTCACACCTAATCCCATACCGAATTATGATAGTAACTTTAAAATTAAACATTCAAAAGTCATTGAAGTGTCAAAGCCAACATTAAACCACCGAATTTTATGACTGACACTTAAAGAAAGGTTGTTTATTATTCACAAGCAAACTTCTCTTTGTCATAAATCCATCTCTATCTATCATCAACATTTTTATATTTCAGCACCTTACTTGACTATCTTATATCTTTAGGTCATGCTAAAAGTGAATGAGGCAGTCGTAAAAATAGCCAAAAATAGCCAGGCAATGACTTCATCAAATACCTGATCTAAGCTATGTGATTAAAATTATTATATCCAGTAACTTGCCACAAACAGACTACATTTGATGAATATCTACTTATCAAGTGATATCCTATTAACTTTATGATAGAAAGTTACGGAATTAAACAATAACAAGAGCCAGACACAAATTGTAATCCTTTTATAAATACTATGACAGAAAAGCTCATAAACCACGTAATAATATTTAAACTCAATGAGGTTAACTGTAAAAATGATGGTTATACTTGCAGGAAGCAATAAACCTAGTGTTTATTAAAACATCTAATCAAAACGTTCCATAAAAGAAAGTAAAACAGAAATAGAATCAATTAAAGAATGCGGAAGATACAAAACAGACTACCGAATATTCTACTCTCGTAACACCAGTTAACACATCGCAGACCAAGAGCCAAGCCATGGCGCCTATAAATCCTACTTGTACATTTCTCTAACACGTTCCAACATAAATCTCTCCAAACTTTTTGAAGAAATCCATCCAAAATGTGCATAATTTCGTAAAAGACGAAACAGGAAACCTGCATCCGCGACTATACGACCAAATATCTAATTCTGGAGACATACAAAACTGTGTTACATAATCCAGCTATAGCATTAAAATAAATCCGCTTCCAGAGATATTAGTTTAGTCAATAAATAAACATGGAATGTTTTGCGTCGTCGTTACAAATGTATCCGATAAAATGTTTCCTTGATGAAACACGATCTGATGCGTCCATCCAAATTTCCTTCTGAGTTGATTGACGTTAACATTCACTGTAATAAATATGTAGCTTACCATCTCCTGATGGGGTCAAACTATGAAATTCGATTAACCTATTCATGATGAAACAAACATTCCTTTATTAGCTCGGTTAATTTATGAATGTTATTGCTTGAATGTGATTTAATGTTGCGAAGGCAATCGCACTGGACACGTCGAATGTATTAATCATAATAACATTAGTTTACATAATATCGTTGAAGACAAATGTTCTTCAAATATTGCCAAAGATATAGACCAAATAAATAACCGTGGCTTCTATTGCAACCGTGTCAGCATTAACCATTAAGAAATTCTTGTAGTTAAATCAATTACTAGTGACCAGTGAAAGACATATGAATGGTAACAGTCCATGTCATCTAAAATAGTCTCTAGGCAATTAATCACTGACTGCACTCTTTTTGGTGACGAAACCTGCACAGAATTTATCATCGCCAATTAGTAGAAACTTCCGCGTCTACAAAGATTTCAACCTGTCAAATTATGGACGAAACCAACTAAAAAAGAAAAAAGAACGCACACATCCCGTTTCCTTTATATTAACAAAGAAAACAAAGTTAAAAATGGCGTTAATTTTTTTGTGTCTAAAACAGACTGAATATTTACTTTGATAACATCGCACCAATTTAAATTCTTTAGCCATTTTAATGAATCAGAATGATTCATTTGACTTCTCATTTTTAATTTCAGCTCAATGCTAGATGAAAAAAAACAAATGCTAATTTGACTAAGTGCAGTTTAATTCAAATACCTTATTACGTTTATTACTTAGTACAAGCACTTCCTGTTTTTTAATGAGAATCATATTCAATTTTGATCTGAGATAGGCTTTTGATTCTGTTCACCACATTACGTAACGATCATCAATCACACATTACAATAGCTTTAGATGATGAAGCTGAAGAATCTATAGAGCATCAACTTAGTAGAATTGCAACAGCAGTCTCAGTTAGCCAGATGCATATTAAAGTTGAAGCCACAACAAATACTTGTCATACCGAGACTGCAGAGAGCATGCTAACTTAGACATTCCGATCCCGAAATAACGACACACCAGGCCCGAAGCCACCTAACATGCCGATTCCTATCGGCTTGTCTTTCGAGATAAAGCAAATACTAGTATCTATTATTTTCATTATTCATAAACAAATTAAGAAAAGAACAATAAAAAAATAAAATAAACGCCTACAAATTTTTTCCGCGCAATTTCAACTCACGCCAAACAGACAAAGTTTGTAAGCCGCAAGGCGAATCCGGAATTCAGTTCATAAAATTCAAAGTTTCTCTTGTAGCGATCGTGAGCTTGAGGCCACATAACACCGCTAGTTTAAGGACGCTCGGAAGCCGAATATTACCGGCTTATGATAAGGATAGAAATATGAAATGCGTACGCCAGAACGAGATGGGATGATACTGGACTTCGTAATTCGTTTAGATTGTATTATTTGGATGACAGATTCACATTAGTTTTGGTTCGCGCTTATTTTTTTTGTATTTATTGTTTTCACCTGTCCATTTGCATTTGATTTGGTATTATTGTTGAAATTTATAAGTTTTGCGTAGTTAGCGCATTAATAACAAAGTTAGTTCAGTTCAATGGTATTGTTATTTGGTAAATTTAATGTTCAGTGTTCACCGTAATATTAGTTTCGAAGTTTTAACTAGATGGCGTTGTGCAATTACGTCACGATCCTGAATCGCGGTGTTAAGGTCTGTAGGCGATTAGTATAGGGTTTTGTGAACATAATTTTTAAGGAAGTTGTTAATAATCGATTAACCGACTACAGAAATTAAGGAGGTTACTCAATTTATTCGTCCTTAAAATACAACGTTTATTTTGTTTATTCTTTGTTCGCGGCATAACTTCATCGTTTATGAACCGATTTTGATGATTCTTTTTTTGTTGGAAAGAAGATGTTTTAATGGTGGAAACTTGATAAGGAAATCAGGGTTTGATGATAGAAGACCAGAGAAATCGAGTGAAACTTTCAAAAATCGTAGGGGCGGCTAGTATGTTTGTAAGTTTTTTCATTAAGTTTTGGTCCGGCTTCCCTTTCAAGGATATTTACCCTACGCCACTGCGACACACTTACAAATGTACGGCGGTAATGACCTGCTAAGTTACTGCTTGAGCTTTGACTTATGTTAAGAAGAAAAAGTCATTATGCAGGAATTTATAGGAATTTGAATTTTACAAGTGTGATGAATTTTGTTAGAATGGTTCTTTCGAAAAAAAGTTGCATCGCAACGATTGATTTGTGTTTGTAGAAAAGTTGTCATTGGGTAGAATTATAGCTTTGAATGGTCCATTATATTGACAGATATCGTTAAATCTGTCAGCTTCAGACTAATATTGGTTTTTAATATCACTTTCGCTACGTTAGCACAATTTCTCTACAAAAAGAGATTGACCATACTACTATGGCACTCGGTTGCGCTCCTTTTTGACACAGTATAGTAGTGAAAATTGGACCCAAGTAAGGGTTATTGACATACATGAAAGCAAAGTTAAATACAGATTGATATTTTGTAGGGTTTTTCCAAAAAACAATACTTACTCAGGATATTGTTTGAGGTTATATTAGGCGTCAAAACAATATTATGTACAACATATATTTAAAAGATTACCATAGCATCCTCTGCCTCTCTTATTTGGCGATTAGGCAGTGGATGCGATAATAACAAAACACAGTACACACAGCACGACACATTGTTTATTATCCAGTAGAAATCAACGTAGACGTATAAATTCACTATAACGGCGCACTACAAAAAGAGTCAAATTGCTCGATGTGTATCAACGTGGAGGTATCCTAAAACTCTACTCGACACGAATATAAGTTTACTAGCAGAGAAATCAAGAAATAGTAGTTCGCCGGTAATAACGAAATCAAAACCAAACAAACACGAAAATCATGAGTTTGACTGTGACAACTGACACTTCATGGAATAGTGTTGTGACACATCAGCCAATTACGACATCTTAACATAATCGATTATATCTTTACTTTTATTATAAGAACTCAATATGTGTTATCATTATAATAAATCATATTAGAGTTTACACAAAAACAATAATAACAGCTTTTAAGATAATCTTTAGGGACTCTAGTAGATTTTTTAATTGTTTTACGACTTTGTTCTTTGTTTAATCGATCGATTCTGATAACGTAGCCCTTCACTATACCGGAACAAAAATATAATAGTAATTACTAATAATATTGAAAATTAAAACCCCACAAATGTTTTAAGTGAATTTATGCTAAAACTAATTTAAAATAATAACATTATTTATAGATTTGCTTAAGTAGCCATACGCTTCAAAAAGCGAAACCATGAGTGGTCATTCTCCTTTACAACCATATAAACATAAATCGTTTGTTAGTTTAATCGTGTCTAAGCTTATAAATTTTGCTCTAATGTACCCTTAGCGTCAATGACCTCCATTTGTATAATTGGCATTATAAATTCTTCATTGCGATAATATTCGTGATAGGAATAAAGAGATGGCGGATGCGTTGAGCGAAGATTAACCAAACCGTTCGTAAACTGGTGAAAACTACTCATAGAATGAGGTCTAAAGGCGAAAATACACGGTTCAACCAAATTGAATCACTTTGGTTGAATGGAGCAGAAATGAAAGGGTTGCTGTTTACACGCTATCTGGAAAATGAACCGTTCAACACATATTCTTCGAAAGATGTCGTCGAATGAGGTCGTACGTTTAGGAGTTGCTATTATATGTGATCATTTAATTAAATAATTATCGAAAAGGAAGATAAGGAAACGCCGCGCGCACGACTGACTGTAAAAGTTTTCTGTATTTGTTTTGATATCCTATGACATTCAAAATTTAATATGTATAAAATGATAATTTATTCAAATATTAAAAATGCATAATATTTTAATAATTACAATCTTAAAGCTCAAAATTTGTATGCCTACTAGGCTAAACATAGTGATCCTAACATTGTAATTTCATCTTATTTACCTACCTATGTTTCACAAATAAATAATTTGAAGTGAATCGTTCAATTCTTGTGTTTACACATTCATTTCTCATTCATCCGCGTTGAAGATTGAACGCTAAAAGTGAAAATATTGAGCATGTTCAATTCTTTCAACGCCCTTGAACGACAACATTCAATGACATTGAATGATTCACTTATAAGTTTACATGGATCAATTTGGTTGCTTCATCCAAATTGAAAGACAAAAGTGAACCGTGTAATTTTGCCTTAATGACTTCCCAGAGACTTCCTCAATAAGAATGAATATTAAGAGTATCAGGAAGAGTAGAAATTAAAATATTAAATAATGGCCCGCTCACGGAGAGAAGGGACTCTTCATATAATATAATGATGGTTTACTTTTCATAGTTAACTCAGAAGGAAATGAACCGTTATACAATAATATGACTGAAATTAATACCAAAGCCACATCTTGTGACAAAAGTTACGTGAGAGAAAATGTTTTGCAAGTCGTGGGTGGTACTTACTTAACTACTCATTATATTGCCAGTACGTGGTACGAGATAGGAAAATATTTGCATGAATGGAAAACTGGTAACGAAATTTTTGGTGCAAGTGATATTAAATTCTAGTAAAGCCTGACCTTTTATTTTCTTAGTAAAGAAAGCGTTAGACAAGATTACTCAGATCTCACAATAATTTGGCATCACTTAATACTACACACAGGTCATCATTGCTCACTCAATTTACATAAACAAGTGCATCAAACATTACAACATGTGACAGTAATTACTTTCTACGATCATGATAAGCGGCCATTTTCCTTTTTTGACAGTTACGTTTGAAAGTGACAATACAAACTGCCTAATTTGACAGTTGGACACAGACAAACTTTTCTTTTACAACACGTTCGGAAATAGCCAGTAGTTTACGCAAACAATTATTTGTTTGATGGCTGCATTTGTAAGTTTGTAGCTAAGATAGATTGAGATGAGATGATATGTGATACGGTAGTATGAAAGTAAATTAATGAACATGTGTAATGTTACGTGGTTAAGCTTTTACTTAACAGTAATTGAATATGTATTTTGATGGAGAAACATAACAGGTAGGTAATATTACTTACCAGCCTGAAGACATCAAAATAAAATAACAAATCGACAGACACATGAAAATGGAAACCACTTTCTTATCTTTGACATGAATTGAATTTCACCAAAAAAGGTTATCGTGGAAGCATTTTTCCAAAATGAGAGTGAATAAGGAGCTGTACGCAGCCAAAGTATTTAGATTATGTTTATCGGCAAAGGTTTTATCCACTCGTATATGCGACAGCATTGTAATTGTAACCCACCGTGACTGTCAATTTACAAGTAAGTACCGACGCAATAATTTATTTGTCAATACCGGTTCAATACCTGGATCAAAAATTTTTCTACTTTTTCTTTCACTGAAATCACGATGTGTCAAACAGTGTTTTCAAGAGTCATTTGACTAGAACAAAAAAAAATGTGACAGCTATTAAGTGTGATACACACATTCACCGACCCGATCAATTTGTCGAAGCCATTCATTGTTGAAGCAAATTATCTATCTATAACTTTGATAAATCTAATTCATAGATAGTTCTATCTTATATAAGAAGTAATAAATGTAGATGATCTTTGTAGGAAGTATGTTAGCGAAAGTGTAATTTTTTTATTCCATGACGGCCCTAGGGCGTTATCGTAAAACACGTGCCTACTAATTGTAGAGCATGAAACTATTTCATAAATATTTCTTTTATGTTCTCATCGCCACATTGATACAATGAATGTTTTAATCTCACTTCGTACGGTTGACTTTATTAGTTTGGTAACAATTATTTTGTCGCCGGCAAATGATACCAGGAGCAAGTTGGTTTTGCGATAAAAACCAGTATTTAATTGACAGCAGAAATAATTGTAAAAGAAAACAAACAAGATAAACACTACAACAGGATGCAATTATTCAACAGCTGTAATTAATCTTGATGATTACATTTTTAACCCTGTAATGCCAACTCATTATCCACGTCTGGACAGTTCTAACTTTCATCGACATCTGTCATGTTTGACATTTGAGCGCAGGTGCCGGCGGGTTGAAATGTCACGATCCTGCGCCGGCGCTATTCTACGCCATTAATATTTATACGCAGCACCAATTATTCATTACAATATGGCCTTTTCTCCGCATTACTGTTTTCTAGCGGCATGAAAGTTCCCTGTTCAAGAGGACTTTAATTGTTTGTGGAAACTTCTCCATAAACATTAAAACTGTATGTCTGCAAATGTTTGATGGCATCCTTAAACATTTTCAAATGCATTTATCTCTTGAATCTAGAAATGGGAAGTGCTCAATTGACTATTCAGAAATAAGTAATTCAGAATAGCTTAATGAGAAACAAACTTAAAAAGATGAATTTGAATGGACACTCATGTAACCACATCAAGTGAACCAAAGCCAATAGCTTACAAATTGAGTCATGTCTTAGAAAATGAGGAGAAGAAAGCCCAAATAACCTTAAACAGACAACGTTTATCCCTTGAACGTTTAGATAACTATCATATCTGTGTACAAATCGCAATTTAGCGAGAAAAGCACACATCTTGTCGTGATGCACCTAAGGCGGCAAACACATTTGACGATTAGACGACGACGCGATCGGACGCAATATAAACCTGTCTGGAAACAAATTAATAGTTGCAGATAAATTACTGCGGTTAAACAATGGTTATGGCACGTAAGTAATAACTAAAGTGAATCAGCATGTGCTTGGCAACGTATTTTATTATATCGATTATAAAACAAAATTGTTACGTAAATTCTACGTAACTGCGTCAATAAATTCCATCAATACGAAGCATGCTTACTATGTCATAGATACGCTTGAAGCTAAGCATTAACCAAACATTGATAAAACAAATCAGACACATGTTCTAGCTTTAATCAATGCATAGATCCCGACAACCTGATAAAGAAATGGTAATGACGTATTTTTTACACCTCTCTCGAATGTAATCGAGAATCGAATAATGTTAGATGTAACATCGATAGTTACATTTCGCAATACGTATTATCTACGACTTACAAGACAATACAAACCTGTATGACATGCTAAATCATAGTGAAACCGCGACATGGTATGACGACAGCAACAAAATGGCGTGACAATGCTAAAAGCGACACATGTGAACACGCCCTAACACAATCGCTTTCTCGTTTGTCTAGATTGAGTAAAGGACTAGAGTAATTTGATCAGAATGGATCGCTATTGGATACAATAAATGGATAATGTTTAACTTTTATTAGGACAGTCGCTAATAGTAGGTAGAATCAGCAAACAGGCAAGCCAAATCCACTATACTCATCGAAAATTGGATATACTCGTATTGTAATTACCCAAAAAAAGTAAAATACTCATAATCAGGCCGTAGCGTCTTCTTCTATGTGCGAAGAAGTGGGCCGTAGCCAACCATAAAAAGTACGAGTACCTACCAGATATTTTTAAGAAAACAAAAAACAAAATGTCCAAATAAAGATGACCGATAGATTTTTTGTCGCGTTTCAAAATGGCTTTGACAAGTAGGTACGAAATTTAGCATACTCCAGTCTGGTCATTTCATCTCTCTCATGCTCTTAATAATTCCTAAGATCTATGTGACCAGCGGTCGATCCTCAAGAATATTATTCAGTTTCTTACCAACAAACAGATTTGCCATATCACTCTAAGCCCCTTCGTACACTAGGCGACGCAAGTCTCCGATACCTTACGATTTTGGTATTCATTGACGCGTGCTTGTGTTCGAACCTCTATGGGTTTGTATTGCGATAGCCGCTTGGATACCGAAGTCGTAAGGTATCGGAAACTTGAGTCGCCTTGTGTACGAAGGGCCTAAGTCTCACGTCAGTATCGCTATTTTACTGATGAGTTCAGCTTGGGAGAGCTCAAATGCGTGATGTTTGGAACACGATTATCTGATAAATGTTTAGAAGGCTCTGCTAATCATCTGAAGATTGAATGGCAGAGACAGCGATGAAAATTGAAAGGAACGTGGAGACGTGAAGATTATGCTTTCGGTTTTCGACGTACAAATTGGCTGTTTTAATGTAGTTTTGAAGTGAGGAAAATGGCGATGACAAGTATGATTTAACTATTGAGTATACAATGATAGAAAGCATGTACATAGGTATGTGACTCTGTAGCTGCACATATGTGAGAGCCGCAGGACGCAAATTTGTAATGCGCCTAAGCTTTATAGAATTCGTGTCGAGCCCGCCTCAACGCAATATTTTTTTCGTCGTTTAATAGCGGGTGTATCCAGTCGCCCAGATACAGAGATTCAGATCTCTACCGTGCTCATCTTTATTCACGCTTACTTTGAATAACACGTGCAATACTTTTCGAAGTAAGATCTGCTTTATTGACGCAAACAACAAATTCTCTATTGCTTCAGGTGTCTTATGTGTACTTTGCCAAAGCTCATTCCAACTCTTCATCATATCGGGTTTAACAAGACAATGCAGATCTCGGGGATAACAAGACGAGTGAGATTCGATCCCATTCCCTTAAAAATTAAGAACTGCACCTAAACAAACACCATTTCCCAACAATCTATCTCCTCTGACACAATTTACAGCATCGCTTACACAACCGCTCTTAATCCTTACCCGCGCCATCATTAAACTGTTTACTACCAATAACTGTCAACTAAACAATAGAGAGACGGCGCTAGTTCTAGATCGATACGAAATCGAAAGCGATATTTATGAGAACAACCCTTCGTTTACTGAGGACTGGTCGTAAACTCCTACGGAGTCATTATGGGTGTTACGAAAGTGCTCTTTGTTGTTGAGTGTACTCTATTTAAAGATGGTGGTAACTTGGGAGAGAAATAGACTGGCAACCCTTCGGACTAAGCTGAAAATGCTTAAGCATTGTTGGAACACGTAACTAAAGGAACAGCATGGTTTTAAGTTAGTCAAATGTGAGAATCCATTTCGCTACGATCATTTGATTTTCCAACCATAAAAATAAAATTTGTTGGAGTTAGCGTAACACTGTAAATAAAAAGTCCAAACACCAATAAAATAAACACAGATAAAGTAGTTACTACATAGCCTAAACAAAGACAGATGATATAAATGTATTGATAGAGCCAAATAATGTCGGTAATAAATAATAAATAAATAAATAAATAAAAATCTTTATTCATACAAAAACCTTCTACACTGCTTAAACACTAGGTTACAAATTTCATTGAGAAAGGTACATATAAATAGAGCATCCCTGACTCCCAAACTAGGAGATCCTGTGACTTAGGAGTCAGTGTTCTGCTGTCACGTTGGCACACAAAACCTTTTATTGCAGAGTGTGTTTTTTTTTTTAAAATTGAGAGAATACACAGGTTTGAAAGTATTAGCTTATTTTTATCAAAAATTTTAACTAGGAATAGGAGAATTTTATTGTGTTATGTGTGTATGTGTTGGTAATAGTGTGTAGTGTGGATGTGTAGGTATGTATATGTGTGTGTTAATGTGTACTGGGAAGTATAAGTGTGCGTAAGGGTGTCTGTATGATTGAGGTTGTATATATATATTAGTGTGTATTGTGTTGTGATCTAATTATAATTATAATTATGTGTAAATCGGTAAGAGTCGGGATTGTTGCACAATTACTGCCGGAGATGAAGTAGATCCTCTGTACGGGCGTAATCCTGATCTAAGAGCCAATTATGAAGACTAGACTTTACTTCATGATGTCTCAGCCCAGTTATTCGGGTATTTTTTGCGATGTTTCTATAGATGAAATCGCTCACAACATAGAACTGTCGCTTGGCGAATGCAGTCTTGTGGCTTATTGTTGGAAAAATGAGTTTTGCTCTACGCTTAGTGTAATCTGGTGGCGGAAGTGCTTTATGCCTCCTAAGTGTGGCTCGGAGAACAAAGAGCTGTCTCACTGTGAGTAGTTTGCAGTCCGCATATAGTTTTTTAGTTGGATATCTATATGGTTTACTAAGCATAACCTTGAGGACAGCTCTTTGCGCCCTTTCCACTTCGATAAATTTGGTTTTGGCGGCCCCTCCCCAAACCGGGATGCAGTAAGTAATAAAATGTAATCAAAGAAGACGACATGCTGCGCCGGCCCTAAACAATTTGGAACAAGGACAGGAGGGTGATGTTGATTAATCTAGTCTATACAGTATTGTAGTAGTTTCTATTAACACAATAGAAAACTGTTATAATTCACAGGCTAAAAATAAAATCAAATCTAGACTATTAACTAATCTCAATTCAGATTCAAAATATACAAATATCAAGGCACAAGACAATTGAGACAAGGGCAGTAAGAATTTTCAATTTACTTCATGTTTTTAATTCAAGTTTCTACTGACACAATAAAAGACTATTTATTCTACTTATACGCCATGTTAAGGCAAGTAGTCTCAATTCAGACAAAATATACAAACATCAAAACACAAATCTAGAATACTAGTCAAACTCATCAATCAAACAGCTTACAAATCAGAAAGCCCTACATAACCCATTCATGAGACTTCTTCAGTACACATTGTCATTTCCCCTTGACCTAAAATATCGGAGTATTGAGAAAGCGCAAAAATGAAGGCTAAACGATTGATGATACGGTCGCTATTCATACTCCTACTGCCTCATTATTTGAAGAACTTCCATCAATCAGCATTGCGAAACAGTGGAGGTTGATCAAACAGATGGCAGGGATGATAAAAGATGGATTCCGATGATAATTTGGTATGATACAAGGATTTAGTGTCCTTAAACAAATTGAAGCTTAGCTGATGATGCAAAGACTTAACCAATTTAGAATCTAATGCCTGATGTTCACAAAGGAAGCCTTGCAAAGAATTAATTTCATCGGCCATTGACCCATTGATTGACAAATCAATTTGGGCTTTGAAAAACTCATTTGTTTCGGTTCCTTGTTCAAAGGTCTGAGGAACAAGAACAACAAGAAAGTGGTTTTTAAAAATGAATGAATTTAAGGACCTTAAATCATCATCATAAGTAAGAAGCAAAGCCAAAGTGACAGCAATAACCCATTCAGAAAAATCTCACAAGCGCCCTCATCACACTTTGCAAACGTAAACTGCTTCGAAATTGCAGACCAAATTTAAATAAACCTTTTCAGTCGCTGTACTTTAAAACATAGGGACATAAAACAACCATTGCCATAAAATAAACACATAACTCACTTTTAGAATAATTGCTTTGGCCTTCAAACTGCACTTTCTGCACCATTTACTACCCCGCCTAACACTATAAACTTGGCGGACTATCGATGCTCTGTTTCATGAGTTTGACCTACGACGTATTTAACTAGACTAAAACTCTGAAAAGTTTCATCATGATGATGATGAAACTTTATGATGAGCCGGAAGACGTCCACTGCTGAACATAGGCCTCCCTTAGATCGCCACGCCAAACGACAATTCGCCACTTGCATCCATCGGAAATTTAACATTATTTAAAATTACACGTAAAAAAAGTTCCCCGATGCCTCAGCCTTGACAACTATGTTCTTGAAGACCTAACTGTACCAAATAGACGAAGCTAGCGTCTTGAATTTGGATCCAACATAAATTAGGTAACTTCTTATGCGAAGAAGGAAGAAGCTCCTAGTTAAGAAAATACAAATTAGTTTTTTTTTTTTTTTTTTTTTTTTTTTATTTATTACACATTAATGAAAAAAAACAAAGTACATAAATTAACATCTCAAAAACCTCAATAGGTTTGTCCGGATGTTGAAACACTAAGCAATCTTAATACTAAGTACACATAATTTACAGTAGGTATGTCGCCAAAAACAATGTTTCTTAAAAAATGTGAGGTAGTTTAAAAATTAAAGTAAAACTATTACAAAAACAACGAGAGTGGTCAGGCAGCCCGTCGATGATTTACTAATTGAATGAAATTTAAACAGGGTGATGCACTTTCAAAGAGAATTAAAGAATGTTTTGTATTTATATTTATAATTAGTGTTTGTTATTTCTGATTGAATTTTTGTTGGAATATCATTGATTAGAGTAGGTATTATATAAGCGTTCGTACGTTTTCCGTAATAGTTTTTATATCTCGGAACTACCAGTTTCGACTGCGCCGCCAATCTTGTTGCTATACGAGGAATAAATTTAATTTGCAACTGTTTGTTGGTGAACTGTTCTATCAATAACAACATTTTTATTTTAGTGTGTATTGGCAACACTTTGCAATATTTAAAGAAACCTGTTACGTCATCACCATCATGAAGTGTTTTTTTAATTTTATTTGGTATTATTATTTTTAATAAGCGAAGTTGTAGGTTGTATATTTTGTCTAAGTAAGTTTTAAATGTTCTTCCATAGCTAGTGATACCATAGCAAATTATTGACTCCGCGAGTGCATTATAAAGGTTAAGCAATATTTTAAAAGGTACTTTATATTTAATTATTGCAAATTTGGCCAGCATTGCTCGCAGTTTGTCGCAGATTGAGTCAATATGATATCTCCAGTTAAATCTGTCATCAACGATTAAACCCAAATATTTGTAATTGGTAACCTGCTTCAACGATTCACACTTACAACCAAGGCTAGACAATTGCACATCATGCAAACATTGGTGAGTGTGCGCAATTACTTTAACCGGCTTGTCCGAGTTGATTAAATGATTGGATCGAACGTGGATAGTTTTAGTTTTGCCAGCATTAAGTACCAATCCAGCATCATGAGCCCACTTACACAAATTATCAAAATCATTTTGAATCATCTGTTCAGCCTTACATATGTCTTTATCAGCTGCTACGAGACAGGTGTCGTCGGCGTACTGATAGACTGAGCAATCTCTTATAACATTTTCCATGTCATTGACGTAAGCTAAATAATGCAAGGGACCCAAAACTGTACCCTGTGCTGTTCCCGTATCGACTACAACCTCATCACTGAGTTCGTTGCTTATTTTAACACGGCTAGTTCTATTTTTTAAATAATCTTTGCACCAACTTAATATTGGGCCTCGAACTCCAGTATTCTCAAGTTTGTTTAGAAGTGTGTCATGCTTGAGGGTGTCAAAAGCTTTGCTAAAATCAATAAATAACAGTATGACATGTCTTTTATCGTTGAGGTGTTGGTTTATTTCATTAGTGAATTTAGAAAGCAGGATTGAAGTTGATTTATTAGGTTGAAAGCCAAACTGAGAACCCGACAAGACATCGTTCTTTGTATAGAAATTCTGTATTTGTTGACACACGTATTTTTCTATAATTTTATCAATTACTGGTAAAATTGTAATGGGCCTATAGCTGTCGTAGTCACTATGAGATCCATTCTTATAAATTGGTCTCACAATGCCTGACTTTAATTCTTTAGGATATTTTCCAACTTGTATGCTAGTGCTTATTAACTTAACTATGACCTTAACTATCTTATCACTCAAAACTTTCACGTCTATACATCGAATGCCATCTATGCCAGGTGATTTGTTGATATTAAGCTGTTTTATAATAGTTGATATATTAAGTTCAGTTGGTTTTTTAAATAACATGGACTTGTTAGTTGGAAATATGTATTCAGATTCTGGGATTAGTTTTATATCGCATTTAGGTAGAATTTTCTTCACGTTTTCGCTAAATTCTTTACTAAAGTTGTTGGCAATTTTACTAATAGTTAAATCATTTTTGTTGAATGCTTTGATTATTGCTTCGTCGACAGATTTACAAATCCGACCAGATAGTGAGTTTAATATATCCCACAATTTCTTTTTATTCATTTTATTATCATTGATAAGGTTAAAGTAAAACTGGTTTCTAGATTTGTCTATCACTTTTTTGGTCATATTTCTTTGTTTATTATATTGCAATCTAAGTATTTTATTATTTGTATCCTGTTTCCACTGACTGAATAGAAGATCTCTTTTACGACACATGTTATTAATTTTATTGGTTATCCACAATTCTTTATTTCTTTTGCTGTTGGTTTTAATTATTTTTGAATATTTAGATTGTGCGTAGCAACATTCAAAGCTATTTTTAATATAGTTATATATATCTATCGGGCATTGCATACTATCAACCACATTCCAATCAATGGCGTCCAACTTTGATTTTAATTTTTTATGATCTATTAATTCTTTCACCTTTGCAACATCCTGTATAGCGTCTTTAGCTCCGCTTCCAACACAAGACAGTACTATCATGCAATGGTCCGCCATAACCACACCGAGCACCACCGAGTAAAGGTCCAACGAGCGCGATCTCACAAAAATGTGATCAATGCAACTTTGAGTGACAATATCGTTTCTTTTTTCGATTCTAGTGTAATCTGAAATCGCGCTCGTTAAACCACACTCAGCTAAACAACTCATGTAATAGTCTCGTATCTTGTCATTCAATTTCAAATCAATGTTAATATCCCCTAATAAGTATAGGTCAGAGTGTTTAAAGGTGTCCTTACATAAAAGCTCTTTCAATTCTTTAATAAACAAGTGTTTACTGTTGTTGGGAGGTCTGTACACTGCCCAGATTGATGTCGTGTAGTGATATGATGTGGTTAGTTGTCCTATTATGTACTCGCAGTGGTTTAGTGACACATTATTTATGATTTGAAAGGTGTTTGTGCGTTTAACATACATCACAATGCCACCACCCTTCCGTTGCTCCCGCAATGCATGAAACATTTCGTAGCCGTTTATATTAAAGAATTGAATGAGATTACTGCTTTTTGAAATACCTACCTCTGTTAAGATAATAACGTCAATATTAATTTTGGAAGAATCGATGAACTGTAGAAGCAAAGAGAAATTTTTAATAATCGAGCGAATATTAATGTGTACAATATTTAGTTTTAGTTTATTATTTGGAAGGTGATTACTAAACTCGTTGATGGTTGAACAGTCAAGGAATTCTGTTATTTGCGGTGAAGAAAGTGCTGTAATCACTGAGTCTAACTACTATCGATGATTATTTGTCGGCACCACCATTTTATCAATATCACTAATGTTCCTTATGACAATCGGTTTGTCGTTATCGCTTTTACGAACCAGTATTCTGCCATTCTGGAACCAGATGTACTTGCAAATATCCTTCAATGTTTGTTTAGCTTGCCACAGTAGTGATTTATTTGCTTTGGTAAGTGCATATCGAAATAAAACTTTAGACCTGGCTAAATTAGGACTGACCTCAGGGAATACATCTTGAACAACAATGATTTCCTTCCGCGCTGTACGTAACCACTGTTCCACCTGCTCCTCTTGTTGTAGCTTCACTTGAATAACTCCTTCTTTATCATTCCTGCCTTTCAGTCTTTTGACCATTGTTACTTGGTGTTTCTCAATGTTCAGCTTCGAAGCTATTCTAGTTGAGAGAGCGTTCAGGTCCTCGTTCTCATTATCAGGAATGCCTGTGATCTCCAGCACATTGGCTAGTTGTTCTTGCTCAACGTTTCTGATGTGTTGTTCTAATGCATCAATTTTTAATTCCAAGTGAGTGTTTCGATTCGTAAGGTATGTGTTTTTCTTTTCCATGTCTTTTACTTTTTCCGTAAGAATTTCCAGTGTAGAATTTATAGCATTCATTCTAATGCAGCAAGTACTAAGCGATTCATTCACAGATGCCAGTTCCTTCTTCACGGCTTTCTTGACTTCGACTGAAATATCACGCAGTAGTTTATTTACTGCAGCACTGTTCCCATCCAGCTCACTAACATTATCATCCTCATTTTCCTCATCTTCTGGGATTACGAAGGACTTGCGATGTGGTGACTCTTTGTGACATTCTTCGCATGTCCATTCCAGGTTCTCTGCATTCCGTAGGGCTGACAGCTGCTTCGAGGATAAGCCTGTGCATATTTGATTGGCGTGGACTATTTTGCTGCATTTATTACATTCAAGCCCAGGTGTTTTTTTTGTAATAGTTTTCTCACAGTTATCGCATTTAGGCATTTTTCCGTTAGAAATATATTTGCGTTGGGGGTAGATATTAAAATAATAAACTTGACTACTCCGTGTAACTGCTCGTTAGTGAATGGAAGTTACTATCACCATATTCGTCATGCTTAAACAAGTATGTGAGAGTATATTTGTTTAACAAGAAGACAAAACGTTTAACAAAAACAGACACTAATAAGAATGCTTTCTCAATATCAATCGCAATTTGCCAGTCAGAGCAAACGTGAAAGTGTTTTCAAGACAAATGGTCAGGGCGATAGTTAGTTAATAAGTCTCGATGACAAAACGCGTGGGTGAACGAAAGTGAATATTTGATTATATTGCTAGTACAGAGTACCTGTTCGATCCCCTTTCTCGTCTTATCTGCATGATCGATATTTGTTTGAGCTTCCTTATTTCGATTGAATTCTAGGTGACCTGGATGACGTGGTGTTGTTCATAGAATCTTCCTGCCCTTTATCTATCAGCATTATCTTAGAAAAATCTTGCAAAACACCAGTAGTCCTTATTTGCAAAGGAACTTAGAGACTTTGGCAAAGGACTAACAATAGGATGCTTATAGTAACTGTTCAATAAGTCTTATTGATAAACATGGCTTCTTGCATACTCAATGAATCCTAACTAATCTATGAGCCAATTGCTGGACGATGGTCTTGGGCAGTCAACGTCCATCCGCTGCTAGCCATCTTCTTCAAATTATTGATACGTCGTGCCGCACGGCGTCTCACACCACATTTGCGCATACACATCCTAACTGGAGCGGATATATTCGTGAACATCCGCAACTAACATCAATAACTTCAGCATATGCCCATCAATTACATGTAGAATATCCATTCAACTGCTGATAGTATCCCTCATTAATAATCTCACTCAAAACAACATTATTCATGTGGCTATGCTCACAAATCCTATTAGCATTTCCCTGTCCATTTTGTTTGTAGTCGCGCATGGCCGGTAGAAAATATTTGCGATTCAATGCAAGCCAACAAATCCTGTAATAGATTCCGCCACAGAATAAATGGAGGCAATATCAATGGTGCTACTGGAAATTCTGGGAAATAAGAAACGGTGTAGACACTATGTAAGAATAATGTTGACAAAGTAACGTCAACTTTCTATTTTGTATAAAATATTGTCTCTATAGAAAAATCTAGACAGTATGTGCCAAAAAGTAATCAACAGATATCGCAAAAAGTCTTTCTCACATAATCCAAAAATTCTTACAGAAAATTAAATCGTCCCAAATGGCTGGTTGCGACTTTTTGCGCATCTTTTATTTCATCTATCTTCGAAGATATTAGAGAACGAGCAAAAGAGACAACATCATCGACTCATTTACATTCACACACCTAAAAATATCTACCGAAACTGTCACGAGAGCCCAGGATCGTGGCTTGTGTAACCTTCGAAGGCTTGATCGAATTATAGCGTATCCAGACACGGTAGAGCTAAACCTTTAGTCGTACATGTGAACGATTTCCGACAACCATTCAATACTGCTTTCTCTTCGAAATTTAGTCTGATTCGAATCAATACGGGCAGATATTATACAAACATTACTATCTCCATTTAAATAATAAATGTCTCTATCATTTTTAATGCCATGGGCTTTACAATTTTGTTAATGGCTATTTTATGGGTTTTAGACCACTCACTAATAACTTCATCAATGCTCCAAAACACCATCTCTTTATTAAAAATTGTCGTTACTATTTGAGCTCTACAATTTTATAAAGTAAAGGATGAATTGCAACTTGCAGCATGCCTATGCGCACAACTACAAAAAAAAGAATAAATTAACACACGCTAGCCATCGACATCACCAGCATTTGCAGTGAGTGCTAAAAATAAATCTACGATATTAATTTTTATCTGCATTGGTGCACTCAGGGGCATAGCAACACGGTACAGAAGGCATGCTTTGCTTATGAAATTATGGCTAAAGTAGACAGCAGAATGTCATCGCAGATAAAAACGCAGCTTGCGGGTGGTGTGTTGTGTAAATGAATTCCTTGATCTGATCAGCGTCAGTGTGGACATGGTCAATTATTTTATGTTTAGATAAAAGAGTAGAGAAGGAAGAGGAGACCTCATAATTCTGTGTTATATTCTTAAAGATGTCTATGATATTTTCAGGATGCAGAAATGCTTTGTTAAAATTCTGTCGATGATCAACACATCCTCCACGACCAGTGTTTGAACGATTACTTCTCCTGGTAAAGTCAAGGTCTCCATAAATCTAGCAGTTGATTTCAATCTGTTGATGATAACAAAGTGGTCCTTCTGCTCCCAATGATTTGTTTCTACAAAGTCTGCGGGCATCTGCGATGGTGTATTTATCCAGTCCTGCCTGGAATGCAGCTCAACTAGGTTGCATTAGCATAATGTACCATTCATTAATCACGCCACGCCGGTTCCAGCAAGCAGCCGTTTTCAACGCAGTTTATGCTGAATTTGTGGTAATGGCCGATAATTTTCAACTATTCATTTGCTGTAGTGACGTTTATTTGTGGGATTAACATTGAAGTTGTAATGTTTATGCAAACTCTCTAGGGGAGAGATCGGCTGGAGCTGAATTTATTTTAACACCGTTCATGGCAAGCCCAGCAATTTTTTATAACTAGCTACTACCAGCGGCTTCACCCACCCTAAAAGTATTCTACAGGAACGTAATATTGGGTTTAATACAGAGTGTTTCATCAATTTCTGAGTCAACTTTAATAAATAATAAGTCAGCCATTCTGACGTGATTGACAACCAAACACCCAATCGTATTTATAATATTAGTTTGATTTGATAAATGCATTTTAACATTACTCCAACAGCTAGCAATTCTGTGACTATTTTCTGCACTAGCAATTATGTTTTTTTAAGCTCCCGAGCGGATGTTAAACCCGTTAAGGAAAAAATCCATAGTAGGACAACAAGTGTGAAGCGGTAATTTATTTTTAATTTCAATCAGATACTCGGAAGAAAAACTAAAGATTTATGTGACTTTTTACACCGTCTGCGATCATATCTAGATAATTTCCCGTCTATCCTTTTTATCTTGGATATGAAGCTGGTAGAACTTGAATGACAACACATGTTGAAGCCCTAAGGTTTTTATTGGTACGCGGTGAAATAAGTGGTTTCATTGAGCTGAGCTTATCGACAGGAGAAAATAAAAGTTAGGATGAATTACCTTAATAATGGCTTTTGTCAACCTGTTATAGGGAGTATATAATTATTATGTTTTGAGATTAAGGATCATTAAGTTGAGAATGTTTTTAATTTGTATGATGTGTCTCTGGATAAGTTTAGATACGGGCGTCATTAACCTCACTTTAAACATATGGCAATATAGGCAAAAACTTTAGGAAAGGGCCGGACTCCACTAAAACGGAGACGAGAGGAGATGTGATTGAAAAACCAATCAGATTTCCACCGAAGCTAAGCGGAGAGGATACTTGGATTTCTGATTGGTTATTCAAACACATCTCTCGTTTCCGGTTTGGTGGAAAACTAACACAGTAATAGGGAAAGGAATTTGTCCAGCAAAGAGCTGGCGCAGACTAACAGCAAGCTCGCTTGAATTACAACACAAAAAAATGTTATCATATTTATAACGTCGCTTTTAAAACTGAAAATTGCGCAATTTAAATCCCAAAACGATAAACTTCGCAAGCGCGCTGAAAATGCGAAAAGTGTCCAAGCAACTAATAAGTTAGCTGCAGCATACGAAGGTGTTTCACTCAACTATTAGCTATGCGACAAGATAAAACCGCCTAACGAACCAACTTACTAACGACAAACCAGACGCCGTCGTTCAAAGACTCGCATTTAAATGTACTGCTAGCGCGACGGTCGATCTAATTGTTAACACGACTGAACCAGAACTAGGAACTTGAAGTTCTGATGAATAACCAACTACACTTGGTTTACTACGGAGGTTGGTGATCAATGGCTAATCAGTAATCACGGAACGGCAATTGAGTGTGGGGAAATTAGAAGAAAGGTGCTTTCTAAATTATGTTGAACCGTACATCTATCTAGGATAGGTTGAAACCGATGATGATGAGACTATGGTTTTTCGTGTCACCGTAAATCGTTTTAATGCAAATAGGTGAAGAATTTTACCAGTGGACTAGTTGAACGCAGCATTTTGCTTTTACGGAATTAAAATTGTTCTGTAACATCAATGAGAATGGACGTCATCATCTACCAAGCCTATTTCCAACTATGTTGGGTAGGTTTCCAGTGCACTCGAATGCATAGTTCTGTCTATAAGATTATCTAAATTAATTGAATTTCAGTTTCAAGCAATCAACCACCGAATTTGCCTACCAGAGTCTTTAACACTAGGGCCACCCTAATGTTAAATTAATAAGCGATGATGAACGCTTATACGAACATTTAAAGTCTATTATCGTATATTAACGGCATAACCCTATGTAAAATGTCCATTCAAAAGTTGCCGTCAAAAAGAACTGAATGGAATTTGGGTCGAGATTGAATATTAATTTCGGGAAACCACGGGGACACATAGCACATTCAATTGTTTTGCCGAACAATTGACTATCGCATCTGTTCTACACGGGAGATTTCCTAAGGATCCATGACACTTATGAACAGCAATCCGAGCTCGGAATGCGGACCAAACATGAGCATTAAATACGCATTAGTTACGATTCAGGGAGCAAATAGAAGCTACAAATGAGCTGTATTGTAACATAACTTGCTATTAGACGGGGTAATTCAATATCTGTCTTTCAAGAAAATAGAACTGTCTTAAAATGGATATTTTGATGCAAATGTAACGCGTTGTTAATCAAGGAATCCAACCTACATGCTTTTCGTACGCGGACGATACGTTACGCACGTAAATTTCACAAAAAGAAGAGAAAAAAAATCGAATTGGAATTTTTCATACTCATCATTTATTCAGATTCGTCAGTCAGACAATTGTGGCACTGTGCTTTAAAATTATTATTCAAACTTTTACCTGTATTTTTATTTTATTTTAGGTGGGTTTGCCCTTGATTCTAGTCTAGGTGAAAGGTGATGGTGATGTTTACTCCTAAACCATAGTCAGATTACTGCCCTATTAAAAACTGGTATTTAACTACATCATTTTAGATTGAAAGCCGATCCAAATATTCAGTGAGCTTTCAGTCAGAGAACCTGAAAAGGCTACTTTATCAGAATAAATGAACTGCGATAAAAATTCGTACAATGCTAAATTCCATTTTGTAGTTCAGCAAAATCGTATTAATATTCTGCTATTGGCATTTTTAGACCAACTGTCAACATTTCTGATAAAGCAGATAATCTAAATCAGACGTTTGCTTGTTCCGCTGGCTTAGCATCAACATTGGCTGATGCACGGCAGCATTTGATCTCTTCTCGCGGAACGTTTACATAACACCGTACTGAAATCTTCACAACAAACCGACGTCAATCGTCTCGTTACTGAGAACTGATCAACGTTTACAGCTGCAATCATTTAATGATTAGATAGGGACTTGCGTAGTAAAGAAATTCGCCAATTTTATTTCTAGCGTAGGAATTGCCTTGACCAATAAACGATGCGGATTGTTGATAAATCTCGGGTTAATTAATTTAGGAGTGAAAAGTCGTCCAGCCTTTACGGTGGAGAGCAGACCAGTCCAGATAAATCCATTGATTCTAAACCAATGATAATTACAAAGACACAATGTCATTACCATTCATTTCGGCATTTTAAACATAATCAATCTACAAAAAATATTGTGCTTGTTACGCTCAGCAGTCTATGGAAAGCACAGCGTGCCCTTCGGCTTTTCCGTGTTAAAGAAAAAATATAAAAAAAAAAAGTCTATGTAACACAGACCTCGAAACCATAAACAATGTATATACCTAATGGGGAAGGCAAGTGTCAAAGTGACAAGTGACAGTTTGGTCCCAAAAAAACTGTCAAATCAAAGGAATTTTCTGAAAAAAATCGATTTATTGATGTAAAATGACTAGATGTTGTGTAATAAGCTGTAAAAATGATGGAACATACAAATTTCCGACAATTCACACTATCAAGAAATAATGGGTAGCTGCTGTGACTGCCTTGAGAACAAAAATTGAATTATAACTAAGGAAAAGCTATATAATAAACAAATATCCAGCCTTGCGAAGCCGAGACAGGCCGTTAGTTGAGTTTATTAATGAAATTCTATGATTATACTTTAACTAAACAATCGAATACACTTTTCAAAATAATATCTACTTTTCTATTGGAGGTTAAGTACCAGTATTGCATTGATCGATAAATCATGAAATGGTTCGTCTGGCGGAAAAATTATCACCTGGAACGAGTTTTGTGATAGTTGTGGTGTTAAGAAATTAAATATATTGTGATATTTCTCGAATCTAAATAGAAAAACGGGTAAAATCACTGACTTAAAACATTATGATATTTTATCAAAATAGAAAGTCAGAAGCAGCATTATATTCTTGTTATAGGAGAGGACAGGTAAAACATACCTAAACTCAAAAATTGAAACCTCAACTACAAGTAATTGTGGATTTATTACGGTAAAATCAATTGATTACCACTCAATTAAATCACTTTTTTTCCTCTTGTAGATGCACAACGGCGTCTTAATTCTTTTTTTAGTATATGCACTTGCATTGACGAATAATTTTCCATATTTGTTTTGTATTTATACTCAATTTTTATAACAATAAATCTTGTTTGTTTTTTTGTACAAGGTAGACGTAGGGACCAACTATCGCAGCGCCATCTATGATTAGCTTTGAGTTGCCATCCCCATTGATTGTGTATCTAACACATGGTCTTTTGAATTTCCTTAAAATTTCTTCTGATTCCTATAATGCATGATGCATGTTACCTAAGCAATCGATCGGGATGCTGATGAATATTTTAATTTAGACGTGATTATGTTTTGGATTACGTAAGTAAATATTTCGCGGACTTTATAGCATTTACGTCTTTCCCAATAATTTTATGGGTAGTAAATAATAATCTGGTTTATTCTGTGTGAGCGAATATTTATATATGCGTAGTGATGTTGATTTTATGGAGGTGGAGGCGTAGAATGCTGAAATTGTAGTGAAAATGAATCGAGATTATGAAATGGATAAATGCAAGTCGATGTTTTCCTCCGCTAAGTTGCATTTTATTGAATCGCATAAATTAAACAAACGTTCATTAATCAGCCACGATTAAAGGTTTATCAGCCGCTGGCAGTCACCAAAACTAATATTTCCTAAAAATATGTTACTCCATCACGTATCCATTAATTCAGTAAACAGTTACACACATAAGCCTATACATCAACATCAAGAACCCATTTATTATACTTTCTCGACTTTTCCGATTCCCTATACATTTTAAATCATGATAATAGTGAGGTCGATACAATAACAATAAATTCTCTACGCGCTAAAGGCCCTTTTACACGGTACTTTTGTGACGGAAGAGGCGATAATCACAATCATCGCCTACTGAAGATGACAGTTAACATTGCCAGTTGCAGCCGAATGCAGGCGCACCCACACATACGTGTTATGTTCAACACTGTTGACTTGTGAAGCATAGAGGTTTAATTCGGGGAAATGTGTAGATGCGACATAATGATTTTGAATTTCGAACGCACGTAAATATAATTATAGCAAAGAGGTTGAATCAATAAAATAGGAACCTAACTTTTTTGTTACACCAGTGACAAAAATACATGGAACTAATAAGTACTTTAATGGTCCTTGCAAAATTATAAACATAGCAAAATACCTTTGCGTGTGTGAGTTGGTCTGGACGGGTTCTAGTCCATCTAGAGCAACTGCTAAGAACTAATAAATTACACAGGTATGTCAGAAACAGCAGACGTAGTTGGATGTCATTTTTAAGTAATGAGTCGTACAAAAATGTAACTGCACTCTAAACTTAAATAGAATTCATCAGCTGTTCGCCATATCGTAGTTGTAAATGTCAACTGCTATTTCAGAGCAAGCAACTAAAGGTGACAGGTGACAGGCTAACGACCTGTCACTCTTCACACCTGGCTCTGAGTGGTGTCAAAGATCTCCTCATCCTGAAGAAATTCTCATAGCGTGGGAGCTTGTAATTATCCTTATGTTGGTGCACAGTTCTAATTTAAAAAATAGCGATAACTTTTATTTGTGAGCGTGTGAGCAGACCTTTTTTTTTGTCTTAAAATTCACATAAACATTGTCGGCTAGAGAGGAATTATGTGATCGGGGTACTTGGGTACCCGATTGAGACTTTTCTTGTCAAGTGTACTCCGATTTTCGCACATTTCTTTTAAAAATTGAAGACTAAGAATCAACGCTATCGGCCTTTATCTGAGCTTGCGTTAATGACTCAAGTTTGACAAATATTTTTTTAAACCGTTGCCCCTCAATTGGAATTCCTTCTGTGTCGTGGGTGTGTTTACAAACGTCACAACGTATGCACATCATGAGACTTCATTATAGTGTTTAATGTAATATTAAAAAAAAAAACGACTTTCATATCGAGAAAGACCCAGTCTTGCTTCTCAGTGTTTCCAATTTCAACCCGTGCGTGCTACAACTTATTTCACAATTTCACGACCACCTAACCCTTACCATACTCGTACCCGTCCGAATCTCGAAAAAATCTGGCTCATCTGCATCATAATCACGGTCGTCTCCACGGTATCTTGGGCACGGTTACATCATAATCCGACACCTACGGCTCGGAAGCGGGCCATCCATATTCATTGCTCCGTTTGGATAACCGGTAGGCAATGTAATTGCCCTTTGTATGCTTGAATGGGTTGCATGGCTTGTATGAGGTTGTATGAGTTGTTAGATGTGGAAATTGTTGTCAATGGTTTTCTTACAAAGAATGGCGTGTGGTGTAGACCGTTTATAATCGTTAATTTTGTTTTGAAAGGTTAAGTTTCGATTGTAGTTACAATCATATAATATTACAAAGCATTTGGGGCTTAACTAATAACTTTAGAGATTACATTAAAATGAATGAAGAAAGTAGTGCTTTATTGAAAATGAGTAAGAACTTACCCAGAACTAAATAAGAAATATCTCAAGAGATATTAAAATGTTCAGCATTCGGTCCCATTAATAAAGATTGCAATCATAATAATATAAAACAATGGAAACGACAGATCGTAATATGAAAGCGGTGTAACTAGAATCACATAAAGATATGCGTAATTCTAGTTAAGAGCGTATATTCCGAAAGCTGGCAACGTCGCAAATGGTTGTCAAATATTAACAAGTTTTAATTAATTTAGCATTGTTACTGTATGAAAATAAGAAATATGGCTCTGTAGTGCACTAAAAAATTGATAAGGGAATGTAATAATTAATATCGTAACACCGAATATATAGTTTTAGATGTAGAAAAAGCATTTGGAAGCTTTCCAAATGCCTTTTATACACCGGAAACGGTTACAACATCAAATTCAGTGTTTTAATTGCATTCCTATATCATTTTTTTAGTGCACTACAGAGCGATATTTCTTGTTTTCATACAGAAAATTTGCCAAATTAAATAAAACTTGTAATTATTTGACAGCTTTTTGCGACGTTGCCAACTTTCAGAATATGCAGCCTTAAACCTGCAATAAAATAAATACATTGCTACTCCAGCGGAATAAAACAAAGAACATTTAACTTACAAACTCCTAAAAAAATAACACTACAAGTAAACTCGCCAGTTATTCCACACTTAATCCATCTTTACGCAAAGCGGTTGGAATTTCATCTTTATTTGGAACCCGGGTCGGTGAACCGACTCAAATAGTCTTAGAAGGCCATCAGTATTGTCCTCCTAACGACTGATGGCTGCTTCTGTTAAGTCTATAATTCATGGACATACCGTGTTTATAATCTGTGGACGTCTGACATTTGAAAAAATGGCGGGCTTTAGAAAATGGCCGACGAATATTATGATGGACCTATCATGACGAGTTGAGCAAAATTCAAGGATTCTAATAAGTAACAAACTAATTCTAATAACTTAGAAGTTCTTAGTTTTGAATAAAATCAATTATCCTCATAATAAATTCTAGAAATAATATGGCGGGTTACTTGAAAATCGTTCTATACAAATAATGTAGAAGTTGATGAAATTTATCAAGTAACGCAATTATGTCACAATTTTTCGGTTTACAGATCCGTTTCAATTTTACAGCGCTGTTAGGCTTGTCAAATTTTAATAATAAACGCTTTTTATCCAAAGAGCATCTTTTTTTTTTTTTTTTTTTTAAGGTGGTAAAATCATCAAATGAGTCCTCCCGCCCTGGGTGGGGCGGAAGGGACTGTCAGACTCTTACTGACTAAAATCCACCCGTGTTCCTTCGGATGCCCTTTACGTTCCGGGGCCACGGTATCCTGGGTTAAGAAAAAACACGCGACCCCAGCAGGCATTTGGCGCGAAACACGACGCGCCAACGACCCGGGCTTGGTCCTTGGTCGGACGGCGAGCTACCCATTACTCACCGTCCGCAAGCCCGCTCCGCCGCTGTGCCCTCTGCTGATCAGAGGGACACGCGTTGGAGCGTCCACACGACAGGCTATTCGCATACGGGCAAAGAGACCCCTTAGGCACATAGTGCCTAAGGAAGAGTTTTTGCCCGCATCCCAGGGTGCACCGGCCCGAAAAACTGGTCTTCCCCCCGGACGTATCCGAGAGGGAACTCCAGTTCACGGGCGCACGTGGAGGTTTCCTGTCTTAGCACCCCATCCAAAGAGCATCTTGCTTGACGTTTTCAAGATTTTCTACGAACGTCTTATTTTTGTTGCCATTAAGTCCAGTTAACGGGCAGTTTTAGCACACATAAACAAGAACTTTAAAAGCTTTTCTATGTCTTATTTGTGCCATCGAAGTGGTTCAGCTGGAGCTTTAAACCACAGTTACTTCAAAAGTAAAGTAACATTCACAAACAATAAATCAATTTTATCGGCTTTTTGAACTGAAACCACTAAAACTGATAATTATGATAAAAAGATACGTTCCAAACTACATTCATAAACGCATACTCAATTCAAATTAATAACTCTCAATTGCTTCATCCAGCTATGGAATTATTAAGTACACACTATCTTACATATACATGCAGCAGTGCCTACCACAGATTATATAGACAATCATACTATTCAAATAAATTCCCACTGCAGCCAGTCATTTTACACCGTAATCGCGATAATAATACGAAAGTGTATCTGAGGTAATGTCTTGTCAGCCGAGCCGAGCGTAAAATGGGGCCTGATCGGACCCCGACAGAGTGCCCGCTGAACCATGGCCTTTTGGCCTCAGATGACTTCATTGTTCCACTGCAGGGCTGACACTTCATGGGAAAAGATGGGATTAATAAGATGATGAAGGTAATGAGAATTAATCCAAGTATTTAACAAACAATAGGTGAGAGTTTTTGATGATGACTCTGACCAAACTGGCAGTTGGTTTAAATAACGTGGAAAATACCGTTAGGTTAAGCCCGTTCGAACATACCTAAACTGAACATTCCATTTTACATGTTGGTGAACTGGCTGTAGGTACCTGAAAACAAAATCAGATCATTATTATTTATTTAAAGAAAGAAAAGTGAATCACTTCTAACAAGTAGGGACATAGATATCCTTTGTTTCACAACATAATTTAAGAAATAAAACTTTTTTTTACATCTTACATAACTTTTCAAAAAAAGTCCTCAAGGCCGCATAAAATCCGCATAAAACATACCATAAGGTGTTAAATTTACTGCCGTTTTCACTCTAATATAAGAGATGACCGAAGCCCTGGCGGCTTGCCAGATGCTAGAGTATTTCAGTACATCCCTTTTAAGTGTTTTATTAATTTGCCTTAAGGTTATTCTAAGCTGAGACCGTACTACGAGAATGCCGGCACTAAAGACCGAGACACAAATGAAAACAAACGATATGTTCAATCTTCACTGCTGAACTACTATGTCAGGGGTCTTTCATCATCAATACAAAAGCAGCAATGTATTTAAAACATTGTCTAACTTCGTTAACTAGGCAGTACTTTCTATAGTTAGTTCAGATGACGTGTAGTTAGTCGTGTCGTCAGTCATCGAATATAGAGCGTTGTAAATAAATTCTTAATGGAATTTCACTATAAGTTATGACGATATAACAATAAAAACAAGTGAGGCGTGGAAACAATTGACTACTACTACCAATCAACAGTTAATAAATTTAATATAGAAGTGAACATCAACTAACTATTTTCGGTATCCAAACACATCGTAAAGTAGTGTGCATCAGAATGGCTGGTTGCCTGTGGCGTTGGTCAATGAGAGTTGATTCGAAAATTGCTACATAATTGCTTATATTTGCTACATATAATAAATAATTGCTACATAGAATATATACTTAGATCTAAAATATTTTTTTTGACCAGCCATCCTGACGTCAGGATGGCTGGTCACCTCCTAGTTTAAAGTGAAGCGTACAGAGTTTCCCGAAATGTATTGCGTCAATAATTGCTTGATATTTACTTCATTTATCTCATTTAATTGTATCTTTAAAAATATGCTAAATAAAGGATGTAGCAGTAATTTAAATTATCCCAAGGAAAAGTCCCTGATAAAATAATAAAGGCAAATAGTTGCAGTGCGTCTTCACTCAACGGTATTGCTACTTTAGGCGGCAGGCGTTCTAAATAAAATTGTTAAATGGCATGTTATGTATGAGTAGGTAAGTGGACAATAAGCACATTAAAAGGATATCGTAAATAAAAAAAAAATACGAAGAGTAAAAAGAAGATAATTCCACATTGCATAATATATGCGAGAAAAAATAATATGGCAATAAGGTAAATTAATGCTGAGGTTATGGGACATCTCGCCCACGAAAAAAGGTGGCCCGCAGGCCAGATGTCCCCTTTTTAAAATGTGCATGGGTAGATTCGCCCGAAACAATTTTTTAGCTTATTTTCATATTCATCATCATCATCATCTCAGCCATAGGCCTCCCCTTTTGATCTCCACATATACCGGTTGGAAGCGACCTGCATCGAGCGACTTTTATAAGGTTGACTGGCCACCTTGTTGGTGGACGTCCTACGCTGCGCTTGCTAGTCCGTGGTCTACACTCTAGCACTTTTCGACCGCATCGGCCATCTGCTCTGCGAGCAATATGGCCTGCCCATTGCCACTTCGGCTTGCTAATCCGGTGGACTATATCAGTAACTCGTATGTGATCACGTAAAGAAACATCGAGCATAGCCCTCTCCATAGCTCGTTGAGCGACTTTGAGCTTTGAGATGAGACCGATAGTGAAAGACCACGTTTCGGTGCCGTAACTCATAACTGGTAACACACATTGGTTGAAGACTTTCGTCTTGAGGCACTGGGGTAAGTCGGACGGAAAGACATTGCGTAGTTTCCCGAACGCTGCCCAACCGAGTTGGATTTGGTGGTTGACCCCTTTCTCGAAGTTTTCTTGTCCTAAGTAGATATTATATGAGTCAACGACTTCGAGTATTTTCATATTATTTTTACGCATATATTATACAATGTGGAATTAGCTTCTTTTTCATCATCATCATCAGCCTATAATGTTCCCACTGCTGGGACACAGGCCTCCTCTCTGTGAGAGGGAATGGGCCATAATCCACCACGCGGGCCCAGTGCAGGTTGGTAGATGTCACATGTCGTCGAATTTTTGGTTCTAGGACATGCCGGTTTCCTCACGATGTTTTCCTTCACCGTTTTGAGAGCAGTGGTGATGAAATAAATTACACAAAATAATGCGCCTGGCGGGGGTTCGAACCCACGACCTACAACTCGTAAGTCGGGACCGATACCAGCTTCTTTTTACTCATCGTATTTTTTTTTTATTTACGATATCCTAATATGCTTATTGTCCACTTACCTACTCATACATAACATGCCATTTAACAATTTTATTTAGAACGCCTGCCGCCTAAAGTAGCAATACCGTTGAGTGAAGACGCACTGCAACTATTTGCCTTTATTATTTTATCAGGGACTTTTCCTTGGGATAATTTAAATTACTGCTACATCCTTTATTTAGCATATTTTTAAAGATACAAATAAATGAGATAAATGAAGTAAATATGAAGCAATTATTGACGCAATACATTTCGGGAAACTCTGTACGCTTCACTTTAAACTAGGAGGTGACCAGCCATCCTGACGTCAGGATGGCTGGTCAAAAAAAATATTTTATATCTAAGTATATATCCTATGTAGCAATTATTTATTAAATGTAGCAAATATAAGCAATTATGTAGCAATTTTCGAATCAACTCTCATTGACCAACGCCACAGGCAACCAGCCATTCTGACGCACACGTAAAGTATACTATCTCAGGGGAATGATGATCCAGCAGTCACCTAACAATTAATTAATTTAAGAGATTTTAACTGAAAAAATGGTGTCACCAAATCCTTTAGAATTGAGATCCTAACTTCTAAAGAGGCATCGATATTGGAATGCAATAGACTCTTTATTGTAAGTTTGCCAAAAAAGTAGTTTTGCCATATACTTATTGCTTATTTTAATGTTACGTTGCGATGGTGGTCTTATCGAAAATAGCGATATCTTCCAGACAAGCTTTGGATAGACTACGAACTTAAATAAAAACGAAAGGGGTTCATCAGTGGTAGCGACATTAAGTATTTGATGTTTAAAAAACTGCTGAATTCCAAAAATACAGTAAATAATAAGCTTTTTTTTTTTCTTTATTTACAGATTGGTTCGAGTTTGACCAGAAACTCGCCTGATGGTAAGCGATAATATGGTCCACGGTGAAGCACGCTTGCCTAGATATAACCTATTCATTCTTGACTTGAAGACCCCAAGGTTATAGCTATCAGGAAACACAAACCCCAGCTGTGAGATGTATAAACGACAGAAAAGTAAAAGTCGAAACAATTGTCCTCCCACAAACTCAACTGCGCTATTACGACTAGTTAACACCAGCAGTGGGCAGTGGGCAGTGGGCAGTGGTGGCCCAGTGGTATCGGCCCCGACTTACGAGTTGTAGGTCGTGGGTTCGAATCCAGCCAGGCGCATTACTTTGTGTAATTTATTTCATCACCACTGCTCTCAAAACGGTGAAGGAAAACATCGTGAGGAAACCGGCATGTCCTAGAACCAAAAACTCGAAGACATGTGACATCCACCAATCCGCACTGGGCCCGCGTGGTGGATTATGGCCCACTCCCTCTCACAGAGAGGAGGCCTGTCTCCCAGCAGTGGGAACATTAATAGGCTGATGATGATGATGATGAACACCAGCAAAGATCGTGATATGTCTGCCGATACTCCTGGGAACTGCTCTATTTACAACTCAATGAATAGCTGGTTAGGGTTGGGCTTTGAAGACAGCGGAACAAAGATGAAGTGGCGCCCTGAGACTCATACATTTAGGAGAAACTTCACAAAGTACTTGGGGTAGGAAATCGAAAGACAAAAACTTCAGTGAATCTTCTAATCAATCAGCTACTACGGGAAGTCATTCATTACCCCGTCGATTATTATTACTTATTAAAAATTTCTCAATGGACAATAAAATTTGCCAATATCCGAATATGGTGAGCCAGTACATTTGGCTCGGTACATTTGGCAGGTAACATGTTTTTGACAAAACGATTCTTGCGACTTAAACAAGTGATGTCGGAAAATCTTCTCCAAAAACCCTAGTTGCTCATCTCATAGCCGCAAGTTTCTTAGATGACGCAACCTGTGACATTTAGCGCCACATTTGGTACAGCATCGATTCTCGGTTACATCTCACTTACTTCCGTTAGTCATCCACAACAATACACATTGAGAGAGCTTCTTCCATTTGACATTCATATTAAACGTTGTTATGTACCGTAATATCGTCAATGGCTTGAGACATCTTCAAGAAATACCTGTTTGATGTCCCAACTTGGGTGTAATAACGTAGTTGAAGAGAAGTGCAGTTGTCGTGAATTATGAGGTACAAGTTTTTCTGGACTGACTTACAGCTATAGTTAAAATTAATGTTCTGGGGAATGGACATGCAAGATCTTTTCTAGGCCCGGTGTTTATGAGTTGACTTCTTATTGAAAAAGTTCCATTGGAATTTCGTTATGCAAACACAAAGTAAAGGTGCAATGAAGAAACAATTAAGAATGTCCAAAGTTGAAGTGATTCTGAAGATCTTCTAGCAAAACATTACAACCTCCTTGTGAGAAAAAGGTGGGGTTGGTTCATGTCACATGTCTTCTTCAATTTTTGTTGTTGACCAGAAATGTTCGTTTTATAACGATGCTTCCCTTCACCATTTTGAAACAGATGCTTGGCAATAATTTCTTCACAAGTGTTTTACTTAGCCTAAAATAAACAAACCCACTCTAACTCACAGTAATTACGCGAATTCTGTCAACATTCCCCAACGCCTAACTTTATAAAAGCACGAAGTATTCAAGTTTCTTGGTCAATTTACCGCTGATAATTGTCGCAGCAAACTCCAATTGGTTGCTTGTAGAGCAACACAGCTGCACTAATTAATACGGCAAGCGATTAACGTTTTAATTACGAATTAATTTGATCAACTAAGAACTATTTTGGAATGTCGATTTTGTGTAATCGACATCTATGATCAGGGTAACGCAAGGGTAACGTAATTAGTTCTAAGTAAAACAAAGACCACTTTGAAAATGAAATTGGGTTATTGTGGCATCACTAAAATTAAATCTAGAATTTTTCATCTCTATAGACACAACAGATTTTGATTATTATAATATTTAGGACAACTTTAAAGTGCGTAAGCAAAATGTAACTATGAAAATTGGCAGCACAAGTTAGCGACTCTTCATTTAACAGATTTCTAATTCGATGAGGTTTTAAATTTCCCTCATAAAACACTAATTAGACGTCCGTGATACCTCTCAACGTTCTTACTAATTAGGCCTATTACCCTCGTTTCTCCAACAAGATACTCAACTAATTATAAAGACATGTTTGCTAAACTCTCCGCAACATTATTCACGAGTCAGTGCGAGGTTATTATCTGAAGTTAAACAACAATGGTATCTAAGTGAACCATCGTTCGAACGTTACTTATCGCGAATTCCTTGGCAAGATGGATTCCTATCAGACTTTAGAATGGAAGTCGATGTGTATAAGAAAAGGTGACCTTATAGCTTGACCTATAAGTCTGAAGAACGATCAATCTAACAATTTTCTAATTATTTTTAAAACAGTTTCTATTACCTAAATTAGTTCAATTACTTAACAAAACCGTCCTGTAAATAAGAAACAGACTTTTTTCTTGTTTCATATCAGAGTAACTAGATTTTTGGCCCAGAAGTAGCCCGGGAGCCAATGACAGATTTATCATTTACCGGATCAAGTTCCATTAAAGCGATAAGTAGTTAGTATTACCTACTACTAAGTTCGTCTCAAGCGATAATTCGTAGAATACAGGTGACTACAGCAATCTTGTCTTCAATGAAGAGACCTCTTGCAGGTGTAGGAAACATTGGACATTTCAGTAAGTGGGCCATGGTCTGGTCGAGACCCCCATATTACAGTTACAGCTACAGTCAGCTAAAGTATTGTTTTTCACGGTACACAATTACGTCACCCAAGTCAACAAACAAAATATTTAGGTTACTACTGTAGTATTTGTACTTAGTTACGTCCTTGACAGACAACTGTTTCAACAACGCTCTATTATGTAGGGCATACATGATAGGCACATGTTTAGCAGGTCACTATCCCATTATACAGGGTGAATTGCGAAATGTGGACTGAATTTTAGACAGGTACAGGTAAGAATTTTTGGGGTGGAAAATTCAAATCTGACTCTAGGTGGAGCGGAAGGGAGTGTCAACTCTGCGTGCCTTTTCAAGCTCCTCGTCTTTTTAAGACTGACACGCGTGCCAAGCAAGACACAGTATCCTTCCTTGCAGAACCATCTTCAATAGCAACTCTTCTGCTCACATCAACGCCCAACGGCATCCTAAAAATGTTGCCACGGTTCCGTTCACAGGGAAGTTTTAATTCATTTATCACTCTGTTTAATCGGAGCTACAAGAAACATCCTGTGCACAGTATTAGGTCAAACATGTAATGGCCGCTTTCTATTTAACCGTCCACCTGTCTACGATCGTCAAGTGGTCCATGTTTAAGGTAAACTTCACAATCTCGGCTTACAGATCCCAGATCTTAGCAGGGAATTAATTTAGCAGGTAATTGGTGTTTTCGCCCCACTTTATCATTATCTCGTAGCTTTATCATTTTTGGTTAGAACAGGTTTTAGAAAATTACCGTCTATTATTAGCTTGCTGATTGGTGTCGAGAATTGCGTAACATTGTTGATAATATTGTTATCGACCATAATCAGAGTTTTGTAATAAAGGATATTAAGCGATAACAATTACGATGACGAGACGATACAATGACGTGAATTCATAGATTGCTAAAACCTTCTCCTTCCCATCTGTTAGCCCCTTCATACACTTGGCGACGCAAGTCTCCGATGACTTACGACTTTGGTATCCAGCCCCCTTATTAATAAACGTGGACTAGTTACAACCACGATGATCTTCGGATTAACCATACATTTTTTAAGGATTAACCTTGGCGTAACTTTAGTCCACGTTTATTAATAAGGGATTAAATGACTATCACAATACAAATACATAGAGGTTCGTACACGGGCACGCGTTAATGAATACCAAAGTTTTAAGTTATCGGAGACTTGCGTCGCCTCGCCTACACTAGGCGAAGGGGCTTAGAGTTATCGTAGTACCCAGTACTAACTTGGTTGTTGAGGTCAACTAGACAGTCATCCATGTAATAACTGGCTATTCAGCTGCATCCCGGTTAAACTGGAAACGGACTACAATAAAGCTGGGGAAAAGGTTTCCGCAACCGTACCCTTATGACCGGTTCATCATTGGACTGTTCGCCGAAAGGAGGATTCATCCGTTTCCCGGACAGAGTCTTTTACTAGGTACGGGCATAAAAACTAGGCACAGATAATCGGGAATTGGCCTTAGATTGTTAAATATCCAGATTCCGTGCTCGAAACTACTAAACTACTAACGATTTTAGTGAAGCTCCAACTTCAACGTTGCTAGCTAACGCTGGAGTTCACTTGTATTACATAGGAACCGAACGACGACGGGGATAATTTTTCTACCGTGTTTTTGGCTTCAGTTAATTTCAGTGGCCTACTAGGAAATCTAGACATTCTATAAACTAAGGGGTTAAAAACAGAACTGGCCAGTCAGTAAAGATAGTGAAACACATCTATCCACAATCGTGAGACTCCCGGAGACTGTATCTCAAGTGGTATCAATACACCTCTTGACTCCAAAGTCATGTGTTCAGGGAAACACGCCGAGATCCAAGATTATGTAAAATTGTTTTTAGTGTCAATGTGGCCTGACAACGTGTAGGCCTTAAAAGGTAAATCGGTGTAAGAAGTATGCTGGTTTCAAAACAGAATTTAGTAAAAGGTTTTGCAATAACACACGATAATGCCGAGATAAAAAACGAGTAGTTATGCTCTGCGGTTTGACCCACTGCTGGGCTCATAAGCTTGATTTGAAATGTATTTGCTAATAAACTTCCTCAAGAATTGAACTATTGAATACAAATACATTTTTTCAAATTCTACTGATATGCACCATTCCCAGATATTACTGCTTTCATACAAAGAAACTCACCATCTCATATTTTTCTAAAACTGATCACACTAGCAAAATGAACAGCTATTCCGAATTGTCTCTAACACTATCAAAAGATACAAATGCATTCAAATAATCTCGTACCAATAACCTACTGGCTTAAACACCCCAAGAATCAAAATGAAGAATGTGTTAGGGCTTCCCACAAACGGGCATATTCGTGTGTCGTGGGTGAGTCCACAAGTCACAACACTATCACCAAGACCCGGAAAATCTACTTATATTTTTTTATAAACTATATAAAAAAATATAAGTAGATTTTCCGGGTCTGGTTCCGGGTTCCGGGTCGGTTCCGTGCGGGGATCGAACCCACAACACGCTACTAAGCTGTCACTGCACCAACCGTGTCATCAACATTGGCTTACTTTCTTGCATGATCTAAGTTTAAGTTAACAATCTACTTCTTTGCCGTAATAGTATCAATGAATTTAATATCCCTTCAGGCTCTCCAATCATCGTAAATTACGCTACAATGATCCACAATTGAGAAATATTTCAATTGCCGCTCTATTTCCGCCAGTGTTAGCGCTAATACCATGCAATCTTTTAACCTTCATTGCCAGGGTCTAATTCTTCAATACTGGGGTACAGTTGACATAGAATTTACTTCCCTATGGCTATCGGTCAGTGTGAAAACCTCGCAAATCGCTCAGAGCAACAGTCACGAAGCAATCTTACATTTACTTACATAGAAATCGAAATAATGCATCGCATACCAGAAATGAATGATGCATTCTGAAGTGTAATGTACAAACTTCTTACATGTATAGAAAACGGTTTAGAAAACTAAATAGATGTTCGATTGGTATCGTTGGAACCTAGCACTGATTGGAACGATGATAGACATAATACGAAACCATTAGAAGCTTTTAGTATAGTAAGTAGTATCAGCCATACTGATTGAATATGGAAGCCGGTGGGTGAAAGATCTATAAGAAATAACTTATAACCCAAGTAGTACCTAAGTGGTAGGCAAATACCCCCTTATTAACAAACGTGGACTAAAGTTACGCCAAGGTTAATCCTTAAAAATGTATGGTTAATCCGAGGATTATCCTGGTTGTAACTTTAGTCCACGTTAATTAATAAGGGGGATAGGGTCTAAGGGTCTCTGTTAAATTCAATCTAATAGTCTTGAGCATTTTGTACCTAACAGAACATCAAGCATTCGCCGTTTTCAATTTTATCGAACTGAACAATGTGGTATCGGCCCCGAATTTACAAGTTGTAGGTCGTGGGTTTGCCAGCCATAGTGAGGAAACCGGCATGTACTAGAACCAAAAATTCGAAGACATGTGACATCGACCAACCCGCACTAGGCCCGCGTAGTGGATTATGGCCTACTCCCTTTCACAGAGAGGAGACCTGTGTCCCAGCAGTGGGAACATTTATACGCTAATGATGAACAATGAACAGAGCTAAGCATAGAGCCAAACATCAATACGAACATTCGCAACGCTCTCGTTTGTTTCTCTGTAATGTAACATTCGTAAGAATGTGTGTTATTCCAAGTGAATGCTCAACCTTATCAGCACCTTTATATTTATTAGGTACATGCCCCAATGCCCTATTTGTCGGAACCCACTTCTCACCTACACAAGATTTTATTCTACTGTATAACTAAAACTTGTCCTACAAATCTAACACAACATTTTTATGATGTCGTTATTTGAACTCGAAATGAATTTATAAGTTTTATAATATGGCAACATAACTTTTCTTTCTGTGATAAGTTTTTATACCAATACCAACGAAGAAATAATCTTCCAAAAACTAATTAAAGAAATCTTCAATGAATATAGTAACAAACTCCAATGAATCCAAGCTAATCCTCGAATAATGTGACAATAAAAATGAAGTTTTGCAAAATGATTATTACAAAACCGCGCTTAATTTTCCAAGATGGCCGCTATATGAAAGGGCTTTTACGTCGACTACGGTCCATAGCAGATAACTGTACGGCATATTGACCATAACCTTTAATAAGCCTTCAATACCCGCGAACCGTGTAGTTTCCACACTTAATTCCAGTCAAGAAATAACCACCACAAAAGGTTTATTACTCCTATGGGCTGGTTTATGTTTGACGATACTCGTAAGCGCGTCATCTATGTTATAAGATGATCCGACTATTTAGTTAAGAAAATGCCCTATCAATTTACTTTAAAATCTTTGCAGAAAAAACTTAAAAAAAAAAATGTAACCGCCTTCAAAAACAACCACAAAAAATGGTAAAATAACCTACAAAACTTTTCTTTCGGAAGTCGGTGACTTTTTTTTATAGTTTCATTGTGTTTTTTGCCACCGACTTCCGAAAGAAAAGTTTTGTAGGTTATTTTACCATTTTTTGTGGTTGTTTTTGAAGGCGGTTACATTTTTTTTTGAAAAAGTTTTTATTTTACTCTTTTTAGTTTAAATATTTAACCAAAATTCTTGTCAAATACATCATTTTCTTACATTATGTAAGAAATCCGTAGCACCGGTAATAACATCGTTAACATCTCTTTCATTCCTTCCCTATCTCAAAAACTACTGAACCGATTTTGATGAAACTTGCAGTATTCCTTAAGTTGAACGATACCTAGTACAACATAAAAAGAATTACTTAAATCGGACTAGTAGTTCCGGAGATATGCGAACACAAACATAATTTACTAAATCAGTCGATGCCGACTCCTTACTAGAGGAGTTGTACCTTCCATCATCAGCTCATCCACCTGAGATGATGATTATCAGATGCAAATACTTGAACAGCTTTAGAAAATATATGAAAATGGTACTATGTGCCTATAAAATTTGAAGGTTGCCTTCGATTTCCCTGGGATCCCATCACCAGATCCTGACCTGATGATCATGGGACCAATTGGAAAGTATACCCTTTCAAACAATTGAAAAAAATTCCAAATCGGTCCAGGCGTCTTCGAGAAATCGGGGAAAATACATATAAAAAAAAAAAAAAAGATTCCGACGAATTGAGAACCTCCTCCTTTTTTTGAAGTCGGTTAAAAATAAGGAGAAAATATTAAACATTTTTCGACGATGTGAGCTGATGATGTTAAACTTGTAAGGTGTACTACACTATGGAAACTGTTTGATTAGATATTTTTGATAGACATCAGTTACATAACTACAGATATCATTCATAATTAATTTCATCGAGAAAAGCACTCAAACTTAAAGAGTTAGTGCATTTCTGCATTCAAAACGAAATAGTCAACAACTATCTAATACATTTTAATAATATAAATGACAACTTGTTTGAGGTTACTAGCACTGGATCGTAAAAGAAGAAACGGATCACTGTGTCACATACTGCCACAATAAAACCATATTACAGCATAACTGTAAAAGAAGAAAATCGAATTCATTAATTTCCCGCATAATTTTCCAATTTAAAATATGGGTATTGGTTTCATAGGCCAACATAAATTGGAAGTGAGTAAATACCAACAATTAGCATGAGAATCGAAGAATAACTGTTGGGCCAAATACATAATTCAATGGTATTGAAGTTTTAAAGTTATTGCACGAAACCGTGGGCTTAAGACATATTGTATTTACGAAGACCAGAAAACCGTTAACGATGGTGGTTTTGAGACGTGTCTGAGTTATTAATTTTTCACACGTTTAATAGCGCATGGTGAGTTGCAGATGCAGGTTTATGGTACCGCTATTTAATTCAATTTGTGGGTTGGAAAACAAGCGAGAAGTACCTAATGATTATTCATTTTCATTCGAAACAGAAGTAGGTACTTAATAATTGGGGACTCCTATTCTATTCTTGTCCCGGTTAATAGAATAGAATAATATTTATTTGCATTGTCCCGGTTAGCTATTGTCAAACAGAGAGGCGTGCCGAAAGCGAAGCGAAGCGTTTTCATTTGTAATGTATGGAATTGTTTGAATCCAGTCACATAGAAACGCGAAAGCGATGCGATAGCGTTAGCGATCCGAAGGCGTTGGCGATATTACAACTCGGCGAGGCGTGGCGAAGGCGTTTGCGAAGCGTTGCCGAACTATTAGTAATGGCTGGCTTTGTATGCACGACGTCAAACATAGAGCGATTCCGAAGCGAAGCGTTAGCGAGGCGTTTCCGAGGCGAATCCGAGACTTGACAGTGCCACAGTGACACTGTCATGCCTATTTAAAAACTAATATTATTTACAAATTAGCTGTTCAGTATTGTGAGAAATGTGGAATAATCGAGGACGTGCATCATATCTTGACCGAGGATGAGTGGAGCGAACGCTTCTGGTGAAATCTGTTTGGTCCTCACGCTGGATATTGACGACAAGCTCAGGATGCGCACGGAATTTACTTTCACTGGTGCTGTGTAAAGCTACTGCGTAGAGTAGCACATAGCCCGGGAGTGATGCTGAGGGAGCTGTGTGGTGGAGGCGGCACGCGCCACCGCTTGCTGTGTCCGGTGGTCAGGCCCAACATACTGACCAAAATACCTCTCACTAGAACAATCCGTGTAATGAACGAAGATCATGAGTGAATAACGCGTACAAGTTCTTTTAAATGAAGTTATTTATGTAAGAAATCTCTAAATACATTTTGTTGTTGTAATTTGTATTTTTATGTTGTTATGTGACACATAACTACCGGTCTGGTACAGCAGCAGGCAACAGTGCTGCGCAATAATAACACCTTTACAGGATATAATATAAATTATGAGGATCAGTACCTAGTACCGCGGTATTCGTTTGCTATCCTCTATAAAAAAACTAACGCACGTAATTGGGGCACCATGTAAAAACCAAACAACATAATTATTATTCAATTATTTTATTGTGATAATATGATCTATAACAACAACTTCAAAAATCCTGCTCTTTAACATTTTGTTGATGGTGTAACACATTACAATACAGAACACACAATCATAACATTTTTTTTTACAGAATACGCACGAATGAACAGTATTTTCAATCACATGATTATGATAATAGCATTGTTGTTTCCAAAATAGGCCTGAAATTGATAAATTTATTACATTGAAATCATGCTTCAGCAGTCAATTGATTAATTCAAAAACATTGTGACACAAAGTCTTGGCATTCAAATATCATCATTTTAATCCTCCTTTTGATGTGGTACTGTTCTCATCTTCAACAAAACGGCGGCTGGGTCAATGCAAATTGAAGATACGAGTACTTGGTACCTCCTCAATAAAAATATTACTTAGGTATTGTTTTCCTTATGTAAACCAATCCAGTTTTCGAATAATCCGTTAACCGTATCTTGAGCACTGTTAAAGTCTAACGACAGTCACAAATGTGTATTTGGTCAACACTCAGATCAAAGAAAAAGTTAAGGTTAATGAATATTATTTACAAAACTAAATTTCTTATCGGATACTGTGGCTATTTGGAGAACTAAGTATGTGCACACACACAACAGCTGCACATTTTCTTGTTGCATATTATTAGATCATTACTTTACGCAGTCTACATAATAATATGAGCAAACAATCACGGAAAAACATGAATAATAGAAATTAAGAAATAAATAAACAATCAATATCAATAGACGTCAATCTGTGACAAGTTTACGGTATCACTCTTTTTTTAAATATTTTTTTGTCATGACTTCAAGGCCTTGCCAAACGGTGTGGCACAATGATAAAGCCACAGACTACATAGAAGTACTACGTATGTCAAAACCGCATGTTTATTTTTAAAGGAGATGAGTCCTCCCATCCAGGGCAGGGCAGGAGGGACTGTCAGACTTGTACTGACCAAAATCTACGGTGTCCTTTAATAGCCTTTACCTTCCGGGGTCACGGTAGCTCGAAAGTCCCGCGACCCCGGCAGGCTTTGGCCCTCTAAGGCTAAGTCTAGAGAGCCAATGCCTGCCGGGGTCGCGGCCCGTCATTATGCTGACACTCTTTGAGGCGCTCGCAAATTTATGAAGTTTTATGTCATGGGTTTCGTTTTTATGGTTTTCGAGGGTGTTGAAGCCGATGTTGCTGTCAAAATAGAAATCCAAGATGGCGGCTACAAAACATATCAAGTTTTATGTCATGGGTGTCGTTTTCATGGTTTTCGGGGGTGTTGTAGCCGATAGTGTTGTCAAAATGTAAATGAAATGTGACTCACGCCAAATCTTGTAAAAGGTTAGGCCACATTAACAAAGCTCACAAGTTGTTGTGTATTAATATTAAACTGTTCCGAGTTATAAATCTTTTACTGGTATTAACCGAAGTCATGAGGTTACCTATTATTTGTAAACTAGTTATTTTAACTCGATTGTTTGATCACTACAGAACACAGATTTTTTAATAAATACAGTTCTGTTTCAAAAACATTAAGATTGACAACCCTATGCTGTAGTGGAGCGTAGGTAATTATTTCTACAGCTAGGCCTAGTTTCCTTAAAGTCCATATTTGTTATTATATAAGTGCGAGAGAATGATATAGAAACTTCTTACTCATTTTGTCCATGAATGTATTACTCTTAATTTTGTTTGTCATTAGTGCTGTCACTAATAAGTCTAAAATAATACGTAAATTTTAAGCACATCAAAACATTTTATTTATGAAAGGTTTTATCAGTTAAATCCCTAACCAATCGTGAGGTGCGAACGGTGAGAGTCGTCGTGACTAGTGATGGGTTTTTATCCGGATAAATACTCAAAATGAGTAAATACTCAATAAATTTCCATTTTTACTCGAGTTTTTATCCAAAACAGTGGATAAATACTATTTACAGTTTATGTTACATTTGTTCATCGTAAATTTTGTTATTTTACAAGAAAAATGATTGAAATACATGAATATAGATTCGTAAAGTACTTTTTTAATCACTTTAATAATAACTATTACTAAAAGCGTAAGAAAAAGTAGGAAATATTCCCGTAGTTTCCAAATACGTTTTTTTTTTTTCAATTTTCCAATCAAAACCTTGACAAAACATAATTTTCATTTTCTAATTAATTATAAAGTAGAACTGATGCGGACGCGCAACCGCACATTTTTGTCTGATCAAATCTAACCGAGTATATCTGAGTGTATCCGTCAGACTGACTCCGATTCTGATCCTAATTCCGAGTATGACTGAGTCTTACGGAGTCTTAACGAGCATGACTTCGAGTCCAACCAAGTCTTATAGAGTCTTACCGAGTCTTCCGGTGTCGAGTACGATTTCGAGTCTGACTGAGTCTGATCGATTCTTACTGAGTCTGACCGATTCTTACTGAGTCTGACCGAGTCTTACGGAGTCTGACCGAGTCTTAACGAGTATGATATCGAGTCTGACCGAGTCTTAACAAGTCTGACCGAGTCTTACCAAGTCTGACTCCGAGTCTGACCGATTCTTACTGAGTCTTACCGAGTTTGACCGAGTCTGCCCGACTCTTACCGAGTCAGACCATGTCTTATCGAGTCTTACGGAGTCATAACGAGTATAATTCCCAGTCTGACCGAGTCTTACCAAGTCTGAATAAGTCTGACCAATTCTTACCGAGTCTGACAGAGTCTTACCGAGTCTGCCCGAGTCTTGCCGAGTCAGACCGTGTCTTATCGAGTCTTACGGAGTCTTAGCGAGTATGATTCTGAGTCTGTTCGAGTCTTACCAAGTCTAACCGAGTCTTACTAAGTCTGACCGAGTCTTTCCAAGTCTGACCGAGTTTGACTCTGAGTCTGACCGAGTCTGACTGATTCATACCGAGCCTGACAGTGTCTTACCGAGTCTTAACGAGTATGATTCCGAGTCTGACCGAGTCCTACCAAGACTGACCGAATCTGATTCCGAGTCTGATTGAGTCTTACCGAATGTCAGAATCTTACCAAGTCTTACCGAGTCTGACCGAGTATGACTGAGTCTAACCGTACTCGACACCGAGTCTTACTACGATATTTGATTTGAATTTACTTGCTTCAAGTTAGGAGTAAACGGTTTCCTTTATAAAACATGACAACAAAACTTGCTTTCAACCCTTAGGTACCTAATATAGGGCTTTGGCCTTATTGACGTCATCTCAAGGCCTAATTGCTGGTTCTGTGGCAGGACCTGTTCATTTGTACAACCCCTGTTCATTTGTTATCAGTAGTGACTAGTCACGGTACGTCCTCTTCCACGTCGTTAAGAAGAAAGAAAACCTATTTATTTTACAGTTATAACATGTCATCGGCGTAGTAGACAACGCCGATACCATGGAGGATCGTACCACGAAGCGCTCGGTCAAGCAGAAACAGTGTGCCAGGTTCCGATGGCGACGGTGCACCGGAGATGGTTGGAATTCGAAACTTTGTAATAGCGGAGCGCTTCCTTAATTTAACTCTAGGGCAAAGCCTGGAAGACGTTCGTCATGACGAGAGACACTGCCAAGATGTTCTCACGCCGATTGCTTCCTTCGCCCTTTTTTAACGTGGATAAACTGGCAAATGAGTCGCCCAGACTTGTACTGACTAAAATTCACGGTGTTTCTTTACTAGCCATTTACGTTTCAGGGTCACGGTTACCTGTTTTGACAGTCTCGCGACCCCAACAGGCGTTTGTCCCTCTATGGGGGCCTTGTCAGTCAGTCAAATCCCTCACATACACTTTTTGCAGAAGCCAAACAGGATATCCGCAGATCCAAGATAGGCAGACAAGATAAACGGCATAGAAAATGAGGCCGAGTTAGAATGCAGTGAGAAACACATTGCTTCTCCTTCACTGGAGAGACTTCTGAGACCTAATAATCGGTAATGTAATTTTTGGAAAGCCCAAATGACAATCCTTGCCATTGAATTTGAAAAAATAACCATTATATTCGCAAAAAATATAAATTTCCATCATTTTGAGTAAATATCCGATAAAAACGAGAAAATACGAGTATTTACTCATTTCGGATAAATACTCGAGTATTTATCATCTGAGTATTTACTCTCCGCCCATCACTAGTCGTGACACGTCGAAAAACACATCGTAGATCCAGCGATGTGATTTCTTATTGAGAATAGTTAAGCTAGGCAAAGGTGACTGAGGCAAAGCCTACGATGGAGCGAGCTTACCTAGAAAAAGCCTGTTCACTCTAACTTTGAAGAGATACGAATATGGATGACAAATTCAGTAAACACTTTGCTATGCCTCTCCAAGCTGCATAGAAGCTTCGCTCTAATCAGTATCAGTATTTGTGTTGAAGATGAGGACATGGAATAAGACGAGAGTCTTATCTCTGGTAACGTAAAGTACCCTAGTCAAACGGAGGGTTTAATGGAGGAAGATGATTTATTGCAAGACTTTGCCACACGATACCATAGAATTATTAATCAATTGATTCTTGGAGAATGACCTATTTGGAAACAACGCGATTGTCATAATATTTATCTATTTATAAGTTAAAACTATTCAGTTCAATACTTCAAGAGACATAATTATTGCCAAAAAATAGAATGGTAATGTTTTAGACATTAACAAAATATTACTGTTTGGGCAGGATTCCTCGATATTGTTGATAAAGATGATTAAATAAACAATTTTAAAAATGTTGTTTTTATTTTTACATAGTACACCTATTAAGTATTTTTATATTAGAGGCTTGCAAAAGGGCCACTACCAGCCAGCGCCGAACTACCAACGGGTTTAGAACCTAACGGCTCAGTTCGTGACGATGGGAAGAGATCAGACTACATGACGTTGGGATATTGGAAGGGGAGGCGGGTGCGCCTTTGGTGTGTGACGGTATTTGTGTCGACACCGTTGCGCTATCTTATATGCAAGCACAGCGGGCTGTGCTGTCGCATTTGCTGTGGTTGCTGGGCGTAAAAGGCGTAAAATATACAGCATTTATACCACTTCAACTGCATTTTTGACAGTGGTAACCAGTAATGACATCAGCTGGCGTTTTAGTGGACCAGGCAAAAGCCAGCCGATGCCAATTGGGTATTATTGTAGGTTGATTTGCTGGCGTCTGTACCATGCGAAGAAAACTTGAAAAAACTGAGTCGATTTCATCGATTAGCGCACCTTATCTAATAAAAAGAATTCAAACAGTTTTCTCTATGAAATTTCTCAATAAATTATCGATGTTTTACAAGAAAGAAAATGAAGAAAAAGAAAAATCTGGCAACACAAACAACGTGCACGCTTCGGTCTCGCTTTCCCGTATTTGCTCTGTTTGACGTCGTTCATATAAAGCCAGCTAATACAACTGTCACGCCTCGCTTCGCGGGCACGCCTTTCTGTTTGACATGGTCTCTGACGACTTCAATTTCGGCGCGATATCGCTTCATATTTCCATACAAGACGTAACAAAAACGCTCCGCTTCGCCTTCGGATCGCTATATATTCGGTACTGGCTTCATACAAAACGTCGGTTCGCTGCACCCAGTTTGACGTCTCCTTTCGCTTCGCATTCGCCTCGGAATCGGATCGGAATCGGATCGCCTCGCTTTCGCCTGCCTGTTTGACAAAGGCTTAAGAGTTTAACGGCTTCAGATATCGTCCATCAGATCTTGTAGTGAGTAATTGACAGGACACGTAGGATACCATAATATGCAGTACCCCATCGTTTTTGAAGTAGCACCACATTTACAGAGCACAATAAATGCGATCATCATCATCAGCCGGAAGACGTCCACTGCTGAACATAGGCCTCCCCCTTAGACCGCCACGCCGAACGACAATTCGCCACTTGCATCCATCCGTTGCCCGCGACCCTCACGATGTCGTCGGTCCACCTAGTGGGAGGCCTGCCTACGCTGCGCCTTCCGGTCCGTGGTCGCCACTCGAGAACTTTTCTTCCCCATCGGTTGTCAGTTCTACGAGCGATGTGGCCTGCCCATTGCCACTTCAACTTGCAAATTTTATGAGCTATGTCGGTGACTCTGGTTCTTCGCCGAATATCCATGTTCCGGATTTTATCCCGCAAAGAAACTCCGAGCATAGCTCTTTCCATTGCTCGTTGAGTGACTCTCAGTCTCTCTAAAAGGCCAGCAGTCAAAGACCACGTTTCAGAGCCATAAATCATCACTGGCAACACACACTGGTTAAACACCCTTGTCTTGAGACACTGTGGGATTCTCGATAAGAAGATATCACGTAGCTTCCCAAACGCTGCCCATCCGAGTTGGATTCTTCGGGCGACCTCTTTCTCGAAGTTGGACCTACCTAACTGAACAATCTGTCCAAGGTAAGTATAATGGTCTACAACTTCGAGAGTATCGCTCCCAACAACAACCGGTACGGGTGCCACATGGACATTCGACATGACTTTCGTCTTGTCCATGTTCATTTTAAGGCCGACCCGTTGGGAAACGATACTGAGGTCGCTGAGCATAGCATTGAGGTGCTCCAACGATTCTGCCATGATGACTATATCATCGGCAAAACGAAGGTGAGTGATGTATTCGCCATTGATGTTGATGCCGAGTCCGTTCCATTCCAAGAGCTTGAAAACGTCCTCCAACGCGTTCGTGAACAGTTTCGGAGAAATAACGTCTCCCTGTCTCACGCCTTTCTGCAATTGGATTGGTTTCGTGCTCTCTTCCTGAAGTCGGATGGACATGGTGGCGTTCCTATACAAACACTTCAACACTTCGATATACCTATAGTCGATATGACATCGTTGGAGGGACTGCAATACTGCCCAGGTTTCGATTGAATCGAAGGCTTTTTCATAGTCCACAAACGCTAAACACAATGGCCGATTATACTCCTCTGTCTTCTGTATAATCTGGCGGAGCGTGTGTATGTGGTCTATAGTACTAAAACCTTTTCGGAAACCTGCTTGTTCGGGAGGCTGGAAGTCATCAAACCTGCGTTCGAGACGGTTCGTAATGACTCTTGAGAACAGCTTGTACACATGGCTCAGAAGTGAGATTGGCCTGTAGTTCTTCAACAAGGTGTTGTCACCCTTTTTGAAGAAAAGAACAACCACACTCCTGTGCCATACTTCTGGCGTAGAACCTTCGAGTATGACGGAATTAAATAACTTCTGGAGGACTAGAAGTACCGGTTTTCCACCCGCTCTCAGAAGTTCTGTTGTGATTCCGTCCTCACCCGGCGCCTTGTTATTCTTGAGCTGTTTAAGAGCCATTCTAATCTCGTACAGGCTGATGTCCGGGATATCCTCAGTGTAGTGTCGAGTCAGTTTAGCTCTTGCGTCTCGAGCTGTACCGACACTGGGTTGTCGTGTTGATGTGTATAACTGTCCGTAAAACCTCTCAAGCTCTCTTAGGATCTCCGGTTTCGTCGAAATGATGCTGCCGTCGTTAATCTTCAGCTTAGTCATTTGGCTCTGCCCAATAGACGAATTCTTTGCGAAGACTTTTGAGCCCTGGTTCCGCTCGATTGCCTCTTTGATCCGTGCCGCACTAAAAGAGCGCAGGTCACGTCGCATTGATTTAGAGATTCGTCTATTGAGTTTGCCATATTCCGACATATCAGCTGAAGATTGCAGCCTCATCTCGGACCGGTCTTGCATCAACTTGATGGTTCCGTTCGAGAGCTTTTGAGGCTTATTGCGGCGCGGGGTCTTAAAGAACTTGGACCCCACAGCTTGGACAGTTTCCACCAACCCATTGTTGATTTCGTCCACAGTTTCGCATTCGGTTAGGCACTGGAAGCGATTGTGCAGTTCGAGTTGAAAGTCTTCGGGGTTCCGGATGTGGGCAGGACCAGGTCGGAGCGTGGACTTCACCAGACGAGACCTTTCAAGCTTGACATTGATATTCAGTGTGCCTCTGACAATTCGGTGATCGCTACCGGTTTTTACCTTAGCGATCACAGAGACATCACTGAATATTCGCTTCTTGGTCGTCATGATGAAGTCGATCTCATTTCTGGTAGTACCATCGGGGCTCATCCACGTCCACTTCCTGGAAGGCCGCTTCTGGAAATAGGAGTTCATTAAATGAAGTTCTTCCTTTTCCATGAAGTCGACCAGTCGCTGGCCCCTATGGTTTCGCTGCCCATACCCAAATGGCCCCACTCTCAACTCATCGCCATTCCGTGTGCCCACCTTCGCGTTGAAGTCCCCCATAACAACGGTGAAGTATGTTTCGGAGGCATGTATGGCCTCAGATATCTCCTCATACAATGCCTCTACTTCATCATCAGAATGTGTCGAGGTCGGCGCATATACCTGTATGACCTTCAACGAATACCGGTTGGTTATTCTGAGTATAAGGTATGCTACCCTACTCGACACACTGTCGACTTTCACAACGTTGTTGATGAGGGACCTGCGGACGAGAAATCCAACACCACCCTGGGATTTACGGTCTCCTTCCCGGTAGAAGAGCATGTTGCCGGAATCTAGAACTATCGTATCCTGACCCTCTCTTCGGATTTCAGATAATCCCAAGATATCCCATCGCATTTTGCTCAATTCTTCCTCCAGCTCGATAATCTTCTCATCGGTCCTCAGTGTGCGGATGTTGTGTGTTGCCAGGGCCAAAGTCCGTTGGGGGTGGTAGCGGGGCATCTGCCGGGGATTCTTAGCACCCCCTGCTCCGCCGTTACCCGATCCGCTACCCAGACCAGGAATAGCGGAGCTGCCGGGGACTGGGGGCCGTGTGCAATTATTGTCAATCATAATGGGGGGGGGGGTTGCCATAATCCCCACGCTTGGCAGGCGGCTTGGGGATCGCAGTAGGGTCACCGTAAGTTTGCAAAGGACGCTGCTGCCCGTCCTTCGGTAGCTGGACGTAGTTTATGGACGTACCCGGGTCCAATAAATCCGGGTCTAATAAATGCGATGCGCGATGATAAATGTCGTATATCCCGAATGGGAACGCCAATAAAATAATCAGTAAGCTATGTCCAATGAATGTATGAAGCAGAAGCCTAGCTATCGATCTTGGACATGATATTGAGGGATGTTATAAACAATGCAGTAAGCGGACATGATGAACCGCGCCAAGCGACCCGTCTACGCAATAAAATTCTTTATTCGCAATTTACGACACCCTCGCGCCAAGAGGGTGGCCTATTTTTATACTTACTTCTACGTGCACTTACGTATTCCACCCTAATTGGGTAACCAATATTCTCAATTGACGTTTATTGCTGCACTAGAGAGATAAACTATGAATTTTATGTTTCCTCTATCCAGCATGTCAGCTAGGGCTGTAAAATTGTGATGAATAATTGATGATCATTGAGGATTAACCTGTATTTAAGATACTAAAGAACACTGATATTATTGCAGAAACGGTATTTCGAGATTTCCGAGTACATTTGCTTCATGATTTACGAGTATTTAAGAACTATATTTGAATTTGATTTAGGAAGATACTAGGAATTTGGCGCCACCAATTTGACATTGCCACTTTTCAAAATGGCGTTTACGCTTTTTCCAATTTGGTAATGCAATTGTAGATACATTTGCGTGTAAATTGTGCAGACTACTCCCAACCCAACACTCAATTTCAAATAACATTATGCTTGAATGAAGTTCTGTCAAAATCAACGACATAAACCATAAACAGCAAACTATCCACATTGAACGTCGTTCACCAAGTCAAGTCAAGTAAGAACAAACGACGCTTATAAAACAAACGTTATCCCAGAAACACGAATGTTGAAGCATGGCGGGAAAGCGCAGCTGCCACGACGAAAACAATAAAGCGAAACGTCATTTACATTAGAACTACCGTTTTATAAGACCTTTTGTGGTCTGCTTGAGACACCAGAAACCGTTGTTTGATGTAACCCGCTTTATGGATATCTAAGAGCAGTAACGCACAAGATGAAATGTTTTTTCTTGACATCATTTGCCGCTCTGCCATTTCTTATTTATTTTCAACTAACTCTTATAAAACTTTGATATAGTCTAACTCAAATTAATCATGTCAAAATAGCGTAACCCCTTTTTCAGTTCAGTTGTGAAACATTCGTTCATAAGAAATGGTGTTTGAACACCTGTTTTCTTCTAACGTAGATTCAGCAATAGCTTAACGATACAAAGAAAGCAACATCAAACAAAATGAATTGTTTCAGTTGTGAAATTAAAAACCTTGGCAACTGAACAAACATGAATCGGATACAATTACCTTTAGGACATTTTCTTGATGTTTAGGTACCAGGTACTCACATGACGGACAGAAATATCCAAATGTAAGTAACTACATACCTACAGTTGACACCTAATGAATAAATAAATCTTAACAACAATACTCCACACAAAACCAAACGTAAAATTTACAGGAATCAGGAAAATGAGTGTTTAGCAGAAAAAGTGAAAGAGGAAAACGTCAGATGCGAGTGTATAGAAGAAAAAGTCAAGAATTTCAAGAAAAAATTGATGACAATGAAATTGATGAAATTGAAACATTAAAAAACTATCTAAGAAGAAAAAAGAGGGTGACGAAAAATCTCTTAAACCCCTAGCTGAACACGGTGTCCAAACGATTCCTGAAGAAAGTAAAGATGAACCCTGCGAACTAAACTGTGGTATTGAGAAACTTATGAAATTGAGGTCAGATTTGACAGAGTGCACGTAAGGATTTAAAGCATGTAAGAAGAGAAAACAAAAACGAAGAATAAAAGAGCAGCTACGAGAAATTAAATAAGATTTTGAAGATCGTCGCCGGCAAGTACTATCCTCCACACACAATTCCCAAAAAAAAAAGATAAAAAAATCTAATCATCTCTCGTAAACATATCAAAGCCACACGCGTGTCTCAATTTCAAAAATTGTTATTGCAGCCACAAATTACGCCCTTCGGGGACAAGACGGGGCAAAAAACAACCCCTCGAGATCAGGTGAGCGATAATCTAGTGAAGGTTGAACTGCCTTATTGAATAACATTGGCTCAATGCGGGCGTTGACACCATGTCGAGTAACATGTCACTGATTAGTTAATGTTTTAAGGTCTGTGCACACGACGTAATTTTAAGCGCCGTTGACACAGTTTGTCTTAAGCCCGCGATTTATATGTCGCTGACTGAATACAATAGTGGCACAAGTCGAAATTCAACAATTTGAGAAAACGTACAATAAAATATTCGAGGACTAGTGCGCGCGCACAAAAAAGCTCTTACCGACTGTATTTTATGGAATATATAGTCCATGTTTGGTTTATAAACATCTACGTTATAGCTTCAATTGTCAGGAGTAATAGTTTTGAAATATCTTTTGTTATTTTTATTAATATGAGGTTCAGAAGATGGCGACTCCGAGTTATGCCAGTATTGCATTGTTTTGTTTTCACTTTTTTGAGTAATGCTAGAAATTATGTTATAAAAGTAAAGAAAATAAGAATGCATTTTCACGAAAAACTAGCTAAGTAGAATATAAGACTAGAAGTGCTCATCAATGGAATTGTTAAAACGTAAATTAAAGTACCATAAATGTTTAGTAACTTAATATTCATTAGCATACTTTTCAGTCTGACTGCCCTATGTATTTAGAATCAGTTTTAAACAAATCAACAAAGGTAATTTATTTATTGTACTCTATGTTTGCACTTACAAAAAGTACTACACTTAAAAAATAAAATCTAATTTAGAAATATAACAAAAATTAACCAACATAAATCAAAAACTTCTTAGGTTTCAGTTCAATAAACTCTCAAATCACAAAAATTCACCCTTATGATTCCAGTAGGAAATTATAGGATTGTATTTGCTTTTCTTTTGCGAGTTTTAGGGTTAATGTTTTCTTCCTGCACACTTTCATATAGATTTGATAAACTTTCATTAGACTCAGAAATTCTGGATTGGATCCTATCAAGATTTTCATCAGGGTTGGCATCAGAGTCGTCAATTTCTGACTCCGAACTTAAAGACACATCTGTTAGAATCGCAGAAGTTGGTATTACATAAATTGACTTCAGAGTAATGGTGCTCTGGAGACACAATGGTGGGTAAATCAAGTAGAATGTCATAATTATCGCGAAGGGCTTTTTAATGGATCTCCATTCCTAATAAACAGCAAATGCCCCTGAATCTATCTAGATTCACAATCAGTCAAATCGTCTTCTATGGGTTCAGTTCTAAATTCAGACGTTGGTGGCAAAATCTAAGGACTACCAGGACTACAGATAATGTTATTAGGATCGTTTGGTGCGTCTTGCTCATACATTGCACGGTAATTCATAATTTTATCTGTATCTAAAGGTGGAAAAACGTATAGTAAAAAAGAACTGATCAATCTTCAAAGCACAAGTAACAAGGAAAAATAGTAATTTCATAAAAATATTCTATTTCCTTAAGGTTGCCGTATATGATTACTTCCCAGAATTTGAATCTCGTTGCCAACACTATCGAATAGTGTAATAAATTAATAATACAGGATGTGATTTTTTTCCAAACCAGCGGGTTCGATTCCTGGCCAGAATAATTGAATTTTCTAAGATCCAATGATGTCGTTCAAGTTTTCGTCAAAATCGGCCTCGAGACTCCTTTCAACGTTTTTCGATATTCTTCATAGTTTTGGACATTATAGCCATCCACACCCAGTTGAAAATGCTGAAGAGCTTGTTTGTTTGATTGAAGGTGCTTTTCTCAAGAACTACTGGTTTGAATTCGAAAAATCTTTTTGTTTTGGATAGTTCTTTTCTTGACGAAGACTGTAAGCTATATAACATCACACTCCGATCAAAAGATGCCTAGCAGCGGGTGAAACCGTGGAGAACAGCTAGTAACTTTAACATTTTTCCTAATGCTTATTTAAGCAATTTTATTAAGTTAGCCACTGAAATTGAAAAAAAGGTTATCTGTTATGTAATGTACATAAAATAACGAAAAAACTGAGATACATTTCAACTGCGCCGGGGCTGGGTCACAGATGGCCCTTCTTCTTTAAACCGGCATAACTAAAAAAACTTCGCGATGTTTGTGCAAAACTGGCACAACTAACAATGAGCCGGTATTGCATGAAAGAAATGCAACGATATTGTTTATGCACTAACGACACTTACACCTCCATACGGGTAGTTTATGAACTAACGAGTTGGGTCTTTAATGCATAAAATAAAGTACCTAATTTAGAACAAGAATTCATTACTAACTCAAATTGCCACAATTTCGACTTGTGCCACTATTGTATTCAGTCAGCGATGTTTAAGAAGATGGACGAAAGTAGCCTTGGATTCTTTAGTTGGAATAATGTACTTATTCAACAGCCAATTGCCAGAAAACGATCACATTGCGTTCCAAAGGCCCTAAAAAAACAACCTACCAATTTCAATGCTAAGATAAAAAGCTTTGAAAGCTAAATGGTGGGTTCACAGGAAAGGGTTGTTGCATTATTGGCGGAAGAAAGATCTAAAAATGTTTGTAGCAAAGATACATTTGGATAAAGGTAGGCCCAAAATGACAGCACCCAGTTCCAATATCCACCCTTTTATGGTCCATTACGAGTAATTTGTAACCTTTAATTTTAAATACGTATCTTTGGTATTCGAACCCATTAAACAAATCATCTTCATTCATTAAAGTTAAGTTACCCGATTAAACTCATCACAACACACTGTTATACCTTATAATTAATTCAATTTATCTAATCTTAACTTGATTTCTATGAACTTTAAAAAATAACGAACACAACAAAATTCTTCGAAGAGCATTAGATTCCTAATTATATTTTTTAACTATTTTTTACTGCGTCACGATTCGTTGGTGGGAACCATTCGTTTTTTTCTGGTCATCATAATGACACGTAATGATTACCTGTCCCTTCATTAGAATTCCTGCTGCACTATCTTTTGGAGATGGAAGTAATCATCTTTATGTAATCCTTGAAGGTTTGAAGATGTAGGTAATGCAGCGTCTCTCATTAATCTGTCTGATTAGACATTCATGATTTGATATCATCATCATTCTCCTGCGTTAGAATCAATTTATTTGGGATCGTATCTTATGATTGTGATTTGTTCAACCTTAATAAATTGGAATAAAAGCTTAAGGGAATGATGATCTGTCTGTTCATTATGGTCCACTGATAGTATTCCTACAATAAATTATTCTACTTCTGGCTTTACATTTGATAATTAATTTTATATTTGGCTTACATTCCTCTTTCAGAAATCGGTTGTTGCCATCCGTGGTTTACAAGTAATTAGATTTGTAATTATTGTCACTTCTTCGTCAGAACTACCTTTTCAAGTGATTCGACCTTAATGTTCTAATGGCAAGCAATCTTTCTATTACGTATTAAAAATTGTTTTTCAATTTTGAAGCTATTGCATGCAAAACATTCCAACACGTATAAAAAAGCTTTCGAAAGTCCATTTACCAATCGAAAATCGAACGCTAGAAACGGATAATACTTTTACAATGTATCTAGGATTTTACAAAAATCCTAAAGCAGGACAAAAATCCAAATCATCTCAACTCTCTCCCAAAAAACTATCATTCGATTCGACCAAAAACAGCCACACAAGCGTCCACTACCAACATCCGTGTGTATACGCCTATGCACGTACTTACCGGTAATGGTTCATTTAAATGTATTAAGTCGATTAAGTCCCTCGATCCAACACTCGTTAACACAGCAAGTTAATAGCAGGTTGTCGTGAGCGCAAGGGGGCCCTTATGGCTACGGTTTGATTAAAAATTAAGCCATTATTCGTCATTAGATAACATACCCCTTCCTGAACGCTTGACTTTCTTTCGAAAGCACGATATTGTATTGTTTTTAACAGTCCCGCCGTTTTCCCATAAAAGGATAGATACAAGAAATCTAAATAATGCATTGTATTTATTCTAAACGCCATTGTCTTGTAAGCTGTAAGGAGTTAGTGTAAAATTAATCATGGATAGAAATGCTGCTTTGTCTAACTTTGTGTTAATATTTCATGAAATAAATTATGGTGCTATAGTGTTTAATTTTTCCAAATAGAAGACAATGTTCCGTTTAGCCGGTGAACTGCCCATTTGCCACTGCTAAGATTACTCGAAGGACGGCAAGCTTTGAACATATCAATAAAAAATAAAGATATTTTTGTGGACATAATGATTCAAGTAAGACGTTATAAACAGTACAAAATGGAAAATCCGCTTAAACGAACCGGTCCAATCACATTATCGGTAATAGCCATCAATTCGAACAGAATCAACATATTACATAGGTATTCAAAATAATGTTAACATATTCGAAACAAATGACTACTTACAGTCACACAACTGCCATTAGGGCGGGGAAATAGTAAGCAATGACCATTATTCCGATATTGTATACAAACTGAACGAGCGAACATTCCACTTTCCCCGTCGTTCCCTACTCCCTGTTGCTTTCTTCTGTCAATCTCCTTGGTTACACTTAATTGGTACAATATCGAAACACATGGTAACATGGTAATGATGTATGGGCTCGCCTTTATTCGATTTCGAAATAGGAACCTCTTGATTTTTATCTCAAAGTGCTCTATGGTCAGGTAGATATTTATTTTGGTTGCGTTATCCGTATTATTTGAAGAACAAACAATGCGCAGTACAAATAGCTTGGAAGTTTACACAACCATAGATAATGGTGAAAAATTAGTGTGCATTTATCATTTGTATGATTACGTAAAAAAAAACCATTTATTAAATCGAATGTAAGGTTGACCACTCTCCTTGTGGTATTCTAGCCATTAATCAAATCCGCAATATTGATGATGATACAAGTAAATAATGAATTATCAATAGGTAACAAATACGCTGCCCTACCCTAATCTCATCACTTATATGGGGTCAGCACAGCACGAGCCGTTCTTCATTTCATATTTAGGTACAATCCATTCCATTGTCTCCCACATCCTACGTACGGACATAAAAGAAAATATTTTCTTCATCGTTTGAAAACTTAACTGCATTACTCATTTTAGCTCTTTGCCCCACTCATGACAGTTTACATCAAGTGTGCATCAAGTATTATTTTTAAACACAAGCACCTTGGTCTGTAAACATCAGCCCAGCTGGGCGGGCTCCCGCAGCGTCCGTCGTGCAATCATGGATAAAAACTTACAAACATGCGAGTTGCTGCAACAAATCAAACTAGATCTTTATCTAGCGCATGCCTGGTCTATTTGAAAGGTCATGGTGGACTGGTTAGTTGTCCAATAAACTAACCGTGAGAATTGAGGTTCTTTCACTTGAATTACAAAGTTAGTTCTTTTTTGTGATTGTTGCGCCGAGGTCTGTAATTTTGTGGACTTACGTTTGGCAGATACTTTTTTGTTTACATGCAATACCAGTAATGTTTAGTTTTCAATTCCACTTAGAAGCTTCACAACGTGCCCAATTGCCCATGGTTACATTTTTTTACCTTTTTATAAGCGTTTTCGTTTGAGATATTGATTCACGCAACCAACCCAATAGATTCTAAAAATCTAAATTTTAAAAGTATCTAGATAATTATGTCAGTAGCTCGAAAATACGAGTATTAAATCTCGGTATTTACGGTACATAATTATAGGCTTGCTTTTCCGTCCAAAACATTATAGACTGCCTACTTCGGTAATATGTATACAGAAACAAACTGAACCACGTGTTTGACTTCCCAGAACTATAATTATATTGATTTTCTTTTTGCCCTTGACTGAAGCACTCTGTCTCATGCATAAAGAATGAAGAACACTGCAGTAAAGCCGACCTTTGGCACTCAAGGATACCATTCTTTATTAATGGAACCAGCAGCGGGTAGAAATAACACAAGAGTTAAGACATGGGGAAGGGTAATAGGATATTCGCATTCTGGCGCAACTGCGCAATATATTGTTTTGATGTTGGCTTGGTTCCTTTAATCTGGAAGTGAACCGGGCCAATTTCAGTTGTTGCCAAAATAATTCTTTCTTTAAAGAGAATGTCTGCAGCCAGTCAAATAATTTTGAACTTCCAAGTGTTATGGAAAACAACAGACAACAAGTATCAATATTCAGAATAGTTAAGTTGGTCTTAGTCTGAAAATATTATCTACTGGAACCACGACCAAACCACAGCGTATAAAATTAGTAAAACAGAACGGTATAACAATCAGGACATGATAATACCATAGAAACAGCAAAGCGGACCTTTAGCGTACTCGTACGTAGAAAGGCGGAAAGTCGTGAGATGTCGGATACGACATCAAAACGATCCCTATGCAAACATTGTGAACAAGTGGTGGGAATAGCTAAAGATTTATGCGCACAAATTCTCTCATCTTCCATAAATCCAGTTTAGTTCTTGAATTCCAAGATAAAGACGGCCAGTTCTCATTGATTTAATTCTAGAGCGTGGATCCAGTCATGTAGGACAAGTTATTTAATTAACCAGCTGCTATCTAGCACTTTTACTTTTCCCAGGCAGAATCAGGTCCGTCATAGACTATGTGAAATGCCTGACTCTGTGGCCATTCCGTAGGCATTATTACTTCCTCTTCTTACTTATCTGGTAAGTAATCGTTCTTTTATAGAACTTTCCTTTACATTTAAGGATTTCGAACCAAAACTTAATCAAATCCTTGCTCACTTCTCAGTCTTCACCCAAGGAACTCAAAGTACCAGAAGGCTGGCAGGGCAATCACATTTAGCCTTCTACTGGTGACGTCAGATTGAGTAACAGTATTGGTGACGTACCGTCATTTTGACGTACTTCTGCAAAGCCGAATTTCAGGACAACTAAGTGCATGGGGATGAAACAAGTGCAGGCTTTATTTACAAGTAGATATCTTACTTTCATAAATTAAACACTTTTTATATATTATTACAATAAAAAATTTCACGTATATTATTCACACAAACTTAGTATTAATAGGTATTCAGCTTGCAATTTCGTAGATATTGAAATCAATGAAGATAAAATTAAATAAATAAATCAAAATGAAATCCAACGTTCAGTTCTTATTGATACTTTAATAAGTAACGAAAAAAAATGTTTTAACATACTACTACAGTGGAAAAAAATTAAGATTAATTTTGGTGAGGAGTGGGTTCTGTTTAAGGAAATAAAGGCAGGATTCTTGCACTACTTGTATAGATGTGATGTTTTTTTTTATTTTTTGCGGCACTTATTGAGCAACAAAAGACTATCACTTTTCAAATTACTAAAAAACTCATCCTCGGAGTCCGTGTCAGGTTCTGGACTTTCTGCTCACTTTTCGTGTTACGATCAGATTCCACTCAGTGATTCTGTTCTAACTAGAGATGTGCCTGATGGCAATATTCCCACTGCCGGCAATATTCCCAATATTGCCACTGCCGGTAAAATACCAAAATTGCCGGCAACTTTGGCAATATTGCCAAAGTTGCCAGTCAAATAACACCAGTATATTTTCTTATTACTGCAGGTGCAGTTTATATTACTGTAGATAATACGTTGCGGCATTAAGTCCGCCTTATAAAAACTACTAAGTTGTTACTCTAAACGGTGATTTACTGATTATGTAAGAATTACCGAAACAAGTGCATTAAAATAATGTTATTTTTGTTGATTATTTGTAGTTTTGACAGAGATTTATACTTCCATATTGTATAGGCACTATTACTCGTTGTTTTTGCTATGTGATTTTGCATGAAAAACTAGTAGCCCACTCAACGAACAGTTATAGAGGGAAATTCTTGGAACACGATTTTGGACTACGTTACTTTGTTTGAACTAGTTAGGAGGTGAATATAATTATCAAAAGTCCCCGCCACTAGCCCTTGAGCTGTGGGGGAGTGGGGTTTAAAGGTTTCATTTTTTGATTTTCACTTAAAACTCGGAAACCATGCCTCCTAGCGGCATGGTTTGTATGAATAAAACAAAGGCTAAATAAATTTCCTATAAGTTTTATTTAGTAACCATTTCGATATCTTGTATAGTTTTCAAAAAACCATATTTACCTTTTTGCATTCGGAAAGTCTTATTTAATATTGCCATAAATCCAGAAAGCAGCAGCAGTCTTTTCAGGCTCTCCTTGTAGTACCTACACCTCCGTGTATTTTTGTGGGCAACTCACACTTGACCAAAAATTAATACCTACCTATACGAAAATTGTTTACAACAAAAAAGAACTAAAGTTTCCAAAGATTGTTTTTCCGCATCTCTTATGGGTGCGGATTTCCTCCTACATAGTACAGTCCTACCTAGTCTGTAAGTACCTAGTATAATTTAAAATGAGTTTCTAAGCTAATTTTTACTGCTCCCTCGGTGGGGGAGGACAAGACATATCAAGCTTGATGGTGGTCACCGAATTTAAGAACTACTTACCTGGTGGACTCTCAATGTCCGTGGGCCTCCAGATAAAGATCTGGAGGCCCATATCACCTCAAGATGCAGCATGCTGGCTCTGTTCATCGCAGGTGGTGAAGGGAGGGTCTGAATCAACTGCTACTGCTTTCTGGATCTATGGCGATATCAAATACAACTTTCCAAATGCGAAAAACTAAAAATGTTTTTTCCCCTAAATTACAGACTTTCAAAAGCGGATACCTCGAAAACTTAAAGATATTGAAATGCTTACTGAGTAAAACTTACGGAAAATTGATTTAGTTTTTTATTTTGTTAACACACGCTATAACACATGGTTTTCCGAGATGTAAGCGAAAAACCAAAAAATGTTACCTTCAAACCCCCAGAGCTCATGGTTTTGATATGTTCACCTCCTAACAACTAGTCCAAACAAAGTAACGTAGTAAAAAATGTGTTTCTAGAATTTCCCTCTATGCTTTGAGCATTCGTTGACTAGATTGAACTACAACATTAAAATAAATAATTCGAATTTATGCCTTTTTATTCAATATTTATTCAATATACAATGATCGTCAATTCTTATCTTAAAATCTATGTGTAATTTCTTATATTCACAGTCGTGTGCGGCAACAATGGGCAATATTGCCGGTAAAATACCGGGAATATTGCCAAAATTGCCGGCAATTTTGGCAATTTTACCCAAAACAATGTTTTTTTTATATATAATGTAGACCATGGTCTGTAAATGCTAATTTTAAGTGTGTTACATAGTTTTCGCACTCACTTTGACTTAAAATTAAGCAATATTCCCAAATATTTCCACTAACGGCAATATTGCCGGCAATATTTCCACCTATATTCCCACCTTGGGCAATATTGCCGGCAACGGCACATCTCTAGTTCTAACTCACCACTGCTACTTTGTTTTAAAATCTCAGTGTTAATACTCGTAATCTTCGTCATTTGGATTAATTTTTAATGAAAAACTACAACTTGATAGTAGTATAAATTACGGACACTATTGGTGATGTGACGTCAAATTGACGTCGGGTATCCTATATCTCATCATCTGTGCGTTTGCAAGTACCAATTTGTGTGAAATCGGACGCCAAACTGAGCTAAATGCAGCTACTGAGAAGTGCGGGTGAGGGGAAACAGTCGTTCGACACATATCCAGTGGTTTTAGTTAATAGGTGTCAAATTGACGGCACGTCACCAATAGAAGGTTCTTATAATGATGGTTACCCGCAAATATCATGAAAGGTACTTATTATTCAAAGTGCGTTGCTGTAATTTAGTGCACGATTCCACTAAGTACTTTACATGATTCTCTGCAACAATGCCTAAATTTCGCAACCGACGCCCATCCATAGACCACAGACGCAAAATATCAAAAGCATGATTTGAACTAAATAACAATGGCTCTTGCGAAACAATTGGGCCCAAAATAATCCGATTAAGTTCGCATAACATAAAAGAAACCAGTGTAGCATGAATTGCTAGATATGCAGATATGGTCAATGCCCAATTAAGGAATAACGCTGTCAAAAGATCTGCCCAAAATGGTTTTTATCAAAATTCATATTGCCAAGACACGAATTCAACGTTACTTTCACCTAAAATAGTGTAGTTTTTAAATTTACTCGATAACATTGGTTGCCAGAAAATATTTACCAAAAAGCTTAAAAAGTTAAGGTAAGGTTTATGTTTTTGTGGTTAATTGAAAATAAGTTAAGAGTCCACAATGGGTAGTCACTTACCTCGACTACAAAGAAACATTATCATTCACTTTATATTCCTCAAAAAATAATAGAAACTTTAATGGATCTTTAACAAGGAAGCAAATGGTTCTAAAAAGGTCAATGATACCCAAAAACACCCCTTACAAATTATTGCCCCACGCGAAGATTATAAACCCCTACGTCACGAAATATTTACGAGGTTTAAACATGCGATAGTTCACACGTGCACGCGATGACAACAAAACTGAAATCATAACAAGTCTCTGAGCATTTCCTAATTAAGGTAAGTGAAGCACGTTCTTTTGTTTTCATAAAGTGCGTACTGCTTGTAGGTTTGAACCTTTTGTATTATGCGGCCTGGCAATGAGCATGACAAGCGTTTTGAAACCCATAATTAAACGCTTAATTTTAAGCAGTAAAATAATAAGCCGACACACATCCACGCTATTTTACTCAGATTGCCAGTTTTGAAACTCTTCGTATGGTCTACAATGGTCATTGTAAGTAATTTACCTTTATCATGAAATTACAATGAATGGAAACAATCAACTTATTGAAACTTAAACAAACACGGTGCCAGTGTGGACAGAGAGCTTGTTTATTTTGAATATCAAATGTAAACCACTCCTAGTATTGTATTCATAACAGGAGATTTATCTCCGCAGTTGAAGTCTTGGACGCAGAGTATTAAACAGATCAAAACAATAAGTCCTACTTTAGTATCACGTTTTCTAATTCCAACAGTTAAAATGTTTATTTAAATAACAACATCACATCATGTATTGCCATCCTGCATTTTAATAACAATGGTTTCGTAAGTTAGCCGGACGAAGGACTGAAGCGTCTGCGGGTTCGTGAAAATTGGCCTCGGGCTTTTTTTTGGCCAGAAAAAATCTGGGTGAACCAATCCGTCTATCAAGCGATGATGTGTTTTGAACATTTGAGGTTTTTCTGGCAGACATTTAGTGAAATAGCCCTCATTACAGAAATTAGGTTAACGATGAACAGCACCAATAAAAGCTTGCGGTGGTACATTTATTGATTACTTAGCTTTTGAGTGACTGAATCCCTATCATTACCATCTTCGCAAAAATAAAAGATTATAATCACTGTATGTACTATTAAGTATTCTATGCTGTAGGTTAGTGACGAAATGGCGTAACCACGATTCTATCCAAAGAAACATTGCAGAATCCCGTCTCTCTTCTACCCCATTGATTAAAATCAATAATTGTCCAAGAATAAAACCGAAGCGCTCATATTAAAGAACATTGGCCTTGACGTCGACATAGCTATGTGCAGTGTCAGCATTGTGCACATAATTACAGCATGGCTTGCGCAAGTATTATCGGATCAGGCGTCATTATCGGGCCTTTGCCTATACAATTCAATTATACTGCCTTTGACAGGGGCCTTAAAGAGTGGTCAGAATGCTTTAGTAATAAATTCTAAAGCTGTAGTCTTTGTAGGTATTGGTTGGGCCATGTTCTGCATTCCAGGCCAGGTATCGAGCTTAGTAAAAGCTATGATTCCTTTCTGTATTTCATAACTTCATGGTGGCTTTCCTAGTGCTCAGTGTACTATGTGTTTCTTTTTTTTTATTATTTATGTTAGCTAATAATCGGGTTGGTACATCAGCTACACTTTCTTACCAGAGAACAGAATACAAAGCAACTATTGGCCATAACCCATACACTGATACACAAGTCTTTGCCTAGAGACTATGGGAACAGTGAAATATCAGCTTTGATCGTATTTTAAATCGGAAGTCCTACTGTTGTAGAATTTTAAACATTATTTTAGCACAATAAATCAAGTTAATTTTGAAAGTTCAGCGTTACATTGTGTGGAGTATAGGGAGCTGTTGTAGCAGCGGAAATAATAAAATATGTTTGAAGGAGTGGCCGGTACTTACGTCAAAACGCCCTTTATAGAGTTGATTTATAACAAACTTTAGCTGATTAGGATTTAATTATTAATCAGTTAGGTAGCTGAAATTGTACGCTGTATTTTACTAGTGTAATAAAACTTCATACAAGAGGTATTCTTTTATTAACTTTTTGTCTTCACAGCATTTTACCACCACGCCATCGCGTGAAGCCCTTTGCAAGCACGCGATGAATCAACACCTTGTATTGTATTTTATCGAGATGAGCCTTTTGTTTAGCGCCCTTTGTTGCAATTAGCTCTTCATTTTATGTCTATACAACACGTCGGGCTTAATTGAACAGTGTGTGGGGACTAATTACTGGTTTGTTTTTCATTATGAAAGACATGAAAGTGTTTGGGAAGAAATTTCTATGAAATAAGGTGATCAGTATTTTCGCGATGAAGTTCTCGCTTTGTCTTTCATGCTCTATGTATCATAGCTAAGTAGCTGCACAGTTGGCATCGCAAATTGGTAGTTAGTTTCGAAAGTACTAACGTAGTTTCCGTAGTGTAGCGGTTATCACGTGTGCTTCACACGCACAAGGTCCCCGGTTCGATCCCGGGCGGAAACATTTCTTTTTGTATTTTTTCTTTGCAGAAAAACATCCGTATTAATAAGAAAGCACGAAAACGGGAACAATTTCTCATTCCCAAGAAACGGTCAACGTTTAAATGGTTTTTGAATCGCGATAATGACGCGGAAGAACGTTGACAATGTGTAGTACCAAACAAGAGCTGGAAAAGGCGAGTAATTAAGCTTAGAAAGTGGTACAGAAACTGGTAGAGCACGGGATCGGTTGGTTTCTAAATTGACCGGCAGACGGAAGGTCGCCGACCTGATATCGGGACATACTGCATCTGTATACTAAACTGACCTAAATACCCGCCATAGAAAATCTTGTCTTTATCTGATAACATATTTTCTTAGACTTGCTTTACTTCATCAATATTGGACTTTCCGTGCACGAAATTCAATCAGGCGTTCTAAAATTGGTTTATGTCAGTTTCTGGTTTAACGCGTCGCAAATGAGATTTATTAATACAATCACGTCGAGCTAGAGATAGGCGACAAAAACTATACCGGATTGTTTCAAGTAATGAACAGTGTAGGTGTGTTTGTTACGTTTTAAAGGACTTCGGAATTTCATAACTAGTTATTTGGACGTGGATGCATTCCTGCAAATCCGGCTAGAATTATTATATTTTGTCAATCTGGAAATAAATAAATACTTAGATCTAAAATATTGATTTATCATTTCATAATTATTACTCTCTTGTCTTGTTTCTCGTTGATTTGTGAATTGTGATCGATGCAGTAGGTATGTCTTGTTCTTCTATACTTCTCATAGTTTTTGTTCATTGTAGTCTCATTAGTTGTGTCCTCCTTCTAGAAAAATCAAAATAGACCAACCGTTGTTCCTTTGATCCTTTTTTGGGTGGACCGAAAGGGACTGCCAAACTTGATCATCTAAATCCCTATTCCTTCAATTGCTTTACAGGACTCTTAGCACTTTGCCGCGATTTTCTTCGGTCTTCCCAACTCTTTTAATAATCCTCATTTATTCGTAAGTACCTAGGGTAAAGTACCCAATTGCCGACCTCCCACCAACTACTGACCGCTTAACAGTTTTTATCAAAAATAATATTAAATCTTCTTGCAGTGTCGCATAAAAAGTACACAAAATGAAGTATAATTTTATCTTTTATTATATTGGTCTCATAGAAATTTTAAACAAAGCAATATTGCGTCCGTAAACCTATGATAATAAATACCCTGCCAAAATCAGTACGAAATTTAACAATTTGCTAAGCTGAGGGTTGTTTTTAATGTCATTTTATTTCAGTTTTACATGATAGATTCCTTAGAGTTTGGTATTATTTTCGTTATTTAAGACAGATATAATGCTTTTCTACATGTTTCTCAAGTTTTAGTGAGCCTTAATTTGTTAAAATGAAGGGGTCAAAATCTGGTACACTCAAAGTATGAAAAACCATTTAATTGACATGAGATGTTTATAGTTGGTAGTTAACCAAATGTACCAATATACCAGTAATTAACACCACTGTTTGTATGTAAAGTTCATTTTAAAAGTGAGATATCTTTACTTTAATGCATCTGTTTAATGACCATGGGCGTTGGCTCCCCTAAGGGTGTGTATATCTGCATAATCACAAACATAAAAAATGCCTTACGTAGTAACCTGAGAACCTAACATAACTTGAGCGAGTGGCTTACATTTTCGGTCTACTGTTACATTCTATAATATCTAGATCCTCCTGAATATTTTAAACTTCTAAGTTTTTAGGAAACGTGAACAACTGAGTGGATTTTGAAAAAAAATGGCTTGCAGATAGTTTTATAACCTGGATAAGTGGATAAACCTGGGCATAGGTTATTTTAGGAATATTGTTCCCGTGGGGCTACTACTGAATATAACGCGAACAATGCCGCGGTAAGCGGTCATAAGTTGGTTTAATACTTAGCAGTCTAACAAAAGTTACTCTAACCTGCATGTTTGTATAAAATGACCTATTCCATCATATCCGAGGCAAAGTGTGAGCTAGTTTTTGAATTGTATCTATGTTCTCTTCACTTGTGAGGTCTTCCACATAAATTTAATAAGTTAGAAACGTCTTTTGTAAATGGGAAACCAGTTTTTTTAGTAATTTAAACTTTTTTAAACTCTCTTTCTACATTTGAAGCCGTATCCATTCAAATTATTTTGCCGGCGAGCGTTTTAATATATGCAGCATGATACAGAACAATGAGATAAACACTAATCAAGAGGAAAAATGGGTCAAAAAGATACAAAAGCGACCAGAAAACATCAAAAATAGTTGCAAGAATATTATTCGCCGCGTTTGAAGACTGGAGATCTAAATAGTCTGAAAAAAGAAGGCTAATGAGGACAATAAGATTAGCTTTATTTGTTTTTCATCGTATAAAACCTCATATGACATTCAAAATAATTTATTTTTAAATTAATTTCTTGTAATACAGGAGGTCAAAAAACTGGTCATTTGCATGAGGGTAATTGGTACAAGCATAACAGTAACTGGTCAAATGGCCTGTTCTTGCTAAATTCGAGAAAAAAAAAACACTTTTTACCTTTGGATGACTGTTTATAATGTTTTAGTTACATTCTCCAATGTTTATTTTATCTACCAAAAACATTCATTTCCACTTGCAACTCATACATTGGTTTATTTTGAGAAAGAAGCAAGGAAAACTGCTTAAAGGGTCAGTAATTGGGTGTTTTACCCTATATTGAAAACTTTTTGGTAGGTATGAAATTTTTGTAAACCTCTATTCCTGCGTCAGAAACGTCAGAAATGAGCTAGGTAGGTACTTGTAGATGAAGCGTTAACAAGCTCGGTGTACTGTGTACAACAACGTTACGCAACTAAAAATACACTGTAAAAGTTTAGTGACACTTCAATCAGGTGTTGTACGATGCTTCATAACGACGCCATATTGTTTTTATTGTCGCCTTCCGCTTTCGTAACACACGTGTTCGTGTATTACATCAAACTAAGTGACAAACACGCTCTACATAAATCTGAGAATTTTAGTGCCTTCTTGATTTACAGCGCCATTAACTTTGGAACCTTATTAAGGGCTATAAAAGGCTATTTCAGAAGGAACTGCATTAAGTTCAGCAATTAAGTTTGAGCTGAGTCAATCTTGTTTTCTTTACTTTAGTGAAAAACTGCTCAACAATGTTGAAGATGTACTGTGCCAATACTGTTAATGTGAAATAGTTTTAATGTTTTTCACGCTATAAAAGTTGGAACAGATTTGGTTCTAATTAGGTAAACGGGTGAACCATTGCCTGGGATGGGTCATAGGGTATTTTAGGTCTTCTAGTAGGCAACTGTTTGTTCCCGAGGAATAATTTCCGACCTTTGCGCAGCTTCGCGAAAAGCTCGTGGTAAATAAAAGTCTATGCAGATCCCAAAAATCCTAATTCATGCATTCACGATAAAATTTTCAGCATCAACGAAATGGCGAGCTTTTCAGTCATGAAAAAAGAAACAAAGAACGAAATTAAGGGCACCGAAAGTATTACAAACAAATTCCATGAATCCAATGGTGTAACATTCCCAGTAAGTCGTACGTAACAGAGTCGTAAGCTGCCATTAGTGATTGGATTATCGGTCAATGACCTCGAGACACGTGAACGGTATCATCCAAGGTGTTGTAAAATGTGTCAACGAGTCACACATGCGTTTTACTACCCTGATGGTACGAATTTATCACATTTTTATTACCCATAGGGTGGCCTTTCCGCCCTTTATGAAATAAAAGCGATTGATTATGCTGTGTGATGTGGAATCATCATCATCATCAGCCAGCCTATTAAATGTTCTCACTCCTGGAACACAGGCCTCCTCTCTGTCAGAGGGAGTGGGCCATAATCCACCACACGGGCCCAGTGCGCATGTCTTCGAATTTTTGGTTCTAGGACATGTCGGTTTCCTCAAGATCATTTCCTTCACCGTTTTGAGAGCAGTGGTGATGAAATAAATTACACAAAGTAATGCACCTGGCTGGGTTCGAACACACGACCTACCTACAACTCGTAAGTCGGGGTCATTACCATACCATTGGGCCACTACTGTAATGTAGAATACAAATATTAAAATAAACAGTATTATGATGATACATGATTTATTTTATGACTAATCCATTTTTAAAAGTGTCCAATATGAATTAAAACAAATACCTATGGAAAGCATTTGTTATGCCTATTTTTAGTAAAAATATACAACAACTAAGTGATATTTGTATAAGGAAGATTGGCTAGAGAAAAGGTTGGAATGTTATGGAGAAGGTATTTGCGCAGTACTGGTACAATAATCAGGTCATAGATGAATATCACCCTTTTCTTGCATTTTTAGAACTCTATGCTCTCTAGTGTTGAAAATCCATTTCCTTTATTTTAATGTGGCCTCTTATTAGTTCAATGAACATTTGGGTCCTTATCCCGCGCAATGTTGAACCGACCATTTGGGCATTTATAACTGGTTTTTTGAACCAATCCTAAATGGTCAACATAACATGGTTTATTGTACATATAGATATCCATTCAAAAAACATGTTTAAACTTGTCTTGAAAGAGTTGAATGACTGACACACTCTAGATAAGTAAATATTGACTTAACTTGAGTTGGTCATGAAGGTATAGGTTTGAAATTTCTTCTTAGAATTAAGCCATAAGGAAAACAGAAAAGAAGTGCAAATGCATAATTGATAATGAGAAGAGTCATGATGCATATTGACTTATTGTGTAATCTGTCTCTGTAGTGAGACAAAACAGGAGCAATTTCACTGATTTACAATAAAAATAGATGCATGAATCCTAGAAATTGACCCCACTAAGCAATAGGTATTTGTATGATTCATATAGTGAAGAAAAAATAATAGATACACAGAACAAATAATAGAGCCAATAACATTGCTGGAAATGGACTAAGTGAACCATTAGAAATATTGCATAAAGTGACCGTTTTATACCTGCAAATTGCATTCTTTGGCAATGAAATAGCCTGCTACCATCCTTCTTTTGCTCCATTCAATGTGCTTTATTCCATCTATGCACGCTTGCCAGATGCAAGTATCTAGGAACATGAACTTTACTAACGATACTTGACATTGAAAACTTTAACACTTGAAGTTGCATGCTCGCAGCACATGATTTACTTTATGGTTTAAATTGATGAATGAATTTAGACACTTGTTATCTTACATTTATTTCAAAAATAGATTCCAAGGTTTTAGTCTAAGCAGTTTTTCAATTCTTTGAGTTCATGCAGCGGAATACATTCCTTCTTAGTTTTTTGTTTTCTTTCTGAAACATAACAAGTATTGTAATGAATTTTGTACAACAGGTTCTAAAATAACTAAGTAACCCATCTAACTGTCCAGATACAAAATAACAATAATGATAATTATTTAAGTAATTGAGAATCTGATAAGAACTACTTGTAGGAAGAAATTTCATAAAATAGAAAAGTAGGTGAAAATAATTGGTTATCAATGGATGTAACTAACTTGTGATCAATTCTACAAAGAAAATTATAGAAAGTTTGATATAAAGGTATGACTCAAATATTGCCAATTATCTAGGTGTACCTACATAACACAAAGGTCAAATTGCAATCAACTAACAATACACAACAAACTTGTTGTTTACTTCATTTTAGGCAAAACAATTGAAAAACTAAACATTACAGAACAAAGTCAGTCTTTCAAGATAACGTTTATTGTAAAATCGAAGCGTAAAAACTACTGACCAGTTACAATGCGTCACAATCGATAAATACTCCTTGGTCCGACTGCAGTTGCAATTTTAGGACACCAACAATCCGTAACTTACAACAGAATAAACCGTAACTTCTCACATGCTCATAACGGTATCCCCAATGTAATTACGGGCCATGATCGTTTCAGCACTCTCTTCTGAACATATTTTCGCAAAATTAAGCACATAAACATTATAACTTACCGGGCGACAGGTGTATTGAGTGCAACATGCAATTTCAACACTTTTAACCAACAAGTTCACTAAAACTCTTGTACACTTCACTGATTTAGCACAAACAACACAATATTTATTTGTTTCTCTTGTATTTCCTATTCGACTTGCTTGGAATCATACAAGAAAAATGCATTCAGAACAATAAGCGAACTTCTTCGCTTCGCGGACCGCCCGCGCCGCACGCAAGCAAAGTCAAAACTCGAACCGGTCACCGTTGTAATACCAATGTGGCCGTTATTGCTTATAACATATGAGCTATTTTGGTTCGTTTGAGCAAAGGTTCTATGTGCTATGTGCATACAACCTTCGAGGCGCAACACACATCGACACCTTGAGCTTTTCTGTAAACCTTTGTTCGACAATATTGTTTTAAACGAAATATTACACGCAGTTTTAATTAAATACTGTGAGCCATATAACGATTTAGGTTTAAAGCTATTTAATAATAATGTGTAGTGTGACGAGTGACTTTTTTTTTCAAAACTGTTAGTGTTAACTGTTTAATGCACGTAGCGCCATCTAGAACACAACTGATTACGTTTAGTTATCAGCATTATGAAAGTTTTGAACAGAAAAACTGGATTCCAGCGTATTTTGGTTTTATTGTATCCTGAGTATTTATATCCACTAACTAAATAGCTGTTCCCCGCAGTTTTACCCGCTGCTCGTCTCCTATTGATCGGTAGCGTGATATTATATAGCTTAAAAGCTTCGTCGATAGATGGAACTATAAAACAAAAAAAAATTGAATTCAGACCAGTAGTTTCTGAGATTAGCGCGTTCAAGCAAACAAACTCTTCACCGTTATAATAACATAGATAATATTATAAATGCGCGAGTTTGTTAAAATGGATGGATGATTGTTACTCTATCACACAATATTCCTTGATAAACACTATCTTTTATTCAAATATTATATTGACATGCGGTATGATAATTTTGGAGTTACACGCGGGCGAAGCAGCTGTTTCTCAGTCGTTAGTCGGTTAAATACTAACACCGAATAAATATTAATGAAAATATTGTGACCTAGAGGTGCATTTTGACAAAAAAAAAACTAATAATATGGAACAGAATTTCAGTCATTATTTTTGAATTGGGAAAGTTAATAGCCAGTAATAAATAAACCTATTTTTAATAACGTATACTTTATTAAACTACTTTCTTTTTATCACAATGCATAAAACTAAGTTTTCATCCGAGCTGTGGTTTAGGCGCGGTAAATGTGCGTTTCCTTGACATCTTCTTGCGCGTGAGTTGCAATTGTTTCAGCTGATTGTTCACTTCCGCCCAAATGTCATTCTGGTCTTCTATTGGTATTGTTCTCCTGTAAAATAACAAATAAAATGAAAATACAGAGTCATACTAAATTAACTGGTAAAAAAAATGTTGTTAGTAATTTTCAGCAACGCAACAATGGCGCAATGGCAATGTTATTTTTAAATTACATTGATTATTCCATTTTATTTTTCATTTCTTTTATGATTCCCGAAGTTTCTCTTATAGTGTCAGTTCTAACACAATTAGGATAATAATAACCAAGGAACAGTGTATTTCCTAACTTACAGGCCAGAAATACAGCTATAATTATTTGTCCTGTAATCTGCAAACATGTCGCCAAAATCTAATATGTAGTCATTATTTTCTTTTGTATATATTGGTGATACTCATTTACCTGTACTCCTTCATCAAGTCATATTTCTCCCAGGGTTCCTTCCTCAGTTCTCTCCGGACTCTGTCCTTCTCTTTCAGATGCTCCTCTATGTTGGACACACCCTGTAGCTCCTGTCTCTCCCATCTTTCCAGCCAAGGTCTTGGCTTCAATTTCACCTGGAAAAACAATTTGAAACTTTTACTTACTGACTGCGACACTGATTGGTGTTAAAATGGATGTCTTCCTATTATTGTATATACCGACAGCCCGTTGTGCAGCAAAACGGCAACCCACGTAAATTCTGAAATGCGAAGGTGTTACCTCGTAGGTAGCTCCAAGAAGCCTGTGAATGTCCCAGGAGACTTCTGAGCTTTTGGAAGGAGCTGGGTTGGCTCTTAAGCGAACCATACTACTTCACACATAACGGACCACCTACGAGTCCAAATGCGGAAAAGTGAGGTCCCTAACAATAACAACATTGGTTTTACCATCTTGTGTGGTCAAGGCAAAAATAATCACATACTGATTTTTAATATTAATAATAATAAAACAACAATTTTCGCTTTTTTTATAGTGGAATTGAGCAAAGGGTCTGCATAATTAACTATGTTCAGTCGACAGTGCGTGACACTGCATGAGAAACTCAAACATTTTTAAACAACAAACCTGTACAGGATTAACAGGCACTGGAGTTCCTTCTGGCAATATTTCAGGGTCCATATCAAATGCAAATGTGCTGTACTCCGGTAGAGCATCCCTCAGATACAGCAGCTTGTCATCCAGACGCTTCTCAAGACGAAGGACTTGGATGCTGTGTACTGTTGGGTCGTAGAGGTCATACCGTACCTGAAAACATTTTTGGAAGGTATGAGCCATCATACAGTAGTTTAAATTAACTGCAACAAGGGCAGACATGATGTCATGTCTAAAATTATTTGTTGAGGTTGTTTCTCAGTAAACAGGCAAGAAGAGACTGGCAAATACTTATTTTTCATTCATGATTAGACTATTTTGGGGGCTTATACAAAGCTATAAGCTAAGATACAGGAGATTTTTTTTAAACAAAATTAAACATGTTTTATATTCAAGAAAAATCTAAGAACAAAAGAATCTCCATTGTTTCTTTCAAGTACATCTGGCCAAGAAAGTCCTGTTATCATGTTGTTTCTAATTTATGTATTTTCTACCAGTAATAAAGCACATACAAACCTCCACACCCTGATGGTCTACCACGTTTCTCAAGGTAAACTCAGCCCTCAATCCAGCTCCTTTCCGTTCAATGCAAATACCCACAAATCTGTTAGTCTTGCCCTGTGCATGAGGATCAGCCACTGTGACTGCCAAAATTGACCCTGGAAACAGTAACATAAAGGTACACAATACTGGCAGAATAACTGACAAAGGCTCAATAACCAAAGAAAAAAAAACTGGTCAAGTAGCAGTTGAACAACAAAGACAAGTAGTGATCCTGTATTGGTTAAATTTATTTGTTTCAATGGGGATGGCAACTGGGAAACGAATGGCGCTAGTATAGCTTGTTCCAAGCATCGTCATTGGTTCAAATCTTATAGGTACTTCAAAATAGTACTACCTCATTGGTCGGATTAGGACTACTTGTACAAATAGCTTTGACCGGCCTTCCCAATAAAAAAGAAAATATTAGAATAAGTGAAAAAAAAATTAACACAAAAATGTGTTCTCTACGTTGACTACTTAAACTACTAATAAGTTGCTAAATACACAATACAGCCTATGTTTTGCTTTGCTTCAATTTTCATGCACAATAATATTGTGCATGAATATTATCAGGTCATCTTTTAAATCAATATGGTGATTTGAGGGAATAACTGACCAACATAAAACTCTGGTATATCAATTTGTTTGCGCCTTCTTAGCATATCATCTCTTTCAAGCTTCTCACGTAGGCTGTTCCTCCATTTAGGATTGGGGTCAGGAAGAAACTCTGGGTAAACATGTCTCAATGCTAAGTTTGGGTTTTTGGCGTTTGCCCTTAATCGTGATATTGCTGGTCTTTCCCGCTTTTTCTCAACAGCCACTTCTTCGGCCTTTTCAGGCAACGTTGATAAAGCACGACAATCTGTAATGGAATATCAGATTATGTTATGTTTGTCGCAGTTCTCATGAAATGAATTGAGAATTCATATTTTCTAACCTCTTCTTAAGAACCATTTCGCTGCACCAAAAACCTCACTCGATGATCTTCTAATAGCTAAAGCCATTATGTCCGTGGGTTTTGATGTCAGCAAATCTGTTGTATCAATATCAAAGATTTTTAATTCAAATACAAATAAAACATTACCTACTTTCGCAATCCTGAAATCTAGCCACCAGACAGTTTGACAATTCTCACGTTTAGTTACTTTAGTTTATAAAATTTGTAAATATTAATATTCCTTTGAAACTTCGGTGAAGGTATTGATGAATTGATTAAAATACTTATAATCTTTTAATTATCTACTCTTCCAAAACATAATTGAATACTATTTAAAACTATTCCCTTGATGTCTGTACCATATATTTAAAGTACTCTATCTGTACCCAAACGAACTAAACGTTTTTAAGCTTATCGTTTTAGAGAGATAGCTATCATTTAGTTAGAGATTTGTTAAAAGAAAATAATCCAACACTTAATATATTTAACCTAATGCCCAAATTAATGTGAATAAATAGTATTGTTTTCATAGTAATAAGTTTGTGACTGAAGCTGTGGTTTCTTTTTAGCACGATAAAAATTACGATTTGACTTTGCCCCATTTTCAAATAATGTACGAAGCGCATTCTGTGAACGCTCTAATTACATGTCAAAACAAACGTCACGTACATAGGTACTACTCACGTCAAACAAAAACGAAAAATCGATTTGTCGCCCTGTTTTCCACAAGTAAAATAATTTAAAACGACTGGATAACTAATTAATGTCATCAATCATGCAGAAGGGTAACGATGACAACATTCCTTTAGCTGATGACGACCCTCAGGTGATAATAAATGATGAAATAGAAAACAATCATTTAGATCATGGTCGTTCAATGGACTCACTGCCGAGTTCATACACTGGTGGTTCCTCAAGCCCTGGCCTCAATGGCCCGCCGAGTTTCGAGCCAGATTCCGGAATTGATGAACAGGAAGAAAAAGCTCGACTAATATCACAGGTTTTGGAACTGCAGAACACTTTAGATGGTAAATATGTATAATAATAATACATCGTTCTCGTTTTGTTTGATCTTCTGCTTGATTAGATACACATTAACAGAGAGTTTTATATCGCTTTTGTTCTTAAATTGAAGGCTATAATTTATAAGAATCTTTGAATGCATTTCTGTGCCACAGAATAGTTATTCTCCTAATATTTGTTCTCTTGTGAAAGGAAATGATCTTTCTATATTTTAATCAATAAAGTAGTGTTTCTCTAAAAATATTGTTCTCATGTGAAAGGAAATGATCCTACAATATTTTATTCATTCATTTCAGTTTACAGATATTTAATTTTTTGTTACTGATTTTAAAGTCTCAATATTATTATTACAGATCTGTCACAACGGGTAGACTCGGTCAAAGAAGAAAATTTAAAGTTACGCTCTGAAAACCAAGTTCTGGGACAGTACATCGAAAACTTAATGTCAGCGTCATCAGTTTTCCAGTCAACGACACCTAACATTGTCAAGAAGTAAAACAATAATAGGGGACGTCAATGTCCATGTCACACTAACATTTATTTTAAATGAAGAACTGTGCATAACAAATAGTTAAGTTCAACATCAATGTGATCTCACCCTAAACCATGTAAACTTGTTGTATACTTGTATTTAATGAGGCTGGAAATTATAGACAATTTTGATCCGATTATACTCTGAATAAAACTACAAACATGTTCTAAAAAAAAAAGAATCTCAAAAATTGCTGCTTAGCTAAAAACAACAGATAAATGCAATATAATTTTGCTAACTTTCAGCTTTAGATACTTAAAAATGGGAAGCACAGATCATGTTGCTAGTGTAAGTTTTCAAGGCAGGTGTCCAAGAAATAAAAGGTATATACAGAATGTAGGACTATGCTTTTACAGTATGAACAAACCTGTGCTGGCGCGTGCTGGCGCCATATTGAAACGTTGAACTCTTAAATAAACAAATGAAAATAACAACAATGTTAAAAAATAATAATAAGTATTACTGAAAAATTAATTTGAAAAATAAGAAAAAAGTTCAAGTGACAGCTGACACATGGAAGTCATTGACCTTTCTCTATTATAGGATATTTTAATATCCTTTCCATACTATCTAATGTTCATACCAAGAGTATACTCTTCTGCCTGCTCGCTCTCTTGGGGAAAAGAAATGAGTTGATGTATTTAAGCTTTTCTAATTAATGGAAATTTTACTTAGCACTCCATGGACTACTTTCTCTATTGTAATGTAATAACTGAGCAAGTGCTCAGAAAAATGTGCACTGCCTTTAAATGTGTGCTGTCAATTTGACAGCAAGTTTATGCGTAAAAGAGGCTTGGCTTCAAAAGCGATGATGTAATAGTTTATAAAGCACTTTCTAAAATCTTAGCATATTATTATATCTATTATAAAATAGATTTAAGATTTTCAAACATGTAATTAATTGTTGAACTCTTTGCCTTTATAAAAAAGAACTTAAACATTTATTAACGAATAATGCAGTTATTTTATATTGAAAAGTAATAGGTAGTTATTTTTAATTACTTAACTTCATTGATACACATTCCATTTTATTTTTGAATTTGTTATGATTTGGAGAAAATCTCTACACCAGACTCTCTAAATGGAATTAATGTCTCATTTATTTAATTAATAACTGTTTTTATTTTAAGCTTATGAGTATTATAATTTTAACAATAATAATAATAATTGGTTTTATTTTTATTAGAAATCATGAAATGAAAATCTAGCCAGGATTTTCCATATCCCTTTTAGGGAGCCTTGTCCACCTTTTTTACTTATAATATCATTGGCCTTGTCTTGTCCTCTAAAACAAAAATTATCACAGTTTGTGGCAATACAGCAGATATTGCCATATACAAAAATAACTGATTTAGGTAGGTACGTCAAACTTAAAGATGTCAAATATGATCAAGTTTTCGCAATGTTTTGTAAAGGTTACTTGATTTGGTATAAGGTCATCTTACGAGGGTTTCAGGTTCATAAGTAGGCTAGTGCCAGGATTACCAGGCTGTCTTTTTAAGCTGCTAGCTAGCAAGATGGATCAATCTATGACTCATAAAATCACGCCTTTTTCTGAAATCCCTCGGGAATATCTCGTGGTGTCGCTGGCCCGACGATCACGCCAATATTAAATTGCGTCATTGTGCGTCACCATACCATGTAAAAAAATGGCGCGGTATAGCCGTGCGAAAACTATGACTTGGCTGAGTCAGCGTCGTTTCTACACATGCATCCTGCATGCAAGCAGACACGACACAACCACAGAACATATATACCCCTAAAGGGGAAGAATGACGACTCCGTACTAATTTTGTGAGGAAAATTTTCTTTAGCGACCAGCGCCATCTATGTTTAGCCCACGAAAACATGGCAGTAGAATCCAGGGCGGGAATTTCAAATACTACAAGTACTTTACAGGTTCTTTGTATTGCATTTTATGCACAAGTACATTGCGCTTCTCGATAGTTTATTTCAAATTACTATCGAGAAACACAATGTACTTGTGCATAAAATGCTGAAAGATAATAAGTAAGGAGCAGATTAGTAAAACAAACGATTTCATTTGACTTCTTTATTCATATAACCTACAATGACTTATTTTACTAAGGTTCGGAAACCGATGTAAAGTGATGCTGGGATCTTTAGAAGGTGAAGTTCCACAAATAGCACAGATTCTAGTGTTTTCTTCATACGAACTCATCGGGAATAAGGCACAAAATCAACAAGAGTCACTGTCACAACACCGGGTCTATATCTCACAAATACGCACTTAATTTCACCAAAACACAGACACAGAGAAGCAAGCTCGACTCACATTAACAATATTGTATGTAGAATTAAATGCAACTGTTTTATTTATTACAAATAAACACAAGAACAAAATATAAATAATGGTGCGCAAGCGATGGCAGACATTTTTCCTATGACGTCAAATAGCCAATAGACAATATGGCGTTCCAGTGTTGTCATGTTGTCATATTATTATCTCCTTTTTGTTTTGTGTATTCATCAATTTAAATGTTAAAAATTTCATAACAAACATTTTCTCGCATCAGAATAAAAGCAAAAATAAATTTTAAGGATAACATACTTTAAAATCAATTAATAAGCCTATTATTAGATTGAATGTGATTGAATGTGAAATAGTATTTTTGTTGGCAACATTATGTAATTCATCTCTTTTACTCTAATGGTGATGTCTCTTTCTTGTTTTCTAGCCCACCTACATCTTGTTCGTAGAACAAAGTCGACACCCCCTGGACACAACGCTGTGGTTGCGTGAGGAACGCGTGACAAAAACGTGACGTAGAAGTGATGCCGCTTTTAACTCATTGTTACGTTTCATGGAAATTTTATGGTACCTAACTGAAAATGTTTGTAGGTTATATAACGTTGCACTATCAATACTGCTAGCTTTTTATCCACAATCCACAATACTTAAAAAAAAAAACAATATTTTTACCATCAACCGATAAACCTACAAATCTATACTCACTCACCATAGCAAAGTGCTGAAAAATATATAATAATGTGCTCATTGAATGAGAAATTGCGAATACTCATGGATATGGGTAACATCATAATTATTGCAAAAGGACATCGATAGAAAAACATCTTTGTTTTGATATTTCAGATGACCAAGGTGTTATTTTTAATTATTATATAAATAATGGGAAAATTTGAACCAACGCATGGTAACTCCAATATTGCTTTCTCTGTCTATCTTGCGCAATTCAAATGTATTGATTATGCTATCTATCTCTTTCTGGCACGCACGTCCAGTAGCAAAAGCGAGAAAGAAAAGTTAGTCGTTGTTTGACAGTTGCTGCGTGAGCACTTATGTTTTGTATTGAAAATTGCGTAGAAATTTAAATATTTTACAATGCCGAAAAAACTGAAAGTAGTTGTGAAATCGCTGTATTCTCACGAGATTCGGAAAGATGTTAGCTTGGATACTTTAAAGTCACTCAAGTTAGAGGATGCATGGCCTTTTATCAGAGACGAAATCGAGATCGAAATCGGCAGTAGTCAGTTGGTGTGTATTCCTCATATAACTGAAGCAGAATTGTATAAAGTAACATCTCTTTTCGTCCCAAATGAGAAGGAAACAAACGGTAAAATGTTCACACCTCTTGGGGAGTTGGTGAAGAATGTAAATAAAGAGAAATCAAACTCGGAATATGTGCAATGGCTGGAAGAAGGTGACTTTCAAGAGGCGGACTTCAAGTTTCCGCATGAAAGCGTAAAGGTTAGTAGTACATTAAATCAAGGAACTTTCTTCGATTCAATGTCCCACACCCAAAGCTTGCGAAATCTGACCTTGGTACGTCCTGTTTTTATGGCAAAAACTCACCCATTTACGTCTAACGCACTTTATTTGTCATTAAATTATTTCCCTGTATTTAAATTATAACAAAATCCAACCTCATTTCTCATGCAGGCTAAATTCTAATGCAGCAAGTTTATAATTTACATATTTTCTAGATGCATGTACATACAATAACTACATCATTAAAGCTGCTTCTTGGCCATTCTTCTCACACAATATTTTATTTAACTATGAATAAGAAGTGGCAAGAAACTCCATAGTATCAGCCAGTATGTTTTCTATTTTACTTTTAGTTAATAATAAATCTCAGGAGTAGGTATACAACATGCAATCATTGAATAAATTAAAGTTTAAATTATGCAGCATTCATTCACCTAATGCCTGTCATGCATTTATCCATCAGTTTAATTACTAAGGTCACTTTATTCTGCATTAATTAGTACCTTTTTATTTACTCACCTGCAGTGTAATTAACACTATTATAATTACACCTACTCAGTAAATTGACGGCTAAAAATAGCATCATGTATAGTCAGTAGCTAGCAGTAACATTTTGATATTATATTCATCACCTTCCTACCCTTATCCCATTTTACTTGCTTGGGGTCGGCGCAACACGTTTTTTTCTTCCATTCTCCCCTATCAAATGTCACAGTATCATTTAAGTACTCCTTTTTCTTCAATTGTTCCTTAATCCTTAGACAAACCCTGCATCTTTTCATCAACCTTATTCTACTTCTCCATTGATATCTAAAGCATATTTAAACAGGACAGGAGCCGTATTACAACATTTTAAAACCAGGCGTGTTCCAGTGAGTGAATGAGATTTGGCTAGACAACTTGTGTAGCTCTGTCACTTTCACTCCATGGAACAAGCCTGGTTTTAAGACATTGTAATACAGCCGCAGGGCACCCATACGGGGCCAAAGCCTGCCGGGGTTGCAGGACTGTTGTAATAGGTAACTGTGACCCTAAAGTATCAGTATCAGTATGAGTATGACAGTTTCTTCTGCTCCAATCAGGGGGGAGGACTAATAAAATTTTACCACATAAAAAGGGTGATTTTAGAAGTATAATTTTTGTGCCGTCTAGCAGATTGGTGCTAATAGATTTGGATTGAATATTTTCCCTAATTTGCATCTTTTTGTAAAAAGTGTTTTATTTCCATGGTTCATTGTGAATGGGGCAGCTATATAGGGAAATAAACCTTGCCTGAGCATATTTACTAGTATATTTAAATGAATTTTATATATCTCTACTTTCTGCTTCAGTGAATGGACTCAATTTCTAATCTAGCAAGAGTAAAGTAAATATTTGCATTGCATGCTGTGGTAATTGTAATCTCAGGAGCATTCTGAAAGTTTAATTTAATGACTTTTAAAAGTTTAATGATTTTACAGACTAATTACAAAGTTATAATTTTTATCCAATCTTATATACTTAAACTTGGACAAATTTGGCTATGCCAAGCCACATGTAATGGAATCCATGTCAACAACCTTTTATTTGCACTGGCTTCGATGTAAATGGATTATGGCGCTGAAACTGTCTAGCTTATATTTAGTTACACTAGTTACTTAGCCATCTATATTCATCATTGTTGAGTAAACCTTATTACTGGAAACAATCACAAAGTCTAAGTATGTGCTTAGAAGTAAGGTGTGGTCATGTCAAGTAAAGATGAAGATAAAATGATAAAATTGTAAATAGTTTGGGGAATTACTATTATCAAATACTTCAATCATTTCAACCTTTCCTTATCAAGTAGACTTTGTATTTGATTTTATTTGATAATCCATAAGTTGCTATAAAATATTTTTAGAATAAATACCTACCTGTATTTATGTTTCAAACAAAAATGCTGAGTAGAATTATCTTAGTTTCAAACTACATTAGGGACTTTGGACGATTTTCTCAATCAATTTTTTTTAAATAGGTTTGTCAGTTCTTGGGCCCATTATTTAAAAATATCCACGATGTTAAAATATCCCTAAGGCCTTGGCATTTATTTTGAGGTCACCGAGATTTTCCACAGCCTCATACGCCGGCGTACTCGTATCAAATTTACCGCTCCCACGAACTTGATTAGCCTTTTTCACTACACAAAAATACTGCTTTTTTCTGAAGCCTGTTGCCAAATTTTCTCTTTGCCAATATCTAGATTATTCCACATAACATTTCATTCACCATCGATCTAACCTACCCTTTTTTTGAGGGGGATAATGGAATGCCCTCCGCCTGTGGAGATCAGAGGGTTATGTCGGACTCTCTTAAACCCGCCAAAAACCCACTTATACCACCACACGCTCAAGTGGTATTGGTCTGCTGTTCTCGGCGAACTTTATCTTCAAGCTCAGTCTGTCCAGCCAGATGCGTAGCAAAAAACTACGCGCCACCTCAGGGGCCTGACAGATTAGGCGACAACTCAGTCCTAATCTAGTCTAGCCTGTTGATCTTCTTTAGTCTTCCTGTAATCCTCAAATGTATGAATCGGAAGGTTCAATGCGTCAGCTGAGGGACTCTGCTCAAACGCTACCACTATTTAATATACTGCAACAGTTATAACAGTAGTATACTGATACTGTTAGCCTGCGCCATCCCACTGCTGGGCAAAGGCCTCCATGACTTCTAGTTTCTTCGATCCATGCCCAAGTGGACAGCTCGTCTGTGGGTATAAAAATATATATAACTGTGTGTGCTATTGTAAAATAGCCGTTTATGATCTAATCAAACATAAACACAAACCGTTTCTTCCTTAGCTTCTGTTAAACGTGACTTTGAGCTGTGTCAAGTACCTATAAACACAATTAGTGCTGCTATTGTATTTGAATCACAATTTAATACCTTCTCTATCGCCAATTACCTAGTTCTCCGTCTTCCATACTTTTCATCATTAGCCTATAATTTTCGCACTGCTGGGACTCAGACCTCCTCTCTGTGTGAGGGAGTGGGCCATAATCCACCACGCGGGCCCAGTGCGGGTTGGTAGATGTCACATGTCTTCGAATTTTTGGTTCTAGGACATGCCGGTTTTCTCACGATGTTTTCCTTCACCGTTTTGAGAGCAGTGGTGATGATACTTTTAGAAATGCTTTAAGCTATAGCAGAGCTAACAAGTCTTACTAAGGGGTATCTTATTACCCAGTTATTATGTTGTGGAGGTGAGATAAGCAGTCGCTCCGTGTTAATAAAATACTGATATTCAATTGCATCCGGTTCGGCTGGGAGCCGATCCCAATATAGGTGGGAAAGACTAGGTATGCAGACGGTTCTTCGAAAACTATCTGGCCTTACTTACTGCGAATTATGAAGACCGTAAATTCCTAAAGTTTATAAAAGCAAATGATTATTCTCTTGTAGTTTAGGATTTACGTTTGCCTATCCTCTTCTTTAGACCATAGATAGTAGTATTGATCAGTATTCACCATACCGACGCAATACTCGTTACTAATCCCCGCAATGTATTCGTAGACCATAATCCAGAAAACAATTTGAATACTCATATCGTCCTGACCTAATTCCGTCGGACGCAGAACGATTGCACAATTTCGCGACTGCGTAGGTACGTGAGGCTAGTCAGTCAGTACTATCGTTACTCCCAAACAAACCCTATCATTATCTAGGTCGAAATTTGCAGTCCGTTGAGTATAGATTAAACTTATAGGAAACAATTTAGATGGCTAATCACTGTGTAACTGGTAGGCGCAAATTTTAGCGACCAGCAATAATTAATCTCGGAAAATCGTTGCTGTACACTAGGGGTTTTCTGTACTATGGGTTACTTTCTCTCTCTCTCTGTAGTCGGTCCCTCATGTCTGAGGATCGTGGTCAACTTCGGAGTTGCATCTGGAGCGGATGATCCGCCTCCACTGGTTTCTGTCCAGCGCATCCCTTCCACTGAGTAGGATTTAAAGGATGATGATTCCTTCACCTGATCTGTCCAGTCATGGGTCGTTTTACAAATATTAATTTAAACTTACAAACACAGGAAGAAGGGTAAAGCTGGTAGGTCGCATTTCACGTTAGGATACGGCAGAAAATGAGGCTGTTTTATAACCAGTTACGTTAGAAGTAATTTTATTAAAGCAGTAAAAAATCGTTTCGAATCACTAGATCTCTGATCTAGAGACTAAACACTTTTTTGCTTCAGTTTTTGTATCTGTTGGACAGATGGTAGAGTTCGGATGTTTCCACACAGCCTCAGCAAGTCATCAATGATGCAACATAGTTAGTATCCATGGGCTGATAATTTTATCATCATGTCGTCCAGATAATTGCAAAACATAGACTTCACCGTTCATAGTATCGTTTTTTATATGACTTACTCTCCAAGTCTCGCTCCTCAATCTTGCAATTTCTTATACATATAGGAAATAAGTTGTTACCATGGAAATAAGACCGTTTCTTTTGGTGGCTAATTTGTCAAAAGCTTATTATTACTAATTAGACTTATGCAATGTTCCAGATTCAGTGCATTATCTTAAATCTTTTGTGTTTGTTTTTCAACCAACAAATGTTTAATTTTGTAGGTAAGTGATTTAATATTATCAACCAATAATTCGGTATCACATAGGTATTATACCATTACCCAAATTATTTGATTCTGTTTTTCAAATATAATTCCCAGTGTTTAGTTGGAAAATCCCTCAGATCAGGAAATAATAAGTATCGACTCGTTACAAAAATACCTACCTTACTCGTTGTTTCCTAAAATACCCATTTCAGGAATTCTTTTAATTAACTCCTGCTTTTTGTATTCCGGGAAATTCGAGTTTTATATGCGCTTGCAGACATCAAAATGGCCGCTATAAAATTCCTTATTAGAGAATTTTACTGTCTCGAGATGCGATATGTTGTTTTGTGAAGTTTTCGTTTTTATTCGCTTTTAAATAAGCTATGAAAAAAGCAAATGAAACAGTCCATGATCTCACTCGGCGAGATGAATAAAAAAACTGTTATACTGCTGTCGCATCGGTCAACGCTCTGTTACAAGATGCTTAAGACAGACGAGAATCGTTGTAATTCACACCTGAGTAACCAGAACGAGAATACATGGAGATTAATAAATCCACACACGCTGGAAACACTTAAAACCGGAGTATGTTTAGACATAAAACACATGTTTTAGGTAATAAATGCAATATACTGTTCAGAAGTTCTCACAAGATGTTCCAGTGATTCATTAGCCTACTCACATTTCTGAAGAATTCCTCAAATAATAATCAGGAAGATTCTAAAACTAAAATATAAGGTTGTTAAACTGTCCTATAAATGGGTCCGAATTTCTGGGACACGAATGACGTAATATGTAGAGTTATTATCGGTATGCCCATATCTGCAATGGCCTTGCCCATTGTTTCCCATAGCTTGCTCTAACGATAAAAACTGACTAAAAACTGCCAGTAATAATATTTATGACTATAAAAATTACGCATAAAGTTGCGTCTCTGATGGGCAAAGGGTTCCACGTTCCCTTTCCAAAGTTCCAAACGTCTGCTTTAGCCAATTTCTGTCTGTGCCGATCTGCGCCGTGGTCGACTTTGACGGTGATTGATTCCGTCAGTCGTCCAGTCAGTGGCGATCTTTGCCGACCTCTACGGGTGGATTCATTCAACGCGTGGCTCGCTCACTCCCAGTACGGCCTAGCTGTTATAACTCCTCCAACAGCTTTTTAGGAAATTAAATCAAACCATTATTTTTATTTACAGATCACACTGCAAGATGGGGCTATCAAGAACAAAGTTAGAGTAATCATGATAAACTTTTCTAAAACTTCGGTACCCAAAAACAAAGATCTCGTCAACAATATCTATTTGGACGTTGAAAACAATAAAGGTAAGTGTAATTTAAAGACCAATATTCCTAAATGACATAATAACCTTCAGTGTTTAACTTTAATACTCGTAGTAGTTAACATAAGTGACCACGAAAATTCGAAGGTCGCGGTCGAATAGAATAATCGAAATTTTGGAGGGCATTTTTCAAAATTTATCGTAAACCAATCTTATTATTGATTTTATGTATTATCTCATTTGCGTTGAATATCGTATCAATTTTGTGTAATAGCAAAACAAACTGGCCACACGGTTCCGCTTATCATGTTGCTAAAATATTATATTCAACTTCAGAAGTGTAACACAGCTATTCAAATTGTTTGGAGTCACAATAAGACTTGTCCTTGAATATTTTATGATATCTATTAATTTTACGGTTTCAAGTGTGGAAATCTCTACCAGCGTCTTGTGGCCCTTTAAAACAATTTTCGAAGCACCGAAGTCCATCTGTAATTCTGTATAGCCTCTTTATGCACGTACATTCTAGAACTCCTACTATAAAGCAAAATCGAGGTGCTGTTGCATAAAAACCTTTCTTTTAATTCTAGATCTGCAAGGCAAGAAATCAGTATACATGATCACGAGTGTACTGATGGCAAAGACCATCGAGTTCAGAGTAACGAGAGAGACGTCCTCCAGGATTTTCCATCTTGGAAACGCTTCACCCCTCGTCTTTGGACTGGAAGAATTCCTGATTGGAGATGATGGAAAACTTATTGCTAAGGTAAGACTATCTGAATAACGTTTAGTTGCAGAAGATTGCTATTACGATTGTAGGTGCATTACAGACTCGACTGAAGATCCTTACGGGACCAAAACTGCGTAAAATAATGTTTGTGACACTTACCTCCGAAACGTGCGCTGATAATAACTGTAGACAATATAGCCAGTATTTTTGACGGTTTTTTTTAATTTATTTATGTAGCGATACTTATTTGACCACTATCTCATTGCTAAGCGAGGATGTAGTCGAGGGTGAAGCACACTTGCCTAGACTTACCTATTCACTCGAAGGTTGTAGCTATCAGAAACGATGTATTCCCATGGATTGATTAAACCATCTGAGTTTTGATACATTACATAGATGATCAAATAAAAACAAATACCTTGAAATTGACATCAAACAAGTGCATCATTGCTTTTTTATGAGGTAAATAAGCGACTGCAAGGTGCAAGGCCGTAGAGACCAAGTACCATAAAGTAACCAGTTCCTTGTATAAGACTCTTTGGACTCGCTTTGAATAATGAGCAGTGAGCGCATTGTTTTGTGTTTAGAGTAGTTTTAACGACAGGTACTTAGATTAGTCGTTTTCTTTGATGACGTGTTCCATTTTAAGATGTGTGGCTGTTGCAAACCCGACTGTAGAACCTTTGTTCCTCTAATCAAAACTTCTACATTCGATTTTACAATTCTATTTCTTGAAATGCTGAATGAACCGTAGACAGCTCACCTGTAGGCTTGTTCATACTATTTTAGGCCACGTCAAACCTTGATCATTTTAACAACCGTGTGTCGACTTTCATTTGAAATACCAGTATTTTACACGGAGCAACTATCTAAGCTCCACAACTCAGTAAACTAACGAATTTAAACTGTATCTCCTTAAATAGGTCACGAAACACACTAATAAAGAAGCTTATCGAAAAATCAAACACAAATAATTGATAAAATAAACAATCACATGATTGTCAATTTCCTTTCCTAACATCGCAAATCGCAATTACCTATAGATAAAACCTCTAAACAGATAACGTTTAAAGGAAAAACAAGTCTGAATCAGCATAGTGGAAACCGTTCTGAAAATGACACATTGTTTGATTTTCGCGCCTTATCACCATCGTTTACCAATAATACGGTAATGTGGTTACGTGGACCCATTGTCATGAATGTTTCAGGTGATAATAAGGAGATTTTCCATTGGCTGCACTTGACACTTTTCCTGTTGGATAGCGTTTTTAGATTTTTAGGAATAAATATTGGAGCATTTGTAGTATCCAATTTTCCGTTTGGTACTAACTGATCTATAAACTCATTTTCTCAAAACGTTGACAAGCCGAACTCGGAGCTAAATTGGCTTTTCAACAAACCTTTTCAGAGGTCTAATCAAGTTTCGAGCGAAATATCCATTTTAGCCCGCTCGGGTAATTGAAATACCTAACCCAAACCCAAGCCAAATCCCAACGATTATGTTTTGAGTATACAATCTTTCACGGGCTTACATTTATTTTCTTGTTATGACTGAAAAGTGAACATAACAGAATACAAATTCCGGATCTAAATAAATTACTTAGTTTCTTACTGACACATTTGTTATTTCTTTGTTGCTCAATGCAGGTGTTAGTATTGTTATCGATTGTATTGTTTTTTCTATGCGGGTAGGCTTGTTACTATGACATATTTTATATAAGGGGTACAGGCAAAGAACAGGGTATGTCCTTATGAATAGTTTTTGAGAAAAACGCAATTTAAAGTTTAGAAGTGTATAACTTTTATTGAGATCATTATATGAAGGAACTTTTACTGAAAATTAATTGAGTGTTTTTATAACTTTGCTGTTGATACTGGAATTTTTAGTTATTCAAAAACAAGGAATGTCCAAAGCAACACAAACAAAAACAAGCTCATTACGCTAACACCAACAACACGCGTGGCCTCGAGGAAAACATCCATCCAACTCTCTGTACTAAAACAGTTTGTGTTTGTTGTATTAAAATTTCACACATTATAACTAGTATATATATTTGAGTTTGAGCTTGAGCCTACCATGCGTAGCTTGATCAATTCTATCTCTATTATTCTACGGAATAGACAAAGTTGTTTTAGACTATTCGACTGACGACTGAAGACTCGTGGCTAAATAATTACAGCCGCACAGGCCGATCTTCCGGGTTAAGCCGTGCTTGGCGAGGTTAGTCTGTGGATGGGTGACCATCTGTCATAGCGAGTTTCCTCTGTGCCTCAGAAAGCACGTAAGCCGTTGGTCCCGGCTGTCATCTGTAGATCTTTGACAGTCGTTACTATTAGTCAGAAGCTCTAAAAAATCTGACAACCAGTCTTACCATGGGGTATCGTATTACCCAGTTACTGGGTTGTGGAGGTCCGATAGGCAGTCGCTCTAAGTAAAATACTGATATTCAGCTGCATCCGGGACTGGAAGCCAACCCCAATATAGTTGGGAAAAGGCTAGGCAGATGATGATTTGAGTTTGAGCCTATGGCTTCTACTGCTAGTCTTCAAACATCACATGCGAGGTTGATAGGTAAGGTTGTCCAACAGAATGAAAAAATAAGTCGCTAAAGATCTGGCTGACAGAGAGTCAAATTTAGTGTTAATGCATTTTTGGAGTCCCCCAGGGCCTTATACTTGGTCCTTCGTTTAATATGTATGTATAATGAACCGAGTTTCCGACTTAAACTTTTGAACATAACGGATGTTCCAAAGTTTAAATAGTTCACGTGTTTTTTTTTTTGCACACAGTATTTCTCATAGTCATCCTTGTTAACGACAAAATCGAATTTGGCACAGTGAAAGCCTTTTCGGCGTATCCAAATCCGATATAATGATTTTGTTCGTAGTAAAACCTGACCCAGATACAACTAATGCGATAAGTGACGTCACTCCACGACCGACATGCGGTCTGAGCCTCTCACGGTAACTGTGTCAAAGTTGACGTTACTTGTGTGAAATGTTTGACTAATGCGTGTTTTGGTCTCTTTATTTCAATGATGTTTCTATTTTAACCAGTTTACATAGCTCTGAGAAAAAACATGAGGTAGTAAGAGTTTATCCTTATTAACGGATGTATTCCATTTCACACTACCTATAATGCGAACTATCTTAATTATGAACAACTTTATCATTTTTGTCGAAGTTGTGTTCTAACTATCCTGTTAGTAGCACATTTATTGTTTGTTTTTCAGTTTCGTTTACATCATCAGGAAAAATAACTCTTAAAGTTCCAACAAAAAACAAATCTTGCTCTTAAATCGATGATCTTAAACTGTGTATTATTGTGTGGTTTTTCGTATTACTGGTATTCTATTCTATACTGACTTCGGTGTTATTTTTATCATAGTACATTATGATATAAGTGCGGTAAGTTGATCATTACAGCAGAGGCGATATTGGTAGCACAAGCCGTAAGGCGAGTGCTATAAGAAAGCAGAGGCTGTAATTATCAAACCGCACGTATGTCATACGACGTTTTATAACACATTTGTGAGTAAATAAATAAAATCATTACATCGAAAAGGAAAAGCAAGCGGAATAATTTTTACTATTTCACAAATTAGCGATGCGCGCGCACCAGCATCTTTTGTTTATGGCAAAGGCACAAAAAACAGCCAGTATTACTAATAAAGTAAATTAATTCTTTTGTGGTTTTATTACAGATAAATGGTTGTAATTAATTGTCAAAATTAATTAAATTAAAGAATAAAATGTTTATTTATTATATTTCATCTCCCAAATTTAATTTTAATAATAAAATGTTGACCGCTTTTCTGACATAAAAACTCTTTGCTAAGATTTAAAAAAGTACCGTTCGTTTTAGACGGAGCATCTTGATACACCGTGTGATTTACTTTACCATTACCGCACTAGTGCGTTTTACTTTACCATTACGCACTAGTGCGTAATAAGATACATTACGATACTGAAATAGGTGCAGTAAGAGACCTTTTACGAGCAAATGTGTTATAAAATCTATTGATTCATATCCTACAATAGTGTAGGTTCTTATGACGCTACCACTTCAATATCTCACTTAAATTCTGCATTGTTTCACGTAGTTCAGACTAAACATACGCTTGAAGTCATTAAACATATCGATAATGTTGTTATATGAATTGCTCCAATGCACTTCAAAGATGATATAAATACCAACATGAAAGGTACCATTATGCTTCCCTCTTCAATGTGCGTCTGTTTTCTTGCAGATCTCTGTACCAATACCTGGATTAAATTGAATTGTAAGTGGTGTGAAACATGGTCGTAAATAAGAATGTAAATGTTATTATTGTGAACTAACCTTCGATTGTGGATTGTGTTTCCATAACTTATCACTGAGTAGAATTCAAAGTAATTTTCCAAATCATAATCCAGCCGTTGTCGCTCATTTTACTATGAAAGTAGGATAAGATTCAGATGTAGTAGATGATTCAGTTCAATGCATTCTTCATCGATCGAATCAATTCATATTTCGTCGAGTTCGTTGTTCTAATTGAACGAATGACTTCCATAAAACGCAGTCATGCACAAACTGAACTATGTTGTGATTATAGAATGTTTCGTTTCAGCGCTTATGTCATGCTTTAAGACAGCGTTATGTGAAACATCCTTATTGTAATGTTTTATAGCATTGATCTTATATTTTATTAATATGAATGTCTGCAAATCGTCTAAACCTAATTTGTGTTTCACGTCAGATCGCAGTACCCAGTTTTCTTGGCATAACGCCCACGAGTTGACGATTTATCTCTAAGAATTTACCTGGCATCAAACATTTTAGTCTTTAATAGTTTGCCAAGATTATTAATTATATCGATATGAGAAGTTGTATTTATTTTGGCAATAAAGATATATTTTTCAAACATTCTTATTTACGATTTTTCAAAATGATTTGGGCTAGTATTTTTCCAATGGCCTGACGCTATTACACACTTCTTGGCCGGTAGCGTATAAGGAAACAGACTATCCATTGTTGGAAATCTAATTAAACTTTTTTCTAATCTTGCTGTATTCGATTTGAAACTTAGAAACTTCTCACTCAAGGACTTCAAACAATACGTAGCAAAAAATTACAAGACTTACTGCACGACAAACAACAGCACGCATTTTGCGCAGACTTTGCAAAAACATCCCAATATTTTACAAGATTTATCATAATGGCACTTGTAATAAATACAGTAGCTAATTTAAATCCTATAAGATTAATGACTTAATTGCAACAATAAACAGCAATTAAGTGTAGGATTACGTTATCCGAGACACTTGCTACTGGAAATATTCTTGTATCAACTTCGGATCCCTTTGTATTTGTGCATAATTCTTCGAATTCGTTAATACTGATACTGTTAATTCAATGATGATTGATGGCCAAATATCTCTGATTTTTAATACTATCTTATAAAATATATCAATCATCTTTGCCATTTGTGGTATCATTGACAGGTTCTGTGTTTCTACTTGTCTGTATTCATATTTTAACACAATTTATTTCATTAGGTATTTCATTCATACAAATTTTCATCTCCAATAGTTTCGTAACATCTTACTATTCATATTTTTGTAAACTCTTGCCCTTGAAACGCGTACTGAGTATTATGTGTGTTAAGTTTTTTTGGCGCACAGTTCTTTGCTCTTTTATTCTTTTTTTTTTTCATGGTAACAGGTTTTATTAGCGGACGCAAGCTGCGGACACGATGCCCTTTTATTATTGAGTGTGACGGTTATGAAAAAAAAAACCTGTGATATACCTTTTTTGCAGTAAGTTCAATGTCCAATGGTACTTTGACTGCAAAACAGACTTGAATACTTTGTCTTAATAGCTTCCGTTGAACTCTACGCCATAAATCGTTACGGAAAGAAACAGTGAAATATTTTCTAGAAAATTCCCCACTATCACGCTTTCAGGATTGTTCCACTTGTTTCGAGCGAGTTATCAGTTTCTGATAAATTCGTTCAATTTCGTTTCAGTTAAAAGCTTTCACTGTCTGTCTATCAATCGATACCGATGTTTCATTTCAAGAAAATGTTGTAGAATTAGATTTATTCCTTATTACCTGAAATACTGGACCTTTCAGAACTGCTCATTTTACACTAGCTATCCTAAGAAATACACGCTGCTGGTACAAACAGACAATCATCTTTAATGGTTATAGTTCTGCCACCGCTGGTTTCACCAAGCACAAGGGAAACACTACCCTGGGTATCCTTGCTTGCAGAAATAAACATTGCACAAAGCAGTGCAGTTTTCAAACGAACAAATCTATAATGATCGAATTGTCGTCCTCTCGGAAATGCAGTTCTATTTCAAACTTTAATGTTGTTACCCCGCCAACGGAGACGCACGTGTTGAAATACTAATTAATGAAGCGAAACTTTCTTTGAATATCGCTGTACGTGGTGATAAAACAACCAGAGTGGAAGTTTCCAATATAACCTTGAAATAGGTAGAAAACTTGCATTTCTGCCTAAAATCTTTGAGGAAACAACAACTTCTTTGCCAAAAATAGTCTTTGCAACATTGAAAAGAAAATCTTGGCTTAATGACTGTCCTATACCTAAATAATCCTGATAGTTTTATCACCACAATAAGACATGTATTGACATCCAAAGAGGTGTGTCTCCATAGAAAGACATTGATTGGCGGATTGCCATGCCATATGTAACTGTCAACTCTATTGAATTTAATGACGATCATCAATTAGCAGTCTTGGCTTACGTGTTTGATTTAATATAAAAATCGTGACCAAAACAATAAATGATTCATGCTTTAATCATCAATATTTATGTATATAAACTACGTAGTAGTTTTGTTTATCAAATATTTAAAGCTACGTGTGCGCTGTAATTTAAATTATTCAAGTAGTTATTTCCGTATTTTTGTTATTTGTTTCTAGACTTTTAATTTGTGTGTTATTCTATTCGTATTCATGCCTACTTGAATTAAATGCGCAGTCGTCATTACTTATCGAAATATTATCTCAATCGTAATGATCAAAATAAAGTGATTTCGGTATACGAAAGCATAATTATATAATATACCTCAGATACACTTCTCATCAAAAAAATCGAAACACTTTCGTTTTTATTGTTTTTGTCCTAATTTTTTACAAAAGAGAATTAATTCCATGAAAAAAAAACATTACTGTGTAGCTGGCAGTTTGGTCATTACAGTAAGAAGAAAAAAATCAAAATTCGAAATAATTTCATTTGTTTATCCTATAAATGAAATTAATCACTGTTTTGAGACAAATGTGTATTTAGGGTTGGAGTACGTTTCTCGTTTAAAAACTAAAAATTAGCGCTTGTCTTTAAACTTTCTGTTTCTTATTTCATTTACTGTGACTTTGGGACGTCTGAAAAAACTTTTTTTTCTAAAACATATGGATACTTCGCCCGCAGAAGCCGCCCAAGTGGTGGCATTGCTGGATTCTGGACTTAGTCAGCGTGTTGTGGCTGCAAGATTGCATCTAAGCTTATCATCTGTTCATAGAGTCTACAAACGCTATCGGGAGACTGGTTCGTTCACGCGCCGTTCAGGATCTGGCAGGAATCGGGTCACTTCTGAGCGAGATGATCGATTTATTGTAATAACTTCTTTACGAAATCGACGCCTTAACGCTTTTCAACTGCAGCAGCAGCTTCGCGTTGTACGAAGAGTAGCTGTAAGTGACTCTACAATAAGAAGAAGGTTGAAGGAACGCGGATTGGCACCGCATAAGCCAGCGAATGGGCCGAAATTAACTGCAGACCATCGAAGAGCGCGCCTTAACTTTGCACGCGAGCACCTAACTTGGTCATACCTTCAGTGGAGCAAAGTACTGTTTTCTGATGAGTGTAAAATTATGCTGTATGGTAACGACGGAAGGAACAAGGTCTACAGAAGAGATGGAGAACGCTTTGCACAATGCTGCATTGAAGAAAAGGTCAGCTATGGTGGCGGTTCGTGGACGGTTTGGGGAGGAATCAGCGCCGACGGTAAGACAGAACTTGCCTTTGTGTCTGGGCCACGGCTGCCTGCACTAAACTCTCATCGGTACATCGAACAGTGTCTTGAACCTCATGTGATGCCCTATGCACATTTTATTGGCAACGACTTCATATTCATGCACGACAATGCTAGAGCTCACACCGCGGGCGTCGTACGAGATTATCTTACCGAAGTCGGTATCTCCATTATGGTATGGCCAGCAAGAAGCCCGGACATGAATCCCATTGAACATCTATAGGATGAATTAAAGAGACGAATTCGAGCAAGAGATCCAGCCCCAGAAACACTTAGCCAGCTGCAAAATGCAATCCAAGAGGAATGGGATAATATACCACAACATGTGATCGTGACTCTCATCCGATCGATGAAGAACCGTATGGAAGCAGTAATAAGAGCTCGCGGAGGGAATACAAGTTATTAAATAAACGTTTCTTACATTTTTTTTTCATTTACGCGTGTTGTTTTACCCATTTCCTTCATATTCCATACAGGGTAAAAATTACTCATTATACAAAATACGAAACCTATGAAGACTTAATTTGAATTTAGAACATTAACATTAGGATTTAAAAACCTCATACTACTCACTATTAAATGACATTTTACATTTATTCCTAAATATACACATTTTTCTGATAATCCTTATCAAATCATAAACTGCGAGGTGTTTCGATTTTTTTGATGAGAAGTGTATAAGAACTAAATAATCTTTGAAATTGGAATCAGTTACCATCGCGTACGTATTGATTAATGCTTCACCTCGTCGCCTAGAGACCTCGTCATGTACCTGTAGGTATTTCATTAAATCGATTTTTGTTGTTACCTACCAGACCAGCTAACAGAGCGGTAACAGCTAAAGTGCCTACAAATTGATATCGACCGTCTACTATAGACTGTCTAGGAATGTGTAGACATGCGCAAAAAGGTACATTCCGTTCACCTTAATGGTTATTACTGATTTAAAAAGTCTTTCTTGCGTAGCCCCTGAAAAGAAAAGATTTCAAAGAACTCAGCTTTGTAATAAAGGTTTGAAACATAACTAAGGCTTCTGAATCCATTGAGCACTTAAAATCAATAATTCAACCTATTGCCTTTTAAAAGACCATGATTACAAGAATAAAGGGAAATTACTGGAAAAACTACTCATCAGCTTCTTATGTATTGTGCAATTTCAATGTTATTGCAGGAAAAACCGAGAATTCTAAGCAAATTATACCAAAACAGGATGAGAACTGCTAATTTGTAACGTGCATTTTGTTATTGCTTTAGAAAGTCATCGTTAATCGAATAATCACGATTATCGATGATTATTCCGAAACGTGTTTGCGTTTTGTTTTATTTAAATTCTTCATGCTATTCGTAACCTTGTTTATAAGCGATGGAGTCGCTTGAATGAATATGATAGGTAACATTCTTTTATTTATTGAGCTAATCTGCATCTTTAAGTAACCAAAGAGAATTTCCGATAGCAAATAGCTGATTTTATTCAATTACAAAATGAAATTGTTGAAAAGGTATACTGCAAAGTGAAAACATAAGATATATTGCACACTTCAAACTTCACATCACCATTCGTTCCAGCATTGTTTACAATTACAAACGATTCATTGAATTCTCCGTTATCCCTTGTATGAACAACATTGAAAACATTCTACAAAAAGTGATAGGTTCCACCGAGATTTGAACTCGGATCGCTGGATTCAAAGTCCAGAGTGCTAACCATTACACCATGGAACCGGACGAAAGAGGCTCCGATTTTTGGAGACCCTTTCGACAATGAGGCCTTGTAGGTATTAACTTTTGTACACTGTTGCTCATTAGATTAATAATATTTATTTATTCGCTTACATTAGTGACATGTTAGTCATCCGTGCTTAGAAAGTTGTTTACCTATTTTGATGAAGCATTCTAGGTACATAAATTTTCTTGAACAAATAAAGGCTTGGAGGTAATTTTCATTTTGAATATTTTTGTAAAATGTCAATAATGTTGTGCAAGCTGTTTATCACTACAACTAGGCTATGGATGAGTCGACCTCGAAACTTCAGGTGGCACAGGTTAATATGTGTATTAATTTGTCATACAACATGTAACAAATTCAAATCACAATCACAGTTCTGTTGTTTCTCAAACTTAGGTCTAGTTAGTATACATGGATTTAATAAGCACTTGGTCGTATGATTAAGTAATGTTTCGGAAAATTGATACCTATCAAATTCTTGTTAATTCATCTGAGTCCCTTTAATTTACCTATTACTTATTATTTGTGGTTCGTTTTTTTATTTTAGTACGAATTAAGGAAAATAACTGTCCTAATAAACAGACGATTGACCGGTGCTCAATCAATGTAAAGAAAATTGAATCGCAGCCACTTATTGATCAAAGCTTCATAGCTCATGTTAGCACCTAATTATATAAAAACTTATTGTACTATGTGCTACGAAATTCAGTTGGGTCTATGCCTATGGTTTCGTGCTTCGGGTGGTTCGATTTCCGCCCTGATTCGGTGGACTGTCATCGGCTCTTCCCGCGGTCTGCAGATTGGCCGCCATTTTGTTTGAGACATTTGTATTTTTGTTTGTATAGTGTGCTGACATCACTGTCATTCAACAACTAATGGTCATTGCTATGTAATGTCAGTAATCGACACGTAATGCCTATTTCTTTAGTAAAACAACTAACAGATTTCTTTTTCTTTTTTCCAGGAACCCGTGACGATCAAGTCCAAGTCTCTTCATTGGCAGAGAATTGGCCCGTCAGACCACCTCTACATCCCTGGCAAGCAAGGCACAGCATGCAAAGTGTAGATCACATAATATAATCTCTATGGTGCACCCTTGGACGCATACATGAGTAATAATTATGTATCTTACTGTATGGTAGGACAATAGCTCTTAAAAACCAATTGCACCTACTCACCAGCTTTTAACTTTTATCAAGCGCCCTGCAGTTAGGCTAAAAACGAAAAAATAATTTGAGGTTGAAATCAAGCTCAGCATCGGCTACAAAAAAAATCTATGGTTTACCTGCAATTTATTCTCTATGGCACAGTGTCCCGCGTGTAGTGTAGAAACCACAGCCTGACCCCAATAGATTTTTGAAGAGTTGAATATCCACTTATGACAAGCTGTAGTTTTGACGTTGCGCCCTTAGAGTATTACTGCTGATGTTGGCATAATTGATTATGTAGCAAGGCTTTTAAGGGTGATGTGGGCAAATCACCCTTTAATCTAGAGTGTTGACGAGCATGTCAGTACTTATTTGTAAGAACGAAGTGAACTGATATAAGGGACTGGTTAGAAAAGGATTGTCTATGCTTCATAAAATTTATTGTGACGATTAATTGATAAGTGTGTTTATTATAAGGTGAATATTTAACATTATCTAAATATGTAAGATAATTTTGTTTTTCACGGATTTATGCGATTTACCGCCAATTTAATGTGTAACTTTTAGAAAAATATTAGTCAAAATTAAAACAAATTATTTTTAAGCCTGTTTGCATCACGAATTGCGTTAACGCTGATCATCTTTCTGTTTCCGTCATCTTCAAACGATTGAATGAAACAAAACGATATTTGACATTTGTTTAGCTATAATGTAATTCAGTAATTCTATGGTGCAAGCGGGCCATATATAACAATAGGGCAGGCTTATGACATTAATTTATTTAATAAATAATAATATCGAACACAGTTAAAAAAACGATGTGTTTAACGGCCTTCATAGATGGGTCATTGAATAAAAGTAGGTTGCCTAGGGCTTATTGAATACCAGCTATCATCAGATTTTAAGTAGTTCAAGTAATTATGTGGCTTAGCCATGACTTAGATATGTAACTGTAGTAGAACAAATTATTTGCAAAATAGAGATAAAATTGGTTATAAAATCATTTAAGGACATTGGGTCATGATCAAGTGGTTGTTGTCTAGTATTGATATTAGTATTAATGCATTCCAAAATATTTCTCTGTACTTACTTAAGTACTTAATTTTGTGTGTTTTATTTCTATTTTTAAGGATTTACTCAGATGGTAGATTATGGGATTGTTTCTGCGACTCATTCAATATGTGCAAGGTCGGAATCATAGATGTGGAGCATAGACTGGGCCTTCATGAGCCAAATGTAGCAAGAGACGTGTAACACACGTGCGACACGCTCCAAATGACCATCTATGTTTTTCACATACATTACCATAGGTATTATCTTAAAAAAAAGAGAGAGATGATCACATAATTGTTTTCTTCTCTTCTAAGCGTCAGTTCACACCGAGACGCGACGCGAAGCGACGTGACGCAACGATACTTCAAATTTGTATCTTTTTTTAGTAAACAAAGTCAGATTTTGAACGAAGTGTCGAGCTGCGTTGCGAAAGGTGTATCTTTTGTCTTTTAAAATAGAGTTACATTTTGAATAACTCTATTGAAAAGTGCGCGCAGCGTCACGTCTCGGTCTGAGCTGACCGTAAGGTAAGTTTAAGCAGATAAAGCTCGGTCCATTCTCTATGTCTATGCTGTGATCTTTTTTTGTTGTTGTCTCTTGAAAGACAATTTAATAGAGTTTGAATTGTCTGTTGTCTGTGTAGACTTGAACTCTGTACCGCATACCGTCTGTGATTATTTTGATTATCATAACAACGATTTTGGTGTTTGTTTCAACCAGTATTGTGTTAAGTATTTTTACTTATTTATGACCATGTAAGTTTTTTTATTCTAAGTGTGTGATTTAATTGTGATTCTTTTTTTTTTGGTATGTTCATTGTATTATTATCTAAATCATTTAAATAAATATGATCTTAAATATGATAACATTTTGTTTTATTCCTCTTCAGCATGCTGCATTTTAAGCATGTTAGCAACTTTGAAAGAGCTTGGTAGAGTTCGGTCGCTACTCAACAGATGACTTATATGTATGTTTGATTAATGATAATTAAAACTATACTCAATTATTTTTTAAATTTCGTTCCTTTATAATAAAGTCACGAATAAGTATAAAGAAACGAAATAAAAAAAATAGATATAAATTCTTTAACCCGCCATTGGTGACGTCAATTTGACTTACACATTCGGTGACGCCCAACGACGATATAATACTAGACTGGTAATAACAGGCGACCGATGTCTGCCAACACATTAGGCAAAAAAGTCTTATATCCGTCTCATTTCGACCAATCCTGTGAGCCGTAAACATACGTTGAGACAGAACCGACCTTGAGTTAGCCAATCACAACGCAGTACCCCGCCTCCCTCGCTTACGTAGTACCTCAGCGAGTTGGCAGAATAGTTTTGTTCGATAAATCGTGCAATGCGTAGTCTAGTATTATATCGTCGTTGGTGACGCCGGTCTCACGCACCGGGATTTTAAGCTTATTTTTTTCAAGAATTAACTAATAAAATATGTACTCGTAATTGACTCAGTGTTAAAATTAGGTATACTTTTGACAATAAAACGCCGGTATATCTTCAATCACAGCTCGTTTATTGGAAGTTATTCATTGGTACTTGCAACACTTAAATTGATCAAGTTTTAAATATAACTTTTCTAAAATGCAAAAACACTAACAATCTTATAGTTTAAAATTTTCGTGTCAGCCTTATCCAGTCTTATGACATTTTGAAATATCCCAAATAATATGAGGAGGTGTCGTTACTTGAAGATTCCAGATCACTCAGATCCTCTTCGCTCTCCAAGTTTCGTATTTGATCTGGGCGGAATCTTCCGATGTGGAATCACTTTCAGATTTGCTGTCTGATGACGGTGGTGACCCATCAACTTCACGTAAAAATTGTTCTTGTAAAAGAGCCTCCATGCGTCTCTATTCGCGTTCGTAATTCATTCTGAAACTAAATTATGATTTGATAAACAAATGCGCATTTTTGCTATAAAAAATAAAACCATGTTAAAAACTTACTGATCATAGTATAATACTATAATAGTACACAAGTTCATCAAATGTACAGTGAAAGTAAGCACAAAACGCCATCAAAATGTGTAAAAACAAAATATTAAAATATGACGTTTTAACTTACGTGTTCGGTGACGCACGGTCTCACGCACCGGGTTGGTGTGAAAACTCGGGACGTGTGCACGCTACGACTTAGCGGGGTTAACATATGGCGGGGGGCGTGCAATAAGGCAGCTACTCAAAATCACGGCACGATTCGATGGCGGGTGATGCGCGGCGCCGTGCCGAGCCACGGCGCCGCCAGCCGGCGGGCGGCGCGGCGCCGTGCCGCGCTACGGCGTCGTGTACCGGCACGTACCTTATGTTCAGAAAGTGTATCCAAAGATAAAAATTACAGTTTTGATTTGATATGGACCGCGAAAGGCGTATCCTGGTCCTGTTGCTAGTGTATACATATGTATGTATGTAGTCATACGTATGTCTACATCAAAAAAAAAAATTCTATGATAAGAATAAATAAGTTAAAATAATTTCTTTTATTTCTTACCTTACGGTGCGTACAGACTATGTAACATAACATGTTATATAACTGTAATTTTTATCTTTGGATACACTTGCTGAACATAGGGTACACGACGCCGAAGCGCGGTGCGGCGCCGTGGCTCGGCACGGCACCGCGTCGCTCGCCGGCGGGCGGCGCCGCGCCGCCGCACGGCGCACGGCGCCGCGCCGGAGATATGGGGCCAGGCCCTTAAAGTTATCATCGTTTTAATGACCACCCGGTCTCACAGACATACAGGTCACCAAAAACTAAAAGCAACATATCACTGACTTAAAAAACATAGATTTGAAAAAATATTCTTTCCTTTCCTTGCCAACTGACGTATTACTTCCATCCTTTAAGTCTATGGGCTTATAGAATTTAGATACACGGTCACATTTGTAGTGGGAACCTAGGTAGTGGGCGTGGGCATTGAAAACTAGAGCCAAAGAATTATTATTGTATTATTTTTTGTTTGTCGTCCTCTAACAAAAACTGAGCTTTAAAAAAGGAACATAGTTACATGGTTTGCTTTGCAAATTACAATGGGGATGGCAACTGGGGAACTATTGGCGCTAGTATAGCTTGTTCCAAGCATCGCCATTGGTTCAAATCAGTTCAAATCTTAAGGTGATTGCTTCGATGTAGCCCGCGAAATTCAAATTTTTTTACGTTTTTTGCAATTTGCAGGCCAGTGACATGTTGTAACTTTATAAATATTTGTGTTGCGCAAATAACAAGTACAATTTTAAATATAAAAAATATCAAAAAACTCGCTCCATCAGCTCTCACATAGAAAAGGTGCATCGTAGTTAGATTTCGGAGATTTTAACATGATGCACCTTTTCTATGTGAGAGCTGATGGAGCGAGTTTTTTGATATTTTTTATATTTAAAATTATACTTGTTATTTGCGCAACACAAATATTTATAAAGTTACAACATGTCACTGGCCTGCAAATTGCAAAAAACGTAAAAAAAATTGAATTTCGCGGGCTGGTTGGAGCATCCCCCTTAAAGGTACGTGTAGTTCTATAAGGTATTCTATGAAGGTACTTACTTCAAAATAGTACTACGTCATTGGTCGGATTAGGACTAAGCTATGGTGGCGCCATCTACAATTAGCTTTGACTTGCCTTCCCCATTCGGGGAAGGCAAGTGTCAAAGTGACAAGTGACAGTTTGGTCCCAAAAGAACTGTCAAATCAAAGGAATTTTCTGAAAAAAAACTTGATGTAAAATTACTAGTTATTGTGTAATAAGCTGTAAAAATGATGGAACATACAAAGGAGGTGTTTTTTTTTTCGGCCCAAACATGTACCGAGGTACAAATTACTATTAAAATCCCTTCCAATAATTAGTATTTTTAACAGTACCGTGGAATGGGGTGTCATTGATCAATTTAAAAATTCAAAGGGCTGTATTTTCTAAAATACAAAGGTACCGAAGACGAAAAAAAAATTGGAATATCGGTTTTTACTATACAATCGATACAATGAATTAGATTCTATTTTAAATAAATAATATGTCCATGAAAAATATAAATGTGAGTGGTCAATGTTAAACCGTAAGTGGGGTTACTTTGATACCCCCTAATATTTTCACGGCAAATGATAGTAACCCCTTTAAACGTTATTATTTCGAAAGAACAAAAAAAATCGGCTAAGTGCAAAAAAAGATATTAATTTTTTTAAAGTTTTGGGGTGACATTGATAAAGGCAAAAAAAACTTTTTGAAAAATCACCTTTATTTTAACGTTTCATTGAGATATATTAATTGTAAAAACATAATTAGGAACATTAATCAGTCAAAATCTTAAATGTTAAGTAAAAATAAAAAAAAATCACTACTAGCTACTGCTCGTTCTAACACGTCTTCATTAGAATTCCGATAGGCGCGAGCGCCTAAACGCTTCATATATGTTCTTGGCATAGCGCTGAAAGTAAAAAAAAATCATATAAAGCAGCCATCATTGCAAATATATTGATAATATATGTTAAAAATGTCATGGGGTGAGATTGATCAATGACCAAAGTAACCCCATGCCTGTGATCAATGACACCCCGTATAGAAAATAAACCACCACTGAATGAAATTTTGGAGGTTAAAGTACAAAAACAACTTCTTTCTCAAGCTAATTAAACACATAACAACATAAACTATAATTTTTTCTAGCAACTTGCATATCCAATCTGGTACCCTGGAAGTTATTTTAACCCCTAAAATACGTTAAACACAATACTCACAGTTTTTTATGAAAATCTCCGGTAGTGATCTGTTTGTACGTGCAGCGCTTGGGCAATGTCAAAGAGTGACACACAGTGCTGCCAATGCAAAAGACGAAATTTTTCGGCTGCGTTCAGAAATTAAACAATTCCTGTTTTAAAAAAATATAAAGTTTTTATCAATGTTACCCCGTGAATCAAACTAACCCCATTCCACGGTATTTAAAATCCTTCAATACAAGATAGAAAAAGAAATAAAAGTATATGAAAAAACACTGCTTTGCAACGAAACTGCGTTCAAAGAAACGTTTATGACAGCATTTACGGCTGTCAATCTGTTTCATCTGTCAAAATCACGTCAAAATATGACATCGGTGTTTCATTATTTGACAGCTTTTTGACAGTAATGAATTTCAACAACAATAGAAAAAAACTATCGGGCTAGGAACCCTGGCTTTTGGTCGGCAGATAACCAAACGCAAAAAATAAAACGAAAGGTGAAAAAAATGTATTTTTTTAAATTCTTTTTCCCATGATTATTCACAAAAAATGTGTACTAGTAATTAAAACTTATTATTTTGAAAAACATAAATAAATTCTATAAAGCATGGACCTAAAAAAAAAGGCGGACGGAACTTCACTAAGAAACGATTGAAGCACCACAATGGCGGCGGCGTAAATATGTGTGAGTGTGTATAGGGATGCCAGATGAAGGAAAAAATTACCCATTTTTAAACAATATTTAATTAAGATCTCCCTTGAACTTAAGTTTAATTACATTTTTTTTGTGACGGATACCTATTTTTAAAATAAAGGTAAAATCATTTAAGCACATTGGATATTAAAATATTTACAACTCGTTTAATGTTAATAAAGTTTTACAATCCCTTTTGGTGATTCAAATTTTTGTAGACTTGTCTTTTGCTATCGACACATCTAGAAATCCCTTCTAATTTACTGAAGTGGTGAAAACTAATGTTTAAGTATTTTTCGGCTATAAATATTTAATTAAAGCTATTTTATGTTCCATTCCTACACGTCTACATTCCTATTCCATGTCTACACTCCCTTATTATTTTTATACAATCATTTTTCCATGCATCATTTGCCGTGGGGAAATCTGTAAAAATATAGAAGAATACAATAACGATAAATAGTAACATAAAATATAAATCTCCCAATTTTAAAATAATTTGAACCTTGAAATAGTTGCAACACTGATTGATTTCGAGATGTTTATTAAATTTATTGACGTAAAATCGAGAAATAAGCTTCAAATTGACATGCTTAACTATGAAAAGTGATCCCCTGGCTTTTTTAATTGAACTACTATGGTTTAGACAACTTTTTGCAACACATGACGGCATACTTTGGTTTTTATTAGACAAAATAACACCGTATAAAACCGCGAGTGTCTTTCGAAGCGTAATGGCCGACGGCTGACTTACTACGGTGTGAATGTGTGCATGCTGGCTTGTCCACATTAGCGCACTGACTTACTATGGGTGCTTCAATGGGGATGGCAACTCAAAGCTAATCGTAGATGGCGCTGCGATAGTTGGTCCCCACGTCTACCTTGTACAAAAAAACAAACAAGATTATTTGTTATAAAAATTGAGTATAAATACAAAACAAATATGGAAAATTATTCGTCCATGCAAGTACTATATACTAAAAGAAGAATTAAGACGCCGCGGCGCATCTACAAGAGAAAAAAAGTGATTTAATTGAGTGGTTATACATTTGATTTTACCGTAATAAATCCACAATTACTTGTAGTTGAGGTTTCAATTTTTGAGTTTAGGTATGTTTTACCTGTCCTCTCCTTTATCAAGAATATAATGCTGCTTTTGACTTTCTATTTTGATAAAATATCATAATATTTTAAGTCAGTAATTTTAACCTTTTTTTCTATTTAGATTCGAGAAATATCACAATATATTTAATTTCTTAACACCACAACTATTACAAAACTCGTTCCAGGTGATAATTCTTCGATTTTCGAGCGATGCAATACTGGTACATAACCTCCAAAAGAAAAGTAGATATTATTTTGAAAAGTGTATTCCATCATTTTTACAGCTTATTACACAACATCTAGTCATTTTACATCAATAAATGTTTTTTTTTCTGAAAATTCCTTTGATTTTACAGTTCTTTGGGGACCAAACTGTCATTTTCACTTTGACACTTGCCTTCCCCATTGTTTCTTAGTGAAGTTCCGTCCGCCTTTTTTTTTAGGTCCATGCTATAAAGTACATTTTTGGGTTTTCACACGTTTATAAATGAAGTAACGAAACGCATCATGTCGAAAACGTATGACATTGCTAGATTGAAAATCAATTCTTGGGTTGCAAGTTTTAACATCTTTGATCGACAATTCCTGGTGGTACAAATGCGCAAATAAATCCAACATATTTTTATTCAAAATCTACGATTTTTTTCCTATAATTTCGTACTTTTCCCCTTGTGGTACACGGTTTTCCATGATTGTAGGAAAAAAAAAACACCTCCTTTCCGAAAATTCACACCAATGGGGATGGCAACTCAAAGCTAATCGTAGATGGCGCTGCGATAGTTGGTCCCCACGTCTACCTTGTACAAAAAAACAAACAAGATTATTTGTTATAAAAATTGAGTATAAATACAAAACAAATATGGAAAATTATTCGTCCATGCAAGTACTATATACTAAAAGAAGAATTAAGACGCCGCGGCGCATCTACAAGAGAAAAAAAGTGATTTAATTGAGTGGTTATACATTTGATTTTACCGTAATAAATCCACAATTACTTGTAGTTGAGGTTTCAATTTTTGAGTTTAGGTATGTTTTACCTGTCCTCTCCTTTATCAAGAATATAATGCTGCTTTTGACTTTCTATTTTGATAAAATATCATAATGTTTTAAGTCAGTAATTTTAACCTTTTTTTCTATTTAGATTCGAGAAATATCACAATATATTTAATTTCTTAACACCACAACTATTACAAAACTCGTTCCAGGTGATAATTCTTCGATTTTCGAGCGATGCAATACTGGTACATAACCTCCAAAAGAAAAGTAGATATTATTTTGAAAAGTGTATTCCATCATTTCTACAGCTTATTACACAACATCTAGTCATTTTACATCAATAAATGTTTTTTTTTCTGAAAATTCCTTTGATTTTACAGTTCTTTGGGGACCAAACTGTCATTTTCACTTTGACACTTGCCTTCCCCATTCACACTATCAAGAAATATTGGGTAGCTGCTGTGACTGCCTTGAGAACAAAAATTGAATTATAACTATGGAAAAGCTATTTAGTAAACAAATATCCAGCCTTGCGAAGCCGAGACAGGCCGTTAGTTGAGTTTATTAATGAAATTCTATGATTATACCATAAGTAAACAATCGAATACACTTTTTAAAATAATATCTACTTTTCTATTGGAGGTAAAGTACCAGTATTGCATCACTCAATAAATCATGAAATGGTTCGTCTGGCGGAAGAATTATCACCTGGGACGAGTTTTGTGATAGTTGTGGTGTTAAGAAATTAAATATATTGTGATATTTCTCGAATCTAAATAGTAAAAAGGGGTAAAATTACTGACTTAAAACATTATGATATTTTATCAAAATAGAAAGTCAGAAGCAGCATTATATTCTTGTTAAAGGAAAAGACAGGTAAAACATACCTAAACTCAAAAATTGAAACCTCAACTACAAGTAGGTATAAGCCGGAGCATTGAAGAAAGGATTCTAAAATGGCGGCTTGTACTTGCGTTGACAGACAGTACAGTCAGCATATAAGATTTCAAATTAAAGTTTTTTGAAATTGAAAATAAAAAAAAGAAGACTGGATCAAAGTAATTCTCAAACTTAATCTAACAATAAAACAAAATTCAACAACAATAATCAACAGGTAACAACGGAAAAATAACAGAAAACTATAAAAATATTCTTAAAAAATATCACTGAGCACGTCAAGACACATCAAGACTATTTTTTTTCTGCTTACGCTACACGCGGGAGTGAGTATAGACGGCACTAGAGTGCGAGCGAGAAGACACGATAAGCGCCGCCATTTTAGAATCCTTTCTTCATTGACCCAGGTTATACATAAACCATGTTCTGTTGACCATTTGGGATTGGTTCAAAAAACCGGTTATTAACGCCCAAATGGTCGGTTCAACAATGCGCGGGCTAATTGTGGATTTATTACGGTAAAATCAAATGTATTACCACTCAATTAAATCACTTTTTTTCCTCTTGTAGATGCACCGCGGCGTCTTAATTCTTCTTTTAGTATCTGCACTTGCATTGACGAATAATTTTCCATATTTGTTTTGTATTTAAACTCAATTTTTATAACAATAAATCTTGTGTTTTTTGTACAAGGTAGACAGTAATCTGACGTAGGGACCAACTATCGCAGCGCCATCTACGATAAGCTTTGAGTTGCCATCCCCATTGGGAAAACTCATGATTTTTTTGGTAAAATTATAATAAAAAAATGGTATAAAAGTGAAGTCATTTCAGAAAAATTACAAAAAAAATGTTACAAAATGGGGAAGGCAAGTGTCAAAGTGAAAATGACAGTTTGGTCCCCAAAGAACTGTAAAATCAAAGGAATTTTCAGAAAAAAAAACATTTATTGATGTAAAATGACTAGATGTTGTGTAATAAGCTGTAAAAATGATGGAATACACTTTTCAAAATAATATCTACTTTTCTTTTGGAGGTTATGTACCAGTATTGCATCGCTCGAAAATCGAAGAATTATCACCTGGAACGAGTTTTGTAATAGTTGTGGTGTTAAGAAATTAAATATATTGTGATATTTCTCGAATCTAAATAGAAAAAAAGGTTAAAATTACTGACTTAAAACATTATGATATTTTATCAAAATAGAAAGTCAAAAGCAGCATTATATTCTTGATAAAGGAGAGGACAGGTAAAACATACCTAAACTCAAAAATTGAAACCTCAACTACAAGTAATTGTGGATTTATTACGGTAAAATCAAATGTATAACCACTCAATTAAATCACTTTTTTTCTCTTGTAGATGCGCCGCGGCGTCTTAATTCTTCTTTTAGTATATAGTACTTGCATGGACGAATAATTTTCCATATTTGTTTTGTATTTATACTCAATTTTTATAACAAATAATCTTGTTTGTTTTTTTGTACAAGGTAGACGTGGGGACCAACTATCGCAGCGCCATCTACGATTAGCTTTGAGTTGCCATCCCCATTGTCAAATGTCAATGTCATTCTTTGAAGTTGTTGTTGTTTGAAGCATAGACATAAAATCCCTTCTACACGGTCAGACCTGGTCAGACCTGACCGCCTGACAGAGGTGAACTTGGTCGTGTCAACAGTACCCCACCGTCTGGAACGCTGTCGGCTGACGGTCGGGTCCCACCGCGGACGCAGCCTGTCGGGACGGCTGCGCTCCCGACTGACTCCGCCCATATTTGGTCGCACGACCAACGTCTACACGGTAGATTTTCATTCCCACAGTCCGGTGTGCGACCAAATATGGGCGGAGTCAGTCGGGAGCGCAGCCGTCCCGACAGGCTGCGTCCGCGGTGGGACCCGACCGTCAGCCGACAGCGTTCCAGACGGTGGGGTACTGTTGACACGACCAAGTTCACCTCTGTCAGGCGGTCAGGTCTGACCGTGTAGAAGGGGTTTTAAAAATATATGGACTGGAAATACCTACACAAAAAACGTGTATACAGCTCGACATAAAAATGTAGAAAACCAGAAGTCGCCACTGTCTTCGCGCTACCAGCACTTTGAATGATTTTATTTCATTTTTTTTCACTTATTACGTTAGTTTTATGGCACAATAGTAAATCTAACAAACCTGCGGTCTTTGTTTACATCAAATATCAAAGATTTTAAAACGCTGTCAGAAATAAAAATTTTAGTTCCGTTTCAATCCGTTCTGGCCAAGCTGTACCTACAAGTTGGCCTGTAACAATAAATGGCGGCCAATGATAGGGTTGTGCCAATCAAGAAACATAGTGTTACTGTAACGAGTATCGATACTAGTATCCCTAGTACTTTTAGGATTACATCATAATAGTATTACGACTAGATACAATGATTCACATGATTGAATTATAATCCATGTAGTTACGTGAAAATAATTATTATGATGAACTAAGTAACATTAAAAGTAAAAGAAAGTTGTCTTTTTTTGTTTATTGGTTAAAATAATATGATTAAAAAATCAAGCTTATTTGAACTTTGTATAGGTAATACATGGCTGTATTTGTAACAGTTATGAATTACCTATACAAAATTCAAATCATTTACTTCAAGCAGGCCAGTTAAATACATTTTCAATTGTCATTAGCATAGATCTCTATGGAGAAGACACTCCATGGACAGGACAATAATTTTGAATCGTCATTTATACAGGACCTTTGTTACATCATTCATCTTGAGATGGGATTTTATTTTTTAATAGACAATCTCGTGTGTAAAACAGTGTTACAAATTGTGCGGGACGAGTAAATAATCGTTTAATCGTGTACATAGTGAAGTGAACAGTGTAAACAAACTGATAAGGACAGTGTTATAGTCTTATAAGATTTTCATTCATCTTGAGATGGGATTTTTATTTTTAAATAGACAATCTCGTGTGTGAAACAGTGTTACAAATAAATAATGCCGTAATAAAAATATCAGAGATAGAATAGATGAATAAATGGGGAAGGCAAGTGTCAAAGTGACAAGTGACAGTTTGGTCCCAAAAGAACTGTCAAATCAAAGGAATTTTCTGAAAAAAAAAAACGATTTATTGATGTAAAATGACTAGATATTGTGTAATAAGCTGTAAAAATGATGGAACATACAAATTTCCGACAATTCACACTATCAAGAAATAATGGCTAGCTGCTGTGACTGCCTTGAGAACAAAAATTGAATTATAACTAAGGAAAAGCTATATAACAAACAAATATCCAGCCTTTCGATGCCGAGACAGGCCGTTAGTTGAGTTTATTAATGAAATTCTATGATTATACCATAACTAAACAATCGAATACACTTTCAAAATAATATCTACTTTTCTATTGGAGGTTAAGTACCAGTATTGCATCGCTCAATAAATCATGAAATGGTTCGTCTGGCGGAAGAATTATCACCTGGAACGAGTTTTGTGATAGTTGTGGTGTTAAGAAATTAAATATATTGTGATATTTCTCGAATCTAAATAGAAAAAAGGGGTATAATTACTGACTTGAAACATTATGATATTTTATCAAAATAGAAAGTCAGAAGCAGCATTATATTCTTGTTATAGGAGCGGACAGATAAAACATACCTAAACTCAAAAGTTGACACCTCAACTACAAGTAATTGTGGATTTATTATGGTAAAATCAAATGTATTACCACTCAATTAAATCACTTTTTTTCCTCTTGTAGATGCACCACGGCGTCTTAATTTTTCTTTTAGTATTTGTACTTGCATTGACGAATAATTTTCCATATTTTTTTTGTATTTATACTCAATTTTTATAAAAATAAATCTTGTTTGTTTTTTGTACAAGGTAGACAGTAATCTGACGTAGGGACCAACTATCGCAGCGCCATCTACGATTAGCTTTGAGTTGCCATCCCCATTGGGAAGACTCATGATTTTTTTGGTAAAATTATAATAAAAAAATGGTATAAAAGTGAAGTCATTTCAGAAAAATTACAAAAAAAATGTTACAAAATTGTCAAATGTCAATGTCATTCTTTGAAGTTGTTGTTGTTTGAAGCATAGACATAAATGGGGATGCCCATTGTGTGAAAGTTAAAACTTTCACACAATTTATTCTACTCTAGTAAAGTAATTCCGGGATTTCGGACGTATCTTTCGCTGTAAATGTACATGAATAACTATACCTAATTCCGACCTATGCTATCATTAGCATAGGATATCGGATTTTAATTGTCATCAATTGAAAATGTATTTAACTGGCCTGCTTGAAGTAAATGATTTGAATTTTGTATAGGTAATACATAACTTTTACAAATACAGCTATGTATTACCTATACAAAATTCAGATAAGCTTAATTTTTAAGTCATATTTTTTTAATCAATAAACAAAATTTTAAAGACAACTTTCTTATAATGTTACTTAATTCATCATAATGATGATAAAAAAATCACATTATTTTCACGTAACTACATGGATTATATTTCAATCATGTGAATCATTGTACCTAGTCATAATGCTATTATTATGATGTAATCCTAAAAGTACTAGGCATACTATAGTTTGTTTTTTAATCTCGTAGACCAAATTGACAAATGATAACATTAAAACTGACGTAAATACTATTGAAATTTATGTCAGTTTGCCATTTGCACCTGTCAATTCAGTCTACGAGATTAAAAAACGGACTTTAGTATCGATACTCGTTACAGTGACACCACAAGTGACACTATGTTTCTTGATTGGCACATCCCTATCATTGGCCGCCATTTATTGTCACAGGGACCCGACCGTCAGCCGACAGCGTTCCAGACGGTGGGGTACTGTTGACACGACCAAGTTCACCTCTGTCAGGCGGTCAGGTCTGACCGTGTAGAAGGGGTTGTAAACCCCTTCTACACGGTCAGACCTGTGTTGTCGGCTGACGGTCGGGTCCCACCGCGGACGCAGCCTGTCGGGACGGCTGCGCTCCCGACTGACTCCGCCCATATTTGGTCGCACACCGGACCAAGGTCACCTCTGTCAGGCGGTCAGGTCTGACCGTGTAGAAGGGGTTGTAGCTTGTAGGTATACACGTTTTTTGTGTAGGTATTTCTGGTCAACATTATTTAGGGGTAGTATTTAAACCCCTTCTACACGGTCAGACCTGACCGCCTGACAGAGGTGACCTTGGTCCGGTGTGCGACCAAATATGGGCGGAGTCAGTCGGGAGCGCAGCCGTCCCGACAGGCTGCGTCCGCGGTGGGACCCGACCGTCAGCCGACAGCGTTCCAGACGGTGGGGTACTGTTGACACGACCAAGTTCACCTCTGTCAGGCGGTCGGGTTGATCGTGTAGAAGGGATTTTAGTGTTCTGTGTCATTATCAGTGTTGCCAACTTAGTGCTTTCGGCACTAGATCTAGTGCATTTCTTGATGTTTTAGCGCTCAAAATTCCACAACAGTGCCTAGTGCCTTAACTAGTGCATTTTTAAAAGTCTGCAATTTATCACGCAATTTCGTAAAAACAAAACCAATCAATGGCGCGTTCTGAAACACAGTTAAATTTCAGAACGCACCTCTAATTATTAGTTATTTATGAAAATGCTATCTCCATGGTCGTATAACTGGGCTACGAGCAGCAAATAAAACTTGCTACAATTACGATATTCCGAAGGAAGTTCTTGAAAAAGTCGGTTCGAAAGATATGTATAAGTTTAAAGTCCAACAATCAACTCCTGCGGGCCTATTCACTATCATCGAGCGACACTGTGCGATGGGTTGCTTAAACTTGACACCTCTAATTTTATCGATGTGTGTAGCCCGAGTTATCGACTGTTACGCGGCTAAGTTGAGAAGTACCTCAAGAGCATTAGAATAGTTGATTTTAAGGAGCATTTTATATTTTTGTGGTTTTTATGCAACTGACAGCACATCTGACAGGTGTAAATTCGCGCTAACTGTCATCACCTAGATTATTTATGATCTGTGAATCATCTACAATCTGCCCATTGAATTGAATCAAGTCCTTGCTCAAGTTTATAAAAGAATTTATAATTAAAGGTAAGTTCACAAATCATCTAAATAAAAATAGACTCCCCTAGGACGACCCACTGACCCTCGCAGGTTTATTGTTAAAAACATAACCTATGTTAAAGAAAAACAAACTAAAAGTTTGGAACTGGATAATAATTCATTATAAAAGGTACTAAAGTGTTTTTTATTTATTTAATTATGCTAACCTTTCTTTATTACCATCAATAAGAAGCTAATGATGTTGTAAATATATATTTTTAGGACGACTACACGTAGAAGGTCGCGGCCCGGCAGTTAGATATACCGCTGGACTTTGCTGAGACCCACCGCGATATAGCCTTGGGTCGCTACTCTGGAGGCCCGCAGGCTGCACTGGCTAATAGGCTGCGTGGAAATCCGTCGCAATGCGGCTTAACTTCGTTGAGGAAAAGGCCACTAAATCAGTGGCGAAGGGTAAGTAAACAATACAACAGAAACACCACCAATTCTTTAAAAAATTTCACTTACGTAGCTTCCTTACCACTAATGCACCATAACAATAGCATGTTTACGTCTTTTTAGTTTTGCTTGATGAATTGTGTTGCGAAGTACCTACCACGCACACTATTTTTTTATTCTATCAAGTATTGGATCGAGCTTAAGGCCAAAACCAAATGCAAAGCTGCAGATTCCAGGAGGTCTGCAGCGGCTATTGGTGGAGGCCCAAACAAAATCATTCCGTTAAATGAGCATGAGCAGTGTCTACTAGCCATCATTGGTCGAGTGGCAGTGGATGGATTTCCCGGTTTGTGTTGTTAATTAATAAATTAACAATTTTAGTCTTTATTCCATGGGTATTTAATTTGTAACATCTAGACATTTAGTAATGTGTCATGTGTTGCAAGTGTAGCAAGGGGAACTGTTATTGCAGCAGCCGTGTGCATATTACATGAACCAAGTGCAGCTACTTTTCACATATTATATTTAGCTAATCAACTTATCTATTTAGTTAACTTACAGCAAGACATTGCTTACTGTAAGGTCAACTTCAGCAGGACAACTTCAAAACTTTGGTTCGCTGTTAAGACCTGATTGAAGGTCAAGATTGTCTATAGAATGAGGCACCTATTTATATCTTAATTCTTTTTCTTTTCTCATTCATCATTAAGTGTTTGGATATTGTGTGATTGCAAGTAAATTAAATATTTTACAGATACCAACTGTTGATGAGGAAACTTATGAGCATGTGGCTGCAGACCTAGTATCCTCCTGCCCTGTTTTACAAGTACCAGACGAGTCTGCCCTAGAACCTATGCAGGAAGAATGACTCGATAGTGAGTCCCTAAGAACGCCCTCTCCCTCGGCTGATTTACAGCTAACCCAAGATGAGTAAAGTAAGTATTTCATAGAATCAATATACATAAAATCAATGGGTGCTTTTATAATTTACCGTGACACGGCACGGTACGGCACGTTTTTATCGTCACGGTAAAGTAGGAAAGCAAAATGATGCATTTGTATGCAAACGCTTTTAATTTACCGTCCACGGCAACGGGACGCCGTGAACAGCAACGATCTATCTTGCCGTTGCCGTAGCTCGTTGACAGTGTAGTGTGTGCGTACAAGAAATTTGTACATGTGCATGCGTAGCCAAGAAGCGCGGGTGGCAGGGCGAAAGTATGTAAGGGAGAAAGTATGTAATAAAACGATTTTGTTGACATCCGAAAATAATTGAAAAAGTTATTTAGGTTTTCCTTGAGCTTATCAAATAGCGTGTAGTATGATCCTTTTAAATATTTTACTTTTAAAAGCGGATGTTGCCAATACTTTCTAGTAATATGTCTTTTTTTACGTCTTAAATATAACAAATAGAGCATAAGTAGTCGCTGTCTCTTCGAGAACATGTCTGCACTTTGAAGACGCGCAAAGGGTAATATATTCACGGCGAATTATAAAATCACCCTACGGCACGGCACGGCATGCCGTCCACTGCCACAAAACTTCTATCTTGTTCACGGTAATATCGTGCCGTGCCATGAAACGGCAAATTATAAAAGCACCTAATGCCACTTTATGTTGTAATTTTATAACTCAAGAACAGGCTCACTTATCCAAACCAAATATTCAATGTAAAAAAAAGTCAATGTAAAATTAATTATTTATTACAGTTCCTGAAAGTAACACCACAAGAAAGTAAGCCACAGCAGACTTACGAAATTATGGAGCCGTCGGGCTGCTGCAGAGGAGCAACTGGCAGCCGCAATGGAGGGGCTGGCAACCACACTGAAGGGGCTCGCTAACAGCATGGCGGGGCAGTCGCAGTGGCAGCGCTGCAGGAACAAATGAAGCGACGAGCAGCTGCTACAGAGGCCTTCGTGCAAATTTTCAGAGCCATGAACCAAAAATAGCAAGCCTTTTGATTCATGATGTCCATAAGGATTGAGGAGCCACTTTTCATATCTTAACGAAATTAATATTCTTAAGCAGTAGTAAATTTAAAATATTGTAGGATCCAATCTTTGATATTGTAGTAAGTATAATAATTAGTTGTTCTAAAAACAGGAAGGTGGCTCCTCAATCTAATATTTTTTTTATCAATATTATTTCAAGAGCAACCTCAAATCTAGGAACATTATGGATTAATACTAACCATAATTTTGTACGATTTTGTAGCATTTTAGAATATTTCATGACCAAAATTTAGCCATAAACAGTACAGCAACAATTTAAAAAGTTACAATATTTTTATTATTACATTATAATAATATGGGTCTTCAGACCATACATGTGACTTTTTATGATGTTTTAAAGAAGTAATTATGTAGTTATTTGTTCAAAATTTTGAAAGTTCTACATAGCTCGGATTTCGTCCATTAACTAATCTCAAATGCTACAAATTGTGAAAAGCTTACTCCACAGTGTTCCTAGTTTTGATTCTTCTCCCACAAAATCTAAACTTTTAGATTGAGATGCCACTTTTATTTTCGTATAACTACTGGCCCTATAGGCAAACAGCAGAAGACAATCGTTATCGCTCAGCAATCAATAATACTCTTTCAACTTTACACCCCAGTTCATAGAGTTGAAAATCTATTGGAGTTTACAGATCGTTTGTTTGTTTCGTTCATTACACTGGGGAACAGTCATTTTGCGGCAAGGTAGATTGAAGTCAATTTTGTATAAGTTCAGGATGCTGAATACGAGAAAAATATCAGATTTGTCAAATTGACTCTAGTTCATGAGATAAATACTAATAAATATTTGACTGAAACGGCCAAAATAATAAATACAATGACGTATTAAAATATCTATACTTTAAGAGCGGCTATAATCAATGATTTAAAACTAAATTATATATGCTGCTAAAACAAATAATAATAAAAAAAAATACAAAAAAACTTTTTTTGTAGGCTTTTCTGTTGTGTTTTTGATCAGGACAATCCCTACTTAAAGTCCAACAGTAGTCTGCCATCATATGGCTGACCACTGCTGTTCTTCTGACTGAAAATGTCAACTTCATCACAGTTTTCAGTCGATGGTCCTGAAAACACTGGAACTGGCAAATTTTCACTGTGTAATATTGGGGGCATAGCCGATTCCACATTAGGACCATAAACCCAAGTACGTTTTTTGTACCTATTCATGACTTTCACAAGTTTCACATGCACAGCACAAAAGTATCAGTCATTGAAATGATTGGTTGGCTCAGTCCATATCATCGGCACTCCAAATTTAAACCCTTAACGTTCTCCTTTGGTCCATTGTCGCAGAGTTCCACACATGACTTACACACGATATTGGGCACCCAACATTTTTTTTTTGGGTTAGGTTTATTCCAAAGCATGGGTGGTAGGTTTCTTTCACAAACTCAGTGATCTTTCTTCTTTGTTTTGGATGTCAAAATTTGCCACATTTATAACAAAAACTGTTAGGATTGCTAACGCAAGACTTTCGCGACGAACTCATATTTTGCACGAAAAACAAGACAATTTATACTTAAAATAGAGCACGAACTGATAACCTTAAGGTTTAATATTTGTAATCGAAACTATTACAACTATCTACATGAATAGAAAACAAAATTTAGTTGGAAATACTCAAATTAATACAACTCGGGAGGGTAGGTTCATATTTTTTCTATTGCTTGCTTATATGTCATTTATCTCAAGAACCAGAGTCAATAAAAAAAAAGTAAATACATTTCGTGTATGTCCAATGTAAGTGTTTATTAAAACCAATAACAAAATTCTTGCCGCAGAAAAATAATATTTTTTTGTTCCCCAGTGTTATCTTTCAGCTTTTCAACTTTATGTGCTAGTGTATAAAGTTGAAAATGGTGATTGCTGAGCGATAACGATTATCGTCTGCCTGTTTGTTTATAGGGCTAGGGGGGGTATTACAATGTATTAAAACCAGGCTTATTCCGGCGAGTGAAAGTGACAGAGCTATACAAGTCGTCTAGCGCCATCTAGTTCACTCACTGGAACAAGCCTGGTTTTAAGACGTTGTAATAGCCCCCCAGAAATATTATAGAACTAAATTGAGGATTGTTTCTATTTTTCATAACTTATAACAAAATAATTAAGTTAATCAAGATCCGAAAAGTGGATCCGCAATCCAAATTGTGATTATGACTAGTTTTAGTAATATTTTTCTGATAAGCTTCTTTATTATACATTCGTGTTATTTTAAACTACTTAGGTCATAATCTATGTTTAAAAATTGAATGCTATTGTTATGGTTGTCCTGCAGGCGTAGCATGGCGCCGTAGAAAGGGGTTTTGTCGACGCAAGAATAGACAAAATGACAGAACGTAGAATTTTTTTTTTCTTGGTAGAATAGATAGAATCGCCATGCTACGCGTGCTGCCCTAAAAATTGAAAAAAGAAAGAAAAATGTGCTTCTGATAATACGTCATGTATTATTATGCTATTTTGCATGGTTGATAGCAATTTTGAACTAAGTGGTTTTGTTTTGTAAGTTTTGAGCTGGCACCTAAACCGCTGAACAATAGTTTTTCAATTTTTTCTTTCTTTGTATAAACAAAGAAAAAAAATAATGAAAAACTATTGTTCCAGCATTGTTTCAGCATTGTACCTAATATTTTTATAAACAAAGATTTTTTTTTGTTGTAAGGGTTTTTTATAATTAAAAGTATGTTTTAAAAATTGGCTTTAATTTCATTTCATTCATTTCAATCAAAGCTTGATTCATCTCAATTTAAATGATGAAGCTACAGTCCCAGTAACAAGACATAATAACTGTGAAAGTACTGTAGTTGCCCATTCCAAGGAGTAGATCTCTATGGAGAAGAATGGATAAGAAACTCCATGAACACTCTTTTTCAATTGCCAAAAATTATAACAGAGCCTTTGTTACATCAAACATAAACAAAACATTCTAAGAAATGGAGTATTCTATTTTTAACCGACTTCAAAAAAAGGAGGAGGTTATCAATTCGACTGTATTTTTTTTTATGTTTTTTACCTCATAACTTGCGACTGGGTGAACCGATTTTCATGATTCTTTTTTTATTCGAAAGCTGGTGCTTCCCGTGTGGTCCCATTGTCACCATTTCATGATCTGATGATTGGATCTTGGAGAAATCGAGGGCAACCCTCAAATTTTATAAGCTGACACATAGTTTTTCGCAAATCTTATGAACTAATTCAAATACTTGCGTATGGAAATCATCATCTCATGTAGCTGAGCTGATGATGGCGTGTATTCCCGTTCGTCCACTTGACTTCGTCCCCCTAGTGGGACGAACGGGAATTCGTTATTTATTTTCCCGATGGTCCCACTAAATTTTTTGAGTGGACGAATGGGAATAATTTATTAATTCTTTTTTGTAGTTCTATTGGTCCCACTAAATAATTTAAGACCGGTGGTTAAATTGGTAAAAAAAAAAACAAAAATGGTATAAAAATCCGTCATTTTACCAACATTTTTTCAACTTTGCGATATAAAAAAATTAAAATAAATTTATAAGAAAAAATTTATAGCGCTTGTCGAGAACGAAGTGGAGTAAAGGACAAACAAACTACGAAACAACGAATAAACATATTTCTGCACAAATCTTTTTAGTGGGACGAATGGCACTAATCGAAGAACATATTCCCGTTCGTCCCCTCTTGAATTAGGAGTGGGACGATCGGGAACAAATTAAATATTATTTTTGTAAATTCCCGTTCGTCCCACTAGTGGGACGAAGTCAAGTGGACGAACGGGAATACACCGATGATGGAAGGTACAACTCCTCAAGTAAGGGAATTATGTTTGTGTTCGCATATCTCCGGAACTATAAGTCCGATTTAAGTAATTCTTTGTCTTTACTTTGTCTACTACTTTACTTAGTCTGTACTAGGTATCGTTCAACTTAGGGAATACTGTAAATTTCATCAAAATCGGTTCAGCAGTTTTTGAGATAGGGAATAAATGTAAGAGATGTTAACGATGTTATTACCGGTGCTACGGATTACAAAATTCTAGTGCACATGTAAGAAAATGATGTATTTGACAAGAATTTTGGTTGAATATTTAAACTAAAAAGAGTAAAATAAAAACTTAAAAAAAAAAATGTGACCGCCTTCAAAAACAACCACAAAAAAGTGTAAAATAACCTACAAAACTTTTCTTTCGGAAGTCGGTGGCAAAAGAGACAATGAAATTAATAAAAAAGTCACCGACTTCCGAAAGAAAAGTTTTGTAGGTTATTTTACTCTTTTTTGTGGTTGTTTTTGAAGGCGGTCACATTTTTTTTGAAAAAGTTTTTTATTGCTCAAGCAATAGAGTAGATAATTGATAAAAACCAATTTACAAGATTGTAAAAGAAACAATATTGCTAAAAAGGCGATTTCATTTCAGCCTTTTGGCTCCAACTGAAAGCGCCCAATAAGAAGAGCAATAATAACTAATCACAAATACATGAAAATATTAATACATAGTACTTAATTAAACAATATACTTAAGCTATGTAATAATAAGATTCAATTTATACAATGCAAAATACCTAGATAATTGATAAAGAACAATTTACAAGATTGTAAAAGAAACAATATAGCTAAAGTGGCGATTCTAGACTTTGATTTGGTCCCAACTGAAAGCGCCCAATAAACATGGAAATAACTAATTAAAATAAGGGAACTACATAATCCAACTATAAAATATGTTTATATACATGACAATATTAATACATAGTACCTACTTATACAATATACTTAAGCTATGCAGCTATATAATAATAAGGAGATTGAATTTATACAATGCAAAATGTTCTTCAGCGGGACAACCTAAGCTTATACTAATAAAATACCTAGTTGTACAATCTTCAGCAGCTCCAACAATAGTATTTATCTGTCCTAGTGAAGCAAAATTACATATTCCTAGAATTCCAGTCTTTGTACTAGTATATCCCTAGTGTTGTCTTGAACTACGTCAGATGTCATAGGCATGGATATTTGGCTCTGTTGGTCAATAAGTATGTCCTCACTCACTGTTGAGGTCAGGCATTGGGACGTTTCGAGCATTGGCGATGTTGTGTAGAACAGTGCATGCATTCACTATCCTTGCTGTAACAGGGTCATAGTGTAGTACGCTGTGTGCTAGCAAACACCGCCAGCATGCTTTGAGAACACCAATGCAGCTCTCAACAGTGTTTCTCACTTTGCAATGAAATTCCATGTAATATTCTTCAGGTGAACCTGGAGCTGTGCCCAAGATAGGTGTCATCATCCACGGGCGCTGTGCATATCCAGAATCACCTGAAATAGAAATATTTCCTTTAGTTCATATTTCCCATTCAACATAACGGGTCTACACAATAGATTTTTCTTTTTTAGTTCTATCATTCTAACTGCATTGATATGATCAGTCAATCACTAAGTAATCTATTTAAATGCCAATACAAATGCCTACCTAATAACCAAAAGCTCTGGCGATTCTATTGCAGTCTCTCCGAATAAGTCTTGAAGGGACATTGATTCCAAACATAAGAATCATGTGCAGCACCACCAAATGATGCATCAACATGTAGAATTTTAAGATGTGCATCACAAATCTGAAACAATTTTTTTTTTACTCAATAGAGGTAATTATGAAAGATGATTATGAAAGATGGTATATACATTTAAACGCAATTATTCAACTTTTATTACTCACCAATAAAACATTCAGAGAATGATAATTTTTTCTATTAAAATATGTTTCTTCATGATCATTAGGCCTAATTATAGCCACATGAGTACCATCTATGCACCCAATAATGCCTGGAAAGCGAAATCTTTCCATAAACCTGCAATCAACCATACATATTTAAAATTAAAATTGAATTCCTTAATATTAAAAAGATACTTGTATCTGAGGAGCCACAGTACCTGTGAAAATTAAACACTATCAACAGAAATGACTCAGTAATTACTATAGGTGATTATTACTGCATATAGACTCTGGCAGACTAATTCCAAAACTGCATGGTAAGCAGTGTCTTAATTCTTAATTAAATTCTTTGAATATGAGCTTCTTGCCTCTATGTGGGTATGCTAGGTTAGTTTTCCATCAATTCAAACACCTAGATATTTGACACTAGGAACTACGGACAAGGACTTTTACCTAACTTAATACAAATGCATTCAATAGTTTACACATGAAAATTAACAAACATCCATTTATACATACAAGCAAACTTTCACTTTTATAGTATTAGTAGGATTATTAGTAGAGAGCCACTCCTATTATTATTATATTTTATAAACTTACTGTGTCATGATGACTGGTCTCTCTACCTGAGACACGGGAAATTTTATGTGGTTTAACATTACTTCCCGGACATTGAGTGCATCAGTAATCTGATGTAAACACTTGCTAAACGTTGGCTGGGACACATTAAACAAGTAGGAGGTACCAACATTACGTTGGTAAGATTCATTTGCATAAAAATTTAATCTAGCCAAGATCTGCAACAAACAATAATAATAGGATGACTTAGGTAATTAATTATCGTACTCTTTTAAACAAGATGGTACCTAACAAAATTAAATAAACATGTTAGAGTACTGTATGCAATATACAATAAATGTATTCCTTATACTTACTTTTAGTTCATTGCGAACAGCTGTTTTTGTCTAGCTTGTGGTAAATCACTGGTAAATATGGGCGAAGTTCTTATAAACCCTGTTGAAACGCAACCTTGTTCAATCGAAAATTTGCCATAAATTTTATTCCTTCTCTGGCAACTGCAACGGGTCATTTAGGTCACGTAGGCGTCTTCTTTCCAGTCGTAGACGAAGTCGTTTCCTCTCTTCATCAGCAAATCCCAGCAATTACTTAACTTCCAAGATCCTTCGGGCAACAACAACGGGTCCAAAGCATAGAGTAAGAGATGACTTGGCCTAAATGTTGTTTTTTATAAACCAGTCGATGTATGTATACGTAACGGCTCTCCTTCTATTTAGCAAAACACCAATTAATGTACTTTATCGTCTTTAACCACTGCTCGATGAAAACAATATTTCACTATTTCAATTCAATTTTTGAGGTTATGGTTATTATTACTGTACTCTGTGGGTTATGTGGTTATGGCTCCATCGGAATATTTCACTAATATTTGCATAAAGACTGTGCATAGACTTTTATGTATGACTAGACACTATGGCTAATTTTATTCAGCTATTGCTCAGTCCATCTTATAGATCTACGGCACAGACCTCTCGACCGGTGGCTAGCTTAAAACACTGCTCATGAATAGTGTTTTAAACGGTTGCATCTTTCCACCCGTTGGTTATAAATTTAATGTTGAACAATCGGAATGCAGCGAAACGAACGCATCAAATAGCTGTCAAAAGGGTAAATTTGACACAAATACAATGAACCTGATAAGTTTAAATGTTTCCTAAAAGCTACTATTCTAACGCACTACAGGCACTCCTCAACTTAGCCGCATAACAGTCGGTAAAATATAGAGGTGTCCAGTAACCATCCACTATGTCGAAGAGTTGCTCGTAGATAGTGAATCGCCCCGCTGGTCCCTCAACTTCTCAAACAGCCACTTCAGCAACGGTGAATTCAGACCATGATTCCAACTCTGATTCGGACGACGATATAATAATATTTTTGTTATAACAATATTCTAAATAAAAACAGATTTTTTTAAATATTTTAATTGATTTTATTTTTTTGGTGCCCTTTTATCAAAATTAGCACAAACCTAGTGCATTTTAGGTTTTGTTTAGCGCATTTCTTACAATAGCAGTTGGCAACACTGGTCATTATGTGTCTATGATCTTCAATGGTTTGAAGTGTGGTTGTTTTGTTGAAGTTAATTGAAATGGACAATTTGGATTTAATTTAGTGTTTACGAGCGACCAGCGGTTTTTTTGGTTTATTGTGATTTGTGGCTTCATTCTGTTTAATCGTGCTCCCTCTTGGTTTCTGACGCACCTTTTTTCCGTGGACCAGGCAACGAATATTGGACTCTGATTCTTTGAAAATGTCAGGCAAAAGCTCAAAAAGGTGTTGTGTACCGAAATGTGGTAAGAAATTTTGATACTTACGATGACTTAAGGTGAATGCTCCAACCAGCCCGCGAATGCGAATTTCAAATTCAATTTGAATTTCGCAGGCTGGTTGAAGCATTCACGGCTCAACTTTAGAAACGTGCTACCCGAATTTGAGTATTGATGCAGGGGGAGTGTAGAGAGGGGTTTAAATAACTCCCCAAGCATTTTTTTGCCGGTTTTTTCTAAAATTTCGATGAGAAATTTTTCGTAAAAATGACTTGGGGCACCCCGACACGGACAGGTTAGGTTAGGTTAGTTCGTGATTATTTATTTTTAAACCACCCAGAAGTAGGAGCACCGCGAAGCGGTGCTCCGTCGACGTTTGTATGATATTGATAATACACATACCTACCGTAACAGTGATATTAATTGTAGCTAAATATACCGTAACTTTAAAAAATCATAAGAAAACGGTTGCTTTCCGGTAAGGGGGGATTATGGGGGGTCCCTCCTTCCCCCCCCCTCCTCCACCCCTGTCAACTCTTTCCGAAGGTAGCACGTTTCTAAATATTAACCGCATTCACCTTAACTACTCGAGGCATAGCCAACAATATCATATAAAAAGTTAGAAGATCTCTCGAAGATCTCATAAAAATAAAGTACTAACCTCCAATTCGCCGGTGGTTATAACATCTTTATTTTTGCTGCTGTTCCTGATGCTGGTGGGCTACTATTTCATATTTAAACATTTGTTTTACACTTGAATTTAATTTTTTTTTACTTTATGAACTTTTTGAAAATTGATGATTTAGGTATGTCTTAAAGATAAGATTAATTATTACATTTTTAATATAATCTTAATAATTATAAGTAGGTAGTAAATGAATAACCCACTCAGTGTTCGGTTTTTTGCTTCTTCGCTCCTTTCCCAAAGATATTATAATAATACCTTTTTAAAATCTGGATCAAAGCGAAGCCAATTGTTTAAATAAGGGTCAATTTACACCAGGGCGCCGCGCTACGCGCACATTACATTAACGGAGTGACCCAAGTTCTATTTTTATTTATTAAGTATGTCAATGATCATACAACAATGTATTTTATGTACCTATTATATCTTAATTTTTTGGTATTTAGGTTCAGCAAATGAAATCCTCCACCGTTTTCCTAACCCGGATAAGGAACCTGAACGCTTCAAAACTTGGATACATAATATTGGAGAACCCTTTGTGGGCATGGACAATGCCACAATTTATAAATGCCGCCGTGTTTGTCATTTGCATTTTGAAACTCGGGACCACACAAGAAGCAAGTACTTATGTCGTGATGCCGTACCTCTGCTCTCATTACCAAGTAAGAAGTTTATGATTAAAATAAATTATGTAGCCTACAGACTCAAAGCAAGAAACCCCAAGAACACCCGAGAAGTATAATGTGAGAGGTTTCTCTACATATCTTTCACTTTACTTAAAATCTTAGGATAGATACTTAAATTTTGGCATGAGTCTGTAGGGTTCATGAAAATCATGAAAATACAATTACAACTTGACAACACAGGAGATATTCTTTTAAAAAAAGGAATATTTATCTTATGGACTTATTTGTGGCTAAAAAATTTAAGGTTCTTATTAAAAAAAAAGTTATTTGCAGATTTTGGTCTCATTGGCAGACCATCTCTCTTGGATGTAACAAAACAGACTACCAGCAGTACTGCTGCTGAAATTCATCATTCAAGAATTCCTCAAGCTGTTGAAATTCATCAATCAAGTATTCATCAAGCAGCTGAAATTCACCAATCAAGAATTCCTCAAGCTGTTGAAATTAATCAAGCAGCTGAAATTCATCAATTAAGAATTCCTCAAGCTGTTGAAATTCATCAATCTAGAATTCATCAAGCAGCTGAAATTCATCAATCAAGGATTCCTCAAGCTGTTGAAATTTTTCAATCAAGAATTCATCAAGCTTCTGAAGTTCATCAATCAAGCATTTATCAATTCAGTGATCAAGAATTGCTAGATGAACAATCACAGCTTTCACTAAAAGCAGTACCTTGTATTGAAAGAAGTAAGTATTTAATATTTACTTTGAGTAAAATTCATCTGTTAACTTATATTTACTCAAGTTATTATGTAAATAGTGTTGTAATAAAAATGGCTTAATCATACCATTCAGACAGTTTAATCATCTGAATTCCATAAAAGGTTTTTATTTGTAATCCAATTTTCACTGAAATAAAAATCTGCTAGAACTAGACCACTAAGGGGCTGGCCCAGTAGAAATCAAGAATGTCTGTTCTTACTCTGAAGCTTTGGCTACATCATTTATTTGTTTTCAGGCACTCCTAAGCAAATAATCAGCAATGAAAAATGCCTACTCAATGAAATTAAAAAGTTAAAAGCTAAAAATGATTTTTACAAAATGAGATTGAAGAAAGCTATGAAACTATCCACAAATACCACATTTCAAAAGGCATTAAGTAAATTTAACAAATTAGCTGCAATGTTTACGGTTATGCAGTTTCGAACAGTTAATAAACCTAAAGTGGGACATCGTTTTTCAACAGAGGAGAAATTGTTTGCCCTCCGTATGTACAAAATGGGACCAACCACTTATAGATGGTTGAGCAATATATTTATATTACCATCTGTTATCACACTACAAAGAATAAAAGCATGATATCAAGATCTGCTCAGAAACCAGGTATAAATTCAAATAATTTCGAACAATTTAATAGAAGAGTGGAGAAAATTAAGCATGCATGACCATTGGTTGTGAAAGTACAAAACTTTTTGATAAAATGGCTCAGGCGCAAAACGTCTCTTTCGCAAAATGTCCCCTGGTCGTAATACAAACGTCAAACATTTTTTATTTTTATCTTGTACATAAAATCCATTTAATATTATGAAAAAAATGTTACTTTATTCTATTCAGGGGTAATTTTCCCAGCTTTGGTAAAATGTACATGTTATGGCCGGAGCGCCATATAAAAGTGAAACGTCTCCTTTTAACGTCATAATTGCACTATAATTTTAATAAATAATTTTTGTTTTGGAAATCAAAATTTTATTCTTAAGTCCCAGGTGCGACATTTTGCGAAAGAGACATTCTGCGAAAGAGACATTTTACGAAAGAGACATTCTGCGAAAGAGACGTTTTACGACCAGGGGACATTTTGCGAAAGAGACGTTTTGCGCCTGAGCCGATGAAATGTCACTTGATCCACATAATTATTGTCTAAGGACTAGGTTTTGTGAACCACACTGGTCAAGCATCAAGGAAAATAGGTGATAATGTGCTAGTATTTATGATTGTACAAATATGGAAATTAGAGCCTTGCCAAAATACCATGGAAAGGAGTATACTGGGGAAGAGATTGTCCGACAAGATAAAAATATTAACCATAGAGAAAGAATGTTACCATCTCAATAAGGAAACTAAAATGGAGATGACTGGACATACAGAAAGAGGGAAGGAGAAGAGTGGTCTTAAACCATAATGAACTGTTTCACGGGAAACAATATAAGAAATTGGGGTAGACCAGTATGAACTTATGAAGTTGGGATGTGATAAAGGCGCAGGTGGAACCTAGACTAGAACTGCCTGAAATAGAGTTTAATGAAAACATATATGGAGGAGGCCTTTTCCAAAGGGCAAATGGAGGCCTGTCTAATTAGCAGTGGCCAATTATTAACTGCATTATTTATTACCTACTTGTAAGAAAACTGTTGCCCTCTATATTATTAATAAAAATAAAAAGAAAAACAGCCCATTTATTTAATTATGAATGAATTTTGCTCAGACAGAGACACTAAGAGAGGGGTCACTAAGAAATTTTGGCAGCAATAAAAAAAAAATGAAGCTTGACAGAAAAGATGAAATCCCAAATGCTTCTTTTTACTATAGTCAAAAATGTTGGGAGAACAACGGGATATTTAAAACGTAAGTCAATTAATGTAACCTCATTATTATTTGCCTTTTTATTAGTTTATTACAAACATTACATCTTTTTAAACTAGGACCTAACAAATCTCAGCATGTATTTAATCATCATCATAAGTGATGTACTTATTACTTTGATAAAGCAAAGATCTATTTTTTTCATTTTCTACAACTAATATTTTTGTTTTGACTTTCAGAAAATGACGTTTTACCAAAGGAATCGATGCCTGAATTCGAAGCATGAAAAATTCAGGTGTTCGCTCTGGGAAATAAATATCTAGAAACAACATTTACTCAAAGGATGAGATTTAGGTGCAAACTGCATTTGTTTTTAAATCTAGGACATTTATAACATTAATAGGTTTTTTTAAATGAATTTAATATAACGCGCGTATTTCAAACGCCGAAAACTCGTAGAATTAGGCTAAGGGTCAGCTTAGACAGAGACGTGACGCTGCGAGCGCATTTCAATGGAGCTACTCAAAATGTAACTCTATTTCCCACACGAAAAGATACACATTTGCAGTATCGTTGCGTCGCATCTCGTGGTGAACTGACCGCAAGGCAATGCTCGCAGTACAAAATTTAATCGTTGTGATTTTGAAAAGGCGAAAAAGAAAATCGAGAAATCACAAACGATTTATTTTCGCAGTGCGTGGATTGTAGACTTGTAGTACATTTCTGTTGTTCACAGATAAACGATTGAACTAATTTGCGATTTCATTTCGATTCAATATAAAAAACGCAACGATTAAATTTCGCAGAGCACGCGCACAGAATCACAGCACACAAGATATATCAGCTCGGCTCTCAATTTAAAGAGATCGTCGTCACCGTATCACCTTTCGCATCGCCACAGTGATCCAAAAACCCCTCAGGACGGAAAGGGAATAGAAGATTTTAGTATGGAGGGTGGCCCTATCGGTCACTCACCTCGCGGTGCACAACCAAAGTTATATACAGGCTGATTTTTTAGTCACCATCCAAATTTTTATATGTTAATCTTTGGCGAAAATCATTGAATACGTCTTTTTTCTTTTTGTATCACTCAATACAAAAATATCGAGATGTCACGTCTCAATGTTATCTATAAAAAGTTGATGAATCTGGACACCGCGCTGTGATGTGTCGCTCAGGTGTAGCGGGGCGGGGCGGGGGGTCAGCGGGGTGCGCTCTGTCCGTTTCATGCGTCGGCAAGTGTATAATATTAACGTTTAGCTTAGTGACCACACAGAGCGGATGAGAAAATGATTTAATATGACAATTTGACGAATCGTTTTTTTTTTTTTCAAAAATGGGGTTAGTGATTGATACCTAATGTCTAGAAAAATTTTGGACGGTGGTAAAAAAGTCACCCTGTATATATTAGGACACATAGATGAACAAAAAATATAATAGACATAATATATCCTAAAGCGTCAGGTTTTAAAATTATTCACCGAAATATAAGTCGAGAACTGAAATGGGGATGGCAACTCAAAGCTAATCGTAGATGGCGCTGCGATAGTTGGTCCCCACGTCTACCTTGTACAAAAAAACAAACAAGATTATTTGTTATAAAAATTGAGTATAAATACAAAACAAATATGGAAAATTATTCGTCCATGCAAGTACTATATACTAAAAGAAGAATTAAGACGCCGCGGCGCATCTACAAGAGAAAAAAAGTGATTTAATTGAGTGGTTATACATTTGATTTTACCGTAATAAATCCACAATTACTTGTAGTTGAGGTTTCAATTTTTGAGTTTAGGTATGTTTTACCTGTCCTCTCCTTTATCAAGAATATAATGCTGCTTTTGACTTTCTATTTTGATAAAATATCATAATGTTTTAAGTCAGTAATTTTAACCTTTTTTTCTATTTAGATTCGAGAAATATCACAATATATTTAATTTCTTAACACCACAACTATTACAAAACTCGTTCCAGGTGATAATTCTTCGATTTTCGAGCGATGCAATACTGGTACATAACCTCCAAAAGAAAAGTAGATATTATTTTGAAAAGTGTATTCCATCATTTTTACAGCTTATTACACAACATCTAGTCATTTTACATCAATAAATGTTTTTTTTTTCTGAAAATTCCTTTGATTTTACAGTTCTTTGGGGACCAAACTGTCATTTTCACTTTGACACTTGCCTTCCCCATTGAAGCCGCATTTCACCGAATAACTCTGAAACCTGACACTTAAGTCCAATACAACGACGATATAATACTAGACTCGTAATAACAGGCGACCGATGTCTGCCAACACATTAGGCAAAAAAGTCTTATAACCGTCTCATTTCGACCAATCCTGTGAGCCGTAAACATACGTTAAGACAGAACAGACCTTGAGTTAGCCAATCACAACGCAGTACCCCGCCCCCCTCGCTTACGTATTACCTCAGCGAGTTGGCAGAATAGTTTTGTTCGTTAGATCGTGCAATGAGTAGTCTAGTATTATATCGTCGTTGGTCCAATAATATACCTATTCATGGTTCGTATAATGTCCTCTATCTTTGTTGTGTCCCCATAAAGTTTAAAAAAAATACTTAAATATACCAAAGTTGATTGTTTTTCTATAGGTAGGTACTTAGGTAGTATGTAAGTAAAATTTTTGTTATTCTTTGGATATTGAGAATAAAGTAATGGTATTACAAGTGTTGTTATATTACTCAATTGAAACAACATTAGAACAGTTTTAGTTTTTTTTTATTTGATCGTCAAGTAATTAGCAACCAGAAATAAACTCATTGTACTAAATCTTGCAGCATATCATCAGGAAAATAATCAGACCTCAATAATTCTTTCAAATCTTTTACCTTTAAACTTCTGCATGAGAAAGAGTTACACTATATAACAAGGCATACAGCTTGGCCAGAACGGGTTGAAACGGAACTAAAATTTTTATTTCTGACAGCGTTTTAAAATCTTTGATATTTGATGTAAACAAAGACCGCAGGTTTGTTAGATTTATTATTGTGCCATAAAACTAACGTAATAAGTGAAAAAAAAAAAAATCATTCAAAGTGCTGGTAGCGCGAAGACAGTGGCGACTTCCGGTTTTCTACATTTTTATGTCAAGCTATACATACAGATTCTTTGGTGTTATTAATTAACCGACGAAAAAAAAAGGAGGACGTTCTCAATTCGACATGTATATGTCGGATCCGGTCAATAGTACGGACAGCAAACGAATCGTAAGCGCGCCATTTTGAGTATCACGTGGTCTGCGCGCGCTTATACAGAGTCGTGATGTTTCATCGGGGCGGCGAGGAGCGCATTCAATGCCCGACCGCAGCAGTGTGAAGACATCCCGAAACTGTACTCGATTCGTTGTGCCCATTATAAGTGTAGTGAGTGTTTAAATTAAATTGTGTTTGATTCAATTTGTGATTTAAGATTAAAATAACCAAGTGAACCGCACCCAGTGTATTTTCATTGCACGAGACCCAAACTCTGCCCACATGATGTTTGAATCTGACGGAACAATACCGGTGGCTCCGACATCAGAATTGGGATCAAATCGTGCTAATGAAATTACACGCGGGAACAATGACAATAACAATCAGTGGAAGTTAGTTACTTTTTGAAATGCAAAACCAGCAAACTTTGAAAACGCAGCCAGTGAAAAACAAGTTTTTAGTGCCGGAATTCGACCCCGACAAACTGGATTCCGATGTGCGGGGTTGGTGCGCCACCACTGACTTTTGTTTTAATGGGAGTGCAGTGGAGGGATGCCAGCTTATTTTGACGCTGAGCAAGGCGCTAAAGGTGAAGCATCAACCTGGCTATCTCAAATAGCCTACAAAGGAATTTAAGGTACTTTTTACAACAAGATTTATTTCGCAACGGCGCGGCGGGTACCCTCATTTAAAAAAAAAAATAAGTGGCGAAAACCAAGTGATAAAGAAACATTACCCACGTTCGTATCTGATGCGAAAAATGAACACTATCTGTGAATCATCGAAAACAAGTGACACCAAGCGAGGAAAAATAACGTCAATTAAGTGTTATAACTGTGCTAAAACGCCCATAAGCGTATTGAGTGCAGAAGTAAGGCGATGGATACGAAGGGAAGACCTACAGCATCAAGTCAAGTGACGCAGCAGCCGGCATCGAAGACCTTGGTGTGCTTCAAATGTGGCAAGCCAGGTCACATAGCCGTGCGCTGTACGAGCAGTAGCGGCGGCAGTGGCAACGGACCAGTCCAAGGCGCGGCGCGACGCGTCGATGTCTGCATCGTGCAACCACCATCAGACACGTTCCAACACAGGTGAATCGTTTCATTTTTACTTACGCCTCTGGTGCCTTGTGTTCTTTATGTTGACTATCGCTGGTTAAGCGTTAGTGAGTTAATATCGCTGGTTAAGCTTTTATTATTATTACTGTCTTAGTGATCGGATTTGTAACGCTGGTTAAGCGCTACAATGTAAAGAACTGGTTAAGTATTCAGTGATTTACACTACTGCGTAAGTAGTGAAGCATAGTGGTGGTTAAGTGCTTTGGATTTGGGGGGAATGCCTGAGGTTCAAGTACCATTTTGAAGTAGAGATGTTGAGTTGGATGATAGTGTGGAATCTTAGGTCGGCTGGTCGGACTGTACCAGTAGCTATTTCGTAGCCGTAATCCGTATCTTATTGACATCCCGGTGTCCATGGAAGCGCGGTGTGCGGATGGCACTGGCGGAGGTCGTGTATTGTACGTTCATGGTGAACGGTGTGAAACAAACAGAGGTTTGTTAGTGGGGCTAGTGTTAGCCACAGGCCACGAATTTGATTCCTGCTGTTTTGATTATAATATTGCTGTATTGTGATAATGCAATTGCAAAGGTACTTGAATGCTCTGGGATTTCCGATCAGTCTTAGTTAGATCCAAAGTTGAAGGGTCTGTTTAGAGTGATAAAGATTTGGGATGGTGACCGTTACACATTGAAACCCTTGAACTCTAAGTGTACCTACAAACATGCCAACGGGTCATATACCAGTCGAAGTTAACGTAGATTCTGATTAAGTTGTGGTGAGAGGTCGAGTAAAACGGTCTATCGGCCGTATTGTTTTCAACCATACCAGTAGCTGTTTCGTAGCCGTAGTCCGTATCTTATTGACATCCTGGTGTCCATGGATGCGCGGTGCGCGGGTGGCTCTGGCGGAGGTTGGGGGTCTTGAGAGACCATATTGTGTAGTCAGTGGGCGATCCACGTGGTGGATGCGCAAAGAAGTTCTGATCCATGCGTTGGGTGTGTGAAAGCAATGTGATTGCTGGTCGGCTAGAGAGCCGTGGCGTTAGAAGTTTTACTCGAAAGGCGAAGGTCACTGGAAAATTGGTAGTTTTTGCAATAGAGTTGTGAAAGTAGATTCGAACGACTGTGGTATATGGCCCAGGGTAGTTGTTAGTGGCCTAGGGTAGTTGTTGGTGGCCTAGAGTATTTGTTAGTGGCCTAGGGTAGTGATTGATGTATTTTCAATTGGCTATTCCCAATGTTTGATTTAGTTAAAGAGTATTGGTTTTAATGGTACAGTAGAGTTGAAATTTCCTTATTTTCACCAAAGAACTGAATATAGAGTTTGGTCAGGAATGACCGAGTGGAACAGTATTCTGTCGTGGACTATTTTGTGTTTCAGAGTGATTATTACACGAGGACGAGTGAAAAGAGTTGAAGGAGGCCTACATCAAGATGGTAGAAAGAGGCTGAAGAAGAAGAAGATCACACGAGGACGTGTTAATCGCAGGATGGCCGTGTCGGATCCGGTCAATAGTACGGACAGCAAACGAATCGTAAGCGCGCCATTTTGAGTATCACGTGGTCTGCGCGCGCTTATACAGAGTCGTGATGTTTCATCGGGGCGGCGAGGAGCGCATTCAATGCCCGACCGCAGCAGTGTGAAGACATCCCGAAACTGTACTCGATTCGTTGTGCCCATTATAAGTGTAGTGAGTGTTTAAATTAAATTGTGTTTGATTCAATTTGTGATTTAAGATTAAAATAACCAAGTGAACCGCACCCAGTGTATTTTCATTGCACGAGACCCAAACTCTGCCCACATGATGTTTGAATCTGACGGAACAATACCGGTGGCTCCGACATATATATATTTTTTTTTTATGTATGACCACGCATAACTTTTCCTATAGTGGTACGATTTCAAAAATTCTTTTTTTGTTGGATAGAGTATATCTCAAAGTTGGTCCCATTTAAATTTCAAAACTAAAATCGGCCTCTAAGGGTAGAAAAAAAGGAATTAATTGTCAATCTTCCTACAGAATTTTCAATTATGAACCGATTCTGTTGAAACAAAGTTAACAATTGTAGTTCTGAGGAAGATCCCTGTTATTTTGTGAAGTCAGTCCCAAGAGTTCCTTAACAGTTAACAACAGCTATATCGTGTTTGGGCTCATTTCACTCAGCTTGATGAGAATTTTAGACCTAGCTGAGGTATCATTGCCATCGAGGGTCTGAGGATGGTGACGGATAGCAGGGGCAAGAGATCCTCAACAGTTAACAGCACCTTTATCGTGTTTGGGCTCATTTCACTAGTCTTGATGAAAACTTTATACCTAGCTGGGGTATAATTGTCATCGAGGGTCTGAGGATGGTGACAGAGGGCAGTAGCAAGAGATCCATAATAGTTAACAGCAACTATATGGTATTTGGGCTCATTTCACTCATCTTGATGAGAACTTTAGACGTAACTGGGGTATGACAGTCGTTGAGAGTTTGAGAATGAAGACAGAAAGCAGGTGTAGGAGGTCGTCAATAGTTAACAAAAAAAAAAATATAAGTACCTATTAAAAAAATTATATTCTTTTTTAGTTACAGAAATTGACACGAGAGTGGAAACTCAAAAATAAAAAATAAAACCTTTTTAAAAAAAAATCAAACCGACGAAACATCGAACTGAAAAGCAAAAAATAAATTTTGAGGCGGCGCCAAAGAAACAATCAACGCATAGCTACGACGAGCTATTCAACCACGACAAGCTATACAACGAGCTATTCTGCTCTTCAAATAGTTAATTTATATGTTTGTTTGTTTGGCGCCGCCTCAAAATTTATTTTTTGCTTTTCAGTTCGATGTTTCGTCGGTTTGATTTTTTGTTTAAAAGGTTTTATCACTGGGATATTCTTATTAGTTTTAATGTGTTGAGAAAATAATTTAAATGCAATCTCTAGCCATTCTTATCTGAACACAAAAAGTAGTCATAACTTTTGAACCATAAAAACTGTATAATATATCCCAAAAAATAGTGTACATACTTAAATAATATAGTAATAAGCTTGGAAATTACCTTTTCCATGCTCCGGGACATCCTGTATAATGTACGACCCAGCGCCATCTATCGGATCTTTTAACTAAAAAAATCTATTGAGAGGTTTCGCAGATGCCTGTGTGCACAAATGCTCTGTGATTGAAAATTCGGCATGTAATGGATGGTCATAAATATCCATGGACCAATCTTGACTAGCACTGCATAAGTTGCTTATCAGGTGGCTGTAATTATACAGCTGCGAGCTCTTTAAGAGATTAGGTACTTGATAATCTGAGTAAAACACCATGAGATTAATTTAAAACTCTTTTACTCAATTTCAACCATAATCTTAACCTAACACACATTAAAAAAAAATACATCTTAATCCAAAAAAGTAACCTTAACATTAAAACTAGTACCACCAGTAGGTATTAGTACTTCTTGATAGTCTTTCGAATGAGGGCCATGCGTTGTCTATGCGCCTCTGTGACGGCGGCGCGTTTGTATGGCCGAACCTCGTCGTTGCCGAAACCTGGGATCCACATGTTCCATTGGCGCTCTGGAAAATTATCATAAGGTTTCAAAATACATGAAACAGTTCCGCAGTTCAGCAATGCAATCATTACTTGAAAAAAAATTCAGGGTTTTTTAAACTTTGAAAAAATTGTGTTAACTCGCAATTGAATATTGGTTTGGAGAATGCTTAAATAAAATTTCTTATTTATTTCGTTAGCAGAAATAATATTTATTGTAGATAAATATTGATTTGTCATTCAAACATTTTACCATTTGCAAGACTTGCTATCCGGTCACAGACATGCTAATTTCTAATCTAACAATTGCTTGATCAATAGAACATAGAAATAATGATGGTTATCTCACCTAAATGCAGCTGTACATCTCTAAGCTCCACATTAGGTGCATGTCTGTGCTTAGCCAGCGCACACGCGGCATTCAGAGTTGTGTCTATGAAGTCATCGGCCAGCTGAAGCAGCATCTCTTCAACCTCCTCATCTAGCTGCACCGTAGGGTCCACTTCACGGACCAGCTCTTGGAGACGAGGTCGACTTAGCAGCTGAAATATCAAAATGATGAAGTAAGATTATGGAAAGTAATTGAATTTTATGGATAGTTGATATTCAAAGGAATTCCAGTATAGTATATCATATTGCAGAGTAATAATAGTACACTCACATTTTGCAAGTTATATTATTTTAAGTCCCATGAAAAAGGGAAAAATCCTATTGTCATCAAACCAGGACAAGTCCAACCTCTGTGGCTACAAAACCCATGTACATGCCCAACCTGGGATTTAAACCCTCAATCTCATGCTCAGCTGTCCCACTTGCTACCAGAAGACCAACTAAAACTTCTTCAAATGGGAAATTATGTAAAGGATTTCATACAGTTACACAGATATAATTATTTTGAGTTTTGATAATTAATTTATGGCAGTCATACATTTGTTTTAAACCATGTAACGTTAGAGGTTAGTGAATGTAGGTTGAAGCAGAAATGATTAATTAAAATTCATATTTTTTGTAGGATGTCACACAATAGTTTCCAATAGTTAGATAACTGATTATATAGGATGGATGAAATGGCGACAGGTCACCGGAACAACATGCGACTCACGGATGCCCCTCAAGTTAAAGGGGAAAAAATACAAATCTGTAATTAGACTGTCGTATTGTATGGATCGGAATGCTGGGCTGTGATGATGAATGAGAAAATGGATGAGAAACGATTGCATGTAGCGGAGATGAGGATGTTGAGATGGATGTGTGGAGTGACAAGAATGGATAAAGTGAGGAATGAGTTTATAAGAGGAAGTTTGAAAGTGGCGCCTGTTACGGAAAAAATGAATGGGAATCGTCTGTCTTGGTATGGACATGTGATGAGGAGGGATGACACCCATCATGTGACGAAGAGAGTGATGAGTATGAATGTTGATGGATGGAGAGGAAGGCCAAAGAAAAGATGGATGGATTGTCTAAGGAATGATATGAAAGAAAAAGGAGTAAATGATACTATGACGTCTGATAGGGGAGAATGGAAGAAGAAAACGTGTTGCGCCGACTCATAGTAAAATGGGATAAGGGTAGGAAGAAGTTAGATAACTGTTTCGACTGTATGTTCTAACAGGTTAAACATCTACCTAAACTTAAAACATCTTAAACTCTCCACCTAATTGAATTGAAATCTTCGAAATAATCGAAAATGGAATATTTACCATTGTTAACAAGAACATAATTATTCAAACATACTTGAGTAGTCTGATCTCCGCCGCCGCTTGTGTTGGCTTTAGCCCCCACCTGGGCTTGAGTGCCCATCGGACTGTGTTGTGATGGCGAACCTTGGAGTGAGCTGGACTGCAATTGAGGACTCTGGATCGGATTGTTTACGTACTGTATAGCACCTTGGTTTATAGTCCCTATTGTGGGCATGTTGGCCCCCTGCCCCATAGAATTATTAGCCATGACGAAGAAAATGGTGATTCCTTTATAAAAACGCTTACAGTAAGAAAATATTTGATGGTTTAGCAACAAAAAGCTTTTGTTGCAAAACACGAACGTGACACTTATGTATGGTGACACCACATGACACTGACAGCTGACAGACAGATAAGCATAGACAATTCGAGCCAGCTTTAGAAAGTCGAAAATTGAACATAAGGCTTTTGGCTTTAAAAATAGTAATAGAATTCTTAATACAAAATTAGTAGGATTAATCGCCTAAAACAAATAATTGGTGTTTTTATTATTCCATATTTTTCATTTATCATTTGGTATCAACAAAACATTATATTGTAGTAAGTATACCTTTTTTATATCTTGTATACGTCATAAACAAGATTGTTTCTATTTAGTAGATATTCGGGTGGCTTCTTGTCTGATTGCAAGGGAAAGCCTGAGTGTGCGCGTATCCACTGCGGGGATCATCCGGAGGACACGGTGCAGCTGCAGTCACAGAGTACATCGAATATACACACATCAAAAGCATAGTCTAAAAAAACTATTATACCATGATCAAAAGTGTCTAGGGATCAAGCATTTTTATGCGGATTGTGTGCGGATTTCTTGAGATTGAGATGTGGCTTTGTAATAAATTTATGATTTTATAAATTTATATGGATCCTTTTTGGTGCATTTCATAATTTGAATCAGGAACTGTAAATCAAATTCGAGTAAAAGATGAAAATCAGCTGTCAATATTTTCCCTATAAAAACATACAACGCATTGAAGACATTATTAGTGCTACTGTTTCCCTACTACTGATTAAAACCAACGTTATTATGGAGCGGCGACGTCATTTAAGCAGGGAAGAAATGCTCAGAGCCGTGGGAATGATAGAAGCTGGTTCCCGGCAACGTACTGTGGCTTTAGCTCTGAATACAAGTCAGAGTGTTATCAGTCGACTTTGGACACGTTACCGAAGCACTGGTACCGTGGCTGAGCGCCATGGAGGACGGTATCGCTGCACCACACGGAGACAAGACCGATACATTCAAATCTTAACTCGAAGAGCTCCAACAATAACCGCCATGATGTTAGCCGTGAGGCTTCATCACTCTTCAGGGAACTTAATTAGCGACCAAACAGTCAGAAACCGCTTGCATGAAGTGAACCTTCATTCCCGAAGACCGCTACGGGTACCACCTATAGCAATGCACAATCGTAGGATTCGATATCAATGGGCTCTTGAACACAGAAATTGGGCAGAAGAACAATGGCGTTTCGTGTGCTTTTCTGACGAGTCTCGTTTTGGTATGAGACCGGATACAAGACTTATACGACACTGGAGAACCCCTGGACGCCAACAGCGATTAAAATCCTGCCAGGAAGTCCATCCTTATAGTGGTGGAACCATCATGGTATGGGCGGGTATTTGGATCGGCGGAAGAACTGAGTTGATTTGGATCAGAGGCAACCTCAACGCTCAAATTTATGCTGAGACGATTGTATCAGACGTCATCGTTCCTCTACAAGTGCAAATCGGTCCCTTATTTCAGTTAATGCATGATAATGCACGACCGCACACCGCAAGAGTTGTAAGACAGACTCTCGCCGCAGCTAACATCAATGTCCTGCCCTGGCCTGCTCAGTCGCCAGACTTGAACCTGATTGAGCATGCATGGGATATGCTACAGAGAAGAGCTCTGCCGAATATGGAGGGTATCCAGTCGCAAGAAGACCTTTTTTTGTTGTTGCAACGAACATGGGCGGCCATTCCACAGCGTGATTTGGATGAACTCATTTTGAGTATGCCAAACCGATGTTCTTGTGTTGTTAGTGTTCGCGGTAGAAACACGGATCATTAATTGTTTAAGTTACCCAATAAAATTTTAAAGAAAACTGTTATTTCAGTCTTTTTTTCGAACTTTAATGTTAGTGGTTCAAATGTCAAAAATCCCTTTATTAGGAAAATGGCAAATTTCTTTATGAATGCAAAGGTGACTTGGTTTATCGTTACTGTGACAAACGATAACACTTTATTTGATGAATCCTTAAAGAACATTTTAATTAATATCAATCAGGAGAAAAGTTATTGCAAAAATATATGTTGATCCCTAGACACTTTTGATGTGTGTATTATAGGCTGCAGCAGTTTTGCCCCGCTTGTGCAGAGATCTGCATGATCTGCAGGCGGTAGGCGGCGACCTTTCTCGCACCCATTGGTCGAGGCCATGCTGTAGACACACGGATAGGGAAGCAGTCGCCTCCTTTCCGAAGCAGTCATGCTAGCAAAGGAGGAGGCGGGTCAGGCGGGACTCAGCCACCGCTGAGGCAGGCACTCAGTGCAAAAGGTAACTAAGGACTGGAACGTAAAGGGCTATTGAAGGCGCAGTGGCTGAGCAATTGGACTACTACGCTGTGGGGCGGGTTCGATCCCCGCACGGAACAAATATTAATTGTATGATCTGCAAGTAATTGTTTCGGGTCTGGGTGTTTGTGTATGTGAGTTTCTATGTTTGTAAACGCACCCACGATACAGGAGAAATTCCTAGTGTGAAGCAACGTTTTTTTTTTTAAATATCAGTACCATTCTGAAGGTCCTCCTGTCCAGCCCTGGGCGAGAGGACTCATTTGATGATACCACGATAAAAAAAAGCAAATAGATTTCACACGCGAGGTCTCGAATTGTCTTACACGCCAATAGATAAAATATAATTAAATAGGTAGAAAAATAAACTCAATGTAGATAATTCATTTATTTATTCAGTATTCAAGTTCATCCAATAACGAGGAAGAGTCAGAAAAATCGGAATCCATATAAAATAATTCTGATGACATTTTTTTGGCTCTTGCGTCCGCCACGAAGGTTTTCAAGGCTTCTCTTATGTCCCAATCGTGGTATTTTAGGCGCCTGAAATGATAAAAATAATTATTGTAAATATTGTCAGGAGAGCCGCAAAGTGGCAAAATCAAGTCCGCAATACGGCCTGCTGTAACTTGAAAAAATATTTTAAAAAAGGAAATATAGGCGCGTCCACACAGAGCGAGCAGCCTCGCGAGGCAGTTTCCTTACGCGGCAAATACGAGGCTGCTCGCTCTGTGTGTACGCGCTTTTAAACAAAACTAAAAGCCGAAGCACGTCCACACTAACCAAGCTGATTCGCGCGGCAAATACCTCGCGAGGCTGCTCGCTCTGTGTGGACGCGCGTTATCAATTTTATTAGTTTTTTTTCTGGCAATCTTGTGATTTACAAAAGAAAATCTTCAGTTTTCGAAACAATTAAGGGCCGTAAGGAGGTAAAACTTTTCCACACCAATAAAAAAACGAATGTTGTTATTTTTTGGCACTTACAATTCAACTTCTGTTTTCCTAAGCTGAGTGAGATGTTGGAACGCTCTAATGATGGCTTCACTTTCATCAGGAGTAGGGCTAATAAGCGTTAACGAGTTCATATTTCTCACAGGATGCTGAAACAAAACGAGATGAACATAAAAATCGCAATAAGTAATACTTTTTGATCTAGTAGTTGGTCTTTTTTTTTAAGTTGTAAAATCATTCAATGAGTTCTCCCACCCCGGGCAGCACGGGAGGGACTGTCAGATTTGTAGGTACTGTCTAAAATCTACAGTGTCCTTCAGTAGCCCTTTACGTTCCGGGGCCACGGTAACCTGATAAGACGGTCCCGGCGGGCCTTGGCCCCTTCAGTTTGCTGTAGTTGGTCTGAATTTGAATTTTAGTTAAATCTAATGTAAAATTGATGGAACGGTCGACGAATTGACTGAGCGGTTGACTGCTGATATGCGTGTTGCGAATTCGATTCCCGCACGGAAAAAAATATATGTATCTGCAAGTAGTTGTTGCAGATCCTTGAATTGGATTTATTACTAGGGTTGATCTAATTTTGTTTTAAAAAAATTGAAAAAAGCATCCAATCTCACAAATTGTCTCATCTATACTAATATTATAAAGCTGAAGAGTTTGTTTGTTTGTTTGAACGCGCTAATCTCAGGAACGACTGGTTGGAATTGAAAAATTATTTTTGTGTTGGATAGTCCATTTATCGAGGAAGGCTATAGGCTATATAACATCACGCTATCACCAAAAGGAGCGGAGCAGCAATGAGAAATGTTTCAAAATCGGGAAAATGTATTCCTTTTCGAGAGCTTTCTTTGCGTGCGCTGCGTAAACGGTTAAAGATACGCAAAAAATATGTACTACGGAATTATTCCTCATAAAAAGTTCTAAAATAAAGTCCGCGAGAGCATATATCTATCTTTTAAGATTAAGTCACTATAACCTTTTTAATGGAAATCAAATTTGTTTTAAAGTAATGCATTATTTGCGAAGGTATTTTCATTAATATGATATTAATCCTTATCAAAATAAATACGTTAATCATCACAAGTATTTAATTTTGAACAAAATTGCCCTTGACATCGTTTGATTTCAATGAATATCTTAGGAGATATCATAGTTTCAAAATAATGTCACAACAAAATTATTACTGCCTGGGCAATACTGAGCATAATTATCATAATTGCGCGTGAGGGAAAGTGCACCCTCTACCTCTCACCCGAGCCACCGCTGAAGGCGCCTAGGACGTCGGAAATAGTGGGTCATATTCCAGCCGCTTACGGACGGGAAGTAATGGGTATTTATTTATTTATTTATTTATTTATAAACAAGCACTGGCCAATCCCCGCTGCATAGACAAGTCGAGGCGTGGCGGGAAGAGCTCCGGCGCCATCTCAGGGGGCGGTATGGATCCTGTATCGAATGGGGAAGGAAAAAACGCCTGGGTGTCACCACTGCGAGGATCGCCCGGAGGCCACGGTAGAACATACGGTGCAGGACTGCCCCGCTTGGGCAGAGCACCACCATGTCCTCACAGCGGCGATAGGCACTGGTCGAGGCCATGCTGCGGGGCGAGACGGAATGGGAAGCGGTCGCCTCCTTCTGCGAAGCAGTAATGCTAGCAAAGGAGGAGGCGGAATGCGTGAGGGAGAGGACAGCGTCCACCTCAAGACGCAGCCGCCGCGGGAGACGCCCACGGCAACGGGCGTCGCAAGACGATCTCCGGCCACCGTAGGCGCGGGCATGCGGGCGGCGAGTAATGGGTGACTCGCCGTCCGATCATGGACCATGCCCGGGTCGACGGCGCGTTGTGTTCCACGCGCGCCTCAAAGAGCTGTCAGCAATCTGACGGCCCCCCCTAAGAGGGCCAGAGCCTGCCGGGGTCGCGGGACTGTCTCACTCGGTAACCGTGAACAAAAAGGGCTATTGAAGGAACACCGTGGATTTTAGTCAGTACAAGTCTGGCAGTCCCTCCTGTCCCGCCCTGGTCGGGAGGACTCATTTGATGATTTTGCCACGATAAAAAAAAGGGGGCGGTATGGAGGGAGCGACTATCGAAACCGAGGTTCGGGCACGCCTCAATTGGGCGGTAAGACCTCTCTTTGAGGAATGGCTGGAAGGTGTCACGGCGTCCTGACCAACCACCTGACGCAGATCCTCACTGGACACGGAAGTTTTGGGAGGTACCTGTGTCGGATGGGGAAGGAAGAAACGCGTGGGTGTCACCACTACAAGGATCGTCCAGAGGACACGGTAGAGCATACGGTGCAAAATTGCCCCGCTTGGGCAGAGCATAGCACATGTCCTCACAACGGTGATAGGCGGCGACCTCTCGCGCTCGGCATTGGTTGACGTGACATAGAGTGGAAACCGGTCGCCTCCTCCTGCGAAACAGTCATGCCAGCGAAGGAGGAGGCGGGACGCGTGAGGAAGAGGACAGCGTCCACCTCACGACCCACACCCAGCCGCCGTGGTAGACGCCCACGGTGACGGACGTCGCAGGACGATCTCTGGCCAACAGGCGTGGGCATTCGGGCGACGAGTAATGGGCGACTCGCTGTCCGATCATGGACCATGTCCAGGTCGACGTCAACGTTGTGTTCCACGCGCGCCTCAAAGAGCGTCAGCACAATGACGGGGGCCAAACCCCTTGGAGGGCCAAAGCCAGCCGGGGTCGTAGGACTTACGAGCTACCGTGACCCCGGAACGTAAAGGGTTATTGAAGGACGCCGTCGATTTTAGTCAATACAAGTCTGACAGTCCCTCTTGCCCTGCCCTGGGTGAGAAGACTAATTTGACGAAAGAAAATTATTTGTATCGGTATCCTCCAACAGCGCTTCGCACTTAAAAATACATTGTTAAGTTCCGACATCCACGCGAACGAAGTCGCGGGCACAGCTAGTTATTATAATAAAATATTAGGTAGTAAGAAGTAAGATCAGAATACTTTACCTGAAAGCCATAATTCATTTGTTCAGGAGTAGCATGTGACAAGGTTAGCATGTCATTAGTTATACAATACGAAGTACCATTAGATATCGTTCTGGTATGAAATATAAATGTTCTTCTGAACTGGAACATTTGCCCCATGTATCTTTCTTTGAACAGTCCGTCTATGATCAGGTGTAATTGATTTTTCTGGAAAAGTAAAGATATTGGGCATAGTTTAGTCTTTTTTAATATCAATTATGGATTACTAGGCGTCACCGCGTCTAAATTAAGGGAAAAAGTTAAGAAGGGTGAAAAATACTTCCACGACCAATACACGTCATAAATAAAAAAAAACAATCGGTCGAGTCGTTTCGGTGGATTGAAACCAAAAACAAAGTGACTTGAAATTTTATCTGTATTAACATTATAAAGCTGAAGAGTCTATTTGGTTGAAGGCACTAATCTCAGGAACAACTGGTACGAATTGAAAAAATATGTTTATACCATTCCCACTTTAAAAAGTTACTTTTTAAAGTGGTTTGATTTAAATCGAGGGCCTGAATCACTCGCGTCGCTCAGGAAATGAATTCAGTCGCGTGCTCTTGATTCATATATATGGCCCTCGCTTTAAATCCGCTCTTTATTCACTCGTTGCATAATGTACTATTGTGTTAAATAGTCTATAAATTCTCACATGGAGTATGTTTTCCCTAAAACATAATATTATAATATGTGAAAAATTTCCTTTTTTACTCACATCATGTAGAAGTACATCCACAGTGAAAGTGCTCCTATCATGTATCGTTTCAGGGAGAGTACCCAAGATGGATACTATATTTCTTTTACCACCATAAACTTTATCAGTGGGTCCAAACATTTTTCTTGAAGGGTCCACATAGTTACGCGTATGCATCAGATAGTGAGCAACGCTTCTTTCTGATTCTGAAATATTAAAAAAAATAGTTCAGTAGATTCGTACCGAGCTGGTAACGCGTTTAACCTCCTTGTTCATTGGTAAGGGAACATTGAGCAGAATGCAGCACATTTACGGGCGAATATTTTCAGTGAACCAACGTCTAGCAATGTGCGCGCATAGACCCTGCAGCTATACAAGAGCCCAAGAGGTACCAAGTCTACATAAACAGTGCACTTAGCTCAGGGTTGCCAGTTAAATAAATCGCTTTACTTGTAATATTTTGCACAAATTATATAATTTATTATTGTAACTTACGCACTACAGCGAACCGTATGCATGTCGCTTCCTATCTACGCTTAATATGATGAAAAAACTAGTGGGAAGTGGTAACTTCGAAATCCTGGAAAATAAACTGTGATTCCTGGACATGGGACAAGCCAGATAATACCGGATTTCCCAGCCATCTGGCAATCCTGACTTAACTACATAAATATTGGATAATATCACAATACAACGTGTAACGTTAATAGCACAAAACCTTTCGTGGGGTAACTCAGCCCATGTTACTGAACAATGTTTGTTCTAAGACTTTTGGAAATTCGCAATAAAAAATGATTTTTCATACTGATGGGCCCAATCAATTTCTCATTTTGTATGAAAAACCAAATTTGTTTTTTTGCGAATTTTCAAAAGTTTTAGAACAAGTATTGTTCAGTAAAAAGGTATACAGAAGGTACCAAATAACTGCAATTAGGCAAATCTGAAAAGTTAATCTTCCATTTTGCCAGCAGGTCAACTTACCCAATCTGTCAGATTTTACCAATCGATCATTAACCTTCCACTATTGTGATAACGTTGAAAATCTATTAAAGAAATTGGACGGAGGAAGGTTGATGTGCTAGCGTTTGTACACAAATAGGTCCATTTCTGGTAGGCGCTTAAACACAAGCAATAAAAAACATACCTGAGAAGTCACAAGATAACGAAAATCTTGCATTCAAGTCGTAAAGATTTCCAATTCTTTTTTTGCGCCTTTTTGTAGGCAGGTCATAATTAGAGAAGAATAAAGTCACAAATTTTTCGACCACCATTCTCGTTTTTCTATCTGGGGTGGCTAGATAATTTCTAAAGAAAGGTATTATTATGCCATTCTGGTTTAACTTTACACCATCCTGAAAAAAATAAAGTTTATTCTAGGGAACCATTTTGTGTATGAATTTCAACATTAATTTTCATATTAATTCAAGGCTCTGAGTGGTGGGCGTTCGGGTGGCGAGTAACGTCCGATCATGGACCATGCCTGGGTCCATGCGCACCTCGAAGACCTGTCAGCCTTAGAGGGCCAAAGCCTGCCGGGGTCGCGGAACTATCTCATCAGCAAACCGTGACCCTAGAACGTAAAGGGTTAAAGGATCACCGTGGATTTTAGTCAGTACAAGTCTGACAGTTCCTCATGTGTTCCTTTTGTTGTTGTTTTTTGTATCACTCGATTCCAGAGGTAAAATCATGGAGTAAAATCATCATACTATTAAAAAAAAGCAATCAAACTTACCAGTTCAATTAATCTAGGGAACTTAATAGTTACAGTTTTAACATAAGACAAAGGATCCAAGTCCTCACAAAGTGGGTTGCCTTCTAACCAGAGTTTTTCTATTTTACTGCTGACTCTAGATAATTCTGCAACTGAAGGGATCTGTAATAAAATAAAGGATTACTTTTTATTTACTTGGTGGCCTACCTATTGATATATTAAAACCCAAGATGCACACTCGACGTCTAAAAAACGTCCCTTAAAAAAAGTGCGCAACATTCTAAATTGTGTGTTCATTTCGCCGACCACGGCCGGTCGTAAAATTGTATTGCTTTATGTATCTGCGTTGTAATAACAACTTTAAACAATTGACGTAAGGTTGAACTTGCAATAATATAATTATGCTTGTAGCTGATAGAAAGAGACAGAAAAAGAGTTTCGGGACACTTTCGTGCGTTACTTTTATTCGTGACTGTGCATCTTGGATTTTTATACATCAATGGGCCTACCATGATTTCTTTAAGCGAGAATAGTTTACGCGAGAATTCCACTGGTGAACGACGAACGAGAAAAGAAACGAGATGGCGCTAAACGACTTGTACACCTCTGTCTCTTTCCCACAGTGGGACTTCTTTCACTTTATGACGTCGTGGAAGGCCCCCGGCTGATAATTAATTGTTCAGTTTTTAATCACTGACTTTTAGTAAAACTGTGCACTGGTCATAGCAATTTAGCATCACCACAGGCCGCAGGCATAACTAAATAAATCAATTTAATTAAAAAGAAACTTACATTGTTGTTGCTAAAGTTCATAGCGGTCAAATCTGCTTTGATGAAAAAGTTTAATACATCTAATGGTACCTGGCTGAAAATTAAATTATTTGTTGTTAAAATATTTTATGGTTAAATAGCCTTATTAAAAATGGCATGTATTTAATGCGGCAACTAAGTATAATGAATATAGGTTGAAAAAAAAATAGAGTGGGTACCAAACATAATGGGTTGGCAGCTAATAAGGAGTATCGTAGTAAGTAAAAGATGGCATATTAATATATCAGTTATAAGCTCCGTTTTAATTTAAACTAGCATCAAGTTTTTCTTTTGGGAACTGAATTAATATCTAAGCGAAAACTTAATGATGAAAATAAAATAGAAAAACCGGCCAAGTGCGTGTCAGGCCACGCACAGTGTAGGGTTCCGTAGTTGCCCATCAAAATACTTATGCGAATTAACTAAACTGATTCGCTGAATTTAATTTTAAAGAGAAGAATTTTCAAAATCGGTCCAGGAGTCTTTGAGAAATCGGGGAAAATACATAAAAAAAAGATTACGACGAATTTAGAACCTCCCCCTTTTTTGAAGTAAGTTAAAAATAGTTGACGATAAAAACCTACCTATCCCCAAAAAACATACCGTAAAAACATACCTATTACAGCTGTAAAAATAAAGTTGACAAACTTACATTTGCAGTTGAAGAGCTTGTTCTCCGATACATTTTGTTTAGGAAAATATGTTATCCAAGTACATTTTATAAGTTAGTCGACTATTACTCGTAAAGTTGTAAAGCCTACTTAGTCATGATAATTTTCTTTTAAACTTCGTTATATATACTACTATTGTGAATTTTTTCACACCCCCAAACATAACCGTTTAGCTGGTAGAGGGGGGGGACACTCGAGTCGAGCAAAATTTAGCACTTTAAAGCTTAATATTTCACAAACGAATTTTTTTATCAAAAAATTGTTAATGGAAACTATCAATATTTTTTAAAGACCTATTTAATGATACCCCACACTAAGGGGTACGCGCGAAAAAAAAAAAACATCCCCTCTTTACGTGTACAGGAGGTACCCTAAAAAAAAATATTTTACGAGATTTTATTTCACCACTTTTTTGGCACAACAAATCCGTATATTTACACCAAATTACAGCTCTCTAGTACTGTGCGTCTCTGAGCTAAACTGCGGACAGACGGACGGACGGACGGACGGACATGGCGAAACTATAAGGGTTCCTTGTTGACTACGGAACCCTAAAAATGGGCATACATAAATAATACAAATCAGATTCTATTTAAAATTGTTTGTATGAAGAATAAATATAAACTAGCTTAAAATTGTGTGACTTTTAATAGCTTTGAATTAGTACCACCTGCCAGAATGCTCGACGGACACGGCTCCTATTTCTGCGTGCAAGGTTTAAAGTAACCTAACACGAAGGGGATGGCGGGGTCTGAAAGACCACCTTCGAACCTAACCTGTCCGTGTCGGGATGCCCCAAGTCCCGAGCTCGTTTCATTCGCTCTTGCATCCTAGGTCAAATAACTGATTACTACCTGTCATGCTGGCTCACAAAATAAACAAAACTAAACACTAACGTGTTAGTTGCACACATTACCGGCGAATGCCACCCTACTAACATTATTAGTCGCCAAGTCATTATATACAGCTCCTCGCCTAATATTTCAATTGACTGGTATAGTTTATTTGCTACCTAAAAGCAGCTGCTAGTTTTTAGTTTTTATAACACCCTTAATTTTGAACCTTACGTAATATAATAGTCGCGAAAATATTTAATCGCTGGCAAGTTATTTTATTTGTTGCAAACATTTAGTCGACTTTTAAGTTATTAGTCACTCGGAAAATAATAAGCTATTAAAAATTATAGTCTTAGGCTGCGTTTTCTGCGCGTCTGTCGTTCGTCTGTCTTAGCTGCGTAGCGGAGCGGAGAGCGATTCACCAATCACACAGCTTGAGTGGAGAAGAGATGTGGATTTCAAGCCACGTGATTGGTGAATCACTCTCCGCTCCGCCTCAGTGGAAACGCAGCCTTCACCTAAGAGCCTATGCACACCACGTTTTAGAAACGCGCTGCACCGGCACGTCAACGGCGCGTTTTCATCAGAGCAGTTTGTTGTCATTTGTTCTAGGCTGCGTCTGACTTGCGTGCGTATCGCGTCAAACGCGCTGCACCGGCGCGTTTAAAAAACGTGGTGTGCATAGCCTAGGCTAAGAGCCTAGGCTATGCACACCTGGCACCAGGCTGCGTTTCCACTGAGGCGGAGCGGAGTAGCCCGCGAAATTCGAACTTGTGTTTTTGCAAAGCAATAAATTGCAAAATTAAGCTAATTGTTCCACCTTAACTCTAAATTAACAGGAAATAATATAGGAATTAGCATAACATTTTGTGTTTACTATACCTTAAATTATTGTTGCTTAAGTTTAGCATTTTTGTGTCCCTTCCCATTCTGAGCATCAGTATTTTAAAGTGGGCGAGAAGAGATATTTTGTAGAAAAATATTTTCTTATTCATAAATTCTGGAAAATAAATGTTGAGATCAGACAGGCAGTTGCGCCGGCGATGAAGCAGGGTCAAGGCCTGCTGGGGATTGACAATTGACAAGCGAATTGACACGCTAGTTGCCCAGTTTCCACGTGAGACTTTGAGTGAACCCACACAAAGGCATACCACAGTAGAGGAAACTTGGTGATTTTAGTTAGTCGAGACTGAGATGGTCCTCCATCCTTTCAGGGGGGATGAAGTCATAAACATTTTCACACAAAATAAACAAAATACTGTTGCTATTACGCAAATTTTATGTTTAGTTGACCATATCACAGTTTTGATAGAGAGGAGAGAAGGTTCAACAGACTAGTGAGATTTCAGGCTTTTTATTACAACTTTAATTCATAATATTAATGTGGTCCATAACAATTTTTGTCTGATATAATGAAACTAGAAATTGTGTATGTGAAACCCAAGTCAAATGGAATAAGGGCAGCAAAATGATAACTAGAAATTAATTCATAACTTATTTTGAAATATTAACTTACCAAGATCATCACAGAAATTAGATAAATCCAGCTCGCATTTCTCGTTAAACCGATGGCTAACGACAGAGCCAACAATTTCATCAATCGTAGTCATCAATCCAAAAAAGTCAGAAGAAGTCTTATCATTCAAAAGTACATCTACGCTAAACATGTTTCTATTATAGGGAAACATGAAGTCAAATTTTATAATATTTAATATTAAATTTAGATTAGAAGTGTAGAATGTGGCTATATCACCCTGCGTTGTGCAGTTGACAGGTATTACGACAGTGCCGAAGTAGCCGGATAATCTGTCAAATAACTCATGTAAAGTATCCTGCCAGTTGTGTATCTGAAAAAAATAGTAGTTAAATTATACAAGGGTTCATATGCGAAGCAAATATAAATAAGATAGAATAGACTATTTGAATGATAACACTATTATTTCTGGTCATTATTACTTTTTCTTACGGCTGGAATAATTGTCTCTGTATGCTCAGTGCAGGTTGGTAGACACCAAATATCTTTGAATTTTTATATTCAAGAAGGACATGCCAGTTTCCTCAAGATATTTTTCTTCATAATTTTGAGAGCAGTGGTGTTGAAATAAATAATATATACAAATTATTACACCTGCCTCGGTTCGAACCCGCGACCTACAAATTGTTTGTAAGTCGGAGTTGTCACCAATGGGACACCACGGCTTCTAGATGCTGCTATAACATTAAACTAAACCTTTCTATTAGTGAATCGAGACGAAAACAGTACTGAATGAAAAAGGAACATGTAGGGAAGAAATCACAAGTTAAACACCGACTAAGCCGGCTAGTACTAAAAACAACTTGCCATAACTTTGTGGAAATAATATTTAGCAGCCCGATCTTCAGCTTGTAAACAACTCTCAATATTTTCAACAATTAGTGAAAATGCTGTGTTTCTATTGAGTAAGAGTTTCTTGTATTTTTGAAGTCCATAGTTTTCAATCGACATTGTGAGAGTTTTATTGATAAACGTTTATTAATTATTTAGTTTTGTTTTGCCGTTTTACTTATTTGGTTTGGTTCTAATATCCGTAGACCGTAAAATAATGACACTGACATTTTACTGACGGTTGTGCTGACGGTGACGCTGACGACTGTCAGTCTTTGATAGTGTTGTATTATAATACCCCTTCTACACGATCAACCCGACCGCCTGACAGAGGTGAACTTGGTCGTGTCAACAGTACCCCACCGTCTAGAATGCTGTCGGCTGACGGTCGGGTCCCACCGCGGACGCAGCCTGTCGGGACGGCTACGCTCCCGATTGACTCCGCCCATATTTAGTCGCACGACCAACGTCTGACCGATGTCAACGGCGGTCAGGTCTGACCGTAGGGGTTTATTATTAAACCCCTTCTACACGGTCAGACCTGACCGCCTGACAGAGGTGACCTTGGTCCGGTGGGAATGAAAATCTACCGTGTAGATGTTGGTCGTGCGACTAAATATGGGCGGAGTCAATCGACCTTTGGATAACCTTGGTCGGGAGCGCATCCGTCCCGACAGGCTGCGTCCGCGGTCGACCGGACCGTCGACAGCGTTCCAGACGGTGGGGTACTGTTGACACGACCAAGGTCACCTCTGTCAGGCGGTCGGGTTGATCGTGTAGAAGGGGTTTAAGCATCATTGTTGTCGACAGAGCGTTGAGCGTTGCTTTGTCTGTGCTAGAAGCAAGTAGAATTTCGCATGGTATAATCTATGGAATTTCGCAGTTCTCACCACAATGATGCATTCATGATGCATTCTATTATTGTCTTTGTTAAATTTTGACGTCTACATGTCTCCATGTCTACATTGATTTGATTTGTGATTTTGTTGATATTATCGTTGGTTGACTCTTGGCTGTGCAATAATTATAAGTATTTATCAGTAGTTTCCCAGTTTCGACAAGTGAGATTATTACATAGTAAGAAATATGAATAAGGCAGCAGTTTTATTAGTCTGCAAAATCGCACTCTTTTTATTGATTTTCATGAGTGTCATTTCACATGTCGTAGCCGACTCGGCCCCCAAAAAAATGCAGATTGGGGTTAAAAAGAGACCCAGTGAATGTCCCATTAAAAGCAAAAAAGGAGACCTTTTGCATATGCATTATACGGTAATTATTGTACTATAACTTTGTATTTTATTTAATTGTACTAAAATAGAGCCATCTAAGACATGCAAACACAGGCTGCTAGATAATATCTTTTCTTCAATAACTTTACCTACCAGATTATTCATTTTTAAATATCTCAAGATTAAAAGCTCACCATACCTCTCTTATTCCAGGGTACGCTAGATGATGGCACTGAATTTGATAGTTCCATTCCACGAGGCAACCCGCTCACTTTCACTTTGGGCTCCGGTCAAGTCATAAAGGGTTGGGATCAGGGTTTGATAGGCATGTGTGAAGGAGAGCAAAGGAAACTAGTCATTCCACCTCATTTGGCCTATGGTGAAGCTGGTGCACCACCGAAGATACCAAAATCTGCTACATTAACGTTCCATGTTGATCTTGTGAAAATTGAAAGGAAAGATGAATTGTAACTTTTTCTTTTAAGAGTGCCTTCAGCATAATGTTTATTTTACTATCTGCAATGTATTTGGCATTTATTGGTATTGATTCTGATGATACCAATCTTATTTTGTTCAATTAATTCTTTCTTTTTTACTTTTATAGTATGAAATGTAATAAATTAAAAACAATTGCATTTTGCTGATGGTAATAACTTTGTAGTTTTCTCTTTAATATTTTTAAGTTATTGCTGGTGAATCCCATTATCCATATACAGGGTGTTTCTTTTAAATTGGCCAAAAGGTAGAAATCCGAATCCATAAGAGATACAGGAAAACTTTCTTATGAACCTTTAGCTATTTTTTGATGTTGACAATTTTGGCGTTTTTTATTTTTTGGTCAAGTGTGAGTTGTCCACAGAAATGGGTGAAATTGGCCTTTGTTTTTAGTGCCGTTCGACTCAGGTTCATGTAAGGATCATTTCATTGTATCGGAAGAAAAAAATCGGGACGGCGGAAGTTGGTCAAATTTTGCAAATTTATTTTTCATTCAAAATGTATGAATGACAAAATTACTAATATTTTTTATGTTATTTGATTTAGTGTTTATTAAGGATCATTTCATTGTACTGGTAGGAAAATGTCTGGGCAACAGAAGTGGGTCAAATCTAATGAAATACTGACTACTACTGATAAACTTTATGCTGTTAGAAGAAACTTTACTGTACTTTTGACCAACTTCTACTGTACAGATATTTTCCTTCCTACACAATGAAATGATCCTTAATAGAAACTTAATAATAACAAAATAAAAATAATTGATAATTTTTTCGTTCAAGTTTGTATGAAAAAATATTTTACCTAATTCTACCAAATTCCGCCGTCATGAAACAGAGTCGAACGGCACTAAAAAAAGTTTTGGCCAATTTTACTCATTTCTGTGGACAACTCACACTTGACCAAAAAAATAAAAACGCCAAAATTGACAACATCAAAAAAGAGCTAAAGGTTCCTAAGAAAGTTTTCCCGTATCTCTTATGGATTCGGATTTGCCCTTTTGGCCAAATTACAAGAAACAGCCTGTATAAAAAAGAACAGGGTTTTTTATTAAGACTCGACTACAGCCGCAACCGCTAAGCGCAGTTACTTGAATTTTGGACAGCAGTTGCAGTCTACCATGTAGGGAAGAAATAAGATGGGTCTTTGCGAAAATCCTCCTCTAAGGGGGTGAAAAGGGGTGAAAACGTTTGTATGAAAAATTAATAAACCCAAGGAATAAGTTCCTTGGGTTTATTAATTTGACACTTGCCACAATAAGAACAAAAGTAAATAAATAAGATTGGCTCTATTTTTTTTTAAATTAATCTAAGTACCCTCCATTGGTAATCTAGGTGTTGTTAAAGTTTGTATGGGAAAATCATAACGAGTGAGTTGATTAATGTGAAAATCAGTATTTGGAAGGATTTTACTGCTTGCTTCGATAAACTCAAAACTGGCCATAAATTATCTCTCAATCGAATAAAGGATGCGTATTTATTTATATTTCAAAAATCAACCCCTAGCGGGGTGAAAATCGGAATATCAGTTTGCCTACTACGATTGATTGTTTGTTTGTATTGAATAGGCTCCGAAACTACTAGAGCATTTTTAGATTTTCCAAAAGTATCCTGGAGGGTGCCTGAGTTCGAAGTTAGAAACACGCGCAGATGAAGTCGCGGGCAAAATGCTAGTTGTTAGTGTCCGACCGAAACTGATTTTTCAGCCGAAACCGAAACCGAACTTTCGGCCTTGCTCTCGGTTTCGGCCGAAACCGAAACCGAAACTTTTTAACACATTTAAAATTTTTATTATTTTCTGAAATTATTTTTTTTTACATTAATTTACAACACATGAAAAAAAAATATCATGTAGACAGGGTGAATTTTTCAACTGGGCGTAGTTGGCTATATCCTTAACTATGAGGAATATCGAAAAACGTTGAATGAGTCTAGAGACCGATTTAACGATAGCTAAACGTGCGTCATTGGATTTTTAAAAATCAATAATCCTGACCGGGAATCGAAACTGCTGAATTTTTATCGAAATTTTGGAAAAGCAATCACACGTCCTATTATTACACCATTTGATAATGTTGCTAATAAGGATCAAATTCTGACAAGTAATGGTGATACGGCAAACTAATGGAAATGGCAGGTTTTTATGAAATTGCTATTTTTCTATGCTATTTAACTCTTACTGAGCCATAATATATTCTAAATTATAGAAATTCATTGTTTTCAATGTTTCACTGGATTTGAAGTCTCAACAATCGCACTATACTCAGCAATACGAAATTACTCGAGTTGAAATAAAATAGCATTATTTCAATGAAGAAACTGTTAACTTGTATTTCGAATACAGTCACGTTTAAGTTTATCGTTTTACGTTATATACGTTTCATCACTCACGATTAAATGGACGGTGGCGAACTGAGTCGGGGCCCCGCCGGCGAGCAAGCACGTGTTAGCTACGAATTTAACCGAACGAGGCACGAAAATGCACGAACACTTGAGTTTCGGCAGAGCCGAAAGTTTCGGGAGAGCCGAAAGTTTCGGCTATATTTTGGCCGAAACCGAAACTAAGGCCGAAACTAGATTTTTGGCCGAAACCGGCCGAAACCGAAACCGAAACCGAAATTTCGGTCGGTCACTACTACTGCCAGAACGGATTGAAACGGAACTAAAATTTTTATTCCTGACAGCGTTTTAAAATCTTTGATATTTGATGTAAACAAAGACCGCAGGTTTGTTAGATTTATTATTGTGCCATAAAACTAACGTAATAAGTGAAAAATAATAAAATAAAATCATTCAAAGTGCTGGTAGCGCGAAGAAAGTGGCGACTTCCGGTTTTCTACATTTTTATGTCAAGCTATATATCGTCGGCTAAGAGTGTAAACCTGCTAACTCACTTTTACCCAATTTTACAGGAGACAGATAAAACTTAATAAATTTGAATTTTAAAATTTTAGGTTAAAACCAAAAATACAGTTGGTGTATTTTTGGATATTCTACATGACTAGAAACTAATAAAATAGTAAAATTTAGTTTTTAATAAGTTATTAGTGTTTTTGTGACTTATCTGTTTTTTTTTGGTAGCAAATGTTTAATTTTGTGGACATAGCAGGTTTTCCGAAAGATTTCCAGAGTAAAATAAATTTAATTGTTTAGTTAATTTTACTTTATTTACAGAACATAACTATATTATAATTTACTATATTAATATTATATTTAAACTATATAACGGAGAATCGTTATCAGAGGGGTTGGGATAACGGAAATAACATTCAGAAAATCTTCGTTAACACTTTTAATTACTTGCTAACACACACTGAATACAAAATAGTCAAGGATGTCCGAGATATCGCTCGATTAAAAACTTAGGAACGCGAGAAGTTTAACATGGCGGAGCAACCAAGATGTCTACCCAGCTTGCCGGACCGATTCAAAGCACAGAACATATATACCCCTAAAGGGGAAGAATGACGACTCCGTACTAATTTTGTGAGGAAAATTTTCCTTACCGACCAGCGCCATCTATGTTTAGCCCACGAAAACATGGCAGTAGAATCGGGCGGGAATTTCAAATACTACAAGTACTTTACAGGTTCTTTGTTTTGCATTTTATGCACAAGTACATTGCGCTTCTCGATAGTTTCTTTCAAATTACTATCGAGAAACACAATGTACTTGTGCATAAAATGCTGAAAGATAATAAGTAAGGAGCAGTTTAGTAAAACAAACGATTTCATTTGACTTCTTTATTCATATATGCTACAATGACTTATTGTACTAAGGTTCGGAAACCGATGTAAAGTGATGCTGGGATCTTTAGAAGGTGAAGTTCCACACATAGCACAGATTCTAGTGTTTTCTTCCTACGAACTCATCGGGAATAAGGCACAAAAACAAACAAGAGTCACTGTCTCAACACCGGGTCTATATCTCACAAATACGCACTTAATTTCACCAAAACACAGACACAGAGGAGCAAGCTCGACTCACATTAACAATATTGTATGTAGAATTAAATGCAACTGTTTTATTTATTACAAATAAACACAAGAACAAGATCTAAATAATAGTGCGCAAGCGATGGCAGACATTTTTTCCTATGACGTCAAATAGCCAATAGACAATATGGCGTTCCAGTGTTGTCATGTTGTCATATTATTATCTCCTTTTTGTTTTGTGTATTCATCAATTTAAATGTTAAAAATTTCATAACAAACATTTTCTCGCATCAGAATAAAAGCAAACATAAATTTAAAGGATAACAATACTTTAAAATCAATTAATAAGCCTATTATTAGATTGAATGTGATTGAATGTGAAATAGTATTTTTGTTGGCAACATTATGTAATTCATCTCTTTTACTCTAATGTTGATGTCTCTTTCTTGTTTTATAGCCCACCTACTTCTTGTTCGTAGAACAAAGTCGACACCCCCTGATTCAAAGTGTTCACTTCACTAAACTGTCCGCCCAAGTGGCCTACCCCACACAGGTTAGCCAACATCTGTCAACGTCACTACCTGTCAACTTCGAATAGCTGATTAAACTTCCGAATCGACATTTGACTCGACTATTCGCTCGGTGTTGCCATTTGCTCCCCATGCTAACCATCTCCAAATTACGACTAATTTGACGCTCCTAAACAATCTGTCAATTCTAACTTAATAGTTACTCCAATGAGAGATAGATGGCGTTATTCTAAATTCGCAATAATCAATAGAGATTCTAAAATGCGTATCGGTTTTGATTCCAGGCCAACGATAATAGATGGCGTTATTCTAAATTAACAATAATGAATAGAGATACAAAATTGTGTTTGTTTTGATTCCGCAGCATGATAATAGATGGCGTTATTCTAAATTAACAATAATGAATAGAGATACCAAATTGTTTCTGTTTTGATTCCGCAGCATGATAATAGATGGCGTTATTCTAAATTATTGTGCTTCTGTGCTCATTCTGCGACACGGCCATTCTGACAATTCACACGTCCTCGTGAGAGACATCTGTCCTCGTGTGAGACATCACATCCTGAGGAACCTGGAATGAGAAAAAAATCTCGAACAGTAATCATTCTAACCGTTCGGCCATTCCTGACCCAAATGGAAAAGGTATTCTCATCAAAATAATTACAGGGTCTAATAAAAATCACAAGGAACTCTTTCTCTAAAAGCTGACATGTCGAACAACACCCATACTCATTCAACGAAGGGAACTAATTAAAATATTGCAGTGCTCATACTCTGACCTCCATCCGGTCTTCATCATCACACATTATAACCTCCATCCGGTCATAAGCATGAAATCTATCGACCTCCATCCGGTCTTCAAAACGTAACCTCTTTCCGGTTACAAACACAACACCATCAAGATAATCATTTCAAACTTTTATCAAAATAATTCTTAAAGTAGGTTTGTTCAACATGTTACCTTATTTTTCCTATAACGTTACAGATTATAAGAAAACATACTATGCTAGATACTCTAAATGTTAAGTTGACTACTGCCAATCCAAAACAAAACAAACTAAAATCAAAGAATAAGACACATAATAGAAATTGGCACAAAATTAAGAAAGCATTATGACTCTACCAAACATTTCCACAGCACTTAACCAGCACCATGCATCACTACTTACCCAGTCACTGAAGTACTTAACCAGTACTTAACATTGTAGCGCTTAACCAGCGTTACAAATCCTATCACTTAACCAGTGATAATAACAACGCTTACCCATTGATATTAACCCTCTAACGCTTAACCAGCGAAAGCACACATAACACCCTTAACCAGCGATTCAACAGCTAACGCTTAACCAGCGAAAGTCTACATCATTACACGCTTAACCAGCGATTTTACAGCTAACTCTTAACCAGCAAAAGCCCACATCATAACACGCTTAACCAGCGATTTAACAGCTAACGCTTAACCAGCGAAAGCCCACGTAATCCGCTTAACCAGCGATTACACTACTAACGCTTAACCAGCGATAGTCAACACAACCCGCTTAACCAGCGATAAAACAGCCAACGCTTAACCAGCGAAAGCCCATGTAATCCGCTTAACCAGCGATTACACCACTAACGCTTATCCAGCGATAGTCAACTCAACTCGCTTAACCAGCGATACAACAGCCAACGCTTAACCAGCGAAAGCCCATGTAATCCGCTTAACCAGCGATTACACTACTAACGCTTAACCAGCGATAGTCAACACAACTCGCTTAACCAGCGACACAACAGCCAACGCTTAACCAGCGAAAGCCCATGTAATGCGCTTAACCAGCGATTACACCACTAACGCTTAACCAGCGATAGTCAACACAACTCGCTTAACCAGCGATACAACAGCCAACGCTTAACCAGCGAAAGCCCATGTAATCCGCTTAACCAGCGATTACACCACTAACGCTTAACCAGCGATAGTCAACTCAACTCGCTTAACCAGCGATACAACAGCCAACGCTTAACCAGCGAAAGCCCATGTAATCCGCTTAACCAGCGATTACACCACTAACGCTTAACCAGCGATAGTCAACACATTTCGCTTAACCAGCGATAAAACAGCCAACGCTTAACCAGCGAAAGCCCATGTAATCCGCTTAACCAGCGATTACACCACTAACGCTTAACCAGCGATAGTCAACTCAACTCGCTTAACCAGCGATACAACAGCCAACGCTTAACCAGCGAAAGCCCATGTAATCCGCTTAACCAGCGATTACACTACTAACGCTTAACCAGCGATAGTCAACATAACTCGCTTAACCAGCGATTCAACAGCTAACGCTTAACCAGCGAAAGCCAACGTAATCCGCTTAACCAGCGATTACACTACTAATGCTTAATCAGCGATAACACACTACTGCTTAGCCAGCGATAGCCAAGTAAAGTTTAAGTTCAAACACTAAACATAACACAGTTAAGACTGACCGAAAATCGTAGAGCAACCAAGTACCTTTGCAATTTGTACCATTACAATGCAAGAAACTAATCATCAAAAAGCAGGAATCAAATTCGTGGCCTTTGGCTAACACTAGCCCCACCAACAAACCTCTGTTTGTTTCACACCGTTCATCATGAACGCACAATACACGACCTCCACCAGTGCCACCCGCACACCGCGCATCCATGGACACCACCGGGATGTCAATAAGATACGGACTACGGCTACGAAACAGCTACTGGTACGGTCTGACCAGCCGACCTAAGATTCCACACTTATCATCCAATTCAAAGCCATTACTTCAAATGGTACTTGACCCTCAGGCATTCTCCACAATCCATCAAGTGCCCGCTACAATCAGGCAACACATGTAAACAAATCTCAATACTAATGTCACAGATCTCCATCAAAGTCGAAAATCTATAGGCTACAGACTTTAATAAAGAACACAAGGCACCAGAGTCGTAAACAAAATGAAAATTGCTCACCAGATAATCACAGTCGACGCGCTCAGGAGGCACAGGTCAATCCTCTCCTCATTAACAGGCTTCGACGCCCCGGAGTCCGCGCCGCTCCTCTCTCCGCGCCGTAGCAGTGGAAGCAGGTGATCCCGGATGCATGAGGCTTCGCAGTTGTCGATGGACTCCTCTTGTTGCTATTGCTTGCAATAGTCGCTTGAAATCAGTTCACGTCATCCCAGGAAACGACACGGTAGGCAGCCAGGTAGAAGCTCCTCTCTTCCAGGCGCGGCTTATAGCGACCATAAGCGAAGCGCCATGTTGATCTTGGTCCGAAAGCACATCACTGTAGTCGTCACCCAAGCAGGCAAGCACGTACATCCACATCTTGTTTTTCAGGGTCGAAATCCGGTAAACGAAAGCCATGTGGCGACGTAGTAGGTGTTTTCACGGCTTGAATCAGTGTCAGAAAATTGCGGTTCCAACAAACACATCCATTTTTCATCACTATAGTCTTTATTTCGAACACGTGGGTCGTCGTGGTCCAATGGGGATGGCAACTCAAAGCTAATCGTAGATGGCGCTGCGATAGTTGGTCCCCACGTCTACCTTGTACAAAAAAACAAACAAGATTATTTGTTATAAAAATTGAGTATAAATACAAAACAAATATGGAAAATTATTCGTCCATGCAAGTACTATATACTAAAAGAAGAATTAAGACGCCGCGGCGCATCTACAAGAGAAAAAAAGTGATTTAATTGAGTGGTTATACATTTGATTTTACCGTAATAAATCCACAATTACTTGTAGTTGAGGTTTCAATTTTTGAGTTTAGGTATGTTTTACCTGTCCTCTCCTTTATCAAGAATATAATGCTGCTTTTGACTTTCTATTTTGATAAAATATCATAATGTTTTAAGTCAGTAATTTTAACCTTTTTTTCTATTTAGATTCGAGAAATATCACAATATATTTAATTTCTTAACACCACAACTATTACAAAACTCGTTCCAGGTGATAATTCTTCGATTTTCGAGCGATGCAATACTGGTACATAACCTCCAAAAGAAAAGTAGATATTATTTTGAAAAGTGTATTCCATCATTTTTACAGCTTATTACACAACATCTAGTCATTTTACATCAATAAATGTTTTTTTTTCTGAAAATTCCTTTGATTTTACAGTTCTTTGGGGACCAAACTGTCATTTTCACTTTGACACTTGCCTTCCCCATCCCACTTCTGATAACGGAGAATCGTTATCAGAGGGGTTGGGATATCGGAAATAACATTCAGAAAATCTTCGTTAACACTTTTAATTACTTGCTAACACACACTGAATACAAAATAGTCAAGGATGTCCGAGATATCGCTCGATTAAAAACTTAGGAACGCGAGAAGTTTAACATGGCGGAGCAACCAAGATGTCTACCCAGCTTGCCGGACCGATTCAAAGTGTTCACTTCACTAAACTGTCCGCCCAAGTGGCCTACCCCACACAGGTTAGCCAACATCTGTCAACGTCACTACCTGTCAACTTCGAATAGCTGATTAAACTTCCGAATCGACATTTGACTCGACTATTCGCTCGGTGTTGCCATTTGCTCCCCATGCTAACCATCTCCAAATTACGACTAATTTGACGCTCCTAAACAATCTGTCAATTCTAACTTAATAGTTACTCCAATGAGAGATAGATGGCGTTATTCTAAATTCGCAATAATCAATAGAGATTCTAAAATGCGTATCGGTTTTGATTCCAGGCCAACGATAATAGATGGCGTTATTCTAAATTAACAATAATGAATAGAGATACAAAATTGTGTTTGTTTTGATTCCGCAGCATGATAATAGATGGCGTTATTCTAAATTAACAATAATGAATAGAGATACCAAATTGTTTCTGTTTTGATTCCGCAGCATGATAATAGATGGCGTTATTCTAAATTATTGTGCTTCTGTGCTCATTCTGCGACATATAAATAAAAACTGATTGTTAATATGTACAAAAAGTTTTTCTTTTTATATAAATTCAAAGGGCGTCAAAGAATACGTCCACATCGCTGCAATGGGAACAGTGCCGAGAACGCTGGCCACATTGCCACGTTGTATGGCAATGCTGATTCGTTGGCATAGGAATAGGCCAGCCCTCTGGTCACTTGAAGAGTCGACTAATAGCCTGGCGATATCCTTAAAAACGTGAGCACTCGGACCCAATGGCCCTAGAGTTTCAACCCTTAATGGCTCAAACACATAGCTACTAGCTAAACCAATGTATTTGCGCCGCTTGAAGTTTTCAGCACCTGCATCAGCAGCGCCAGCACTACACGCTGTACTGGGAAGATGGGATGACGCAAGGGTGTCGACACATGTTGCATCCCACACCACACCACACCTACTCAGCTTCCATGGCATTATGGTCATACCATTTGGTCTGTTCCCATCGTCGCGTGCCAAGCCTCTGGGTTCTAAGACGGCTGGCACCCCGGCGGTGCCAAGAGCACGACGGATTATGTCGTTTAAGCTTGAATGTCGTGCTAACCGACCGGCACTCCTGCTACAGAAATGGCCACGGTGTCCGAGGCAGTCAACTATTTCACCACATTGACAGCGTTGTGTCCCCACAAGGAGCGCCCAAACACAAGTAGCGACCCGGATGGTTGTGTCATCCAGCATAGTACCTGTGTTGGGGACGCTAGCGCCTGAAGCCAAAGGCCCAACTACCACTCACCCACAGCCAGCAGGCGGGCACGCTCCGCAGTATTGGTGGACGTATTAATGAGATTATTCCGGTCAACTTGCTCAGTGACTTATCCCACTGTCTCTGGGAAAACGGGTTCACGGGTCGATCCGTATCTGAGCAAGCCACTTTTGGCTTGTTCAGATACGGATTACGGCTTTGGCACCTTTGCATCGTTAAACACGGAAAAACTATTAGCACCCTCACTACATAACGGGCGCCAAACCTGCTCTCGGGACTAAATAAGTAACTTTCACCCCTTGAATAAAAATGTACTATTGTAATTTATTACGATAAGTACACAGTTTACAGCAGTGCAGTGGTGGCCCAGTGGTATCGGTCCCGACTTACGAGTTGTAGGTCGTGGGTTTGAACCCCGCCAGGCGCATTACTTTGTGTAATTTATTTCATTACCACTGCTCTCAAAATGAAGGAAAACATCGTGAGGAAACCGGCATGTCCTGGAACCAAAAATTCGAAGACATGTGACATCTGCCAACCCGCACTGGGCCCGCGTGGTGGATTACGGCCAACTTTTTTAGAGGATAACAAGTGGATAACCCAAAAAAAAAACTTCTTTATTGGATACTAGACGTAAAACGAAAATTGAATAGTAATAATAAAGGCTTGCCTCTACTATATTCCAACCAAGAAACCTTGAAAAAATCGAGTTAATTGACCGAAAACTAAATTTTTATTGCACGGAAAGTTGTCACGCCGAAAACTCAATACAAAATGGCGTCAATCATGGAGTTAGCCGCGCAATTTGAATTAAGTGTATGTGGCTGTTTTACGCATCACACTTTTTTGCCGATTTTACATTGAGAATGTGTGTAGCTGCTTTTACAGACTGTGTGGCTTAACTTTCTCTTACAGACTGCATCAAAATGTCATTTTTGGTCAAAAGTGGAGTTAGCAGGTTTACACTCTTAGCCGACGATATGATATTTCGACGGCACGGTTAGCTGTGGCTAAGCGATTAGACTTGCGCAACGCGTGTCAAGGGTTCGATTCCCGCACGGAACAAATATTTGTATGACCTACAAGTAGTTGTTCCGGGTCTGGGTGATGTGTGTATGTGAGTTTCTGTTTGTTTTGTTCGACACAGGAAAAATTCCTGTGTCGTGAGTGTGAAAAACCTACTAAAACAGTAACTGGGTGGAACATTTATGTTGAAATTCTTGTAAATGCTGATTCGCTAAATAAGTATACCTATCCTCGGTATACTTATTTAATTTCTACCAGTCTCGCACCACACCTCGAGTTTCATTACTAGACTACAAAGCGGCAGCTTTCTCTAGTATAATCTGTGACAACTCGTTTAGTCGATTTTTTCATAGTTTTTAATAGATCTGTGGGCAACACTAGTCTGACAAACCCGACAAACCTATGTGACAAACTGACAAACTTCAAGGTGTCATTCAGTTTTGCCGTATTTACAAATCGTCTTTTCGTTTTCTATTTTTTCTCCGTTCAATGAAGTGTTATTCCTGGTAAAATATAAAAACTGGTGCGATAATGGTCAAGATAATATTTCTCCACCCAGATTTGGGTATTGGTGGGGCAGAGAGACTAGTTTTAGATGCTGCATTGGCTTTCAAGAATAAGGGCCACGAAGTAGCGTTTTACACGAACCATCATGATCCCTCACACTGCTTCGCGGAGACGAGAGATGGTACGTTTCCTGTATCCGTCGTAGGGGACTGGATACCACGCTCCATATTCGGCAGGTTCAAAGCCGCGTGTGCCTACGTCCGCATGGTTTACGCAGCTGTTTACATGGCATGGTACGTCATACCGGCTGAAGAGCCCACGCTTATATTCTGCGATCTCATTTCTCTATGCATTCCATTCTTGAAAATGGCCCGAGGACCGTACCGCGTCGTGTTTTATTGCCATCATCCGGATAAATTGTTATCTGCTGAAGGAGGCATTTTGAAAAAAATCTACAGAGCGCCATTGAATTGGCTCGAGGAATTGACAACAGCACAAGCAGATAAAGTGCTAGTTAATAGTAAATATACTGCCAGGGTGTACCAAGATGCATTCCAGAGGATCAAAGATACACCTGATATCTGCTACCCATCTATAAACACTGAATTCTTCAGAACAACTACACCTAAACCTTTGAAGGAGGTTGTTCCAGTGGGAACTGATAAGTTTATATTCTTGTCAATAAATAGATATGAAAGAAAAAAGAATCTGCAATTAGCATTAAGAGCATTTGAGCATTTAAAACATGTACTGAATGAGGCTGACTGGAACAGAGTGCATTTAATAATGGCTGGAGGGTTTGATCCAATCAACTTAGAAAATATGGAGCACTATATTGAACTGACTGATTTAGTAGCTGAATTGGACATAGAAGATAAGGTTACATTCATGAAATCTCCTAAAGATGATGAGAAAGTGTCTCTTTTGTATAACTGCAGAGCTTTGGTGTATACACCATCAAATGAGCACTTCGGCATTGTCCCTTTAGAAGCTATGTACTTCAAGAAGCCAGTAATAGCTGTGAACAGTGGAGGACCTACAGAAACTATTGTAAATGAAGTAACTGGGTTTTTATGTGAGCCAAATAGTAAGTCCTTTGCTAATGCCATGAGAAAGCTGGTATTAAATCCTGAGTTAGGGCAAAAACTTGGTGAAGCAGGCTTAAAGAGATTTGAAACTAAGTTCTCTTTCGATGCATTTTCGGAACAGTTAGATGGCATTCTAAATAGGGAGAGGCAGATCGCGTCTGAAGCCAGGGCTATAGAGTATGAGAACCGTAAACGTAAATAACAGGATGCCGGCACTCCGACAATATGTGATATTGTTTGAGTGTGCTAACCAAAGACAAGTTGGAGTACAATAACTTTAATGGCTCAACAACTTAGTAGTGGCTTAGAAAATGTTGGTGTAATCTAAATATTGCATATTTTTCTCAAATCTTGCTGAATGCTATAACAACTGAATGTAAATAATAATTTAAGTTAATAGATATGTACATATAAAAATTTGTATAATTTATTATGAAGGAAGAAAATTGTTAGATGGTGTAAGCAAAAGGCAGGGATTATCCATAATCAGGGATCATCCATTTTTGCAAGTATCTGTCAATCATAACAAGCATTCTAATATTTCAAGTGTAACTGCAGGAACTTGCTTATCAATTAACTATATTTACATAGGGTGATAAATAGCTAATTATGCAAACATTATTACTAATATCAAGTGCATCATTGCCATCTGTTACTATGTATGGGCTTGGACTAAAACATATTAATGCAACCATACAAATACAAATATACAATATATATATATCCTTATTTACTAACCAAGGCGATAAGTTGTAGGAATAAGTGAGTTCTACTGAAAAAGAGACTCAACATAGGTAGGTGTGAGTTCACAAGTTGTAATACTTGTATCAAATGCTGTGCAAAATTTTCATAATAGGCTAGTTGCCCTAAAAAATGTAATTAGTCCGTCTTTTAGATTATTCAAAAATAAGGGACACGACATTTTTGGTCTAATTTACAAATAAAATTTTATTTTTATTTGTGAATTAGACCAAAAATGTCAAAGAAATAGCCTATTATAGTTACGTGTGACGTCACGCCGCGTGGCATTTTTTCGCGCGGGGTGACGTCTCACGTAACTTTAATGGGCTATATCTTTGGTATTTTTTGTTTAATCGAAAAAAGAAAAAATACGTGTCCAATATTTTTTTATAATCTAAATACGGACTAAATAGAATGTAATTATTTTGACCCTGGAAACTACCCGATTATAATTGCATGAATCTGAGTGTAACCTTGATACCTACATAATCAAAGATATTTTTAAAGAAACGAAAAAATTCAGATTGCGAGCAGGGCTCGAACCTGCGTCTTCCTACATAATCTCATTAGAAATCAAGAATTGAAATCATGCAGCTATAATTCTGAAGTGCTTCAAAGTTTTTAATATTTTTATACAATGTTTAAGGAAAGTGATTGTTATACTAGCTAAACACTTAAGTCATTTAGATGTAAATGTTAGAATTCTTGCTGTTCTTTCTTTCATGCTGTAATTGTATCATATTAGTTACTAGCTGAATTAAAAGTAGTAGAGTAGAATTTACTTGCACAATTAATTAGTATTCTCTAAAATTTGCAAACTTTCCTGTAATACCTGTAAAATTAAAACCCTAGAATATATCACCAAAAATATTTCAGCAGATCCATAAAAAAATTCCTCATCCAAACTACATCAATTTATTGCCTCTGTAAACTATAAATCCATGTATTGGAAATTTCATCAAAATAGTGACAGTCGTTTTCAAGAAAAATACAGATCGGATACTATATAAGCAGTCACTAGTCATGTAAATGAGGATTTAGTTAAAAGTAGTTCTAGTTTAAATGTTTGTTGTTCCATCTAGCTTGTCTTGCGTATAAATAATATACTATGTCTTGTCTATTTACTTAAGTTATTGTTGCTTAAGAATGTTGGCATTGGTCGACCAAAACGAGAGAATCTGTATTTACGTGTATCACGTTTATGTATACAGGGTGAATTTTTCAACTGGGCGTGGATGGCTATATCCGAAACTATGAGGAATATCAAAAAACGTTGAAAGCAGTCTCGAGGCCGATTTTGACGAAAACTAAAACTGTATCATTGGATTTTAGAAAAATCAATAATCATGTATAATTGGAAAAAAAATCACACCCTGTATTAGTACGCCATTCGATAGTGTTGCTAATAAGGATCAAATTCTGGGAAGCAAATCATATCAACGATTTTCGATATTCCTCATAGTTTCGGTGGTAGCCATCCACGCCCAGTTGAAAAATTCACTCTGTATAGTAGTATATCTTAGTTAGGTATACTTACAATTTATGTACGTACATGCCTTTAGACTATCTCCTGACAAAACGATTGATACAATAAACATAAAAAAAAAAGAAAAAAAAGTGCATCTCCAAATATTTTTATATTTAGTCCTGTTTGTAGCACAAAGCAGTAAATGCTTTTAACAAAAATGAATCGTTTGAATATGACAGAAAAGAAAAAAAATATTTCTACATTAATGTTTAGTGCTAAACCCATTTAATAGATTGTGCTGCAAGTGGGACCTAATATATTACTATTTAAAAACCTCGCCCGCCTCAGCCGTACTTGTTTGGTAACACTGGCATTGCGAAAATATTGCGCCCTTACCGAAAGGACATAAGTGCCTATTCGCAAGAGCGTTTCTTTTCTGGACGTTAAAAAAGCGCCGGAAATAGAACAAATGCATTCCCACGTATCTGTTCACACGTCAGCGAAGGTTATGGTAACGCCAAATTGTTGTCAACTAAAGTGCGGTTGATTTAACTGAAAATATATTTATTTTATTTGCTGTTGTACTGACGTAAATAATAAAATATTGATTGTAAAATAATTTCTTTGATTTCTAATCACTTAAATGTAGTAACTGTAATATAACAATCGAAGATTCGTATCGTTTTAAAAATAGTGATTAAATTGACTGATTGTGCCTGCAGTCTCTAACAAAAGGTCGCGGCGCAGACGCAGCGCAGCGTCTAAGCCGCAGCCTGTTATAAGCGGATTTTCAACTTTATATATAGAGCATAAAGTTGAATATCTATTGGGGACAGGCTGGGTTTCATTCAACGCTATACGCAAGGCTGTGTCCTTCACTGCTGGTCTTTATCAGACGGTGAGTTATCTTTTGCTCGCCGTCCGCAAGCTCGCGCCTACGGCTGCTGGACATCGCATCGTAATCCCCGACGTGTAACAAACGATGTTAGGTATGTGTGGGGCTATCTTATTTATACGCGTCGTGGGTGATGTGGGGGCGCTCACGACGACGTGAGTAATCAAGATAGCCGGTTCCGGTCCCGTAACTTAGGTATGAGAAAATAAGCTATAATTCACGAAAGGATATTACCTATAATATTCGTGATACGGAACTCGATGAGCAATAACGTTATCTAATTGATAATATTATGTCATTACTCTATAAATATGAATTACTAATCACTAGGCAGACGGATTCTTGATTATGTATCATTCGCGATGATAATGATACTCGTATTTACATAATAAAACATGTGGACATGATTAAATTATTGTTAACAAAATGACAACTAGCGACATCTATGGAGCAATAGAAGAAATAATAATAAAAAAGTTCTCCGCGTCAACAATGATTGTCGGGCAGAAAATCCACAAAACACAACACCAGCCTGGTAGGATAGGAGTAACTTTTTCTTTTCATCTGGGACCTTTACACCCTTTTCTCCCTTTTTTCCCTTTTTCCGCATTAGTGCTCAAACCCCACTCAACAAGCATTCGTGCTTGTTTATCCTGCACTGATATTACTAATCACACCCAATATTTTCTACGTTATGCTTAGAGTATAAAGTTGAAAATACTCTAAAGACAGGTTACCGTTTCAACGCTGTGTCAGCGCAGCGTCACTTGAATCAATCAAAGCATTTATTTCAATTAGGCCAGTTACAGGCACTTTTGAATTGTCAAAGACAATTAAAGGAGTATTAAGTATAAAACACTAAAAAGTTATGGTGCTACAGTCCCAGTCACAAGACATAAAAACTGTGAAAGTACCGTAGATGCACGTTCCAAGTCGTAGATCTCTATGGAGAAGAACGTGCAAGAAACTCCTAAGAAGAATAATAACACTGCTGAAGGATTTGACAGAGGGTTACCGTAGTCGGCGTTACCTAATATAATTAAGAGAATGAAAGTGACCTATGGGTCGCGTAATAGGCTAGTTTCCAGCAGCAATAAATCGCAAAACTAATAGGTAGGTCCGTGTGTGAGTTAGTTTTTGAAAATAATGGCCACGATTTTTTTTAAAATAAGTGAGCTTTTTTGAAACGAATTAAAAACTTGCGAGTTTTGGCGAATAGATTTTTTTTAGTACCTACACAAGCTTAATAAACTAGTTATTATTTGTTTTGTAACTGTGAACATACATGACTTCCTACATCATTATAATTATTATGTTTTGAGATAATAAGCATTACAATATCAAACGATAACAAATACCTAAGTATACATTTTTTTAAATAAAAGCCAATTAATTTGAATCTATTGATAAACTAGCCCTTTAATTAATTTTGTAGAGTTTGATTTAACTATTGTACCATTAACTGTTTGACAAAAAACACCAGTTTAAAAAGATTGGCGGAGTTTCACATTTTTTTTAATTTAATGTTGTAAGAATCGAAAGCAAATTTATAATTAAATTCAAAACTGTGAAGTGTCGTTCGCCATGAATGAAAGTAATGATACTATTGTACAGTACGAGTCTGCAGGCAGTAATGATCACAATTGGAATTGGCGCTTATCACAAACTCAAAGTTTTATCATCGACTCCATTTTGGTTTTCCTGACGTTGGCTACTCTAACCTTCGGCGTGTTATCGTGGTGCATCCTGAAGAAGTTCCGGAATTACAAAAACTTTGTGTTTATAAACACTATCCTATCAAACTTCTTAAGTTATATTTTAATGCCGATCTATTTATTTCTATCGTCACAAAATGATCATAAACCATATGAAATAACTGCATCGATGCTATTTATTGAGTATCTAGAAGAATATTTTTCAACGGCGAAAACCCACTGGTTGTTAATTATGAGTCATATGTTTTACGTAGACATTGTAAAAGTTTTTAATTGGCATATGCAAAGTAGATATTTAAAGAGCAGTATCTTTGGTTGGGGTGTGTCGTTTATAACAACAGCAACTTTTATTTATGCTTATATCTATGCGCCATTACGAACGACTACAAATTATTTAATCATCGTGTCCTGGGTGATTAAAATTCTACCTGTGATACTTAACTTTATTTGTTACATCATTATTGTATGTTCTCTATGTCGTAGTTTTAACTCGAGTGCACATACAGTTTCTAACACCTGGCGTCGCTTGTATGTAGCTACTTTGATATTTATGTTGAGCGACGTGTTATTGCTGTATGATAAATTCATTGATTTTTTATTCGATCCCAGCCCCGTAGTTAACTTTTTTATAAACATTTTTATTATTTTTAATTCTGTGATTTTAGATATCGTTTTTGTTATGTTAAGAACTAATCGAAAAATATGGTATGAGTTTTATGTAAATAAAATGAATAAAAAGCAAAGAGATCACGATATCGACATGCAGCAAAGAATTGCCCATGAACCTCTTGAGTCATGCAGAGGTTTTTGATTTATGTTAAGGTACTAACGTGTACTCGTAAGTGTAATAAGCATAGGTCGGAATTAGGTAGAGTTATTCATGTACTTACACTGATTTCATACAGCGAAAGAATAAAGTGGATATGCCCCAAATCCCGAAATTACTATTAAAGAGAAGAAACATCCCGTGATTTGATATCAAACAGTTATTTTCTTTCTTCTTCTTTACACAATTTATTTGTCTAATCTATCTTTGATGTTTTTATTTTGTTACTGATTTGTGATAATGTTTTCCACACAAAATTGTCTATTAGGAATCCCGGGAAGATCCACAATTTCGACGCAAGTACTAAAATAACTCTACGAAATTCTGACCTCTCTGGTAATTGATTAATTTTTAATACGAGTTTTATTATGTAAACATGAAATCCGGCACTCTCATTTTATCTACATATTATGTGTTTGTGAAATTTAATATTGATTAAAATAATGAGGAAAACTTCAAACCAGATCATTTTAATTAAATAGTGCTAATTATTTATTTAAATTTCCATTTAAACATAAGCTAAGTATGTACCTACCTATTGCTGTTTTACCAGTTATGTATATTGCATAGTTTTAATGTCAGCATTTAACATACAATCCTATACTGTTAAAATAATATTAATATTCGGTATCACGTTCTCTAAATGGGCTTAATCGATTCGATATTGGTTTCGTTCTGCCATTAATGTGGTTTTGCCCCTTCTAAAACATGAGTGTCAGAAATAAAAGTGGTCAATTTCATTGACAGATAGTTATGGGCAACAACAAATACAAAAATCTTGAACAGAATGGTCAGTGATGACCAATCTATGTTTAAAGTTGGTACAAAAAACCTACCTAGAAAACGAAAATAATTAAAAAATAATTAGTAGCTATTTATTTTTCTAGTGGCATCTCAATAGTAACGCAACCGTCAAGATATAAATAACCATGCGCCCCTCCTGAAGATCAAATCGTAGCTACGCCTACACCCTACCCTTTGTTCCCAATTACATACCTCACTGCCTATATGACCTAGGCATCTGCCCACAGCCACAGAACCTATCGATCGGTCTACAAGACCTGCGCTGTGCATCTAGGTCACCTATCACCCGCGCCGCATCGGCCGCTGCAGTCGACAGTGCGTCGTCGACCGTGCACCGAGCAAGACGTGCTGCTACTTTGGTCCTAGGATGTGTGATGGCGCCTAGCAGAGGCCTGCGATATTTGGGCGCGAGGATCAAGGTAAATGTTCCTAGATTAGTTTCTTTTTTGTTCTACGGAGTTCCTGGTTTCAATATTTCGTGGTTTCAGCCTGACTTGGGTAGGTACTTACCTAATTTTCTTTTATTATACAAATGGTATTTTGAATCCTGGTGAACCTGAAGTTGACGATTCTTGCTTGAGAATATGAAACAAACTGCGTGCTCAGTACCTATCTATCGGTCTACAACAGTACGCCCCTCCGGATCCCCATGCATCTCAGCTCACGGTCCGGCTAATTCTTTTTCGACTGCTGTATACCTCCCCTCCCCCGTCTTGCGACTCGCCCCACAGCCGCAGTGCAGTACCCATCGATCGGTCTACAGGACCTGCGCTCTGCATCTAGGTCACCTATCACGGGCGCTGCATCGTGCGTTGCAGCCGACAGTGCGTCGTCGACCGTGCACCGAGCAAGACGTGCTGCTTCTTTGGTCCTAGGATGCGTGATGGCGTCTAGCAGAGGTCTGCGGTAGGGCGTAGCTCAAGGTATGTTCCTAGTTTAGTGTCTGTTTGGTTCTACGGAGTTCCTGGTGTAATATTTCGGTTTGGTGTCAGCCGAATTGGATAAGACTTAGATATTTTTTATTACGAGTATACAATGGCTTCTTGAAACCTGGTGATTCGGAAGATGACGATTCTTGCAAGAGAAAATGAAGCAATATAATAACCTAGTTACATGGAGCTTTTGACCACGGGACCTGCGTTTTGGAAAGAGCGTAGTGGGGGACCTGCAGTGCGGCTCTCCTTCTAATGACATATCGATCGATTATATTCTGCTCATGGCGCTAACTTTTTAAATGCAATGGATTAGTTGAGTAAATGGAGCACATTAATGAATAGGCGTTTCTGCGTCTTTTACCTCAGAACTCAAATGAATGAGTAAAAGACGCAAAAACGCCTTTCATTTTAATTACCAAAGAATAAAGCTGTACGTGTTTGGGGGCGAGAGAGCTCCTTAGCTGCAGAAATTGCTTTATAGTAATGTTTTGTAGTCTTTGGTCCCAGATGGAGTCATCTCCAAAGCTGCAAGTAAGCACCTGGTGTGACGCAGACCAGTCCTGGCTTCCAGGCTCAGGTCTGGTCCATGCAGCTCCACCGGCACACCGCCCTACGGCAGCCTTCTCCTAAGGATGACGTAAGTTTTCTAATCTTGTTCCTCCAGATTTAGGTAGAAGCAGACGAACTAATGGACAGTGCGTTTTCCATACTTCGTGAATCTAAGGGGAGGGTTCTAAAGGGTATATGTGACAGGTGTGGCACATTACCCTTTTTGGTCCTTGGCATAGAGTTATATAACTCTCCGATATGCCGAGGGGCATTTACTGCAGTGTACGCGGGCGGGGGGCCGTGTCAGTAAAGGGGTGGGGAATACTGCATTGTGCGCGGGGGGATGCGTCAGTAGAGGAGGAGGGGGTAATGCAGTATACCCCTCTCTAGTAACGTATGCCACGGCATACGGAAGATGCGCTGTCTCAGCAGTGGCATAACAAACATAAAAGGCATGTTACTATCCGTTAGAGGAGTAATCGAAGTTTTAGGCCAAACTGTTTTAGCTGGAGCATAAAACAAGAAGTAAATCATCGCGCAGTTTCCTTACCAAGACGTTGCTAATAATCTCCTCATTCTACTCTCATTCGTTCATTCATTCAGGAATGAGTGACTTTGCAAAAGACAGCTTTGTGAAAGACTAATATCTGACCATTATCTTCTTCCTCAGCCCTCTGTTGTCCAGCGGCCTCCACTCCGAGAGGCTGGAGGACCAGCTCATCTCGCTCGATGCATCCGTCGACCCACTCAACACTACGGCCACGCAACATGCAAGAAACTATGAACCAGAACGCACACTACGAAAAACAGCTTCAGTCTTACAAATTACTTATCATATTTAAGTAATCTGTGACACATAAGTCAGATACTACAAGAAGTGTTTTAGAGTCTTGAGAATGGTTTGTTCCTATCAAGTCTTAAAAGGATTTCTGCAGGTTTTTTACTCTGTGGAAATACATGGACTGTCATAGACTGTAGAGCCGTGTATCTAAACGGCCAGTATCAGTCGACGTTCCTAATCTTAATTTAAATGACAGATCTGACAGCAATCAATAGCAACGATACATTCAAACGCTCTATTTGCAATGCGTCTTGTATTTTTACTTGAATACAATGCTGACAAGCACCAGCATTGTGTTCATGTCCATTTATTATCCAGTTCAGGCACGGATCGGGTGTCTTTGACTTGTTCAGGAACCCTTCCTCAACAAGATGGCCTTTTTTTTTTGGAGTTTCTGGCTTCTCCCTGTAATGGAACGCGCCTGAACTAGAAGAATTGTATTGTCTTTTCTTTCTTCATGTGCTAATGAAGAAATACATTAACTATTGTCATAATGTGTTTCCTCATTTGAAAATGGAGCCCGGTGCGACTTTGCATTTTCTTTGATTGCGTTTTCTGAAGACAACAGGAATCACCATCTTTATTGTGTCCATTAGCAACCGTTGGACGTGCGCTCGCTTTGGGTTTCATTAATGAATATGTGGATTCATCTATTCAAAATACATGTAAAGCAAAGGTAAAACCGGTAAAAACTCCAGAATGTTTACCTTTATAGTCCTCGATCTAGTAATAAATGAAATAATTATAAGTATGTTCTGCCTTTCATTTATAATTTCTCCTTTTTAAAAACCGTTGCCCCCAAACTAGGCACTTTTACCTGTATCGTGGATGCGCTTACAAACATTTAAACTCATCCAGACCCTGAACTACTTCTTTTCTGAACAAATATTTGTGTCGCGCGAGAATCCAATCCACGACGCGCAGCGATGCATTCAATCTCACTCACTCACAAAACAACGACTTCACTCAGCCACCAGAGGCAAACTACGGATGAACCACAGACCCATGAATGAATGAACATGTCTTTGAATTAACTTCGTTGGTCAATTCAAAGACATGTTCAATAATAATATATCTACCAACCCGCTCTGGGTTCGTATGGTGGGTTACAGCTCAAACCCTCTTACAGAAAGGAGATGCCTAGTAGTCTCTACTACTGGGCATGAGAATATAAGTTCGAATCCCGGTTTTGGCATGATGTTAAAGAGATAGGTAATTCCACCAGCTTTCTTCATGAGAAGCCAGAAAGCTCAATATAAAGAATTCTCAAGATTCTAGAACCTCTGGTATAGTTTTATAATAGCTGTTACTCGTATTTATGTTTCATTTAAAATACAATACCTACAACAGCATGTTTTCTGTAAAATTAATAATTATTATTCGACATTTCAAGATTACGCGTTGATGTCTTTTACACTGACAGGAGAGAAGCGAAGAGCGAGCAAAAGAAAAATAAACCAACTGGATTACTTTATATTTCAAACACACTTGTAAGCATTCAGAGGCCATACCACTGATGGGCAAACGCTTTTTAACCATCTCCTCACACTATTTACTCCAAAAGTAAAAGACACTTGCAAGCGCCATCTTGTGAGTGTTGTAGGAACCAAATATAGTAGTATGTTTCACTTTAGAAACTCGTAGGACGTTTTGTTCATTTCAATGTTGAGTATTGCAGTTCTATGTATAAATTGTAACGGTCGGTTCACACCGCGACGCGACGTGGCGTGACGGGACGCACAACGACACTTCAAATGTGTATCTTTTCTTGTAGTAAATAAAGTCAGATTTTGTACGTCGCGCTGCGTTGCGAAAGGTGTATCTTTTAGTGTAGGAAATAGAGTTAGATTTTGAGTGGCTCAATGAAATGTGCGCGCTGCGTCACGTTTCGGTCTGAGCTGACCTTAAGTACTTTAACGCTCCATAACCGTAACGCTCTCTATTCCGTACGTTCGGAACTGGCCAGCAAGAAGGCTGTCTTCATGAAACGCATCACTCTTAGAACCCAGGGCCCAAAATAGTACTTTAAATACTTGATACCTTATTGACTAGGATAGTAGAATAGTAGAGTTGCTATTTAGCACTTCAGAGTGGTCAGTTTTCTACTAAAGTTTCCTAAAATTTTGTTGATCTAACGTACTTTGCGACACTAGTTTAGTTGTACGTCTAAACTTTAACCAGCTGCATGGTTAGTACGGCCCTGATCCTACGTCTTCATAGACATCCATCTATAGAACACCCTTGTTTCTAGATCTACTTAGTCACAGTATAGCACACTGCGGCATTTCGACCGCTATTTGAGACCTGCGCGCTGCAAGAGGTCAGTGGGCGTTGCACCACTGCACCGTGCACCATCCGGCGACACACGCCGCAGTACCGCACTGCGCCTCCAACCTCCGAACTGAGCGCCACGATTTACCATCCAGTCCTGATATCCGCTAACAACTTGGTGAATTAAGAAGGTAGGTGTTTTCATTTAATCCAGCCTTCTAATAAAAGTGTAGAAAGTGATTTAAAACAGTAATTTAATCAGTGTTTTTTATTTGGATTAGGTCCTGCTGTCCTGCACACTTCTGGACTTTTGTCCTTTGTTGGAAGTGTTTGATTTAAACGAATTATTGTCAGGCATTCCTCTTTAGTCACAGTTTTGTTGAGAAGACAAATGTGTATTACTTGATTGTTTTAATTCTTCTAATAGTAGTTTTCTTTCTTTCTTCGGCAGCTAGCTGCGTGCCCTCGCTTCGCCGCCGCTGCTACGTGTCGTGCGGAGCGGGGCGAGCTGCTCGCACGAGTCACTAGCGTTCAGGAATAATTGTAAGTAACTTGACTTGTGTTTGAGATACAAAAAAAAATGCTGATAGAGGTTGACATCAAACAGACTTCACGTCGGTTTTCGAAAGCTTTGGAACAGTTTTCAGGTTTAGGTTCTCAAAACGTTTTTTTTTTAGTTTTATGAGGGTTTCCAAACACCTGTTATTCTGTTCTTACTTTCAGCATCACTGCATTTACACCATTTACAAAATAATCACTGGTTTTAATAGTTAACTCTTTACGGTCCGGAAATCAAAAAATCTGGAACTAGACATCCCACCGATTCTCTCATAGATGTTGTGTCCGATTTCCACAAGCAGTAGCTTTGGGTTTATCCATCAAGACTAATGCAGTAGCTATTCAAGTTCTAGTTTTGTAGTTAACCTCTATTACACGGGACTAACGTGCTGAAAAATTTAGAGTACAACATTAACACTCTCTTTTTGCGAATGACGCGTGGTCATGAGTTTCTTTTATTTTCTTTTCCAGGTACCAGTGAAGATGCAGCACTTGCCGGGGCGGCCTGGTGTCAACCTCTCCAGCTAATCGACAACTAACTCTCTTGTCGTAATCAGCTTTCACAGATTATTTATTTCTAGCAAATAAGTAATCTGTGAGAGCTGATTTCCTGGAAAGCGCTTACGGAGGGAAATATGTCATATATTAATTATGGTAGCAGTCGATGAGATGCTTATTTTAAATCGGGCTAAATGGTTAAACACAACTGCTCTAATAAGTGTCTTTGTGATCTAGCCCCCGATTTAATGACTCAATTCAGACAATTCTGGGGTTTTTATTTGTAGGAATTCTTCCCCGAGGGTCATTCCTGGGTAAAAACTCTTAACAGATAACTTCCCCTTTTGGCCTCAGGAATCGTTCTTGTAAAGTTTTAAAGCAAATACCTGGACGTGTTTGCTGTTCATCTTTCTCAGGATCCCCCGTCGTATGTTACGACATGCTCGGGTAAAGACGACAGCTCTGATTATGACACACAGTATGACTCTATCTGCACACAGTGTGTTGATCAACTTGCATTTATATGCGCAAAATTTATCTTGTGATCAGTTCCAACTTTGATCAATAAGATAAGCACACGGATGTGAAAATATGACCGGATTCGACATGAGTATCTATGAAGATAGGTAACTATCACCGGCGCGGATCCAAGAGTAGGGGTTCTGAGTTCCCCCTTCCTCCAAAACAAACAAAATGCTTTGTTTTGGAGCTCTTGATCTGAGACTTGGATTCGCGCCTGAACTTCTTAGAATGTTATATCGGTAATCGTAATTTTGTCGTTGTATCAAACTCGCGTTTACAGTTGTGTCTTAGATATAATTATGAAAGAAGCTCGGTCGTATTCATTGATACTTCTAATTAAGTGAAGTTTCGAATGTAAGGCTAATGAGAATATCTAACATAAACATTATTCCAAAAACTTAGATGTAATTATGAAAGAAGCTCGGTCGTATCTTGGGAAAACCATACCATTGATACATTTAATTATGTAACATTTCGCATGTAAGGCTAATGAGAATACCTAACATAAACTTTATCTCAACTGTTGATTACACACAATTAATATGTATGTCCTTGGTTTTATTTCAAACACCCCCACAGTCAACCAATAACCCCATCAGTGAACGCTACGACGATGTTTGAAGGCATAATATTGGCAGCACTTGTTTAAATTTCACAGCAGTGCTGAGCAGGTGGACTGAATGCTGTTGTTTTTCATATTTGGAACTATCGACTGGCGCTGTGTTCATACTGGTTTAAACTGCACGATGCACTCATAATCATGTTTTCAAGGTGGCGGGACTTGCTCGCCATTTTGTTATGCCAGTAACAACTGACTGTTCTTATAGCTGGAGAGCTACTGAACCCTGCGACTAACGGTCTTCCTGTAAGGTTACAAATTTGTACACGTAATATTTATAGCATGCTAAGAGCAATAGCGACGACCTGGCAGGCGTCAGCCGTGCACATCATTAGACAATTTAATTTTCAAAGTGTAAAAAAAATTGAAAAAAAAAACTTGTAACCGTATATGATTACTTCCCAGAATTTGATCCTTATTAGCAACACTGTCGAATGGTGTATTAATACAGGCTGTGATTTTTTTTCCAAAATCAGCGGGTTCGATTCCTGGCCAGGATTATTGATTTTTCTAAAATCCAACGCTGCAGTTTTATTTTCGTCAAAATCGGCTTCGAGATTCCTTTCAACGTTTTTCGATATTCCTTATTGTTTCGGAGATAGCCATCCACGCCCAGTTGAAAAATTCACCCTGTATATTAAAACCTTTCTCGGAATGTAACGCACACTTTTCTGAATACGGCATCAAAATCAGTTCAGCAAAACGCGAGATAATTTTGATCTTACAGGAGAAAGTTTATTTTTCCTCATCAACTTTGCACTTTTCAATTCGCCTGTCACATACTTGTGCACCTTGTAATCGCCTGTCATTTTTTTTCCAAGATTTACAATAAATAAACTACATCCTGTTAAATTTTTAAACTTACAGGAACAAGTTTTTTTTTTCAATTTTTTTTACACTTTGAAAATTAAATTTTCTAATGATGTGCACGGCTGACGCCTGCCAGGTCGTCGCTATTGCTCTTAGCATGCTATAAATATTACGTGTACAAATTTCTAACCTTACAGGAAGACCGTTAGTCGCAGGGTTCAGTAGCTCTTGGACTATTAGGTCTGAAATTCAATGTATATCTGCAAGGCGAAAAAGACAAAAATTTATTTCTCTGAGGTTCAGGTTTCGACTTATATTTCTGCGAATAAGTGCGAAACCTGACGTCGTAGGACGATTCTGAAAAAAATATCAAAATGGCGGGCGATCGTTAGGGTCACACTCCATACAAAAATTCTCCGTCCACGGCGCGGTACCACTAATTATAGACCTACCTTCAGGTATAGCAGACCGTTGTGTGTTGTAACAACAGAACGAAGTAAGACTTTTTGTTCATGATTGACATGGAGTAGGCACCGAGTCTACGGGACGCGGCTGGGTACGCCATACTATTGCAGCCGGAAATTTTTTCCAGAGTAATATAGAGCTTACACAACGTTCAAAGAGCAAAAATCTTTATATAGGCCTCGTACTCGAAGTCAGCGGGCAGTGGGGCGGCGGCCGACTTAGTGTCGGTGGTAAATGGCTTCTTGGAACGCCGCTGCCGTCGACTTCGATTCCGAGGCCTTAAGGTTGGCAAGCTTTTGTGTTGCTGTGATTTTTCTCAAAAATAATATAATGGAGTATAGTTTAACCTTACAAGTTTTTTAGTCCCGAGCATTGCTGATATGCATGAGTCCCACTGGGTTAGCTACAGTGACACGAATCATATCTATCTAGCAGTAAACGACATACATCATATTGCTAAGCGGTGTCGCGTACTTAACGACTAGTCTAGCCAAACAGATACGCTAATTGGCATCTTAATACATGGGATAAAATAAAGTAGATCGAAATGAAATAACCATATTTTACACATTTTTATTTTTATTGAAGATTCCTTTAAAGAAGCATTTATTGTTGGATATAAGATTAAAATTAAGGCGCGTATCCAAGTCTCAAGGATCAAGAGCTCCGAAACAAAGCATTTGTTTGTTTTGGAGGGAGGGGTCCTCAGATATCCTCCCCTTGGATCCGCGCCGGTAACAGTTATCTACGTACATAGACACTCATGTCAAAGCCAGTCGAATCAAATTTCCAAATCCATGAAGAATCTCATTTTTTTTACAAAATTGAGACATGATTTTGTGCATATGAATGCATACTGATCACATCATGCATTGCACCATGTTGTAATCAGTGTCTTTACCCAAGTACGTCGTAAAATACGACGGGGGATTCTGAGAAAGATGAACAGCAAACCCTTTCAGGTATTTGCTTTTAAACGTTACAAGAACGATTCCTAAGGCCAAGTGGGGTAGTTATCTGTTAAGAGTTTTTACCGAGGAATAGACCCCGACAAAGAACCCCTACAAATATCAACCCCAGAATTGTCTGAATCGAGTCATTAAATCGGGGGCTAATTCACAAAGGCTCTCATTTGAACATTTGTGCTTAGCCATTTAGCCCGATTTAATGTATTGAGAGACTGCTACCATATTGGCAGACATGTTCTCTTGCAGGAGCGCTTTTTAATAACAGCTGGAGAGCTTGAGACTGGGTAGCCAACGAAGCTCCATCCTCGCCGATATCTGGAAGAGAAGAAAAAAATCATGAATTTCATTTTATATTATTCCTGTTTTCCTAAAGGGCTACTGCATTATGTTGAGTCTTGTGAAATGGAGGCGAGACTATTACCAACACGGCCAGGCACAAATTCAGACTTTGGGCTGTTACTAGAAATTATAAATGGATATAATATATAGGCAAGCAAACACTGCCCGATATAGGAATCGAATCGTACCTTTAGGTGGTAACGTTTAGGGGCGCTACTGAACGACTGTGATCGTTAAAAATCGCATTGGCACATTTGCAAAACCTATTAAATCCATCCATGATCGGACTGCAAGTCACCCATTAGACGCCGTCCGTCCGCATACCCGCGTCTGCGGTGGCCGGATAACACTTCGCGACTTCCGCTGCCGTGGGCGTCCCCCATGGCGGCTGGGTCGCGAGATCCAGTCGTCGTCGCCTATACCTAACCGCACCGTAACTGAGAAAATCTGCTGGGTAGTAACATCAGTACAAATCGCCTTGCTCACTTGCATAAGTTGACCCCGGAATAAAATGAATAAAATAAAAATACTTACAAACATTCCGGAGTTCCGGCGACTGGAAGAGGCATCTCTCCTTGGTCGGCACGACACTCAGCAGCGGCGGCAACACCAGGAAGAGCTGGTATCTGCCGAAGAAAGAAAGAACAACATTAGACGGGCCACGCCCAGGGAATAAGGGGAGGGGGGAATAATCTGCATACTCCTAAAAAAAAGTAGTTACGTAGGTTATGTTGATTGGAAAATACTATCAAAAATACCAACTGTTGTAAAGGCGAGGTTTGGGTAAAGCACTATAACTTCCACCAAAGACCCAAAGAACAAAGGTTCAGAGGTGTGACTGGGACTTAACATTTAAAATGCATAGTTAATTTCAACGAAAACCACAATTGATTTACTGATTAACACTGTCTCAGCTGTTAGAAGGCTGAAATAAAGAAAGACTGCTTACCTTCTTAAATCACCAAGGAGTTCGCGGATATCAGGACTGGCTGGCCTCCGAAATGAGGAGTGCTCATTCCGGAGGTCAGAGGCGCAGTGCGGCACTGCGGCGTGCGGCGCCGGACGGTGCAAGGCGCAGTGGTGCAACGCCCACTGACCTCATGCAGCGCGCAGGTCACAAGTACCGGTCGAATCTCCGCAGTGTGCTATATGGTGCTAGTCTATGTTGCTTTTGTATAGAATAGAAGAACTAGGTACTGTTCGACCAGTAGTATGTATGAGTGATAGAGACGAAGCTCTAGTTGGGCCAACCGTGGGAAGACCCGTTATTGTCAGTGGATAAAACAGAGCGACTGGCACGATACTTCCTACGCCATCTAGCTTCCACAATTAGGACTGCGTCTAAACCAATGTGAACACAGCACAAGTCAATAAATAATTCCAAATATGGCATACGAGGGCAGCACTCATTGCGTACTTCACTCGTCTGTCGAAGTTACCTGTGTTAAAAATGAACCATTACTATAGTCATCATCATCATCACCATCATCAGCCGTAAGACGTCTACTGCTGAACAAAGGCAGCTTTGGGAAGCTCGCGTGATATCTTTTCATCGATAATCCCAGTGTCTGAAGTCAAGGGTGTGATGGCATATGGCTCTGAAACGTGGTCGTTGACTGCTAGACTTTTAGAAAGACTAATGAGTCGCTAGACGAGCAATGGAAAGAGCTATGCTCGGAGTTTCTTTGCGGGATAAAATCCGGAACATGGATATTCGGCGAAGAACCAGAGTCACCGACATAGCTCTAATGTGCAAGTTGAAGTGGCGATGGACACGCCACATCGCTCCTAGAACTGATAGTCGATAGGGAAGAAAGTTCTCGAGTGGCGACCACAGACCACATTATAGTGTTGCCAGTCAAAATCGAAACTTTTGGATTTTATTCTCGTCACGTACGAATACTACTCTATGAGCCGGATTTTAGAGTCAAATGGCCGACTATTTCTAAGTCACGTGTCACGCTAACACCTATTAAGATTTGCATTACCAATTCAATAGCAATGAACTCGGCATGTCTCATATCCAAATTATTGTGACCGTCTTCTAAAATCAAATCCGAAAAAAGGCCCGATATAGTTTGTGGCTACGACGTATTCGACTTTACTAATAATTACCGACTTCAAAAAAAACGAGTATAAACGAGTATGTATGTAATATTTCCAGAACTGCCCAGTTTTCGCATATGTTGGTCTATATCAGCGTCTGAACAAATGTGCCTTTCATAAGTGTATGTATGTTTTTATGTTTGTGTTCGAAAATCTCCGGAACTACAAGTCCGATTTAAGTCATTCTTTTTGTTTTGTACTAGGTATTGTTCATCTTAAGGAATACTGCAAGTTTCATCAAAATCGGTTCAGTAGTTTTTGAGATAGGGAATTTTTTGCCTACTTGGATCGCAGATTTTCAAAGTCGATTGTATGCTTGTTCACGATTATCTCGCGTTTGTCGCAACCGATTTTCATGCGGTTTTCGGGAAAAAGATTATTACATTCTAGGGAAGGTTTTAATATTATACAATATTTAATAATGGATGTCTTGTGAAGCTGCCCGCATAGATCCGTTTTTGTTGCTCTCTTGAATATAAATTTCTAAAGACGCCGAACATACGAAGATTTTTGTTGAATATCTGAACTAACTAAAAAGGGTAGAATAAAAACTTAAAAAAAAGTACCGACTTCAAAAACAAATACAAAAAAGTGTAAAATAACTTTTCTTTCGGAAGTCGGTGGCAATAGTCAATGACATAAAAATCAAAAGCCACCGACTTCCGAAAGAAAAGTTATTTTACACTTTTTTGTATTTGTTTTTGAAGTCGGTACTTTTAAAAAAAAAGTTTTTTTTACAGACTGTATTATGGTAACCCTTTCAGTGTATTATTACTACTACTACTGTATTATGGTAACCTTATTTTTGTGCACAACGAATGCATAGATTCTGGCAAATGTGCTGATATTATTAATATATTTGCATCACTTACACGTAATTGGTTTAGAAATTCCTGTACCCTGACTCTCGATCATTTTACATTGACGACCATAAGCCTACTTTTCCACCAGAGTTGTGCTATGCTACGTTGCTGCGGATGCGTTTGATATCCACCAATTATATTCATTGGTTTACATAATATAGCACAGCAATGTTGGAAACAGATTCAATAAGATGTGTTATTATATGGAAGGATGCGTGCTATGGGTCGTCTTCCCTACTATCGATACATCACATACACAGACTACTTAGAGATACTACGCATATCGCATAGCTCGAGCTGCGCATCTTCCTAGCGCAGCTACCACAGGCAGTTACTTTGCGGCGGCGCATCTTCATGCACATTATCTTACTCGTACCGCTACATAACGTAGCATCAGTGGAAAGGGTCATACAGTTTCATAGCTCAGCTTTTATATTTTCGCAGCAAAGCTACATAGCACATAGAGATGTGGAAAGGACCCTAACTGGCCACTGCTGGGACCCAAGTACCTCCCACCTTGCCACCTAGTAAAAGAGCCAATGGTTATTAAGGGCTGTGGTCGATTTTATTGGTTTTCAAATTTAAACGCTCTCATATTTCGTCATCAACTCCTCATCATAAACTTGTGGGATAGTTTTATAAATAAAACAAAAAAACTATTACATAATAATTTGTTTATTTAGCAGATAGGATGATTTTTTGATTGTACGAGTACTAACTTAGGTCTGTATAACAAAACTGTCAAAAAAGATCACCGATATAACACACTAAGAAGTTTAGGCGTGTATCCAAGTCTCAAGAACCAAGAGCTCCAAAACATAGCATTTGTTTGTTTTGGAGGAAGGGGTTACTCCCCTCCCCTTGGATCCGCGCTGGTGTTCCATCGTAGTATATTCCTATAAACTATATTCTTAAAATACACCAGAGATTCCTCACATATCAGACGTTATACCTAATCAGTATTAGTTATAATCTAACCTATTCCATAGAAACAACTTTATAAATACGCGGGTTTGAAACAACGACAAAATTACGATTACCGATATAACATTATAAGATTAGGCGCGCATCCAAGTCTCAGATCAAGAGCTCCAAAACATAGCATTTGTTTGTTTTGGAGGCAGGGTGTACTCAGAACCCCTACTCTTGGATCCGCGCCGGTGATAGTTACCTATCTTCATAGATACTCATGTCGAATCCGGTCATATTTTCACATCCGTGTGCTTATCTTATTGATCAAAGTTGGAACTGATCACAAGATAAATTTTGCGCGAACTGATCACAAGATAAAGTTCAAGATCACACATCACACTGTATGCAGATGGAGTCATAGAGTCGTCTTTACCCTAGCATGTCGTAACATACGACGGGGGATCCTGAGAAAGATGGACAGCAAACACGTTCAGATATTTGCTTTTAACCGTTACAAGAACGATTCCTTAGGCCAAGTGGGATAGTTATCTGTTAAGAGTTTTTACCCAGAAAAGACCCTCGAGAAAGAACTCCTACAAATATCAACCCCAGAATTGTCTGAATTGAGTCATTAAATCGCGGGCTAAATCACAAGGGCACTTATTAGAGCAGTTGTGTTTAGCCATTCAGTCCGATTTAATGAATTAAGCATCTGATAGACTGCTACCATAAAACAGATGACATATTTCCCTCCGAAAGCGCTTTCCAGAAAATCAGCTTTCACAGATTACTTATTTGCTAGAAATAAATAATCTGTGAAAGCCGATTGTGATAATCTAAGTTGGTTTTGATTAGTATCCGGAGAGGTTGACAACGGGCTGCCAAAGAAGCTGCATCTTCGCAGGTATCTGGAAAAGGATAAATAAACCTTTGAATATCCCTGAAGAATGAGGCAGAAGTGGAAGTACTTAAAGAACATTAGCAAACTGGCGTATCGAACGTGAAGCGAGGCGTTTATGTTTGTAATGTATGGAATTGTTTGAAGCCAGTCACATAGACTATCGGATCGCTTTCGCTTTTCTATGTGACTGGATTCAAACAATTCCATACATTACAAATAAAAACGCTTCGGATCGCATTCGCTTCGCCTATCTGTTTGACAATAGCTTAAATCTTTTGTAATCATCGCAAATTTTCATAGTCATATTGCTTATGGATTGCGGTACTGTCTCCAGTACCGAGACTATCTGGGTCACGTGTCTGTTTGGAACGCGAGACTGTCTAAACAGGATACCTTTCAATGCAAACACAACCGGAGGATCAGGGTGCAAACACAACCGGAGGATCAGGGTGCAAACACAACCGGAGGATCAGGGTGCAAACACAACCGGAGGATCAGGGTGCAAACATAACCGGAGGATCAGGGTAAGCTGTTAGTCAGTAAGAGTCTGACAGTCCCTTCTTCTCCACTCAGGGCGGGTGGACATATTTGATTATTTTAAATCCCAAAATAAAATTGGCACGCATCCTTCCTTTTGGTTCATCATCATCATCAAGCCTATAATGTTCCCACTGCTGGGACAGGAAGTGAGAGGAAGTGGGCTATAATCCACCTCGCGGGCCCAGTGCGGGTTGGTAGATGTCACATGTCTTCGAATTTTTGGTTCTAGGACATGCCGGTTTCTTCACGATGTTTTCCTTCACCGTTTTGAGAGCAGTGGTGATGAAATAAATTACACAAAGTAATGCGCCTGGCGGGGTTCGAACCCACGACCTAACAATTCGTAAGTAGGGACCGATAAAATTGGGCCACCACTGCTCCTTTTGGTTGCTACAGAGAAATTCTAATTCTATAAATGGTCTCCATTAGACTCCAACATTCATAGTTCGCAGTAGTGCTTGCTACTATTTAATTTCACAAAAAACGGCTCTCGTAACTTATGACTCAGTATCCTTAGCGAACCTCAATGCAATCCTGAATGAAAATTACCTATAAAAGAGAGGCTGTGTGAACAAGGACAATGAAAAAAGTTATATGTAGGTACTTACAATTATTCCAGAGTTCCGGTGACGAGCAGGAGCTGCTCGCCCCGCTCCGCACGACACGCAGCAGCGGCGGCGAAGCGAGGGCACGCAGCTAGCTGAAGAAGAAAGAAAGAATAGCATTAGAAGAGTTACAACTCAAGGCAGGTAAATTAGGGGGGATTTCTGGTCACTGCAAAAGTCATTTTATCTAATGAAGAAAGTTGGGTAAGATTGACGTGAGATAACACTGTAATTTCCACCAAAAAACTTAGGTTCAAGGTGGAAAAGGAACAATCTTCCCAGATGAAGTTAATTTCAGCTGAAATCACTGATTAATTTACTGCATAACACGTTAAAGCTCTTTTTAGAAGTGCTAAACTAAAGGAAGACACTCTTACCTTCTTAAATCACCAGGTTCCTCGTGGATGTCAGGACTGGATGGTAAATCGTGGCGCTCAGTTCGGAGGTCGAAGGCGCAGTGCGGCACTGCGGCGTGTGTCACCGGATGATGCACAGCGCATTGGTGCAACGCCCACCGACCTCATGCAGCGCGCAGGTCTTAAAAAGCGGTCGATATTCCGCAGTGTGCTATACTGTGACTAGTACGTCTAGAAATAATAGGATGCTAGCACTGCTAGGACAACTAGATAGCAAAATCCTTTGTCCCATATACTCGTATGAGACACCGCGGTTTGAGGCTGACAAAAAGAATATTTTAAGATGCGACTCCAACGTGTATTTTTTATGAATGAGGCAATTGAGTTGAAGAAAATTTTAGTTAATTAATAATAATAATAATAATAATATTCCACAACTATCACACAACGCCATCTAGTCCCAAGCTAAGCAGAGCTTGTGTTATGGGTACTAGACAACTGATAAACATACTTATATATTTCTAAATACATACATATTATAGATAAATTACACCCAGACACAGAACAAATGATCGTGCTCATCACACAAACATTTGTCCTGGGTGGGAATCGAACCCACGACCTCCGGCATAGCAGTCAGGGTCACTAACCACTAGACCAACAGGCCAGTCTATTATATAGTCATAGTCAATTGGTGTTGATGGCTGATGATAAGAATAACACCAAATTAATTTTATCAATGGACTATGTAATTATGATTAGGAATTACTTTACTAGTGAGTAGTACTAGTACAACTAGAGTTGTACTCAAAGAGAAGATGACATCCTTTGTTGATCCTAAAATTATTGGAAAAAGTTTAAGAAATCAGTAGTCACTAATTTGCTTGTTAATGAGAGTTAAAGCAGTACCTAAAGAAACCTAACATTATCGCTCTAGTTTAGTCCTAACAAAGATGGGACTTGGTGCTCTGCATTTTGCAAATTAAACTACATCTGCATTAAGTTCATAATTATATTGCGCCCTTCCGCCCTGGTGGAGTGAAATTCGAAAGTCAGACTTTACTGATTTAAATCAAGTTGATTTAAATCAGTAAAGTCTGACAGTCAATTTTTGAGGCTTTTAATTCCAACGCCACTGCTATTGCACATATTTAAATTATGAATGATTGAATTGATGTATTACGGCATTTATTGAGCATCGGCATTCGTTTGAGAAATTTTGTGACGAAATGTTAGAGTTAACTTCTGCCTATCATTTTGGAGAATTAAGTCTTGATGGCCATGTTTATTGTTAGATACACGAGGTGGCAGCACTGAATAGGTCTACAGAGAGCGCCATCTGGTGTTAGCTTTTGATTTTGTATAAAACGTGGCAAACTACTTTTGTTTGATTCTTTAACGTTTAGTTATCCGTCGAAGCGACTCAAGATTTAGTACTACTACTAATATTATTAAATCATGTCTATTTGTGTGCATCAGTTGTTCAAGCATTTACCAAAGTTAGTTTTCAAGTGCAAATATAAAAATAATTGGAGAATAAATTGAAATAAAGAAGTAAGTTTTTAACGTGGCAAAAATAGGTCACTGAACAAACACTGCCTAACTTGCAGTGTTTGTGTTCGGTGACCTATTTTTTGTAGACAAACTTATGTAAGAACCCTTCTATGTTGTCTAAAAAAGTGCTTATGGTGTTGGTGTATTTTTAAATATAGGACTTTCTTCGAAACAAGTCATAATAATTACTTAACGGCTGAGAAATAATTCTCTTAACCAGGACAGTGCATTATGTTATGTGTAATTTTTTTGTCATTTCAGAACTTTTGATCTTAATTCCTTGCTTTTGATAAAAAGTAGCACAAAAGTTACAGTACGCCTTGACGTGTAGATTTTTTTTAAATATAGTGAAGTTGTGACAGTTTTGCAGTTGTTCTGTAAGTTTCCTCAGTGTAAATTTTATAAGACCAGAACCATTAGGCCAAGACTCCACCAAAGCTGTGCGAGTCGAGACGTGTTTTGAACAACCAATAGAATTGCGTTGCGGCACGGGTTGCGGAGTGGAGCTGTGTCAATAACGCAATTCTATTGGTTGTTCAAAACACGTCTCGACTCGCACAGCTTTGGCGGAGTCTCGGCCTTATTCGATAAAAATAATATCTTCTGTAATGGGTTCTCAACAACAATGATAATCTTACTTCTTAATATTTGTATAATTGTATGATCTAAGTAGTTGTTCCTGGTTTGGGTGTTTGTGTATGTGCGATTCTATGTTTTTAAACAGACCGACGAAACAGGAAAAAATCCTGAGATGTGGGGCAATGTCACAAAAAAAAAAAACAAAACAAAAAATGATCATAAAATAAAAACTACTGAATGAAATTGAATTACATTTTTATGGGACCAAATGGCCGGTATACTGTATCGAACAAAAAAAGAATTGAGAACCTCCTCCTTTTTAAAGTCTGTTAAAAATACTGCACTCTGCAACACTCAAATTGCAACCCCAACGCAAAATTACTCCATACACTTGATAAATATTCATGAGTGAAACAGAACGTTACAGACCTCCCGTTTCGTGATTTATATGAACTATCAAATGTGCTAAATACACGGCAGTCTGTAGCTGAAAAATGAATATGCAGCTAATATAACTTAGCGGGGAGCAATGACCGGACCTGCGCATTGGTGAACTTATGCCATGCCCTTTTCTGCAATCGCCATTTGTCATACTGACGGACATACCGTGTTCCCGATTCTTATCATTATTTTGTTATCAATTTGGAATAAGGTACGTGACAGTGTTTTCTTTTGTTTTTAAGCTTTGTTGATTGTTTTTTTTGTTCATATCGCTGCTTAAATACAAATACTTTTTCCTTTATTACTTTTGTATTTAGGCAGCGATATGGAAGCGTATGTGTGTGCGATTCTTACTCCAACAATGTAGTGTTGAGTTAAAATTAATTGTTCTATTACAGAAAATTTCAGTGGCCCTACAACTTTTACTTACTTAATTTCATACAAACCACAACAGTGGTACTCGAAAATAGTACTTGAGAATATATGGGGGAGGCCTTTGTCCATTAAAGGTTTAAAACCAAAAAATAAAAAAAGACTAAGAAAATATGTTTATTGTTTTCAGAAGGAGTGTTCAGTGCATTCGCCGCCGCGCCGTGAGTGTCGCGCCGAGCACCCTGAGCAGGTCTCGGTCCTTCGAGCAGGATAGCTCATACCAGTACTCCAGTAGTCTCATCCTCACCGTTGCATAAAGTACGTACTAAAGTACGATTATTAATTCCAGTCAGTAAAATGACAAGTGCAACTATTGTGCAACTGTCATTAAACAATGAATTTCATTCATGTACAAATGTCATTTTACTGACTGGAATTAATAATCGTCCTTTAGGTTCCTTATATTTTGTTAGCTAAAACAACACGATTTTGTTATCACAATATGTTAGTGGTGATCACAAATGCGACTGCGACTGTTCAATAAAGTGTTCTCGTGAGGGCGGATATTTCTTTGATGTTTTTTTTTTAGTAGGAAATTCTGTGGCGAAATATATACATATATATTATGTGACCTACGCGTACTTATATTACTATACGGGGACTGTAGACGTAGTTTTATGGTCACAGTCAGCAAGCGCGAATTTGGGCACCAAGCATGCCGCAATATAATTAACTAGCGACCCGCCCCGGCTTCGCGCGGATGCAATATCTTCTATATTATGAAAAAAATGTGATAAATGAAGAACCGCTCGACCGATTTTGTGCAAACTTCACATAAACCATCTGTTAAATAGTCCAAAAAAAGCCTAAAAATTTGGTTTGGATTAAGTGAGCCCATTCTTGAGTTTTTTAAAATTACAACGAAATGTGGCATTGATTTTTATACAACGTGTAACGTTATTAGCGCAAAACCTCTCGAATCGAAAAAAAATAAATTATTTTTCTTAGTGATGGGCTCGATCAATTTCTCATTTTGTATGAAAAATCATTTTTTTTTTCAAAAGTTTTTGAACAAACATTGTTCAGTAACATGGGCTGAGTTACCCCACGAGAGGTTTTGCGCTATTAACGTTACACGTTGTATATACTGATTTATTTGGCTATGCATATTAGTGATCTTATAACTAAGAGAGAGGGGGAGGTTCCTGTTTCATAAATTGTAAACAAGTAACTGCTCCTCGTGGTTTCCCTCCCGATGCTCGCCTCCTATTGCTGGTAGCGTGATGTTTTATAATTTATGGTCTTCCTCAATAAATGGAATATCTAAAAGAAAAAGATTTTTTCAATTTGGACTATTGGTTCCTAAGATAACAAACTATTCGGCTTTAGTATATAAGAATAGAGAATAGAGTAAATTAGTTTACAGCTAGCGTTTACAAAGTTCTTTTATTAATTTACAGGACTACCACGATGAGCACTTTGAAGCTGGATGAAGCTCAAGTGATGACACAACTCCGGCACTTGCAGAAAGAGATGCTATGTATCAGTGAGAGCCTGCAAGAGTTCAGCGAAATGGTTTGTTCTGAGAACTTCGACGGTTCCTGCGAAGAGATTGTAGATGGATCGGTAACCAACATCGGGACATCCGTTACCTTCAGAATTCCGAAAATGTATCAAGTGGAATCCCTTTTCGGACGCCTGCAATGCCTGGCCATCGCTCGTCATTTGTTCCCGCCTGCCGACATCAACGCTATCGAAGCTAAACTTGGGAGGAAGATGGATAAATTCGATACTATTTACGTGAAGAAGCCGAAGAATGGAGGCTCTCAGGGGCTGATGGTCATCCGTCTCGTCAGAGCCGGTGATGTGGGCTCTCCTAAGCTGTAAAGCTTTGAATGAATAAAGCGATTTTGCATTTGATTTTATTTGCTGGGTTGGAATTTTTTTGTGGTTTGTTTTATTTCCCGAGTTCAACCTTTGTTCATATTCCCATCTTGCTCAATAGTTATTTCATAAAAGCTACATTTTAATCTCTCAATCATTGCTTATCAAAACAACACAATGATTAGGGGTTGCAGAACCGGTACTTTTTTAAACCCGGTACCGAAGTTTCGGTACTGGGACATGGAACCGGGATTTCCCGGGAAATTCGGTACTTTCGGTACTCACTTACAAATGTCGCTATTAACTTATCGTATGAAAAGCACGAGTGCGTGCACACTACATAAAATTATCTAAATCAGTTGAAAAATGAACTCATTACAAATGTGGGTGGGATGGAGTAGTTCATAAAACTTTGTGTTATGCGTAAATCTATAATTGACAATAATCATCAGAACATAATCTCAAGGAACCGAATTTAAATGCATTTTTAAGCTATTGCATAGCTTTTATCGCGGGCTCTGATCGCTGCGCGGCGCGGCGACCAAATCAAGACATTCCCAACAAAAACCTAACGAAAATACCTGACACCACGCATCGTCTAACGTCGTTTCAGTTCAGAAGACTTCGGTAATCATAAAAATATCCGTCATAAAACAGTTAACTTTATCTTACTAATTCTAAACGGCTAGATACAAAAGGAGTTTTCACAATGAAACCTACTTATAAAATTCTCCTGCAACAAAGAAGTTCTATATTACAGTAGTGCATCACGAACATTTTAATTTTCCTTAAAAATAAAATAGTTATTTGTTATGCAAGGCTGCAAAGCAATATTTGGCGCGAAAATTTCACTACGAACTTTTCAAAAGTACGAGATGCAGAAAAACTTTGCTTCCGAATGCAACACACAACTTTTCACCTTACTAAGCGAGGAAATGCAGTGGGGGCGGCTCTGCGCCTCGCCTGCCAGTGAAGAAAATAATTGACTACAAGATATTTTGTCCGAATTTTGAACAAATCTTTGCGCTCTAGCGCGCAAAATGGAGTTTAATAACTCCATTGCCACCCACACCACATTCTCCGAATGCCACATGTATTTTTTTATATTGATAACACTTAAAGTTATTTATTGTTTTAGAACTATTTACATGTATTCAGCCCATATCAAGACATAGTATTGTCTTTATAATCTTATCGTTGTCTGAGTAGTAGTGAAACTGTTGTAGGATATCGAAATAATGATAAATTGCTGTACCTAAGGGATTTTTAGGTCTTCTATATTGTTCATTGATTTCACCATCATAGCTTTCGGTTTTCCGTTACTCATGCTTACTAGCTCAATTTTATTCTTCACTAGGATTTATCCATTAGATAACGTGGCTTGAGTATAATAATATAAACAAATCTGCAAGAAGATTTTTGATGTCTAAAATTAATTAAAAATCTAGACTGATCTCTTCGTCTTTATAGGTGTAATCTTTAGAACTATCTTTTAGATCAAATCTTTCTTATTCACTTTTCACGGAATCTTCTAGAAAGTTGAGAAAGTAACCAAGGGTAACATCAGAAATGTTTTTAGGATACCAAAATCACTCTGTATTCTGTAATTTCTCATATAGCTTAGTAGTAGTTATACAACTGTTATTCTGACTGTACTTTGCCACATCATCAAAAATCTGGTCAGTGAAAATATAATTTTGCGATTGCTCAAAAAAAATATGTTTTATAAATAAATAACTTTTAAATATAATAATTAAAATATATCAGAACTATATTTTGAATATTGGAAATTCCTACTATATTTTGAATTAGAAATAAGCCTATCTTTGTCACGTCAGTCTTTAACATCACATACTTGGTCACTTTTTTCCTTCTACTATAAATAATATCATTAAACAAACTGTAGCAAAACAAAACTAGTATAATGCTTTTTCGAGATGAAAAAAAGATAAAACTCAAGAAAAGAATGTAACAAACGCTATTTTCTTTAAAACAAAGGTATTATCATAAAAAATTTAAAAACTTTTTAGAGATGAATAAACCAAAAAAATATAAAATACACAAAATCTGAGCATGATTAAAGTTATTCTCTTCAAAATGAAAGTAATGTAATAAATGAATCATAATCATCATCATAACTGACCCCTTACTTACATTGCTGATTAGTTTTTGTTTATGAAATTCTCATTATTTTCAAATAAAATGTTTTATATCAACAATATTGTAAAAGAATAGTTTATTGGATATGATTTGTAACTTTATATTGAAAAAAAGAAGGAAAATAATAAAGTACCGAAAGTATCGAAAGTACCGGGACTACGGGACGAAGAACCGGTACAGGATTGCTTTAAAAATTCCCGGGATTTCCCGGTATTTTCGGTACCGGGATTTCCCGGTTGCATGCGCTAACAATGATCCGTCATTTGCATTGCCTTGAATATTTTAATCTCTGAGCAATAATGTCATAAAATGCTTTTTGCACTGATACAGCCGAATTTTAAAAAATATTGGAGATAAAAAAAACATATGTCAAGGCAACACGCTAATGCAAATACATGTATTTTCGAGTGCATAATTGTGTTTTGCATTCGTATTATTTATCATAGAAACACAACAAACATGTCTAATTCGATCTATTGTGTTAGTTGGTATAGTTTTTGAAGACGGCTGATAAGCACACTTAGCAAATTGTGAACGTTTTTGATACAGATGGCGCTTACACCAATAAACAGCAAAATATAATAAAGGCGCATCCACATAAACCCCTCTCACAAGTTCAACTGTATCCTGGCTGAAGCGAATTTAAAATGAATGAGTAATGAAGGTAACGCAGTCAGCTTTTTGCGGAAGCATCTTTATGGTACTTGTTGCGTTTGTTTATGTGCATTAGTCTAGTATGCAAACATTATGTACTACAGTGTAGCAAGGATCTTTGGGTGGGTGTGCAACTGTTGACGGGAGAGCGCTGTTGGTCAACATTTTGTGAAATGTATTGGCAAAACAAAGCATAAGCGTTAGTTCCCATTTTGACCACGACCTTAAATTATTTTGTGTAGTTATAGTTATGTAAACTGTTCATTGGTCGCTCTTGTCACAGTAAGTTGATGCTTTTGCAAAACAAACTGAGCTAAGTATGTAGGTATGTATCTAGTTTTATTTATGTTGGTACCTATTGGATAAATTATAGTTATAATTTTCATTAGGTTTAAGTAAGTTAACTTCTGTTTAGTGTTTATAGATTTTTGTAACTCCAGTATGTTTTTGTTTTATTTGACATTTTTTTAGTCAACAAAGATTAATTTAGATGCTAAATGAAAGCAGTTTGACTAAGGAAAAAAAGTAACGCTTTTTAAAACTCACGTTTATTGTGATTTCAGGAGCAGTGCATTTCAGTGGTAGAGAGCGGTAGGCGTAGCTGGTTCTTCGTCGCCTCTCCATCGTTCCTGGATATCATACCATTTCTTGCAGGCTGCAGGTACATTATTTACGAAATCATAATTATTATTTTAGTTAGTTTTACGCCTACATGACTGTTTGTTAAGGCCTTGATAGTCATTTGAAAGATGTGCAAGCATTGATTATATGACAGGCCTGTTGGTCTAGTGATTAGTGACCCTGACTGCTATGCCGGAGGTCGTGGGTTCGATTCCCACTCAGGACAAATGTTTGTGTGATGAGCACGATCATTTGTTCTGTGTCTGGGTGTAATTCATTTATGATATGTATGTATTTAGAAATATATAAGCATGTTTATCAGTTGTCAAGTACCCATAACACAAGCTCTGCTTAGCTTGGGATTAGATGGCGTTGTGTGATAGTTGTGGCATATATTATTATTATTATTAATTAAACTTATTGTATTGTCTTGTCAACATAACAATAGCTAACAAGAAAAGAACTTACTTTGCAATCCAAGTGAAGAACCGTTATTAGTCCTTCTATGTCGTTATTTATTAATTTATAAAAGGTATGTTAGCGCAGCTATCTACGCTGGAGATGCAGACGCACTTTAACAGGGTTGTTGTAAGTTTGCCACAAAGTTAATTCGCCACGAAAAAAAGTATATGTAAGTTTGCCACGATCACGCAACGACGATAACATTATCATTATATTCAAAAAAATAATTGAAGAGATATTCGTGCGTAACTTTGTAGGGAAAAGTAGAACGATTTTTGACGATGTGATAGGTCATAGGAATGAAGTGACTGCTTGCTGCTAATTAACACTTTAGCGGGCACTACGAGATTATACGTCACAATTTGAGTTTTTGATATGGCACAATGTACCATGACGTTGAAATAGAAAAAATAATTGACGACAGAACGTTTACATCCGATGAACTTTTTAACTTTAAAATCATAATGTTCGTACTTTGTGTCACAACATGTAAAATACTAGAAACTTTGCCGTCACGTAGACTCTTTAAAATTTGCATAGAAGCTGTTGGTAGTGTGCGGCTACGCCACTCACACGCGGCACAACGTGTTTATATGTCCCCCGCGCCTTCCACGCTCCTACACTTAGTGGCACTACTGCAGGGGTGCAAACGATGACGTGATAAAACGTTTCTGTCATAATGTCTTTAAAACATTTAACATCTTTATGACTCTACGTATATTTGTAAGGACATTTACTGTGTCATTCTAGAAAACGGATTCAAGAGTGGCATCCGCAAAAGTGTTAAAAAATAGGAATTGATGGTATTTCTTTTTCAATTACAGGTTTCTTCAGGCAAATTTACTTGTCCACAAAAACTACGTCCAGGCATCTCAAAAGTGTTTTTCAAGATGTTGACAGCTGAACATGTAGGACGGGTTTTGTTTTTTTTCTTCATGATCGCAATAATCGAAATTATGTTTTATTTAGCAAAGAAAAATATGCGCGTCGTATGCAGATTTCTCTTTTTTGCTCTCGTGTATATTATACCGATAATAGCTCACAAAATTGTTGCGTTAGAAGAGATTGAGGATAATGAGGTAATTATAACACTCAATTAATTTTTTAATGCCTATTTTAGGGAAAACTCTCGATCTCTGGTCGGAAGACAACATTCTCAATTTTAAAGGTTTTCAAACACGGCAAGCGAAAGGAAGCCCTGTTTGTCTGTTTGTGTTAAAAGTAATTGAAGTTTGATCCCCTTCCTGTTGGCAGGTTGATGTGATATTTGGTAGAGTCCGCACCACCTACCATGACCACCACTCATGACCTTTTGACGCGGCGCTAAATAGTGTCTATGTTATTGCATCAAGTTACATTAAAAAAATGTAGTAGAGTGGTGGCGCCTACTCTAAGCACACACCTTTATAGTTCTGATGACAATTTTTAATATAATATGTATCATATAAATTCAAGATGAACGTCGCTCGTAGAACATTTGATTATTGTACAAATCATGTCTGCCCCTTGCTTCTTTTTAATAGATTTTTTTAGTCTACCTACACATCCATTTCTTTATCAGGTACCGGACAATCAGCGGAATGAGACGACAAACCGACACGCGACGACCACGCAGTCTTTCTAAATATTCTAACAATGTGCTAACTGAGCTTGAAACCTAATTGGGTATTTGAGTTTAAAAATCGAAATAGTCAGTTAGATTATTTATAAAGATATTATTGACACTTATGTTTTCTTTTCTTTTCTAACGTACGTTTTTTCTTGCTTCTGTCTTCATATATCTTTGTAAATATGCATTGGTTTAACGAAAGAAAAATTACGTGTATATTTTTTCTTTTTTGAGAGGAAGAATTGAAGAGGAAAATCAAAGAAAAGACGGATTGATTGTCTAAGGAATGATATGAAAGATAAAGGAGTAACTGATACTGTGACGTCTGATAGGGGAGAATGAAAGAAAAAGAACGCGTGTTGCGCCGACTACAAGTAAAATGGGGTAAGAGAAAGAAGATGATGTTTTTATCTTCTTTAAACCCTAGCCCCCTTATTAATAAACTCTATCTTGTGATTGTACAATGTACATGTTTTTTTTTTTGTATCGTAGTCATTTCCTCGCTGAGGTGGGATGAAAAGTTACGTGTTGCACTCGAGTGCAAAGATTTTTCACCTTGTACTCTTTTGATTCCGTCGCTACCGCTCATGATTCTAATTTTTGAATCACTCGTTGCACTCGTGATTCAATTTTAGAATCATTCGCTTGCTCGGTCATCAAAATTGAGCACGCGGTTAAAAAGCAACTTTGCACTCTTTTTTTTTTTTTTTTACGTGGCAAAATCATCAAATGAGTCCTCCAGCCCCGGGCAGGGCGGGAGGGACTGTCAGACTTCTACTGACTAAAATCCACGGTGTCCTTCAGTAGCCTGTTATGTTCCGGGGTCACGGTAAGGAAATAATCCCGCGACCCCGGCAGGCTTTGGCCCTCTGAGAGGGGGGCCCCGTCATTATTATGACGCTCTTTGAGGCGCGCGTGGGACACAACGCGCCGTCGACCCGGGCATGGTCCATGGTCGGGCAGCGAGTTGCCCTTTACTCGCTGCCCGCATGCCCGCGCCTACGGTGGCCGGAGATCGTCTTGCGACGTCCGTCGCCGTGGGCGTGCACCACCGCGGGTGGGGCGGAGGGAGGACACTGTCCTCTCTCGCGCGCGGCCCGCCTCCTCCTTCGCGAGCATTACTGCTTCGCAGAAGGAGGCGACCGCCTCCCACTCCGTCTCGCCCCGCAGCATGGCCGCAACCAATGCCGGGCGCGAGAGGTCTCCAACTTTGCACTCTTGTATAACAAATAACTATTTTCATTTAGAATTTCCTCTTTTTTCAATGAAGATGAAAATGAAATTATGAGATAAATAAAAATATAATAGTCATGAAAAGGATGTGAATATAGTTGTGTTTTTTAGGGTTCCGTAGTCAACAAGGAACCCTTATAGTTTCGCCATGTCCGTCCGTCCGTCCGTCCGTCCGTCCGTCCGTCCGTCTGTCCGCAGCTTAGCTCAGAGACGCCCAGTACTAGAAAGCTGTAATTTGGTGTAAATATACGGATTTGTTGTGCCGAAAAAGTGGTAAAATAAAATCTCGTAAAATATTTTTTTTTAGGGTACCTCCTGTACACGTAAAGTGGGGACGTTTTTTTTTTTTCTCGCGTACCCCTTAGTGTGGGGTATCATTAAATAGGTCTTTAAAAAATATTGATAGTTTCCATTAACAATTTTTTGATAAAAAGATTCGTTTGTGAAATATTAAGCTTTAAAGTGCAAATTTTTGCTCGACTCGAGTGTCCCCCCCCTCTACCAGCTAAACGGTTATGTTTGGGGGTGTGAAAAAATTCAGAGTAGTAGCATATATAACGAAGTTTAAAAGAAAATTATCATGACTAAGTAGGCTTTACAAGTATACGAGTAATAGTCGACCAACTTATAAAACGTACTTGGGTATCATATTTTCCTAAACAAAATGTATCGGAGAACATGTGCTTCAACTGCAAATGTAAGTTTGTCAACTTTATTTTTATAGCAATAATAGGTGGGTATGTTTTGGGGATAGGTAGGTTTTTATTGTCAACTATTTTTAACTAAATTCAAAAAAAGTATGAGGTTCTCAATTCGTCGTAATCTTTTTTTTTAATGTATTTTCCCCGATTTCTCAAAGACGCCTGGACCGATTTTGAAAATTCTTCTTTTTAAAATTAAATTCAGCGAATCAGTTTATAGTTAGTTCGCATAAGTATTTTGATGGGCAACTACGGAACCCTACACTGTGCGTGGCCCGACACGCACTTGGCCGGTTTTTTGTAATAAACATTATTCTTTGAAGACGAAATTTTGATGAATTTTGTTGTTAATCTTCATAGATTTTCAAAAATAGTTTATATAACGTAAATGGTTGTGTTTAAAGACTTATTTTATTACTATTTTCTGAACTTTACTAAATTGTATTAACTTTATCTGTACCTACATCTATTAAGAAATATTTAAGGTATTTGTTTAAAGACATTATAATATAAATTATATCTAGGGTTACTAACTTAACTTAAAAAAAATACAATACATGTGCTGCCAAAATATTAAACATTTTTCAACTGTTGTAATGATCAAGTTTCTGTGTGAAAATTTCTATGCAGTAGCATAGTTATGCAGTAAGGCAATAGTAAAGGCAAAGTGAATTTTTTTTTTTATTGGGACAAACCCACCACACTATTCCCAAACCACTGCAACTCCTGAAAGCCAGAATCAACAGTGGCAACCACCAGAAAAGCGCCGAGACAATGAAGCTCGACGTGTCCCGGAGAATGAATTTACCTGTCTTGGATCCTGCACGAAATTAATCAGAAAAGAATAGTGGAGGAGTAGGAAAAATATGTTTCCACTTCCCTCCATGCAAGCAGGAGACAGAACAAAACAAGGCCAATAGGCACAAAGGGATATTACAACTGGGAGAAGCCCAGTTGCCTAGCACCACGGGTAAAAATGACTACTAATATTAATGGGTCCTAAATTGTGAGCTGCTATATTTGATTCCAATAATAGGTATGGCAAAAACGCTTGAACGCACGGAAGTTTGTTCGAGTTTCGACAAGGTCCGTATAATAAATGACTCCAGATGTAGTCTGAACAGCATCCAACATAATATTGCGTTCGTTTTGCCAAAGAGTACACTCCCAAAGAATATGATGTGCTGATTGTTCGTATTCACAGTCAGGTGTCGAACATTGACAAAAAGGCGAGGGAACAAGCTTGAAGGAAAACAATTTACTTTTAAAGTTACCATGTCCGGTGAGAAATTGGGCAACACAGTGATCCACCTCCAGCCACGTCCTAGCCAGCCGCTCACGAACGGATGGAAAGAACTGGTAGAGGTGCCGTCCCTTGATAGAATTATCCCACCTATTTTGCCATTCGGATAAAAGATCCTCCCAGACGTCGCTCTGGGGTTTGAATAATCGAGATATCTTATCACGGTCACGTTGCGGTAGAAAATCAGCGTCAGTGGTCTCCCGTGCGGAAAAGTACATTGCAGCGCGTCGTTGCACTTCAAGATCTACTGGTAGAACACCAGCAAGTACCGGTAAAGCTTCAGTACTGACGGTCCTATACGCTTTACTTAAGAATAACAAAGCCAAGCGCTGACTTTGAAGCAATTTACGTCGTGCCGCACCTATGGTGGCTCTATCGGCCCAAACAGGTGCCCCGTAGCACACACAGCCCAAGTAAGTAGCCCCATAAATAGTTTTTAAGGTTAAAAATGACAAACCCCAAGTAGATTTAGATATTCTCGTTAGGGCATAAAAGTTATTTTTAGCAAAGTGAATATGAAAACTGCTCAAAGTAAAACCATAAAAGCTGTCATCATCATCATCAGCCTATAATGGTCCCACTGCTGGGACACAGGCCTCCTCTCTTGTGAGAGGGAGTGGGCCATAATCCACCACGCGGGCCCAGTGCGGTACACAAAGTAATGCGCCTGGCGGGGTTCGAACCCACGACCTACAACTCGTAAGTCGGGAACTCAGACCGATACCACAGGGCCACCACTGCTCACAAAAGCTGAACTTAAACCTATTTAAAATGTGTGGTTGACATGGGGGGTATTGTATTGCCCAGTTACTGGGTTGTGGAGGTCCGATAGGCAGTCGTTCCATGTAAAATACTGATATTTAGCAGCATCCGGTTCGACTTGAATCTGACTCCAATATAGTTGGGAAAAGGCTAGGCAGATGATGATGATGGTAGACTGGGCGTTTTGGATCCAAGCTTGAATTACCTTTATAAATAAGTATATGCTGCTAAATAAGAACTCATTGTCATTCCTTACTGCTACTTCCGATTCAAATACCGATATAAGGTGTACCTATTGATTTAAAAAGAAAATGTATGACAAGTTGACGACCAAATGTTTTAATGCAGAGTTAAATAAAAAAAACAAAATGCAATGCACGCTTACCTGAGAATATCTAAGTCTTTAAGAGGATCGTCTACCGAGCGCTCGTCCGTACTAAAAGAGAAAACGTTTTCCTACCCCTAAATGTTATCCTATCTCAATGATTTTTTAGAATGCTTCTGACACAGTAAAAAACTAGGTTTATAGGTTTTCTTTTTTTCAAAAGTAACTCTTAGGCGCCTGTAACTTTCAAACTATTATAAATTCTGAAAAAAAGAAAACCTATAGACCTAGTTTTTTACTGTGTAAGAAGCATTCTAAAAAAACATTGAGATAGGATAACATTTAGGGGAAGGAGAACGTTTTCTCTTTTAGTATGGACGAGCGCTCGGTAGACGATCCTCTTAAATGTTTTATTGATATTGAATTGTTCGTTAATCATCCAGAATTTATTATTGAACATCGTGTTATAAATGTTTGTTACATTCAGTTTCTTGTTGTTATTTAATTCCACTATGTTCAATACACACATATTTTTACACACGTTATTTTCTCACTAGAATGCCACTTGCTACGTTCCTTATTAATGCCGCGTTTCCATTTTACATGTTACTTGTAAACAAGTTGCAATCCTGCATAAGTTACAAGTAGGTAATTTGAACTGTAGATTGTGTTTTTTTTCAATTCTCACAACTTGTATGCAATGTGACGTCTTTGTATGTAAGATTTACGCGCCTTACTTTCTTCTTTCACCTCGTCAACTTTCATATTACGTACATGACCTTTCTGAAGAACCTCAATAATAAGGTCAGTATATTTATATCCTTCTGGTCCTATAGCAGTGGTTCCCAACATTTTAGCCTAACCGCCACCCAAGTTTCTGCTATTATACTACGCCCCCTTTGTCTGGTCAAATAATAAACATTGGGAAACTAGGAATTTCACCTGTTTTGTGGGTCAGTTTATAAACATAACCCAAACCACCAGACAAGGCTTAACTCTTTTATTTTTAAATGCACATTGGTTATTTTTATCTGAATATACAATTTTTTAAATCTGGAGCTCTCAGCGCGCCCCCTTATAATCTTCCTAAGCCCCCCAAATGGGGCGCTCCCAGTGGTTGGAAACTGCTTTGAGCGTCCCCCTCCCGACGTTACCTCACACATCGATCTTATATTAACCTTTACCTTTCAGTCATCGTCTCAAAATAATGATCATAATATCTATTCTTCAAATTTTTACGACCGAAGGGAAAAAATATTATTTAAACAATTTCAAATTAATAATTATTATGTCCTAAAATAGCTTAATTTCTCCGTTGCTAATTAAATTGTAGTCTAAACAAAAATGAGAAGCAGAATTTGTTCCTATTGTTATAATTACGGTAAACATTTCAAGGTGTGATCTTATTTCAGGTTTTTCATAAACATTTCTCAATCAATCAATCATAAGTATTCAAGTGTAATATTTAATAACCCTGTTTTGTTCTTTGACCCCTGCCACCTAAATCATACCCACACATCGTTATAGGTACATACAACCCTATTAAACATGTATTTTATACATATCCATCCTCTTATTCTTTTGTTGTTTGTAAGTCTCTCCAAAGTATGAATAGTCTCAAAAAAGCGTAGGGAACGCTCAGTGTGGTATGACCTGAATACAGTGTTGCCAGCTTTCGTCCTTTCTTCTATTATGGTATGTTTTGGTATATTAAAGAACTTACACGAATAAATTCTCGTGACGTGTTTCATTGTTTGCGTTTCTTTTATTAATTATTTTTAAATACAAGTGACGCATTTTAGAATGTCATGCTTTTAAAAATCTTTTGCATATTATGTTCAATCTTTACATATATTATAGGGTAGGATTAATAGATAAGAGGATTCTCTATAGCCATTTTTCAAAGACGATACATGAGTTCATTGCAATTGTAGAAGATGTTTTTAGTACGGTCTACGTCTCCAACATTACCTCCCACCTAAAGGTTCACCCACAAAATCCTTGGTCCTGCGTTGAATCCGTCATAAATCAAATACACGCACGGACTGAAGCGATTTAAAAGTGAACACTGATAGTAACGTTGGTGGCGTGATTGTGGGAACTCCTTTAGGTGGTACTTGGCTGATTCTAGTCGCTATCTAGGGCCTAACACTGAGGCCGAGATAAATAGTTGTACCTAAGCAACAGCCAAGCCAAAGTCAGTGCTTAGCGACGTTCTGAGCATCCATTTCGCCCCAATACGGAGCCTATGACGACTGTTTTTGTTTATCTGGGCCTAAGTTATATTTATAAAAGTTATATTTATAACTTCAGTAGGAGTAGACGATCGATTGGTCCTGCGCGACGCTGACTGGTGATTTTATTGAAAAGGCAGGTATTTATTTTTAAACAGTGTAGCACAACAGACAGAGGTAATTGTTTTTTTATTGAGTTTTATGTATTATATATTATAAAATAATAAAAATACTGTTTTAATTTATTTATTTTAGTATAGCTCGATTATGTTTTTTATTTGATAGGTACCTGCCTGTTTTTGTTTTAAGTCGGTATAAAGTTTTACATTATTCTTATAGTCCGTAAATAACATTGAATTGAATGTAGTAATTTGATAAAGATTATATACATAAAGATAAAGATTTATATAGAGATTCTGCCAAGTAATTAAAGTTTTTTATTGGTTATTTCTAGTCTAACCGAATTTTATTTGGTTAAAATGTTCAGTTTCGGCATAATAAAGTTACTATTTATAAGAAAATAATTGCTATTTTTTTAGATAAGTGTGTAGATTGTTTTCGTGTGATATCTGATTAGAGGTAGGTACGTCTAATTGTATAAACTTATTGATTATGAGGTTAATCTTGATTTAATAATACTTACTTTTACTGCGCAAAGTCATGAAAATTGCGACAAGTGTTTGATTTTTTTGCCAAGCGAATTGATCAGTGTTATACATTTATTATTCTTACATGCGAATCTTTAATATATACATACTAGTTATTAAACCTTGTGGCACCGATTGGAGCAGCCTAGTCTAATGAGCATCAGAAGACTTTAATGAAAAACCTCAGTTGTCATCTTGATTCTTAACGATCTATGTCTGTAACTAATAACGACTGAATTTGCCTATTCGCAGTGGCGTAGCAAGCCCGAATCTAGGAGGGGCAAGACTCACCTGCGAGGCCCTAAGCTTTTCTTTCTGGACGAAAAATATGACATTTCTCCGCTACTCGCGCGTTTCCCCCTTATTTTATGACATCTGTATAGCGAGGCCTCTATTTATATATTACTAGTTGATGTGTCTTTACTAACTAGTTGGTTACAAACTTTCAATCGCCGTTGTCAAGATTTTTTTTTTTTTTGAGTGCGAGCCCCATTTAGGTGCGAGGTGGGGGGCTAGGGTCCCCAACTACGCATAGCCCGCGGGTAGCTACGCCACTGCCCATTCGATTCGTAAAGATAAGTACGTCAAAGAAAACGGATTTGAATTGAGACAGAATAATTATTCATTTCTGGCGTAAGTCGAAACTTAGTAATGGGGCAAAAATTCTTTAACGTTGCAGTCCTTTTGTTCATCAAGTCTCGAACTTTCGACCTCAAGATAATTCCATAATAATTGGGTATACGAGTATTTCAAAACAAATAAGTTTACATTAACTCCCTTTTATAAGCAAAAATTCCTTGTGATTGGAAATCGCTAGAAGAAGATACTTTTACCTACGTATCAAGGAGCAATTTCTCATTTTGCTCAATAACTTTTTTGAAAAGAGCGAGAATAAGGCGATTTGTTTACTTTTGGGAAAAAAGTAGGAGTTGTTGTGGTATCTAATATTAATATGATTTTATTCACAGCGGTTTTATGATTAAGTATTTTTTTCAATTACAGGTTTCCTCACGCAACAGAAAAACACTGAACGCAACTCGCTGTAGTCTCTCTGTTCGGGAGTAACAATCCAAGATGTTTACTTTAGAAATAATAGTGGAAATGCTGAAAAGGGCGCTGATCATGATATCCTTGATTGTCATAACGGAGTCGACGTTGAAATTTTGGTTTTGCGAACCTCTGCTGAGCTTCGTACGAATGCCTGCACTCTGGATAATACCGAAAGTTACCAATGAAATGTTCGAAATTGCTTATTGGAAATTTGAGACTCAGGTACACATTTTTTTCTATTCTTCTACGTCTAATTCACTACATAGTATAAAACAAAGTTACTTCCCGCCTGTGCTTCCCGCTGTCTGTCCCTATATACTTAGGGATTTTTAAAACTAATTAATAGATAGTGTAATTCAAGAGGAAGGTTTATATGTATATCTAATATATAAAATTCTCGTGTCACAGTTTTCGTTGCCATACTCCTCCGAAACGGCTTGACCGATTGTGATGAAATTTTTTGTGCATATTCAGTACGTCTGAGAATCGGCTACTATCTATTTTTTTTTAATTTATATGGCAAAACAACGTTTGCGGGGTCAGCTAGTAGATGTATAATATAGTAGAGATTGCACCCGTGTGGAGCCGGGCGGGTCGCTAGGATATTATAAATCTGAAGAGTTTGTTTTGCTAAACGTGTTAATCTCAGAAACGACTGGTTCAAATTTAAAAACATTTTTTGGGTTGGATAGTACTTATATCGAGGAAGGCTTTAGGCCAGGGGTGTCAAACTCAATTTTGCAGAGGGCCATAATTAGATTAAGAACGTGTAAGCGGGCCAGGGTCAAATTAGAAACTAAAACATACTGTATTATTTTAACACCTTTATATAATTAGTTATTTGTTACACAAATCATACCAAAAGTAAGAAAGAGGGTAATTATTGAGCTCGAGGATCCGGATACCTGACTTCTCTTGTTTTTGACTATCTCATTGATGTCAGGGATCATATTCGTGGTATTTATTTTAAGAATTGATTGGAGATGTTCATTCGATTTCTACTCTTGAAATCAGTTTTAAGTAAAGCGCGCGCATTTTTTTTTAAACCTGCGTAGAGCCATCGAGTGCAGTCTCGATTCATTTATTTGTGATCGCGGGCCGTATTGAAATGGCTCGAGGGCCGATTTCGGCCCGCGGGCCGTATCTTTGACATGACTGCTTTAGGCTATATATAATATCAAGCTACTACCAAAAGGAGCTGAGCAGCGCTGGTAAAACCACGGAAAAGGAAAAGCTAGTATTTTATATCAATATTAGTTAGGTACTTGAATAAAACTTAGCACCCCAAATACCTAATAAGAAAATTACGCGAAATTAGGACTATGAAGGGTAGAGAAAGTTTAAGTGAAAATTGCGAGTGCAAAAATGAATCTTATTTTTCAATCATGTAACGACAGGGTTTACGCAGTGCTGGCTGATCGATTGACTATTGCTCTGTGTCGTGGGTTAAATATATGTTTTTGATTTACAAGTAGTTTTACCCACGAACTTGGAGTAATTTTAATTCCTGATAAATAGCAACTATTTGAAAAGAAAAAACAAATCTGGTTTTTTATAAATCTTAGCATCTACAGTAAACAAACAAGGCCACCTTATATAATGAAGTTTTAGAAAAAATTTCGAATTTGTAGAGCTTCGCCTCTGCTACTACAATACCTGTTGAATAACCGACTCCCTCGTAAATTCAATGTACGCGTGTTTACGTTTTGGACTAACTTTTTACTTGTTTTTTTCTTTATACTTTTTTAAGTTCTTGTATGTCCCAGACGAGGTCATCTCACCGGTATGATGAGATGACCTCGTCTTATTATAGAACTTGCTTTACGAGTATCTTTTACAACTAATTACGAATTGAAGGTTCGATCGAATCCAGTCAGGCGCATTACTTTTTGTATTTATTTCATCATCACTGCTCTCAAAACGATGAAGGAAAACATCGTGAGGTAACAGGCATGTCCTAGAACCAAAAATACGAAAACTTGTGACATCTCTCTCCAACCCGCACTGGGCCCGCCCACTCTTTTTCATAGAGAGGAAGCTTGAGTCACAGCAGTAGTGGGAACATTGTAGGGCTTATGATGATAATGAAAGACTATCTATCATCATCATCATCAGCCTATAATGTTCCCACTGCTGGGACACAGGCCTCCTCTCTGTGAGAGGAAGTGGGCCTTAATCCACCACGCGGGCCTAGTGCGGGTTGGCAGATGTCACATGTCTTCGAATTTTTGGTTCTAGGACATGCCGGTTTCCTCCTTTTCCTCCCTTTGAGAGCAGTGTGGTGATGAAACAAATTACACAATGTAATGCGCCTGGCGGGGTTCGAATCCACGACCTACAACTCGTAAGTCGGGACCAATACCACTGGGCTATCTATGCTTTCTTTAAAAAACAATTTCTGGGTTGTAAGAACGATCAGGTAGTCGTCGTCAAGACACAACAGGTCACTGTCAGTATAATAGCTCAGTGAATACCAAACTGTACATTCGACGTTGGGTCACAAGTGCACAACTGCACATATTTAAGGCTATATTCTTAGAAAATAGTATTGAACAAGTAAGGCTTGTTAATTTGTGCAAGAGAACTATTCTTTAATATTAAAGTGAAGTATATTTTATATGTTTTCAGGAGGTACCAATTAACCCTTGATTATATCTACAAAAGCAAGAATCGTCGGCGCAGATCTCCGTTAGCACGTACTACTCATGGTAAATATTAGGTACTTACTTACATAATAGATCATCATATCATCTACATAGCGGAAATCAAAAAAAATGCTCACAATATTAAAAGTACTGAACCAAATTGGATGAATTTTTTATGGGACCAAATGGCAAGTACCTATACTGCATCGAACAAAAAAAGAATTACACTAATCGGACTAGAAACCTCGGAGTAATCGGTGTACATACATGCATAAAAAAAAACATACCGGCCGAATTGAGAACCTCCTCCTTTTTTTGAAGTCGGTTAAATCTTAGTTGAATCCGTTTCCACCAGTGCTGTGCTATGTAAACCAATGAATATGATTGTTGCATATGAAACGCATCCGCAGCAACGTAGCATAGCATATCTCTGGTGGAAAAGCAGCCTAATTCTTATGCATTGAGTACCTATGTACGACGAGTATACAACATTATTTTTAGTATATGCGAAACCTGAATATAGTTTGTTCAGAGTCAGTAACTGATTCGATTCCAATAATTTTTACACCATGTTATTTTTTTTTCAAAAATATTTTAATTAAATTTTATTACCATTAATTACAATACAATCACCGTACGGTTAGGTACCTATTGCCAAACTATTATCACGAGTGTATAACACATTAGACGCGGTTTACGCTGGTGTATCGCGAAATGAGTATGTTTTTGAACGGACAACCAGGTAATACTCGTAAACAATAAGCTTATAACTTTGTGATTTTTTATGATACGGTTTTAAAAATTTGTACATAGATTCTTTACACAAAAATATTGGACAGGTGTATCGGGTTTCGCATAAACAAAAAATAATGTTGTATATACCTAGCAAAAATTATGTTGTTTCTCACTTGTTCTGAATACAATGGAATTAGTGACTGCTACTAAATAAATCTTCTTTAACAGGTACCAAACCAGCGTTGGAGTCACACAACAAAACTATGGCCATGTAATTTCTTTAATCGCGTCGTCCTAAAGGGTTAGTTGTCTTTCATTCCATTCACAAATAGGCTATTTTACTCAAAACATATAATTAGGTATATCTATATAAAAAGGAAAGACAGATTGTCAAAAATATTTCACCCATATTTTTTCTTTGTTACGTAATCCAATATAGACGGGACATTACGTGCGTGCGAAAGTTATTGGTTCGATTTTATTAAGATCGAACTCGCTATGTCGAATATTCAGTTGTACGCATGTTTTATTATATCGATGCTTTATTGGTGCGATGTTGATCCAACAACTTTCGCACGCACGTAGGTATCCCACATTGGCGAAGATACAACGCTTCTAAAAAACAACAAAACGTCACTCGGTCGGTATAATTTTACAGGCGTTATGACGTCAGAAGCCCCCACTCCTGAATTTCGAAGCCTTGTTGGTTTATTCTTTGTCAATATTCATTGAAATGAAAAAAAAATCAATACTGTAACCAGGCGGGGTCCGAAGGGGGGGGGGTCACAGGGGACATGACCCCCCCCCAATATCTAAGGTCACATTGAAAAATCTCAAAAAAATTCCAAATAATAAAAGGAAATTTCTAACTATCCCCTAATGGCGATAAATTTATAGTTTGCTGACATTTTGTGCAATATGTCTTGTACAATAATGTTTATTTTATTCCAGATACCTATTTTTTAACCGACGAAAAAAAAAGGAGGAGGTTCTCAATTCGACATGTAAATTTTTTTTTATGTTTTTTTTTTATTTGTGTAGTGAGTGACCCCCCCCAAAATTACAGGCTGCGACCGCGCCTGACTGTAACTTATGGACTAAACAGATTTTCAATTTATTTTTGTAGTAAACTAGGTTCTATGTGGTTATAGTGTCATTCATTCCATTCAATAAATTCAGCTTCTTCCTCGTCGTGCCACCAACTTGTTTCACCAGTGGCACGAGAAGGAATTGTTATTCCTCGTCGATAATTTTAACTCTTACCTATATGAAAATGGTTGTGTTTTAACAAGACTACATTTTATAAAAATTTACAGAATTTCTTAATTACAAAATTGACAGCACGGTGAGCGCAGTGGCTGAGCGATTGGACTGCTGTGCTGCGTGTCGCGGGTTCGATTCCCGCACGGAGCAAATATTTGCATGATCTGCAAGTAGTTGCTTCGGGTCTGGGCGTTTGTGTATGTGAGTTTCTATGTTTGTAAACGCACCCACGACACAGGAGAAATTCCCAGTGCGGGGCAAAGTTTATTTAAAAAAAAAAAAACCTTCACTTTACAGATTATACAATTCTTCTAGTATGTATACTATCTATAAAACTATCATATTACCTACTCGTACTTGATGCCAAAGATAATTCCTTCAAACTAGTATGTACCTGCCGCCTGGCCTGTCTACCTGTCTTCCTAGGCTGAAGCTAAGCGAATGTAGATCTTTGAGTTTAGTATTATGTATATGGTCAACATAACGCTGTATGTTAATGATTGAGCCAAGAGGCCTAATTTTATTTATTTATTGAAACTGCTTAGAGATCAACATTAATATTCCACACAATTACCTAAATCGAGCTCATTTTAATAAATAAGTCTTCTAAATGTATTCTGTGTATTTCTGAATATTGTGGTAATAAATGTTTGCAAGATTTAAAAATGTTTTTTTTTTTTTTTGCCCATTAATACATTGACAAAATTACAGACGGAGAACCACTGACAACGATCGAGAGGAAATCGGCATGCCTTATAACAAATTATTCAAAGACAAGGTACAGATCTGCCAGCACACACAGGGCAAGCATAATGAGAGCACGTGTCCCAGCTGTGGGAACATTAATTGGGCTGATCATCTGCATCATTGCGCAGGCCTTTTGATAACCGCTGGATAGATCTCAAGGCTTGTGGGGTTGTTATTAAGCTTATTTTACAACCAAATATAAAAAAAAAAATATATAACGGTTATCAAGACAAAGTTTTGCCGACTCCTTTGTCTGCTTAGCTGAGCAAATAAAGGTGTCGGCAAAACTTAGTTGGTTGCTTCATTGGAATTGAAGAACACAGGTTTTGAAGATACAGGTTGACTTGTGATGAGTGGAGTTAGATGATGAATGAATGTTACACATTAAAAATACCTTTCCAGTACCTAAATTTTATAAGAGCGCAGGAAATAAAATGCATCCGTTTCGTTTATTTTCCAAGAGTTGATTGTTGTAGGTACTTCTGAATAAAACTCTAGATTAATACGTGGTATATATGCCCGAATATTTTTATCTACAATATAACCAATAAATTCTAAGACAATCCTCAGAGTTTCATAAAGAAAAAAGTTACGTTCATAGAGCTTTTACGGTCACAAAGTGACGTTAGCTTCCTCATGACTACCACTAGATGGCGTTGATTTAAAAATAAACTAACCTGGAAATGGCACAACCTAGGTCAGTGTATCAGTAGTGCAAACTGAAGGCAATAAATCATACCAGAAGGCTTTGATTGGACATGCGCCGTGCACTACCTACGCATTGACCTTCAATCTGCATCGCCATCGCTCACTGTGACCCCGGCACGATTGTGATCGTTCCAAATCGCTAATTTATTCCTGGAAAACGGAAAAAGGTACTTATTTTCTATTATTCTTAATTTATAACGATTCGTGTTTCTGTATGTAAATATTTAGATTGACTGATGAGCATTAAAGGTCGCAGAATCTGACTAGATGCGGAAAACGGAAGATAGGGCGTTGCGTTGTGGCGCAGTTTGGGACAGGCCTAAATTTGGCATAAAAGGGAACTGTGATAGACTCAGTTGATTTTTTTATTAATGTTAATTATTAAAGGCACTATTTTTATTCACAGTCACATGCAAATAATAAGCGAGCATTCGCAAATCCGCATCGAATGTGAAAAGTATTTTTGGTTTAGGTTCCAGGTTCCCTAGCCAACTTAAACCAACAATTGAAGCATTATGGCTATGTGACTTGTATAGGTACAAGATTTTCACAGCAGTAAAATACATAAGTATTTGTGTTTTCAGGCAAAGAAAGATATCGAGCGAAGCCAACCACTCGTCTTTTGAGTCTTCACCGATTCTGCAATAACAAGCAATCACAAAATGGATAACAGATGTTGCTGTAACACCACAGCTGCATCTCAATTGTAAGTACCTATTTTTTATTGTACACTTATAAATAACACATTATTATTTTGTTGCAATACTATTAGCTTATGTACCAAAGCGAGTTTATTTTCTAGGCTTATGGTATATGGCATCTGCAAAGCAATTGTATCCCTATTTCTTTTGTTAAGCCCGAGCGAGATGTTTTTTGCATTATAACGAAATCAGAAAATATTTTTACTAAATTATCTTTTAAGGTACAGCCTACTTGTAAAACAAGAGGGAAGAGGAGAGACGGCATTACTTAACTGCTCTCCTTCTTCCACACATTATAAATACTTAGGTAATACTTATACATCCCTTTCACAGTAGCCAAGGATGTACCTCCTCAGGAGGAACACCACCGTCTACCACATCTAGGCGATAGGCGACTGCAACCTCTCGCGTCCAGGAATAGTTTAGGTCATGTAACGGAGCGAGAGAGAACAGGAATCAGTCAAGTTTTTCAACGAAGCAGGAATAGATATCATCAGATTAGAATAACTGTCCAAAACAATCAGTACCTGCAACGCCAGCCTTATAATATGAGACAGTTAGGGAGCTTACTCATGATGCGACACGACTCGTGCGATATCGAATCGATTGCTGATTCAAGTCGCACGTATTTGCTTTTTTGTTTTTGCTTACCAAAAATGAAATGATCCTTACTTAGTACTTAGTAGTTGTCGTAGTCGACATAGAGGCGCTGCAAACAAAATACAAAAAATGTCGCCGTCTCTGCCTTTCCCTTTAGGATTTACATCCGTGATGTTATGTGAATTTCTTATTTACCCAAGAATACTTTTTTATTGCGGTAAAATTATCAAATGTGTCCTCCCACCCAGGGCAGGGCGGGCGGGACTGCACGTACATGCAATTCGATATCGAGCAGATCTGTAACCGATATCGTAAACATGTGCAACTCCATTTGCAAACACTAGCGATAGTCCATGCAATACATTTTCTTTGGCCGGAGGTTTGTGCGATATCTGACCGATATCGTCAATCGATGCAATTCTGTATCTCGTCGCGTCATGAGTAAGCACCCTTAATATAATAGTATAATGGGAAAATACTAGCTAACTAGGCAATATTTTGTTTTTCCTCAGATGTCACCTCCCAGATAAGGATCTGCCCAGAACGGAGACTGTGACTGACTCGCTTGCCTTTAAAATATTCACTTACGTTTCAGTTATATATATACTCGTGATTTCGAAATTATTTGAACAAAAAATGAGTGAGTTTGTTAAGACATTTGGACAATGGCTTCAGGTAGGTACTTATTTCAGTAGGTACCTACTTTTTATCTTCAGATATTATCTCAGGTGAATGTGCTACATCGATAAGAAGTTTTCACTCCATGTTGTTACCCTCGTAACCTCGAATCTTTTGAACAAAGATTTATGATATCAGATCAACTTTAAAAAAAAAATGACTCGTGCTAATATGATAAAAATGATTTCGTAAGACTAACAAGAACATACTTTTAGACGGAGTGGTGCTATTGCGTTGGAGAGGAAACTTGCAATGCGTGCAAAGATGATGAAGACCAAAAACACAAAAAGCGCCCCGAACCCCCTGTAGCAGAGAATGAAGTGCAGGATGAAGTCCAGCCGGATCTCCAGGTCCCTGCACTTTTGGATGACGAGCTGCGTTTACTGTATATTCCGCATGTTCCTCGAGCTGCGCCGGTAGGAGTACGTCATCGCCATCCGTCGCGCGGGGTAGCAGCGCCAAGAAATTTCTGGCAAAACCGTCGCCGTCGCGCGCGCCGTTTTCATTGAGGTTAATATTAATCATTCTGCCTAGCCTTTTACAAACTATGCTGGAATCGGCTTTATTATAATATTATCATCAGCCTATAAATGTTCCCACAGGCCTCCTCTCTGTCCGTATTCCATGGAACGAATGCCATGAATGAGTTATATAATTCATCCACGTCCCACCTTCTGCTTTCTATGAGTCTAACCCCTAAACGTACACGTATAGTGACCTCTGACCTACGATGGACGATGGACGTGGTAGTGGCGAAGTTCTCGTCTAGCAAAAAAGAACATAGGTACCTACTTTATTTGTGATACTAACAATAACATCATCATCTCTTTGCCGATCTGGCTGCATCTGCAATTAAGCTTGAACCAGTCCCTTTTTATTTGACTGCTTTTCAGATCCTTTAGTACTTTCTCTTGACTTCTAAAAAATCGGTCAACCCCTTCGATCATTAATAACAATTGCTGTTAATAATGATCGAAGGTCAACCCTAAAATAAATTGCTACGTGGTTGTCAGCAGCCTATAGGTAGCAGTCCACTGTTGAACATAGGCCTCTCCAATAATTCGCTACTGTTACCGGCCACCTTGCGAAGACTGTCGCTCCACTTTGACTGAGGGCCTCCCAAATCTACGTTTGCCAACTGCGGTCTCCACTCGAGAGCGCATTACCCCAACGGTCATCGTTCCTACGACTAAATATGTCCGGCCCATTGTCACTTCAGCTTGCTTATTCTGTGGTCTGTGTCGATCACATTCGTGAAACACATGGCCAGTTGCTCAAGTCACAAACTGGTTTCTAAATAGATGAACTTTCCTTACAGGATGCAGACCAGCGATTGTACCACACAAATAACCGACGATTATGCAGCTTGACTTCTAAGGATATTCTTACTTGTCTACTAAGTAAACTTGATTGTTAATACAACTAAGTATTTGCTTTGATAGTTTTCTTTATTTCGATTATATCAACAATTTGATTCGTTTTATTTGTTGTGAAAATCTTAGATGTTACTTTGGTAATAAAATCCTTCACGTTATATTTTAAGACATTATAGTGGCGATATAAGGGGGAGGCCTATGTTAATCGGTTGACGTCTTGCGGCTGATGCTGATGATGATAATCCAAAGATAGGGTCGTATTTTCTTTTAGGTAGGTAATATGAGTTTCCACTTAAAACAAAGATAACATTAAATCAATTTATTTTACAATTTATTTATTTAACCTAATACAATGTCAAAAAGGGTTGTGGTTTTAGAGATTTTACAAGATCCCTTTTTATGAAATCGAACTATTTGTCATTTAAGTATTTATGCAGAGTAAAGTTACATATCTCTAAATCGTAAAGATTTTGAACGTAATTTTCTTGACTACTAATAATTAAGTCTATCTGTGAAAGATCTTTTTGTAAAGCGGACACTTTGAAACTGTACCTACTAAATATAACATATTACTTACTCGTATTTTGACACTTATATATTTCTATTTTATAAACACCTAATAGCTTAAAATTGTTAATTTTAGTCGCTTTTTTAGTTTACATATTTTTAAGAAAACTAAGTACCTATATGTGATAAAAGTTTGTTAAATATTTCTTATTAGATCAAATTGCAAATAGCAATATAGCAGTAGATGTCATGATACTCAAGATAGTAGGAAACACAAGTTGATAATAGATTCAGACGCGGATGCAAGATTCAGAAACTAGTTACACCTGAAATTAATACTATAAATCAGTAGCAATCATGATCCCTATCTTAGTCTGTAACCAATAAACGGCCGAACTTGCTAATCTGTGTCTTTCAGAAGTCCAAGCAATCGTTTAAGGACACGGTTTAAGATTTGGATTGGGATACAATGTTAATTTGGGTGTTAGGCCTTGTTAATCATTTCCGCGTTAAAAATAAAATATCTGTTGGTCTTATATTTTGAACCTTATTGTCCTTTGTGGCCTTTGAATCCGCGTCTAAATTAAATAATTATAAGTTTGTTGTAACTAGTTGAAACATTATTGATGTTCCTTGGATAGAGTAGGTAGATACCTGTCCTTTTTATGAAGTTGTTGTTATAAATGTTTACGCAAAATATGTTGCACAATGTTCAAACTCAAAGAGCAAAAGAAATAAAAACATACCTACGTGTTTCGTGTATTATTTACCTATTATTCTTTTAATAATAACAGCAGCACTTCAAGATCCGACCTATGTTCAAGATCCGACCATCTAAATTTAACAGGAAAATAGTATGTTCAAGGCTCGGCTGTCATTTGTCGATCCTTAATATTGACAGTGTCCGATGGTTGGAAAAGCAGAGGTGTCTACAGCGTAATTTTAAATAAGTTGTGGCAGTCAGTTAAGCAGTCGCTCCATGAAAAATATTGGTACTCAAATATTCAGTTAGACTGGAATCCAACTCCATTCAGTCAGATTCGATCCAGTCTGTCGAGTCCATTCAGTTAAAAGCAAAAATGGCATCTTCCATTTTCGTCCAAAACTGAAAGTGAGCTCATTTTTGAATTCAAAATCAGTTGGCAATGGACCTATATCTTTGGTGCCATAAAAAAATATGCTGCTGACGGCACTTTCCCGTTTAGGCCAAAAATTTATGAATCATGGATGATGTCCTTTACTCGGATATAATAATTTTGTAAGTACCTATACATTTCTGAACATAAGTGTACATCACAATAGCACAATAGGTCAGTCCTGTGCATTCTCAGACTTATATTTCACCGTTCTGCTTTTTAAAAGGAGTCGGTAATATAGCACACTGAAAGTTAATTGGGTTACTAACCTAAATTACAGCTGCAGTCGGTTTAGTTAGCGATTACAGTATGTAATGTCAGTCACTTATGACATAATCGTGAATAACCAACTAAACATGAAAATTAAGTCAACCAATAACTAAGGTTTTTGTGAGATTTTCAAAAACACAAACTTTTGGGCTGCATATCGATTTATAGCATATCGATTTTCGGTTCCAATCATTTGCCTAGTCTTTTCAAAACTATGTAGCTGTCGAATTCGACTTTCCAGCCTGTGACTAATAGTAAAGACTGTCAATCTACTAATGATTACCCAGACCAACGACTTTACGTGATTACGAGCCTCGGGAACTCGCTATGATAGGTCACCAGCCACAGACAACAGGCCGTTAGTAGTTATTTTACCAATTTTCGGTCTCTGTATTGATAGGAAATTAAAATAAATAACATTCAAGTGCAAAATAAGTGCATAAATGAAAATCTTCGATAAAAGTGACAAGCGTAACCCAGTCGCAGACGGGGCCAAACAAAGGGTGGCTAGGGTATCTAACTATACATAAGCCTAGAGGTAAGTACTAAGATTTGACGAACCTATAACTTAGATCGTATAGGTACATCACGCATGGATCGATAAAATCGGACATGTGCATTACAACGCTAAGTTCAGAAGGTTGGTTACAATGATGAGTGGAAATACGCGTAGTTACGGCAATTTAGACCTTATATCACAAGGATTAAGATTCTAAAATGATGTGAAACTCGCTGTACATGATTAGTAACTATTTCTGTATCTAAGTACTCTTTTGAATGTGAGTCTGCAATGCCGCAGCTTTTCCCTAAGATCCAGACTAATTGCAAAGCGTCATTGGCCTTAAAAAGAGTCGGAGCATGTCCCGAGTTCTTTCTTTTTCAATTTACAATAATGATCTAGTCTAGTCCTAGTTCAATTTGTTTTGTAATTTGACTGAACTGCTTTGTTATTCGATATTTTAAAGACTACAGTAGCTTCAGTTACTTTAGCGCGTAATTAGTAGCGCTACGGGACTACGGCGTAGATTAGATGGCCGCTACGAGACCACGGCGTAGACTTGATGGTCGCTACGAGACTACGACGTAGACTAGGTGGCCGCTACGAGACTACAGCGTAGACTAGATGGTCGCTACGAGACTACGGCAAGACTAGATGGACGGTACGAGACTACGGCTTTTACTAGATGTAGGCTATGAGACTACGGCGTAGACTAGATGCCCGCTACGAGACTACGACGTAGACTAGGTGGACGGTACGAGACTACAGCGTAGACTAGATGGCCGCTACGACACTACGGCGTAGACTAGATCGCCGCTACGAGACTACGGCTTAGACTAGATGGCCGCTACGAGACTACGGCGTAGACTAGATAGCAGCTACGAGACTACCGCTACGAGACAACGTCGTAGACTACCGCTACGAGACTACGGCGTAGACTACTGCTACGAGACTACGGCGTAGACTACCGCTACGAGACTACGGCGTAGACTAGATGGTCGTGTAAAGCGAAGATGATTTTGACGCAAACTTATTCCTAATTATATCTGGTTTCAGACAAACTTGCTCACGTCTGATTCAATATTGTATCACAATCTAAATATCATTCCTTTGTTTTTAACGGCTGCTTTTGATTGGGCTCTATAGGCAAAATCTTTCGTTAATTGGTTACACACAAAGATCCAACAGAAGATAGCAAACGAGATAGGTTATTAATTTCCAGAGTTAACCGAGCCTCGATGATGGTACTGATCCGGGATTTCGAGTCGTCATATTAGCGACCATGCTAATCTGTGCGCTTCTTGATTAGTAGTTCTATTAGTAGTAGACCTTTGAACATATTCGGCAAATACTTAAAAGTTATTAACTAAAAGCCTCAATGCAAATAAACTACTACAAGCCACCAGCATAGTTTTTTCAATTAAAGGTCAAGATTTACAAACCTAATGTGTTATGTCTCAGCCATATCAGTCTCTTGATAAAATAATCCCGATATACACTATATACACAGGCTTTAGTAAGGCATTTGATTAGGTTGGCTATCATTTTCTACTAAAACACTAAATCAAGCGGGAAAAGGAGGATCATTACCTAAATGGATCGATTCTTAACTCGCTGGTTTAAATTCAGATCAGATCAGATCTATAGTCAGCACTCTGACACCGTTCCGGCAATATCGGGAGTCCCGCAGGGCTCGCACTTTGGCTCTATCCTGTTTTACATATTTATTATCGACATAACAATATGTTTCAAGCACTCAAGTTTTTCTGTTTGCTGATGACGTCAGAATCATGGGACAAATTGGCTGCATTGCTTCAGGCTGATCTCGATAAAATGGAGAATTGGTGTATGTACAGTGAAAAAAAAGATGTAGCTGGTATGGTGTGAAATGCAAGTTAGGGAGTAATTTTCTAACCTACATATTTTTGTGTGCTGATGAAGCCATCTTTGTATCTCGGTTCGAGTGTACACCGTAAGCTTATTTTCTTACTGGCATTCAAATGCAATTAGGTCCACATGCGCGTAAATATACATGGTAACGAACGACCTTGATCTTTGTTATTTTGACGGATTTATAACGATTTATTGCCAAAATGGGTCATGATTCAAACTTTGTCGATTGTGTAAACCTACTGATCCTATGATTGTGTAAATTACTTGTTATTTTAACCTGTCATTCTACTTTTAGACGGGACGGCTCAAGGACATAGGTTTGTACGAATGAAACTCAACATTTAATACAATAAATAATTTATTTCCTGTACACGAAATCTATTTTATACATTTCAATGTAATAAAACGGTTATTTTCTCACTCAATTTAAAATTACCTGTGATTGTTTCATGATGCCTCCGTCAGATTAAGGAAGATGGAGGCGACAGAAAAACTTTTAAAAAGTTTATTGAGGGATACACGAATAACACCGAATTATTCGATAATAGTTTTGTCGATACTGTCATAAACTCTTTCAACGTTTTCTGCCGGTAAGGGGTCCATGATTTCAAATTGTAGATCGTATTGTTGGTCCAAGCCCATGTAGCTGTCGCTTAAAATGTAAACAGTGTAGATTATACGACCTGGGAAAATAAGAATACGGTTAGAAGGAATCATCAAAGGAAACACCCGAATTTGTGTGTTGGTGAATACATAAGCTTTTATTACAGAGATTTTATATTTTCGTGTCAAAGCAGCTTTAATTTTTTTTTATAAGAGTGAGCTGAAATTGTAGTTTCATTGCATAAGTTTCTTTTTTTAAGACTTATTTTCACGTGGCAAAAGGCTTGAGGCAATTAAACAATTGCAAAAATTTGGCTAATAAGAAGAAATTAATTCAATCACATTATTTGTTTTTCAATTGAAATTATGACTGAAACCGAGTGTGTTGAAAAACATATTACTGGAAATGTTCTAGGGCCATATTTGCTTACCTCTTCTGGAAGGTGTATAGAAGGTGACTTGCGCGGACCCTCGAGCCGGCACCCGTTTCAAGGCATGCAGATCTCCATCATCCACAGTACCCATCGTGACGAACCAACCCTCATTCTTGCCGCGAGGGAAGCGCGGACACAGGACATTGTTAGGGTTGCCACCGCGACGATTCAGCTCGAGAAGTAGGGTATATTCCTGGAGAATAGAAGGGTATATTTATATCCTTTTCATAGGAAAAAAAAATCCGACGAATCGAAAACCAACTCCTATTGGAGTTCTTACTGATACTTTAAATTGTCGTTTAGGAGAAGAATGATAAAAACATTTTTTTTTCGACTATTCTTCCCAAAGAGTCTCTTATCTTCAGTTACATGATTCGGTTTCATATAAAATTTGGAACAGTCACATTTGTAAGGTTTGTGTCTCACGACGACGTGAGATTAGGAAAAACCTTACAAATGTGTCCAGAGTACACCACTTGTATTACGCTTTTTTAGTTCTACCGTTAAGTAATATTATTTGTATTATTTAGTTTGACTTATTAGTTTTATCAGTATCTGGATACCATAAATAGTTTTTGATTTACACAGTATATTTCTATTTTGTACAGTAATAAGACTGAAATTGATTTTAGCATTGTATTGTTAGTTTAATTATTATCTGAAACCAAAACTATTGGCATTCGCATGTGACGGTAAAATATGAGGATTGAACTCTATTCTACGAAAAACAAATATAGCACGAATAGCGCAGTGGCTGAGCGATTGCACTGCTGCGCTTATGTCGCGGGTTCGATTCCCGCTCGGAGCAAATATTTGTATAATCTACAAGTAATTGTTCCGGGTCTGGGCGTGAGTTTGTGAGTTTATATGTTTGTAAAAGCACCTACAACACAGGAGAAATTCCTAGTAAGGGGCAACGTGAAAAAAAAAAACTTGAGAGGTGTCAAGGGACACCCGGATGGAACGAAGTTCAGACCGGACCGGACCGGTCCGGTCCGGTCCAGTCCAGTCCAGTCCATTCCATGGTAATAAACACATTACCCTCCTTTGCGTCGCGCAGTCGGATAAAAGTGTCGTGACAAATTTTCGTAAGAATTTTTTCCGTCTAGCCCCCTTTCACAACGCGCGATAAGGAACTTCGTTCCAGGTCCGGTCCGGTCCGGTCCGGTCCAGTCCAGTCCAGTCCATTCCATGGTAATAAACACATTACCCTCCTTTGCGTCGCGCAGTCGGATAAAAGTGTCGTGACAACTTTTCGTAAGATTTTTTTCCGTCTAGCCCCCTTTCACAACGCGCGATAAGGAACTTCGTTCCAATAACAAATATGTATTTAAACTTATCCATGTTTGCAAGAAATTAATGAAATGATTAGATTTTTTCAAATGATTTACCTGGTCAGCATGTAATGGCATCCATTGGTCTCTAGAAGGAGGTTGATATACCAGCTTATCTTGTTCACCGTCACTGTCGAACCACAGGCCGCGCACGCGCATTTTTATGTCCAGGGTTGGCATGTCGCATATTGCCTGAAGTGAAACAGCAATGTTAAAATTTCAATAAAACTATATCATAAAATAATTCATCATCACGCTTGTAGTTCTCGCAGGGTTAAGTAAAAATAAAGAGTACACTCATATTTCACCAGTTTATGTCTCATGTAATCGGAGGCAACCCTATTGCCTTCCACTGGACTCCAATCCAGAATCCATAGCTGCTATTGAGAAATTCCTTATGAAAAAACCCAATAACACTAGTACTTTTGCTCGAACTGGGATTAGAAGGTTTCAAGCTTCGCCATCTAAGCAAGCTTTAGAACAACAAGTAAATAAAGCGAGTAACAGATAGAGATGGCGCGCTTGACGCAGTGGCTAAGCCCGTGACTACTGCACTTTGGGTCGCGGATTCGATCCTCTGCACACAACTAATATTTGTATGTACAATCGACAAAGTTGAATTATGACCCACCATAAGCTCATTTTCCTACAGACATTCAAATACAATTAAGTCCAAATTCGCGTAAATACACATATCTATGGTAACGACTTTGATCTTTCTCAATTTGACGGATTCAAACAATTTATTGTCAAAATGGGTCATGATTCAACTTTGTCGATTGTACAACTAAGTAGTTGTTCCGAATCTGGGTGTTTGTGTATGTGGGATTTAATGTGTGTTAATACACCCATGATACACGAGAAATTCTTAGTTGCGGCAAAGTATAAAAAACTCACCCTATGTATCTGCTCAATCTGATTCTCTTCAAACTCCCTCCTCATATACTTCGCTAACAGCTCATAATTCCTCATACAAGCTACTTTTAGTCCGTTCAACATATTACAGGGCTTGTTAGTATCTTTGGCCATTTGAGAGAATATGTAGAGATGTTGTGAGTCCACGTGTGGTAGCGTCATGAGGGGGGATTCCGTCGGCCATCTCGCTTGAACGATGCCTTGCATGAGCATCTGGCAGGATAGACAGACGGAGAGCCAACCGTTTTCTGCTGAAGTGTCTATCATTGCCTGTGGAGGATAAAGCATTTGATAGTTTCTAAGATGAATGATTTATAGAAAGTTTCAAAGTAGTGCTTGATACAGAAGATAATAAACGGTGGCATGACATCGCCTCTCTGGCGCCGAAATCCAATAGAATAATCATACTAATAGCTTGTTCCTAGATTTTGGGATGACATATTATTAAATTCATAGGTATTGCAATAACTTTTCCTAGCTAGATTTTTAAAGTAAGTTGCATTGCTACATTGTTTAATAGATTTGAAGATTGGAGTGTAGTGAACTGTAGTGAATGAAAATAAAAAACTATTCGATTTCAAGAATTAAATAAAAAAAACCGGCCAAGTGCGTGTCGGGCCACGCACAGTGTAGGGTTCCGTAGTTGCCCATCAAAATACTTATGCGAACTAACTAAACTGATTCGCTGAATTTAATTTTAAAAAGAAGAATTTTCTAAATCGGTCTTTGAGAAATCGGGGAAAATACATAAAAAAGATTACGAAGAATTGCCTCCTCCTTTTTTTAAGTTTGTGAAAAATAGTTGACAATAAAAACCTACCTATCCCCAAAACATACCCACCTATTATAGCTAGTTATAAAAATAAAGTTGTCAAACTTACATTTGCAGTTGAAGAAAATGTTCTCCGATACATTTTGTTTAGGAAAATATGTTATCCAAGTACGTTTTATAAGTTGGTCGACTATTACTCGTAAAGTTGTAAAGCCTACTTAGTCATGATATTTTTTTTTAAACTTCGTTATACATATATACTACTATTGTGAATTTTTTCACATCCCCAAACATAACCGTTTAGCTGGTAGAGGGGGGGGACACACCGAGTCGAGCGAAAATGAGCACTTTAAAGCTTAATATTTCACAAACGAATCTTTTTATCAATTTTTTTTTAATGGAAACTATCAATATTTTTTAAAGGCCTATTTAATGATACCCCATACTAAGAGGTACGCGAGAAAAAAAAACATCCCCACTTTACGTGTACAGGAGGTACCCTAAATAAAAATATTTTACGAGACTTTTTCGGGGCAACAAATCCGTATATTTACACCAAATTACAGCTTTCTAGTACTGGGCGTCTCTGAGCTAAGCTGCGGACAGACGGACGAACGGACGGACGGACGGACATGGCGAAACTATAAGGGTTCCTTGTTAACTGCGGAACCCTAAAAAATACAATTCAAAATTTCGATATTAACTTAAACGTGGCTTTTCATTCTGAAATGAACTTTATACGAAAAAGTTAAGGTTTTAAATCCAAAAATTAAGACTTGTACTATGTACCTGTAATATCCTAATCGTCTGATCCAGTACAGACTTGGTGTCAGTCAGGTAGTCCGTGTTGGGTAGCGTCAGTCTCGTCATGTGTGCTTGCAATAGTAGGAACGCTTTGACGTTGGAAGAGTCCAGGCTTAGAGCGTCCACGGGGAGACGGCATTCTTGGGATAGTTCGCTGGAAAGAAGTGGAGAAATTTAAACATAACATAGTCTCAAAAGTGCAATCCATAATGGGTTGGTCAGAAGAATCAAGAAGCTGTAAAGTGACGGTCCTATAGGACCAAACCCCGGCACGCACAGTGCCTTTGGAACGGAAAGGGCTAATAAAAGAACAGGGTGGTTTTTAGTCACGGAAGCCTAATTGTCCTTTCGACTAGCCGGAGCCAGAGGCTTAACTTGACTATTATAAACCTTCCACTCTGTAAACTGTTTTTGTACTAGTTTTATTTTATGTCTTTTGACAATTCTTAAGTGCCTGTAATTGGCCTAGTTGACACAAACGATTCGATTTGATTTGATTAAAAGGGTCAGTTAGAAGTTTATCAACCGCCATTTCGTTAATTAATATAATATAATAATTCACAACTATCATACAACGCCATCTAGTCCCAAGCTAAGAAGAGCTTGTGTTATGGGTACTGGACAACTGATAAACATACTTATATATTTCTAAATACATACATATTATAGATAAATTACACCCAGACACAGAACAAATGATCATGCTCATCGCACAAACATTTGTCCAGGGTGGGAATCGAACCCACGACCTCCGGCATAGCAGTCAGGGTCACTAACCACTAGACCAACAGGCCTTTCGACTAGCCGTAGCCAGAGGCTTAACTTGACTATTATAAACCTTCCACTCTGTAAACTATTTTTGTACTAGTTTTATTTTATGTCTTTTGACAATTCATAAGTGCCAGTAATTGGCCTAGTTGAAATCAACGATTTGATTGATTAAAAGGGTCAGTTATAAGTTTATCAACCGCCATTTCGTTAGTTATCCACAGGTTTCTAGAAAAACTTACTAGTAGATAGTGAAGCAGGACAGTATAGTTACCCGTTCAGTAAGTCTTCGTTGTGTCTCACAGGCAGCGTGGCGTACTCCTCACTGTCCGCCAGTACTCGCAGCAAGTCGTCGATGTTCATGTTTCCCTGTTTCTATTAAGACTAACTAGTAGATAGTGAAGCAGGACAGTATAGTTACCCGTTCAATAAATCCTCGTTGTGTCTCACAGGCAGCGTGGCGTACTCCTCACTGTCCGCCAGTACTCGCAGCAAGTCGTCGATGTTCATGTTACTCTGCAAGTTGCGAGTAAAGTGCGCCATCGTCTTGTAGGACAGGTAGTAGTAGGAGGCGATGCGACCCATCCAAGTGCAGTGGACTGTACGGAGATCCTGATAAATAAAATAAAGTTAATTTTAAACACCATTAATGAGCTGCATATAAAACACACTAAATGATCAGGTCCAGTTGAAAACTAGCGTCGAGCACTAGTTGCTCGATATTTTGCTGAACTGGGCCTATTTGGCACAGCCGTGAGACACACAACAAATCTTTTTTCCTGCTTTTATTTTTGTTTTCAGTTTTTTTTTGTTTAGTGTGTTTATCGTGTTTTTTTTGGGCAAATAAATGTTTTTTCTTTTTTATTTCTAGATCACATAACAAATCTACATGATTTAGTCTATCTATAGCTGTATATGGTGTTGCTTGCATAAAAAAAGGTCTGAACACAGAGTAGCCAATTAAAAAACCTGTGAATAGATGCAGGTCACATTAAAAACTTCTAACGAAAAATCTTTTTTGGGAACTCAGTTAAAAACACTATAGTTATACATTTTTTAACGCTTATTCCAAATTAGATCAAGTTTTATAAATCATATTTTCACAAATCGTCTATTGTTGTTCTAGCTATAAACGAATCTGACTGGGCCCCCTAATATGGCCAAAGCCTGCCGGGGTCGCGGGGCTTACGAATTACCGTGACCCCAGAACGTAAAGGGCTATTGAAGGACACCGTGGATTTTAGTCAGTACGAGTCTGACAGTCCCTCCCGCCCTGGCCTGGGTGGGAGGACTCATTTGATGATTTTATGACGCTAAAAAAATGTAATGTAATCATACCTCTTCAATCTCCAAACAGTTGGCATTAGCGAGAGCATCCAGGGAACTCTGCACCAAGTTAGAGAGGTAATAGTTGACATCCTGAGGCTCCACGCTCTCGAGGTTGTAGTACGTTGGGTTCTTGAGCAACCGCCGGAAGAAATACGTCCACGTCATATAGTCTAGGATGTCTTGTTTCGTTTGGACCGTACCTGGGAGGGAACAAGGGTTGTTTGTTGGTTATTTACATTTATAATCATTTATGCAAAAAGCGCTCATGTGAATGGGGGCTGGGCCTTTATTCACATGAGCGCTTTTTTAGTGATTTTTCTTGGGCGTTAAAAAAGTGCTGAAATGGAACAAATGAATTTCTGTTCATAGGTCAGCGTTTTTAAAGCTCGGCGCTTTATTATCGTGCACTGTTGTAATTTTAGCGCTGGGCGTTATTATTAATCACATGAGCGCTAAAAAAGCGACGCAGTTTTATCGCTACTATTTTAAAACGCTAGCGCGAATGGAATCAAACGGTTAGCGCTTAAAAAGCGCCAACGCCGAGATTTTAACGCATGGGGGCTTAACGTTAGCTTTTACGTTATTGGGTTGCAAACAGAGAGGGACATGTATGTTCAGTTCGGTAAGATTTGAAACCTATAGGAGAATAGTTTTTTGTTTCGTTAGCGCATGTCGTCAGTCTGTTGAGCTATACCTAAGCAAAAATAGCCATTATCTGGCGCCCTGGGAGAGCCATAAGGTATCAGCAGGCATCGAAGATTGTGAAGCTGGACAACACCAAGTACCAGTAGACAAAACTGGTCCTGGATCGCAACACTTGGAAGACATGGGGAGAAGCCTTGCTCAGCAGGTAGACGAATCAAGCTAGCAGTAACAGAAAGGGGCGACATTGGCATTCACATGTTGTTTGTCAGCGCGGAGCATTGTCGATCTATTATCGACTTTCTTCTCGTTGAAATAATATACAAAATATTACACATACACGTGGGCGTAGTCAATTCCATGCTCTTCAGGAAAGGGCATGCGGGCGGCGAGTAATGGGCGACTCGCTGTCCGACCATGACCGGGTCGATGGCGCGTTGTGTTCCACGCGCGCCTCTAAGAGTGTCAGCATTATGACGGGGCCCTCCTTGAGAGTTCCAAAGCCTGCCGGGGTCGCGGGACTCACGAATTACCGTGACCCCGGAACGTAAAGGGCTATTGAAGGACACCGTGTATTTTAGTCAGTACAATTCTGACAGTCCCTCCCGCCCTGCCCGAGGTGGGAAGACTCATTTGATGATTTTACCACGCTTAAAGTGAAAAAAAAAATGTTCTTCAGGATATATTTTTGTTTTAATTGACTTGATATTATTTCCATGACGACAATAGTTTTGACGATGAAAAATGCCAGCAAAAAAGGGAAAGCAAGCAAAAACTTACCAGCCACAATTTCAGCGTTCAAATGGTCAGGCAGTACATCTAACAGACTGGACTCCACCGGGAAGGGCTCGTACAAGAACTTTTTGTAGAAGTTCTTCTTTTGGTCATGAACTAGTACTACTGCTACACCTTCATTATCGTACTGAAATAACAAACAAACATAGTAAACCTCTTTAAGTTGGTATAGAGTAAAACTTGGTAATACGCCCTAGTTGACAAACGCCCCGTATTTCTAGCACTCAAATTTACTACTCGGTGCCAAACGTGAGTGTCGCCGCTGTGTGGCGGTGGCGCTGTTGGCTGTTATAGAATGAAGGGGCGTTTTGTCAACTAGGGCGTATTACCCTAATAGGAATTATTAGGGTGTTAACTTCCTAGACATTCCTTTAAAAAGGTACGATTCTCCCAGTAGATCATAGTGTTGTGATTGGTGAACTATTTTTTTAATTGGTTTTGGGTTTGTTTAACAGATTGATTGATGATAGAAACATGCCATTTTTTCAAAGTAATTTATATGCCACAGGCACTTTGCAGAATTTATTGTATCACAACAATTTTTAAAATGGTGATTTAAAACCTCGTAAAGATGCTTCCTTAGTCCTAGAATTAAAAACACGTACAACTTCCACTAATTCACATTAGACCCGTGGGGCATATTATTAAGTAAAGGGATGTCTCCATCTTTTTATTTACGGTAATCTCGTGTTTGACCACAATTTAGCCTGATGGTAGGCATAAGTGGTCAACGGTGACGCAATCTTGCCTAGAAGTAACCTATTCGCTTTTGACTTAAAGATGCCAAGGTTGGGAACATTAATAGCCAATAGCCATAGATTAGTAGCCAAGGGCTGTAAGGCATCAATTGCAGCCCGAGATATTTAGGCGCACGAGCGCAGCGAGGGCATCTATAGTTCGAGGGTGCAATTGATGCTTGTGAGGTAATTAGAAAAAAACCGGCATTACAAGAATATTTTTTTTTTTTTCAAGAACGAAATTGATGTTCGCCGTTCGATATTTAAAATTGATGACTATTATATTCATACGAAGACAAGGCTGAATAGTGAAGCGACCTCTTTTGTCATTGGGCTGAATGCATGATGTCTATTGCCAGTATGATGGTTAGATGTACGCGAACTTTTTGAAAGAGTGAAGAGTTTTTTTTTAATTACTTACCGCCCTAGGGCTCTTCTAGCTACATTATTACCCTAGAGCGCTAATTGGTTTCCTACAAGCCCTATTTAGGGGTAATAAGGACCTACTTACCGAGAGATGTAATAGAAGAATAATTACCTGTGGTCGTCCAGCCCTTCCCATCATTTGCAGTACATCAGTGATGGGCATGTCGACGTATCTCTTCTGTTTTCCATCGTAATACTCTGTCCCTTTAATCACTACGAGATGGGCGGGGAAGTTCACGCCCCAAGCTAGGGTGGCTGTACAGATTAAGACCTGGAAGATACAGATATAATATAAACCCGCTGTTACACAACTGTGTGATGTTCCTTCGGAAGTCGATGACTTTGTTTGTTACTTTTTTGTGCAACACTTCCAAAAGATAAAAAAAATAATTGAAGTAATAATGAAGCCAGTTATTTTTTCTCACATAAAGATTTTTAGTTTTACTCTTTTCCGTAGTAGGCGTGATGTGTTGTGTATTTGTGTAAACAATGCACAGATATGCGAAAACAGCAATCGCGGTTGATATTCGAAATAATTTTTGATTATCTTAGTGACATTAGAACGTAAGGCACTTTTGGGCTATACCTGAAAATCAGCGTCAGGTGACAAACTATGTACTGCCACCTGGCACTATGCCGAGCTGAAGCCCTCTTGGCATTCAAAGTTTTGTTTTGTTTTTCTTTTATAGTTTTAAGTCCTTTAGTTAGTTATTATCAAAAAAATATTTGACAGGTATATATTTTGTTGTTACATTAACCAAAAGTGACTAAAATACAACGACGATATAATACTAGACTCATAATAACAGGCGACCGATGTCTGTCAACACATTAGGCAAATAAGTCTTATATTCGTCTCATTTCGACCAATCCTGTGAGCCGTAAACATACGTTGAGACAGAACAGACCTTGAGTTAGCCAATCACAACGCAGTACCCCGCCCCCCTCGCTTACGTAGTACCTCAGCGAGTTGACAGAATAATTTTTGTTCCTTAGATCGTGCATGCGGAGTCTATTATTATATCGTCATTGCTAAAATACGATACTTTTAAAAGTAAGTGGCCATTACTTTTCAAAAGCTAACTAATTAGCTGACTAATTAGCAATTTATTGATGTTGTCAAATCGCCTATTTTAATATTTCTAAAACTTACCTGTATCTTCTGATTAATAAACAGCTCCTCAACAGTAGTCCTATCCCTCTCATGTAGACCAGCGTGATGTATGCCAATGCCGAATGCGAGCGTCAGCTTCAAGTTCGATTCCCGGATGTTGGCCAGGATCTGTTCCATCTCAGATTCCTTCATGTGGAGCCACTGCTTCGGATTGTCTTCGGCTGCTAAGTAGGCTATCAGGTCTAGGGCTGTTAATCTGGAAGTTGATAGATAAAAATATTTCATTTTTGAATATTGCACATCGATTTTTGGAAAGAGATAATTGGCTAGTATTGGCTTTTTATTATAGCGTTATCTCTGTCACACATATTTATCGCCTATTTACTTTATCATAAAAGCGGGTCATCGTGGCCTATACTCGTAGACGTCCGCAACACCAGAGGTCTCGCCTGCGGTTTGCCAACCTTGCAACTTTTTCACGCAACCTTCCTCTCTGCCAAGGTTACGGCCCGACCACACGGGCGGCGCGGCTGCGGCGCGGCGCCTGAGCGGCGCCGCTGCGGTTTTCTACATACAAAAATGCATTGTAGCCACATGGCGCCGTGCGGTGTGCTCCGGCGCCGCGCCGCGCGCGCGTCGGAATCGAGACGAGGCGGGGAGGGGTGTAGCAGAGCGGAGCCGGAGCGGCGCCGCTCGCAGTTGTTTTTATTACAGACTGTCGTACGTAGCGATGGGCAACCCCTCATTTTACCGCCGCTGCGGCGCCGCCGCGGCTCCGTAGAACGTTGCGACGCCGCTCTGCCCGTGTGGTCGCCAGCGCGGCGAAATGGCTTGCGGCGCGGCGCCGCGCCGCCCGTGTGGTTAGGCTCTTAGGGAAAACCTCGGAAGGGAAGCTGATATACCAAAACGCTGATTTAACGACAGCAAATATCTCTTTAACCCTAGCTGTAGACTGTATAATACAAATAATACATTTAAGTAGCCAGGACCAAAGATGTTGTTTTATGTTTCAAGACCCTGTCTAACTATAAAAGTTATAACTAGCTATGCCTGCGACGCGACGTCGTCCGCGTGAAATTTTGCTAAAATAAAAGTAGCCTACGTTAATCCTAATTACATCAGCTACCTGCCAGTGAAAATAGGACCAGCCGTTTAAGAGATAAGCCGGAACAAACAGATCGACAAAAATTTTAAAGTGTTATTTTGGTGTAAAACTATTGTAGATATATTTTTATGTAATCATAGGCATGTAGTAAAAAGCGGTTATTTTAATATTACAAACATTCAAATACGCTCCAATTTTACTTATTTTTATAGATTCAGATGACACAGCTACGAAAACTGCTAAAACTTGCCTAGTTTGTCTTCTACTAGAGACGAACACAAGTGTAGGCGCACACGGCGAGTGTGTCCGTATAGCTTGGAAGGTTGGCTTGTTCATGGTCATCATGCGAGGACAGTAGTGGCGGCCGGGGTGACCAGATATGTGTACCTGGATAGAGAAATAGATTATAATCAGAGATTTTTTTTTCATGATAATATTTGCCTGCTTCTCTAGAGGTCGCAAGTGTTAGCTGAAGTAGTTGAGCAGGAGAAAATGAAGATTTTTTTTTAAATTTGCTCCACACTTGGAATTTATCCTGTGTCTGTCGTGGGTGCGTTTACAAACGTATAAACTCAAATACAAAAACGCTCAGACCCGGAACAATTACTTGTAGGTCATACAAATACTTGCGCGGTGCGGGAATCGAACCCGCGTCACGCAGCACAGCAGTCCAATCGCTCAGCCATTACACCTACCGTGCCGGAAATTATTGGGTTTACCTAAAAAGAACTTTTCAGTGGCAGTAGTCTTCTGAAATATAACATTAACAGTCAAATACAATAGATATCAATTCCAACCCCTTAAGTTGGAATAGCTTCTACTTTTTAAAATTATGTGGTCAACTATGGATCAACTTCTATCGTTGATGTGTAAAATGGGGATTATCTGTCATGTTTAAATTCTTTGGAATTATGGGAAATTTATCTTACTCTTGATAAAACTTTCAAGCTAAAATAAATCTTAGTTACGAGTAAATAAAAATCATTTTCTGACATACCTCCAAAGGCACAGGGCGTACTGAAGGCCTAAAGTTGTACAGCCCCATTTCTCCAATGTTCAACCAGTTGGCGAGATCCTTAGCGTTAGCAAGAGCTGTTGATAACCCGATGATACGTAATCTTCGTGATGTGTGGGACTCGATGAAATTGGTTCTGCAATGATAAGTAGTAGCGGTGAGCGGTGCGACGGATGGCACGAATAAGACATTCATTACTAGCTAGGAGAACAGCACTACACCCACAGATTTGTTTGTTTTAACCTACATGTTCAAATAGATTTAGTACCATCCATATTGTACAAATACTTTGTTAATGGAAATAAATAAATTATTATTATTATTATTATTACTTTGTAACTACGCGATTTTGCCACCGGCGGCGCCTCGCGCCGTGTTTCGAACATTTCTATACAGGGTCTTTCTTTTAAATTGGTCAAAAGGGAGAAATTCGCATCCATGAAAGATAGGGGAAAACTTTCTTAGGAACCTTTAGCTCTTTTTTACTGTTGAGGCGTTTTTATATTTTGGTTAAGTGTAAATTGTCAAAAAAAATGAGTGAAATATGCCATTTTTTTAATGCCGTTCGACTCTGTTTCATGTAAGGATCATTTCATTGTAGCGGAGTAACGGACTTTTTTACAAATTGTATGAACTTTTTCGTTCATAGAATTTGTATGAAAAAATATTTTGCTTCTGACCAAGTTCCGCCGTCCCGAGTTTTTTTTTATTTTGCTGTTTGGCTACCTTTCAAGTAACACTCTTACATAATCTTACCTGGACACAATAACCTCTAGAACAGGTCCTCGATCTTCTCCAAGCAGATGTATCTCATCTATGACGATCAGCGCCACGTCTCTCACGTAATTCCTCGTCTGCCATGACCGACTAATACCGTCCCATTTCTCAGGGGTCGTTACTATGACGTGAGAGTTGCGTATGGCTCGGATGTCGGGCGATACGTCACCTAGAAAGGAATAGAGTATTGTTGAGCTTGATTTTTTAGGGTTCCGTAGTCAACAAGGAACCCTTATAGTTTCGCCATGTCCGTCCGTCCGTCCGTCCGTCTGTCCGCAGTTTAGCTCAGAGACGCACAGTACTAGAAAGCTGTAATTTGGTGTATATATACGGATTGGTTGTGCCGAAAAAGTGGTAAAATAAAATCTCGTAAAATATTTTTTTTTAGGGTACCTCCTGTACACGTAAAGTGGGGATGTTTTTTTTATTTCTCGTGTGGGGTATCATTAAATAGGTCTTTAAAAAATATTGATAGTTTCCATTAACAATTTTTTGATAAAAAGATTCGTTTGTCAAATATTAAGCTTTAAAGTGCTAATTTTTGCTCGACTCGAGTGTCCCCCCCCTCTACCACCTAAACGGTTATGTTTGGGGGTGTGAAAAAATTCACAATAGTAGTATATATAACGAAGTTTGAAGGAAAATTATCATGACTAAGTAGGCTTTACAAGTTTACGAGTAATAGTCGACCAACTTATAAAACGTACTTGGATAGCATATTTTCCTAAACAAAATGTATCGCAGAACATGTTCTTCAACTGCAAATGTAAGTTTGTAAACTTTATTTTTACAGCTATAATAGGTGGGTATGTTTTGGGGATAGGTAGGTTTTTATTGTTAACAATTTTTAACTAACTTCAAAAAAAGGAGGAGGTTCTCAATTCGTCGTAATCTTTTTTTTATGTATTTTCTCCGATTTCTCAAAGACGCCTGGACCGATTTTGAAGATTCTTCTTTTTAAAATTAAATTCAGCGAATCAGTTTAATTAGTTCGCCTATGTATTTTGAAGGGCAACTACGGAACCCTACACTGTGCGTGGCCCGACACGCACTTGGCCGGTTTTTTTTATAATTAACTTAGTACAACACGTGGAACATAGGCAATGGTTTCGGTTTCAAACCATTTTAAAATGGAGTTACGAGTATGTTGGTTTATTTAAATTTTCACCGTCGTACTACAAAAAAAGTTAAGCATCAAGCTGCGAACAAATTATCGGACGCGTCCGTCAGCCGCGGCTGAGGGACGCGGCTTATTCATTATCTAGCCAGTACTTTTAATACTACACTGTGCAAACTGTCGGTCGTAAGACGCGGACGTGTCCTTGAGCGTTCGGACGTCCAAACAGAATCTGGTCTTCTGTCGTCCGAACTACCGTGCCCACTGCTAAGCCACGTCCCTCAGCCGCGGCTGAAGGACGAGTAAGATAATTTGTTCGCAGCTTTAGTGTTCAACAGAACACTTGTCTAAAAAATCTGTCAAATTCAAATCAGTATTTGACGTTGATATAAGGTCGTTTTGCAGTAACAGATGTTTCAATTGTTGTGGTACGACGGCCAGAGTTTCATGTTCAAAAACGTAAGTTATAATGCCCTCAAAACCATAAAATAAAAACATTAAGACAACTGTGACCTTATAGAACATAACACGGTGCTGAAAACACCGATCTTAAAAGAAAAACAGACTGATTCAATTTTGCAGTTCACTGACCTGTTAATTCAACAACTTGTTTGCCAAGTCTTTCTTGTAGTCGTACCTTCCAATCTTTTATTCTTTCCTTTACAAGAGCTTTGAGAGGAGCTATGTATACCACCTGAAAGTTTTTATTGGTTATTTAAGATTCGCATTTGAATAGCAATTTCTTTTGTTTATTAGCAATCCTCTAGTCATAAGCAGATTTGCAGTCCTAGCCGCTCTAGGCCCCACACCATGTGCCGCCCCTTTCTCAGCAACCATCATATAGTCTTGGTGAACGTTAACTGCAAGTTGCTTTTTTATATTGTTAACATCAGTGTTTTTTTGCCACGTTTGGCCGCCCCTAATATCAGGCCACCCTAGGCCTTAGGGGAAATCCGCCACTGCCTCTAGTATAGCAGGGAGTAAATTTGTCGGCCATGCCCGGCGGGAATGTCTGCAAACATGCCCGCTGGACCTGGCATCTATAGGTCTGTGCAGTGATGATAACAGGAAAAATTGCTATATGAGGTTGTGGTTTATTAGCACGTTTTTATGACCCGAGACTCTTGGTAGTCAGTATAATCAAGTAACCACCATTTTCTTAAATGCGATGATTACGATTTATATTAAAAAACATATAAAAAAAACGTGTTTCGAAAAACTACTCTGAACTTTACGCCCTACCGACTACCTAACTTTCCGACTTACAAGGATTCCAATAGGTTTTAACAAAATAAGAATAAAAAAGTACTATACCTTGCAATTCGGATACTGATTAAAAACTCTAAACATAGCGACCTCGGCTACAATAGTCTTGCCGGAGCCAGTGGGAGCGCCCAGTAGGACATTATGGTCAGTGTGGTATAAACAGTGGAAGATCTGCGTCTGAATGGGGTTGAAGTGACTGAAGTTGTATAGCATCTCGAAGGAAGGGTTGTTTAGAGCTGTTACTGGTAACGGTTGAAGTTCCAGAAGATCTAGAAAAATGAGGAAGATTTAAATTAAAAAATAAAAACAAGGGTTCACTATTGACTATCGGCGAACCTGGTAGAGCAGTGGTGGCCCAGTGGTATCGGCCCCGCATTTCTTTGTGTAATTTATTTCATCGCCACTGCTCTCAAAACGGTGAAGGAAAACATCGTGGGGAAACCGGCATGTCTTAGAACCATCAAATTCGAAGACATGTGACATCCACCAATCTGCATTGGGCCCGCGTGGTGGATTATGGCCCACTCCCCCTCAGAGAGAGGAGGCCTGTGCCAACAGTGGGAACATTATAGGCTGAAGATGATCATGATGAACCCGGTGGTGAGGACTGTAAAATCGATCGCAGCACACGATGTGGCAGAGATGTGAAATAACTTGGGACTCTTGGAAGTAACGTGTGTCAAGTTTAATATGCTCCATACATTCCCACGTTTTTATAAACTTACTTTTCTTGATTGTTTATTTGTTTGTTTGTTTGTCGTTCCGGTTGGACTTTTGCAACTAAATTTTGAGGCACTTCCCGATTAGCTAGAAGGCTTAAATTTTGCACACGCTCTGAATTCTGATGACAATACATGACTAGCTAACAAACGTCATAACAAATCCAATATGGCGCCCTCCCCAAGATGGCGGACTGGCTGTTTGAAATCCACCCCCATGATATGGATATCAAATGAAAGGGTTTGCTGTCAGGAGTACGAAAAAATAGTCACGTAACAACTACACGTAATAAATCCAATATGGCGGACGTCCAAGATGGCAGACAGGCTTTGAGGCACTTCCCGATAAGCTAGCAGGCTGAAATTTTCAGGGTAGCTTCAAACCCGATGAACAAAGATAAAAATAATAAAACAATTTATAGATTTAAAAAAATCTAAAACCCCACGTTTTTAAAAATAAGAAAATAACCCTACGGGGTTACGGGGTTGAGAGAGGGGCCACTCAAAACGTGGGGGCGTTTTGAGTGGCCCCTCTCTCAACCCCGTAACCCCGTAGGGTTATTTTCTTATTTTTAAAAACGTGGGGTTTTAGATTTTTTTAAATCTATAAATTTTTTTAAGTACCTTCATTTGGTTATATTTCATTTTTTTTTTCTTTTACTTTTACAGTTTTTTATTCAAAATTATTAGACTAAAATTATGTACAAACTATAAATAAAAACTAACTAGTAATATGTACAAAAAAAAAAAAATAGATAAAAGAAAAAAAAAAAACAAATAAAAACAACGCCGAAAATGTAAAACAAAACATCTTGTTGCCAAGAATTGACAAGTTCCAAAATAGCCACAGTGGCTGAGCGGCGATTAACTGGATTATGGCGGATTTCTGAACGGAACAAATATTTGTATTGCCTGCATAGAGTTTCGGGTTTGGCTTTTTATGTATGTGACTAAAATTTAAAACTTAAATATTTGTAAAAGCACCCACGACCCGGGAAAAAATGCTAGTTTAGCACAACGTCTTTTATTTAAAAAAGTAAAAAGCAGGTTGACTACCTACTGTAAAAAAAAGTTAAGAACACGCTAGACAAGTTATAAACTTGTCTAGCGTTTTTCTCAACAAAAGCCAACAATAACCCTTGCTACCGTTTAAATAAGGTCGAAAATAGAGATTGACTATACCTGTATGAGGCGGATGAGTTTCTGGTAGTATCAAATGCTGGAATGTTAGTGGTAACACACTTTCTGATCCAAGCCATCTGTGGAATAAACACGCCATTATAATTTCTAGAACATTCCAAAGAATATTTCGTAAAGATTTTCTATGGGAAGAAAAATTAGAACGACGAGCAGGATTTGAACCTCCAATCCGGATGTTGCAGGTTTAAATCTAAAACTTATTGGTGGGACCTCGGTAGCTCGGTTGGTGAGAGCGCAAGCGTCGGATGTACTGAATCCGGAGATCGCAGGTTCAAATCCTGTTAGTGGTTCGAAATTTCCTTTTCGTAGAAAATCTTTGAAATTCGTTAGAAGTTTACCTTTCTGAAGTCGCTCGAATGTAGTATTGAGGTGGTAAAGGCTCGCTGATTGGTATTGTTATTATCAATTCTTGTGGCTCATTCGTTATCACCTGTAGACACATACTTTCTTATTTAATGTAAGTTACTGAAAGACAGTTTGGTGACAGGTCCTTGACGAGTGTGTGGAACATGACTCGCTATAGACTCGGGCTGGTTTTTTATCGTGTTAAATTATCAAATGACTCCTCCTGCCAAGTGTGGACGGGACTGTCAGACTTGTACAGACTAACATCCACGGTGATCCTTCAATGACTCTTTACGTTCCAGGGTCACGGTTGCTGTTATGACAGTCTCGAGATCCCGGAAAGCTTTGGCCCTCTATGCAGGCCCCGTCAGTTTGCCGGCAGTTGCTCGAGGCGCGTGTGGAATGCTGCCTCTGTCGACTCGGGCGTGATTCTTGATCGGACGACGAGTTACCCATTACTCGCCGTTTGCAAGTCATAAAAAGCCTTGCAGTACTTTTTTTTACGATGCTACTACATGCAATTAAACATTTGACTCACCTGCTTCTTAGTGATGAGGAAATACTCGTGGTAGTACATGATATCTGTCTCTGGGTCCTCCACCCATATCCAGAACGCTTCGGGAGCCTTGCCGTGGTACTTGTCGTTCCATCTGGATAGTAACAAAATCTGCTTAGAAAGTTGATCTTATCTATATTTAGAAAAAATCAATTTTTGTTTGTTAGTCTCGCTAAAACTCGAAAACGGCTGGACCGATTTGGCTAATATTTGTTTTGAATTATTTTCGGAAGTCCAGGGAAGGTTTTAAAGATGAGTAAAAGTGATAAAATATTAGGAATATGGTAAAAGCAACAATTTCGTTTTCCCTTACAAACTATTCGTACTAGTCAAATATTATACATAAAACATATAAAAAAACCGGCCAAGTGCGTGTCGGGCCACGCACAGTGTAGGGTTCCGTAGTTGCCCATCAAAATACTTGTGCGAATTAACTAAACTGATTCGCTGAATTTAATTTTAAAGAGAAGAATTTTCAAAATCGGTCCAGGAGTCTTTGAGAAATCGGGGAAAATACATAAAAAAAAGATTACGACGAATTTATTATATTATATACTTATCCCCAAAAAACATACCTATTACAGCTGTAAAAATAAAGTTGACAAACTTACATTTGCAGTTGAAGAGCATGTTCTCCGATACATTTTGTTTAGGAAAATATGTTATCCAAGTACATTTTATAAGTTGGTCGACTATTACTCGTAAAGTTGTAAAGCCTACTTAGTCATGATAATTTTCTTTTAAACTTCTATATATATACTACTATTGTGAATTTTTTCACACCCCCAAACATAACCGTTTAGCTGGTAGAGGGGGGGGACACTCGAGTCGAGCAAAATTTAGCACTTTAAAGCTTAATATTTCACAAACGAATTTTTTTATCAAAAAATTGTTAGTGGAAACTATCAATATTTTTTAAAGACCTATTTAATGATACCCCACACTAACATAGCATAGCGTTCGGGAAACTACGCAATGTATTTTCGTCCGACATACCTCAGTGCCTCAAGACGAAAGTCTTCAACCAATGTGTGTTACCAGGATGAGTTATGGCACTGAAACGTGGTCTTTCACTATCGGCCTCATCTCAAAGCTCACAGTCGCTCAACGAGCTATGGAGAGGGCTACGCTCGGTATTTCTCTACGTGATCGAATCCGAAATGAGGAGATCCGTAGCCAAACTAAAATCACCGATATAGCCCACCGGATTAGCAAGCTGAAGTGGCAATGGGCAGGCCATATTGCTCGCAGAGCAGATGGCCGATGGGATCGAAAAGTACTAGAGTGGAGACCACGGACTAGCAAGCGCAGCGTAGGACGTCCACCAGCAAGGTGGACAGACGAGAGACCTATGTTCAGCAGTGGACGTCCTATGGCAAACTGTGCTTACTTTGCTGACATTGTTGCTTTACATTTGATACAGTTGAAAAACTTACTTGAAATTAGGTGTAATGGAGAGTCGTATCCTCAACACAGTTCGTGTTATAGGATGCAAGCTCGCTTCCATTTCTAAGAGCGGGAACTCATCGGCACATTTCTTAAGATGGCGGGCATTTTTGGGATTTCGTATTAAATCGCCTGCAAAGGAAATAATACACTTTTTAATTTGTATTTTATATTATTTAGAATATTAGCACAGAATATTTAATAGTAATACCGTAATACGTACAGAAGTGTCACTTCCCAAAAACAAACAAATGTAAAATCTATGCTCGAGAAAATAAAGTACATTGTATTATATTATGTTTTATAAAATTATGGTCCAATAATGAAGCATAATTTTTCAGTTGGTATAATAATTATTATAAGCATATTGAAAAACGCTGGATGCAGGTCGCTTCCAACCGGTAATTATGTGGAGATCTAAAGGGGAGGCCTATGCTGTTCAGCAATGGACGTCCTATGGCAGAGATGATGATGATAATTATTAGCATTTTATTATATTTTAGTACTCTAGTTCAGGTTGGTCCTTGCGAGTACACAACGAAGAAGAATATCTCCCATACTAGGAATTTCTCCCATAAACAAACACCCAATCAACTAGTTAATGCTTATCATAAGTAAACCAACATACCAAGTTCCTTCCAATCCATATCCCGTATCTGGTCGGGCTTCAACATCGGATACTCAATATGCCTCAAAGTCTCGACAGTAAAGCAGTTGAACTGTCGCATGTCACTGTAGAAGTCCCACATTTGAATCTCCATCATTTTCGCCATCTTTAAGTAGAGGCCGGCCATGTACGCGTTGTTCTTACGAAGGGTAATTTCGAAGAGGGCGCGGACTATACGGACGGCGTTCTGCAAAGGATATTGATGGATAGAATAAATACTAATTACTAGTCTCATTGAGAGCAGTGGTGGCCAAGTGGCATCGGCCACGACTTACGAGTTGTAGGTCGTGAGTTCGGACCTGGTCAGGCGCATTACTTTGTGTAATTTATTTCATCATTACTGCTCTCAAAATGGTAAAGGAAAACATCGTGAGTAAACCAGCATATCCTAGAACCAAAAACTCGAAGAAATGTGACATCTACCAATCCGCACTGGGCTCGCGTGATAGATTACGGCCCACTCCCTCTCACAGAGAGGAGGTTTGTGTCCCAGCAGTGGGAACATTATTGATAATGATAATTATAACCATCAGAACAAAGTAGAAATACATTAATATTTTTAAAGAAACGAAAAAAAGTTCAGATTGCGAGCAGGGCTCGAACCTGCGTCTTCTGGATAGGTACTCCAGGCGCCTTAACCAACTAGGCCATCGCATTCGCAACCACTACTCACAAAGCTGAAATTTCTCGTTCCCTTGTTTTTTGAACGCTGTTTACACGTTGCGCCATCTATTGGTAGTGTTTCAAACTACTTACCAACCAACACGTCTGATATTACAATCAAATCAATGTTGTATTAGATAACGACATCTAAACTAAAGTTATATTTTTATACGCAATAACGCCTGCGTAGCGTCTTCGCAAAGATATTTTTAAAGAAACGAAAAAGTTCAGATTGCGAGCAGGGCTCGCTGAACTTTTTCGTTTAGAAATACATTGTTAGTGTTATGCATTGTTACAGATGTCGCCATAAAACCATTGGTTTCAGAAACAGATTGCATCCATTCACCAAAAGAGGTAGACTTTTTCATAAAATGAAGCTTAAAATGCAAGAAATAAGGTACAATTTCCATCGTCACAAACCTGACTAATATAATTGAGATCGGACTGAAGCGACGATCCATTGACGCGTCCCCTCGACAGATAAGTTTGCAGCAGTATGTTGATCTTCCAATGTATATCTTCAGGTGGGTCTTCAATGCGGAGCTCGCAGTATTGGTCTTTGAGACTCCATAGCTCTGTTAACTCTTCTTTTCTTACCTGGAAAACATGATTATAAATTAAAACCAATAGTAATAATTATCACACAGAAAAAAAAAAACTATTAATAGGATATAGGTATTACAGCATTAATAAAATTGGAAATCTGTTGAGTCGTTTAGTTCAATGCTCCATATTGAAAAATGGACTCGTAATAAAGATGTAAAGATAAAACGCTTTGAAACTCAGGAGTTTCATTCATTTCGTTTGGGCTGGTGACATCATAACGCCTGTAAATTTATACCACCGCGTAACGTATTGTGATTTTAAGAAGCGTTGTGTCTTCGCAAATTTTGGTTAACGTTACGAAAGAAAAATACAGGTTGTACTAAATTTTTCGGACTAATTACATTTTCTCAATAAAAAACTTTTTCAAAAAAAAATGTAACCGCCTTCAAAAACTACCACAAAAAAGAGTAAAATAACCTTCAAAACTTTTCTTTCGGAAGTCGGTGACTTTTTTTTATTAATTTCATTGTCTGTTTTGCCACCGACTTCGGAAAGAAAAGTTTTGAAGGTTATTTTACTCTTTTTTGTGGTAGTTTTTGAAGGCGGTTACATTTTTTTTGAAAAAGTTTATATTGTACTCTTTTTAGTTTAAATATTCAACCACAATTCTTGTCAAATACGAGTACATCATTTTTTTACATGAGCACTAGAATTTTGTAATCCGTAACACCGGTAATAACATCGTTAAAATCTCTTACATTCATTCCCTATTTCGAAAACTACTGAACCGATTTTGATGAAACTTGCAGTATTCCCTAAGTTGAACGATACCTAGTACAACAAAAAAAGAATTACTTAAATCGGACTTGTAGTTCCGGAGATATGCGAACAAAAACATAATTTACTAAATCAGTCGATGCCAAGTCCTTACTAGAGGAGTTGTACCTTCCATCATCAGCTCAGCTACATGAGATGATGATTACCATACGCAAATACTTAAAATACTTCATAAAATTTGCGAAAAACGATGTGTTGGCCTATAAAATTTGAGGGTTGCCCTCGATTTCTCCAGGATCCAATCATCATATTTTGACATGGTGACAATGGGACCACTCCTGAAGTATCTCCTTTCGAACAAAAAAATAATTTTGCAAATCGGTCCACAATTGGCGGAGTAATCGAGTAACAAACACAAAAAAAAAACATACCGTCGAATTGATAACCTCCTTCTTTTTGAAGTCGGTTAAAAATAGCCTATTAAGAACCTAGATTTAAGATAAGGTCAATTTTGGTACTTGAAGTGACGTTAATTTTGATTAAAAATCTAGAACGCAAACATTACGTTTTTATGCCATCACAGTTGTAAGGTTTGTTCTTTTTATATCCACTTCTAGTAACATTGTTATATCCTACTATTAAATAATTTAATGGAAATGATACATCTCCACCAACTTTTCAAGATATTTCCGACCACTACATTTTCAGTTAGTGAAAAATATAGTGCATCACTCAATTTCGAAAAATTTGGTTATGACCAGTTTTTTTTAAAATCGTTACATAGGCTTTTGTTGTTCAGTACAGGGTGTATTGAACAACAAAAGCCTATGTAATTCATCATTCTTACTTTGAGCTGCTGGAAGTCTGAGCACCTGGTGAGCATTTCCAGCACATATCCTTGAGTCATGGACTTGCGCACCATAGTGTTGAACACCTCCATCGTCTCGCAGGTTATATAGTAGTGACTGGCCGTGCGACCCAGATCTATGGATAGAAGAGTTCGTCATAGTATTATCAGAGTCATAATTTTGCGCTCCTGAATCTTATCGGTACGGTTGGGAGTGATCAAGCGATTGACTGCTGTGCTGTCTTTACTAGCTGGCCTGGCAAACTTCACACAATTGTTTTGCCTTCCCGGAACCCCTCCACTTGCACTTAAACGTTATGGTATGGTATTAAAGTTCAAATTGACTTTTAAATCGAATATACGAATCTTTTGTATGAGAATCAGAGGCGTAGCTACCGCCGTATCAATTATACGGGGCCACCAAGTGTCAAGGGCCCGTGGCAATTGGAATAAAAATAAAAACATAAAATGTTGCTCTTAAATGAAAACTTATCGCGGCCATAAAGCTCCAATTATCGAACTCCTAACATGACTTAATTTTCAAAAAGGCTATGTAGTTGTCTTTAACGCTGCTATTTTTAAATTAAAATAAAATACCGGGAATTCGACAGACCACACATCATTTAAACTCCTTTTCTATCCTGATAGATGAGCTGCGATCAGTCGATCATAATTCTCAATATTGTAGCTCCCTTCCAAATTCTCTTAATGACATCAGTATCAGTATATAATAGCATTGTCTTTATTCTGCGAAAGTATACATTTAGATTTGGACCCATGGGCGTAGCCAGCCATGTGCACAGGGTGGGGCAAAATTCTAGTTTTTTTTTGTGTCGTCTGACGATTGTCGAGTGTGAGGTTTCTTACGGATATTAAGTAGGTATTGTATTAGTTAAGTACCTACATTATTTAATTTTGGTTAAAAGACACCTAACAAGTCGGAGTCAGGGTGGGGCAAGCACCCCACCCTGCCCCACCGTGGCTACGTGGACCTCGTTTCAAAATTTGCTTGGGGGCCCCCAAGCAAATTTTGATACGGGGTTCTCATCAGTGGCGTAGCTAGGCCAGAAGGCACTGATGAGAATATAGCAAAGTGTTGTTTTTAGAGTTTTTCAGGCAATTTTTTAAATTTTCTCTCCGTAAGAACCATCCACCTACTTCAAGAAATATTACAAAAAAAAGAATGAGCGAAATCGGTTCAGATGCTCTCGAGATTTGCGCTTAGCAACACATTCAGCGATTCACTTTTTATTATATTATAAAATATAGAAGATAAACGTCGTTTTATTTCGTAATGAGTTACGGTTAAGTTATATTTACCAGTAACATTAAGTTGTCCAGTACGTTCGTTGTAGCGTATCATATGTGTATTATCTAGCTGCATAGCGGCCGCGGTGATAAGTTCACGACGCTTGGTTTCTAGCATTGGTTCTTCTTGCACGTCTGTGTATGTTAGGCCATATACCTAGAATAAAATTCAAAGTCAAGTCAATTTTTAAACAAAAATCAACTTTCACCATCAGCCTATAATGTTCCCACTGCTGGGACACAGGCGGGCCCAGTGCGGGTTGTTAGCTGATGTCACATGTCTTCGAAGTTTTTGGTTCTAGGACATGCTGGTTTCCTCACGATGTTTTCGTTCACCGTTTTTGAGAGCAGTGATGATGAAATAAATTTCACATAGAAATGCGCCTGGCTGGGTTCGAACCCACGACTTACAAGTCGGGGCCGATACCACTGGCCACCACCGCTCTGCTTGTGGCTTGGAAAAAATCAACTTTAACGGACTTCAAATTAAGTTGATTTAGGACCAACCTAATATGGCAAAAGTAATTTTCCGGAAAGGATGGTATGACTTCAACTTAACCCCTTGTAATAAGGGTGAATATTAAGAAATTGTGTAACTGAAAATTACCTGTGGATTGATCCTCATTCTGACGAATAAGTATGTATAACTTAGCCATTCCACTGCTTCATCGATGTTTGTGACTGTGCCGAGAGCGACCTACAACACAAAATACGGTATAATATTATTTTTAGAGTAAGTCATTTGAAGAAAATATAACAAACAATGTCCTGAGTGGGAATTTACTACATATAAACAAGTCAGGACATATTGTATTAACTCAGTCTCTGTGCCTTCAAAACTTTTAAAGTCTGGATTATCCCCGCGGCGGCGGCGTTGCCCGCGTGAAAATCGGTAAGTATCCCATGGAAATGTCATATCGGGATAGAAACTATCTAATATACTACTTTATTACAATATTGTATGAATAATTTGAGATACAACTCGTTTCTGCCGAGGTGTTTGTGGCATTCTCCTTTCATCCAAATCCATTCAGTAGTTTTTGTGTGAAAGAGTAACAAACACACACAAGATTTCACATTTCCTTCATCATGCCTGACTGATATAGTAATATAGTGAGACATTGGGCTAAATAACGAAAAATTATGATAAGGAAAAGATCTCACCTCAGCATTCAAGTTATCCGCCAACAAATTGATAAAGTTGCTCTCAATGGGGAACTGATTGGTCATAGACTTGAGGTAGTGGGTCAGTTTGTCGTGGGTTGTTATAATGATGCCCGTTCCAGACGTGTCAAACTGAGGCCTGCCTGCGCGACCGAATATTTGTAGCACATCCAGTATGCTTAGGTCTACGAACGTGCCGTGGGCTTGGTCGTAGATTTCTGTGCCCTGGGAACAAATGTCAAAGAGATTAGATACATATTTTGGTACAATTTTATAAGATAAGTCTTATTTTTAAGTGGTGTTGTAATACAAACTTACCCTAATAACTACAGCATGCGCTGGTAAGTTGACACCCCACGCCAGCGTGGAGGTACAAACTAACACTTTTATATGGCCCTCTGAGAAATATTTCTCGACCATGTTTCTGAAAAAATCCAACAAAAAGTATAGTTTTACAATACGGGAAATAGAGGTATCGAAACTTAGTCATTAGCTCGTTCAAAGGAAACTCCATTCAATATGTGATTCCAAAATTTTAAAGGAAAACACTCATTATTTTAATTGAACTGTATTATATCTGGTTAGGCCTTTTCTTAAAAATCCAATAGATATATTAGAACAAATCAATCTCGAGACATAATTATGTAAAGACGACTCAGCACTGGAATGATATGGGCAATAAGATATGACAATTTTTATTTATTTTTATACGCGTCGCGAATATTAAAGATTTATATGGAAAGAAAAATCGAGTCGCGACTTGACTTTCCGATTCGTACACTGGATGTATTGAATTAAAAATGTAAAGGCGCTCCCTCACTGGCATTATATTATATTGCAATTCTACCTCCCTGACTGACGAGCGTTCGCGTACATTTAGTTTTAGATACAAGGTGCGCATTGTGATGCTCGATTGTCTTCCCTCACTGATGAAATGTTCGAATCTGTAACGTTACATTACAGGTGAATGCTCGCGGTGATGGAGCGCCTTAAGATTCAACAAAATCACTTACCTATCACTCCTCAGCATACCAGCATGGTGACAAGCAAACCCACTCGCGAACAACTCAGCCAACTGCTTATTTGGACTGCTACTAATACTCTTCTTAGCCTTAAGGAAGGCTCCCGAATCTTCTGGCTCGAAGTACTTGAGGTGCCCTTTCTTCTGAGCTATCTCTTTGAGCACCATAGCCGTTTGGTGAGTGGCGTTACGAGCGTGAACGAAGACCATAACTTGGTGGCCTTTCTGAACCATGTCTACCGCTTTATCATAGCATATTTCGTTCATTTGTTGCATCTGTTGAAAAGTAGATTTAATACAGTATTTTAAGAAAATTTTAGGCATAGTCCCGGTCACAAAACATAATCCGTCTTACTACAAAAAGGATATTAAACATCTGTTGAACACTTGTCTAAAGAAAGTGTAATTGTACTCGTAAAACGACCCTTATATCAACGTGTAATGTCTTGAATTTGTTATGAAGTTGACAGTTTTTTAGACAAGTGTTCAACAGATGTTTATCTTTCTTGTTGTAAGACGGAATAGGCTTTGTGACTGGGACTGTACCGCCATATTTATTTCTAATGTTTTCACAATTCAGAAGTGTCTGCAACTGGCCTCATCATATCAGCCGTATAACGTCCACTGCTAAACATAGGCCTCCACAATAGATTTCCAATAGGACTGGTTGAAAAAGGCTTGCATCCAGCGTGACCCAGTTTGCATCAAGGTGGTCAGACGATCTCCATCAGATCGTCTGTCCACCTTCTGGGTGGACGTCTCACACTGCGCTTGGACGTGCGCGGTCACCTTTCTCCAACCTTACGGCTCCATCGTCCATCGGTTTTGTTTGCCTGCTATGTGGTCTGTACAAGCGGCCAAAGTCGCAGTGCCACTTCGGCCGCTTGTTTACGTCCGTTTTTTTTCACTGGAAAACGGATCGCTTTAGTTTTTTTCCACCTTGTTCCCATTTTCATTATTAACCGTGCACCACCACGAGGGCTATGTCGGCAATTTTGGTTTGTCAATATTGTTTTAATATTTTTAATCAAATCTGAAATTCTTGTACGGACTTTAAAATCATCATCATCATCATCAGCCTATAATGTTCCCACTGCTGGGACACAGGCCACCTCTCTGTGAGAGGGAGTGGGCCATTATCCACCATGCGGGCCCAGTGCGGGTTGGTGGACTTTAAAATAAATCCTTATAATTGTGCAATATTACATCTGTAGGCCTCTTGAATGTCATAATATGCAAAGTACCTGTCTAAGATGTGAACCGCCTCCGCTGCCAGTTTCCTTGACGCCAATGAACTGTTGTTCCAACGGCACCGGACGGAAGCGGGAGTCGAAGAAGAACAGACCAATGTTCGGGTTTACTCGTAAGAACCTGGGACAAGATACCCAAAAATAAGATCTCTTGAATCAATCATATCATTTCAAGAAGAATTGTGGGAAATGGAGCAAATTTATTAATTTTCTAACTAATATTATATGCAAAAGTTTGTATGGACGAATGGATGTTTGTTATTCAATGAGTTTTTTAGGTTGACGCGATAAAAAAAATTGCACTCAAAGGCTGAACGGATCTTGATATTTGGCTCAGCGGTAGGTTATAGACTAGAAAAACAAATGGAATACCGTTTATTGCGGCACAACGTTCCCGTCGTGTTTTCGTTTGGCATCAGTTTAAAAGGGAGATTTCCTCACCTAGCAACATCCAAATAGTTAGGCAGCGTAGCCGACAAGCCGACTATCCGTATCATGTTCTGCGTCGACTCGACTTGTCGCAGTGTCCGCGCGACTATCGCCTCGACTATCGGCCCTCTGTCGCCGTGTAGCAAGTGCACCTCGTCGATGATGATGAGTTTTACTATTGAGGCTAACTCCGTGTCGGCTAGAAAGAAAAAAGATTTTTATTAATGACAGAGATAGCATGAGTTTTCACGTTTTTGTGACGTGTAAAGTAAACGGGAACTTTGTTGTTGATTTGTTGGAAAAAATTAGTTTCTCGCTCTTACACTAGGAGCATGTTTTTCAAGTACTTCGTACTGCAAGTATTATGTTTAGGTAGACATGCTGGATGGATGGAGTGATTTAACTTTTTTGGAAAACCCTTTTTTTTTTGATAATAATATAGTTGAAGTTGCCATGTGTACAATAAATAAGTATCTATTGGTTCTGTTATTAAATTGTATCAATTATCCAAATGCCCGACTAAAACATATGAATGTTTAAAAAACTTTTTATTGTGCCTCATATATTAAAAATCTTCCAATGACAAACAAGCGAGTCATTCAAAATAAATAACATAACTACTGGCAGCATATTAACCTCATCAGTTTTAAAAACCGTTGCTTTCTCATATAAGTATTAGTAGCTGACCCTGAAAGGTAGGAATAGTTTTTAAGGAAAAACGAAATGCTATAATTATATTGTTTTTACTATATTCCTAAAATATTTATCATATTAAAACCTTCTAAACCTTCCCTGGACTTCCAAAAATAATTGAAAACCAAAATTGGCCAAATCGACCGAGCCTTTCTCTAGTTTTAGCAAGACTAACGAACAGCAACTGATTTATATATATTAGATTTCTATTAAAATTGAATTAAACTTACTAGCTCCCTTTCTCGTAACAACATCCCATTTCTCAGGCGTAGTGACAATCATCTGTGTCTGTTGCACCTCAGTCTTAGTGAGTTTCATATCACCCGTAAGTTCCCGGACTAAAATTCCGAGGCCTTTGAGTCGCTTGCCGAAGCTAGCCGTCATTTCCGAGGCTAAAGCTTTCATTGGGGCTATGTAGATTATCTAGAAGTGAGATTTGATTATTTTATTGATTAAGTTTTTGTAGTGTAGGGAATCAATCAGTGGTAAGGGTAGATCTTTCCGGTCACCTAGGCGACTCGGATGCGGACGGCGAGTAATGGGGGAATCACCGTCCGATCATGGATCATGCCCGGGTTGACGGCGCGTCTTGTTCCACGCGCGCCTCACCCTTAGAGAGCCAAAGTCTGTCAGGTAATCGTGGCCCCGGAAAGTAAAGGGCTATTGAAGGACACCGTGGATTTTAGATCAAGTCTGACAATCCCTCCCGTCCTGCACTGGGTAGGAGCTCATATTGAGGCCAAAATTAGTACGAGTTGAGAACTTACCTTAAACTTATTCTTCATAATTACATCATTTTCGATATGCTGTTTAATCTGATGCACCACTGTTAACAACGCTATGTTAGTTTTACCAGCCCCAGTCGGCGCGCAGATCAGGAGGTTCTCATTAGTGTTGTACGCAGTTTGGAAGACCACAGACTGGATTCTGTTCAGTTCCTTTATGTTCTCGAAAGCCATTTGACCGATCTGTGAAGAAAAATTATAAGTAATGGCTATTCTGAATATAAAACTGATTTTAATGGGGTTTTATTCAAAGCAGCTACTTAATGAGCCATAAAATTATTGAGTCACGAATCAAATGAATTGATTGGTCAACAAAATTTACAAAAAATAGGCCAAGCCAAGGCGTAGTCGAAGGAGCCCCGCTGCGCAGGGCTCCTATTTCCATCTGCAGGGTTTGAAGGAATTTAACCAAAGGGTGTGCCCAAAACTAAAAATATTGCTGAGTAGTAATAATCGTGGCTGAGTTAATAATTTTGTGGTTCGATTTATTATTTCTCGTTTCAATGTAGCTTTATGACCACGCTCCGCGCTCCCGAAAATGGAGACGTTAAGATGGGGATAACTCCTGCGCTATACACACTATCTATGTGTGGTGTTTGTAGCTCGTTTGACGTGGTTGATTAGATTCGTGCGACAGAGATTATGGAAGTTGAAACTAGCCATATTTGTATTACTTTCCAACGATCGATGGCCAATATATTGCCTGCTTTTCTAAAAACGTACGGATTTTATAATGACGATACTTTTTTATCTCTTTCAAGTATGATAAGTATGCCACAAGTTAATGGCATAGTCGAAACATACATGAAGGCGATAATCGTTGTAATTTAAACCTTAAATCAACAAAATAAGTCACTAATTCCTACCTCATCCAATTCAGCAATAGGTACGCGGTTGTTCCCGATATTGAGAGGTGCAGTGTCGTTCTTAGGTATTATGACCTCTTCATATTCCTTGGTGTCTTTTCTGATGGCGTTCTCAGGAAGTATTAATTTGAGGCCTGATACGAATCCTGAAATATAAAGTAAAGATAAGTTTTCACCTTTCATTGCAGACATTACAGTATTTTGTTTTTTTTTTTTTTTTTTAAGGATTTGATCTTTGGAATTATCAAGATGGCTAACAGTGGGAAATCCGAATCTATAAGACGGGAAACTTTTTGAGAAAACTTTATCTTTTTACAATTTTGGCATTCTTCATTTGGTTAAGTGTCCGTCGTAAAATATACTTAAATTGGCCAATTTTCTTAAAGGCCATTTGTCCTTTTTTGTGTAAAGATAATTTCATTGTATGGGGTAAAAAAAATCTAGACAGAAGTTAGTCTAATGCAGTTTATTTAAAAAAAAAACATAACTTAAGGCTCCATAGTACTTCAATAAAGTCTTACTCGCTCGCACTTGCACGTACCACGCACTATTGCTTGCTCTTTCTTTTAGCTGTCTACACGCAAATCTATTTATTTTACGGCGAAAAAAAAAGGAAATTAAAAAAAAAAAATAAGACCTGCTTTATAGTTAGTTCAGTTAGTACGGTCAGCCAAGAAAGTGGTGTACCAGTTTTGATTTAGTTTCCCGGTCATCGAAAATTACAACAAGGTTCGTTATAAAAAGATATTACTGAAAGAGACAACATTATCATGACGTAAACCTATGTATTTAGTATTCATACGTCATATGTCACATATAAGTACATGACATTTTAACCTTTAGTATAAATGAAAAGGACATTAGTTTCTACAAAGCAATTGAAATGTTTCCAAACAAAAGTAATAAAAACTATTTAAATAGACAACCGAATTCCATTTGAAAAAGAAAACTGACAATTGACATTTTGTCAAATATATGCAAAAAATCGATATATTTTCCGTGTTATTTTTCAATCAACTGCATATAAAATCATCTCAATGCCTGCCAACTTGACCATTGCCGAAAGAGCACAAATAATTGCCCAATTTAATGAGGGAAGCAGTATCAGTGCGATATCCCGGAATTTGAATATATCGAGGCGTTCTGTCCGCTTTTGGATTCGTCGTGAAGGAGAGGAGGGAAGTTTGTTGGATCACAGAAGAAGTGGTCGCCGGCCTGCACTCTCCAATAACGATAGAGAATTCATGAGACGGGAATATGAAATCAATGGTTTTAAGCCCACAAAACATTTTGCGGAGATGTTCGATGTGAGTGCCCAAACAATAAGGAATCATCTACATTACATGGGGTTGCACCACAGGCATTACGCCAAGAAAATATATTTGACGGATGCTCACAGACTTGCTCGTCTGAACTTCGCCAGAGAGCACTTAGAGTTTGATTGGTCTAATACAGTGTTTTGTGATGAAAAAACGTTTAAATCCAGTCAGCATGGACGTCTTCACCTTTGGCGATATAATTCAACACGGTATAAAGATGATCATGTAATTCCAAATAGAGAATCAGGTCGAATTTCCGTAAATATTTGGGGCTGGATGAGTGCGGATGGTGTAGGAGAATTGTGTTCTCTACCTCCTCGAGCGACGGCTGTAAATTATATCGACGTGCTTCAGAATGCAATGCTACCGACAGTCCGTAATGTTTACCCGGAGAACGAAGTACCACAATTTGATTTTGTTCAAGATAATTGTTCAATTCATAATGCGAGGATCGTAATAGCCTGGTTTCGTTCACACACTGACGTAAGGGTAATTCAGTGGCCCTCAAGATCGCCGGACCTCAACCCGATAGAAAATCTTTGGGGCCTTATGGTCCAACGATGGTCGCATCAAAATGAAAGAACCAAACAAGCTCTTATTAGTCACTGTAATTATATTTGGGAGGAAATGCGGGGAACCGATATTTGCTCACGGCTTGTTGGTTCAATGAGGTCTCGTCTTTTAGAGGTTATAGAGGCCAACGGCGGTTACACCCGTTTCTAATTTTATAATTAATTATAAGTATTTTAAAATTGATTGTAGAAATTTAATAAAAGGATAAATCTATTTTTAGCTTGTTTTTTATTGATATTGTAATTACAAGTTTACAGAAATTGTAGGTTTGTGGATTCGCCTTGTGCCTTTACAATTTTATGTAACTTGTTGATTACAATTTTGAATTTGTAGATACAATTTTGTCATCAAAATCTACAGCCCCCCGCCGTTGATTTTACGACGTCATTGGTTCCATCAAGTTCAAACTAAGAACAGTTGTCACGTTACAAACAGTAATAGTCGTTATCAATAATCAGATAAAGACAGCAATAGAAGTTGTCAGATCGATCTGCAAGCGAAACTAATCTTTATCACCTATGAATCTGCAAGCGATATTCAACCTTAGGGTGGTACACCACTTTCTTGGCCGACTGTACCTATAAAAAGTTTCATGATCTAATTTTAAGTATTTTATGATTGCCAGCGGTTTATTGTTCAATTTAGAGGTAACTTTGGGATTTTTTTCTATCGATAAAATTTTATGGAATCATGTTGCCAATGCCAAACATAAGACCTAACATTAATCCTCAACTTTACCATATTTATTTCAAAATTAATGCTGCAGTATTTTCGACGTATCACAGGATTCTGCTAAGCCATTTGAGGTAGCATGGGCTCTTAATCTAGCTAGTCAGTGTGATGCATCAACTGTCATCATGACTATTTTTATGGACGAAAAAATGTTCAAAGTTTTATGAAACTGTGAATAGTTTTCTTACCAGCGGAGTTCTTAGCATCAATAGACGAATCATAAACGTTAGGATATTGAACTTTAGTTTGAAAATATGAAATCTTCTGTAGAATTGGATCAGCATTGCTTGAAGATCTTGATGTAGAAAATGGTACCACTGGCTTTGATAATTCTGCTAACCTGAAAGGTGACATTCAAATTCAAATTTATTTATTTGCATAAGCTCAAGCTAGGTACAATCAATAGAAAATAAACCTTATTCGTATTGTTTTAAAGTGCATTTACTCATTTATGCATGTATTAAGCAACTTCCATCAAGAGTATCTTACGAATATGAATATGATCATTGAGACTATAAAAATAAGGTTCACTTTTATTTGAAACTACAACAATCTAAGTGTAAGTGCTTGAGTGAGGGGTGCTAAGACAGGAAACCTCCACGTGCGCCCGTGGACTGGAGTTCCCTCTCGGATATGTCCGGGGGGAAGTCCAATTTTTCGGGCCGGTGCACCCTGGGATGCGAGCAAAAACTCTTCCTTAGGCACTGTGTGCCTGAGGAGGTCCCAGTCCCAGGAGGACTCATTTGATGACTTTGCCATCCAAAAAAAAAAAAGAGTGAAGAAAAAAATTGCTTTATAGAATAGATTTTTTATACAGTAATGCCTAGTCAAATCTAAAACTTGATAAAACGTTTAATGGGTGAGTCACAATTTACTTATTATGGTTGACAGATTTTGCACAAGATTATCACATTATCGGCATTTTAAATTGTTGCAATAATAAGCGTTAAATAAAAAAAAAAAAAACTGTGCCAAACTGATGAGTAAAGAAGAATGGTCACAGTCCATACAAAATTTACCCAGCCCCGGCGCAAATGAAATGTATCTCAGTTTTTTCGTTATTTTATGTACATCAAATAACAGGTTTCTTTTTTTTCAATTTCAGTGGCTAACTTAGTTAAATTGCTTAACCCTTTAAGCGCCGACACCGTAATATTACGGGCTCTGAAATCTGTGCCCGAATCGCCACACACGTTTAATTACGTTATTTTATTTAAAAAGTTCTCATATTGCACAAACTCCACATAAAATGTTTCAATTTTAAGATGTAGGGTATAATCTTTATTGTTATGGACATTTCTCAATCTTTTGAATGATTAATACTGTGTATTTTGACGTTTAAATACATTTGTGATCACTGTCTCCTTACCTGTATCGCCAACCACGTAATTTTACGAGTACTAGGGATGGGGCAAATTCGAAAAATACTTAATAGTTTGTCTAAGAATAAACAAGGCACTATATAAACTACTGTCACTATTTGCAATGAAAGTGGGTACTTTCATTACAAAATAACCATAGTGTTACTCTGATACAAGTATTTGTACACGATAAAATGTATTTAAGTTCAAAATGATTTAATTTTTACGACAAAAATATAGAAATCTCATTACGCGGAACCTCACTAGTGCAGACAGTCGCCGGTCGCCGTCACCGTAATATTACGTGCGGCCAATGAGATTCAAGGTCAATTCGCGCTGTATTGTCAGTTGCCTTAGCGCCGTCACCGTGAAATCACGGGAAAGATTTATCGCCCAATGCAACTAGTGTTGTACAGCCCTTTTTCGTGTTATTGTGTGAAAGTCTAAAAAAATGCTGGAAGACGAAGAGTTATTAAATATTTTGCAATCGAGTCATGAATTGACAAGGGACGATAGTTCTAACACAGATAGTGATGTTGATTTGGTAAGTTTAGTTTATTGTTTAATTCGATAATTTAATTTGGCAAGAAATTGTGTTTGTGTATTGCAGCAATCAAACAATGATATTAGTAGTAGTGGCAGTTCAGCGGATAGTGATAGGTAATGAATCGGTAAATCACTCTTTTGTTGTTCTAATCTATTTATCCTTCAGTCAAAAAGACTAATTCCCTAACGTATGTTCGAAGACTGATTAACGTATGTTTGAAGACTGATTTATTTGCGGTACTACTTAATAAAAAATAAACCTTTGATTACAAATTAGTAAGTTTTATTTATTTCATTACTTTGTTTATCGATAACTATATTTTACAACACTATGCTAAATTGTACCTAAAGTTTGCTGGCGCTAGGTGCACTCCATGCGAATTATGACATGGCGGTTAAAGGGTTAAATACGAGTTAAGAGAAATTTTAAAGTTACTAGATGTTCTCTGCGGTTTCACCCGCCACTCGGCTCCTATTCAGCTTCCTATCAGCAACCTACCCGAATCTGTCAGATTTTAACCAGATTTTAACGATCAAACATTAACCTTCTACTCTTGTGATAAGGTTGAAATTCTGTTAAAAAAAATTACGAAAAAAGTCTGTACATAAAATTACGAAAAAACTGAGATACATTTCACTGCAAGACAAAAAAAATCATTACCGTTTTTGCCTTTGCCGCAATTAGATAAAAAAGTAATAAAAATATCAATTAAATCAATCAAACTCTCTTTCAAAAGCTTTAATTAATTTTCCACATACCTTTTAGCCCTCATCTGTCCAATATTGATCTCTTGTTCGTCCTCATCATCATCATTCCTTCTATTCTTCGCTTTCTTCTCCTCTTTCCTCACAATTTTGGCTAACATCTTCTCTTGTTCCGACAAGACAGACACTTGACATAAGTACTGAGGCATTTTGTTTTCAGGGAGTATTGCTTGGACTGAAAATTAAACACATAATAATATATAATAAGGTGAAATTCTAAATGTCATAGGGCAAGGTTTCAGTTGCGGTTTTACTGTCTTTTTTTGAATAGGAACTATAAAATAAAAAATATGGTTTTCTTGTTATTTAATAAAAAAAAATTGCAAGACAGCAATGCTGGCATTAAACTTGTTTTAAATATTGCAAATTGTTATGAACTCATGGATGGATTGTCTAAGGAATGATATGAAAGAAAAAGGAGTAATGATACTGTGACGACTGATACGGTAAAATCGAAGAAAAATTTAGGTTTGCGCCGATCCCAAGTAAAATGGGAAAAGGGCAGGTAGATGATGATGATGAAATTGATATGAACCCAAAACACCAAAGCCGATGGTCAAAAGCAGTTGGGGCTAAGGAAGAATTTAATACATAGAGATTTTTACACCCAAAACACGATGATTGTAGACTTTGATATGTAGTGTCCATAGTTGATGTCTGAATGATTACATTGGTATAAAAACAATAAAATACTTACTTTCAGATAATGTAGGACCTTGAGGAGGTGCCTTCAAACTATTAATAATATCCGTCCTATGCTCCAGAATCTCCAGTATAAACTCAAACTTATCGAAGCCGAGCAACTCAAAGAGATCATTCTGCATTTCATCATTACTTCTCGGAGAGTTCAGCAGTGTTATGATTGATTGGAGGATATCTGTACTTGATATGCCTGATGTGTTCTCGTATTGTGCTTTTACTTTTGTTTCTAGCCAGGTTTTGCCGAACTGCAATATCAAGACATTTATTCGTCACAAGTAGTAGGTAGGCATAAAGACGTTACAATTGCTTTGTTCAGCATATCCACTGCACATAGCGGCAAATGCATAGTTACACTAGGGAAAGTTGAGTTATTAATGTATGAACAAAATAATGTATCAGAGAAATTCTCCAAGGCATAGAGATTCTTTAGATGTAAGGGACTCTGCGTATATTTTATCTGATGCTTACAATTTGACAGAAACTTAAATCATAATCTTTTTTTCTCTTTCAATAGAATAACTAATACTTTCCAAAGTTTACTCAACTACAGTAAAAACTTGGAAGTTCCTTGGCATGAAAACTTGAGAATTATATGTCGTTAGGAACACAATGAAAACTTACTTTAGACTCAGGAGCAGTTGCAGGAATTTTAGACTGACCAGGTTTAGCTCCACCCTCACTATTGTACTTCATAGAAAAATCATTGACAAAAGTACTAGCAGTTGCCGGTTTGCTTGTCAACTTTGCCAGCGGTTTCTTGGCAGGTTTATATGGTATGAAGTGGCATTGAATGTGGTCACCCCATAGTTTTACATTCTCTTTGTTGGCTTCTACCTCTTCCGTTCTTATGAAGTCCTTTGTATCATCGTTAAGCTGTTCCGAAATTTTTGTAACTATCTGTAATGCGAAAATGTAAATTGGTGTTATTATTTCTGAAATGACAATAAGACCATTGTCTTAGTCTTTGGATGTGGATGAAATAAGAAGACAAACAATGAAACATATTTTTCAAGTAGTAGAAGCCAGAATTTACAATAACTAATACACACTTTTGTATAGTTGATACCCTGTGTAAATCTGATCTTTAAAACTAAGCACTATTTTATTTTGTGTTTAAATATTTATTTACATAATAACATATCACACATCATGAGTCATTTGTTTACCTTTGTGTGCTGTTACTTTGTATTAGCACAACACATTTTTCTCCTATTGTATCTATCATAATATCAACCATCACATAACCTTTTCCCCCTTTTCACATGTAGCACACAGGAAGTCACTTAATGGAGTCACTTTAAAAAATCAATTAGAAAAAAAAAAAAAAATTACTTAACAATTTTACACACCTCACAAATTTTATTGGCCGTTGCAGATGTAACAGTTCCAAAAGTTTGTCGTAACTGTGACAGATGTTTTAGCATCACAATATCCTGATCTAGAAACATCCTGAGGCTCATCACTGTGGCATCCTCTATGATCTCATCGGGCTGGTCGCCCGTCAAGAGTTTGCAGGCATCCTTAAGTTGTGGAAATAGTTTCAGTATTTCACCTGAATCTGGCTCATTCTGTTTCACATAGTTGTAAATATCTGTGTAAGATTTAAACCTGAAATAAATTGTTCTTGGTTATATTCATACTGATCACTGAAGCTAGAATGTTTTAGCTCAAATAGTATTTTTAATATGATAAAATAGATTCAAAATAGACCTGTGGTGTCAAGACTTTTGATGCGATTATTTCTGTTATGAAAGATACATAAAAATAGATTGAAAACTATAAAAATCTTGTTGAATACTTTAAGAATTAAAATATGGACGTTATTACCTTTGTAAATTCTTCTTCTTCACATGCACCGGCTTTGAAGGATCGACAATCGGTTTTAAACATCGTGGTTTGTCCAATTGTGTGTGCGCTCTTAGGGCTCTCGTAATACGAGGTAACTCTATCATAATTATGCTTTGCCTACAAAATTAAAAAAGATAATTATTAAGAACGTTTTTCAAGTAGCCAGTTGAAGTGTAAAAGCGTATATATTAAAATACAAGAAAAACAACATACCTTTGAACTGTCGCTGCTGTGGAATAATATTGTGAAATTCTTCACAATAATTTGCAAAGTTGTACAATTAATATTAAATCTTAACCTTAAAGGAATTGAAGACCAGAATGTATATTTACATGTGATTTAATGAAATAGGAAAATTAAATGGTATTTCAAGTTATAAATCAATTACTTTACAAAATATTTTTCGCCACTCGACACGTATCGAATGACATTGATTGACGTTATCAGCAGGCTATGACAGCTGACAACAGACACTGACAGTTTTTTTTTTGGTCTGGTAATAAATGCCTGCGGGGTCATCCACAAACTACGTTTCAATATTGAAGTATTAGTAAAGAATGAGGTTCCTAAAAAGGGTCTATTTTAGGCTAGTTCCACAGAGTACCTACAGTAACTTAAGGTTCCTTCGAGCATTAAGTATTTGGAAGTATTTAATAGTCTTTTAAGAGTCTTTTACAGGTGGTATTAAGGCGTGCGCCTTCAACGACTGGGTCAAATGGCTCTTTTGGCATACTCAAAATGGACTCAAACAAAACTTGATATCCTGGATAGGAGGATCCGTACCATGCTTACGGCATATCGAATAAGTACATCACACACGATCTTCGGTTATGAGATTGTATATCCCACGAAGATGTAGAAGCAGAGGTTTTCTAAATAATATTTAGAAAACCTCTGAATATTAAGAAGAATTAAGAATATTTCCATGAAGTGGACGTGGGAATGCATCGAGATGTAGTATCGATGGATATAAGGACCTCACACTGCTCTCCTTGGTTAAAGAGAACTGTCGCAAATCTGTAGTGATTGATACTAACGATCTCGTGGAGGTAAGGCAGAGTGAGAAGCTTCACGGACGCTTTTTCCGGGCCATACATGGGCCTGATGAAAACTAATCGGCGTACGTAGCCTGGCTACCATCCGGGGACCTCTTTAGAGAAATCGAGAGTTTTGTATGTGCAAACATGGATGAATTCATGACGAATATAGTTATTCGTCATGAATTCATCCATGATTTTGAAGGGTGGCACGGTTGACATAATTAAGTCTGGCATGCCACTGTCTTGGCAAATCAATCCATCACATTATTTCTGGGTTTACACGTTTGGCTAACGGAGCATACTTGCATAGACATAATCTTGTAGCCAAGATAATCCATCAGCAACTTGCTTTAAAATACAGCCTTGTAGAATCGGAAACTTGTGATTTTTTTTTTTGAACTTTGCCCTACGCTAGGATGTTCTCCTGTATTGTGGGTACGTTTACAAACATAGAAATACACATACCTACACAAACACCCAGACCCGGAACATCTACTTGTAGGTCATACGTTCATACAAACATTTGTTGCGTGCGGGAATCGAACCCGCGACGCGCTGCACTGCAGTCGATCGCTCAGCCACTGTGCCAACCGTGTCGTCATTCAATTTTAACATTTATGAAATGAGATTTAAAAAAAAAATTTGTGATGAGGATATCATTTTGTCAGTTACTTTAAGTAACCCCTTTTCTTGGGGTGAGCCAATTGCTATTTTTTGTAAGATTGTCCCATACTTAGAAATTCTCCTATAGCGTGGGTACGTTTACAAAAATAGAAACTCAGATACACACCCAGACTCAGAACAACTACTTGCAAATCATTCAAATATTTGTTTCGTGCGGGGCTCGAACCTGCGACACGCTGCGCGCTGCACTGTAGTCGATCGCTCAGCTACTGCACCAGCCATACCAATTGTACTCGTATAATTAAGTAAATAAGACAAATTTTCAGTTACAACATTTTTATTTCATTTAATTATATTCATGACAATGCTTATAGCTATGGCTTACCTACAATGTTGTTTAAAATATATAGCGCAACAACATGAAAATGACAGGTGATGACGTCGCAATGTAGTAAACAACGCTATAAGTAACAGCCAATTTATTATCTAGTCCCATAACATACATCTGGTGTGTTATCATTTTACCTTACAGTGAATTTTATTGGTGCCACCGTTTTTGAAACACCATACAATAAAGTCCTGCACAAAAATTTAAAAATCAGGTAGCCTCCCGCTTCATAAACTGTGTTGTGAATAAAATATTTTTGTCTCTTCCTTTGGTTTTCAGAAATACGTCTTAGGAAAAATAATACGCCGTTCTTGCGAGTATTTTAAGAAAATTATTTACATAAGTTTTATAATGTCTAGGCATTTCAGGCGTCCACGTAAATAGTTCCATCATAAATAGTTGAAATATAAAGCTTAGGCTACTTTGAAGATATTAATTGGATTCATTTAAAATTTCTTTCATGACACTGGCAAGAAAACGCACAAAAATCCCCGCGTGTCAGTGATGCAAGCCCAAAATATTGTGTTTCAAAACCGGTAACGTCATATTTATAATTACAATCTAATTTCTCCCCCTAATGAGACTGTCAACAATAACGATGTGCAACTTACGTACTTTTTTTATTAAAATTCGCTCTCCATACATGATATGAATATTATATTACCTATGTATACGGAGAACCGATTTTAATATGATAATGATTATCCCATATTTCCCATCCTTTATTATTAAATAGATACTGGCCAATTCTCCCAATACTATTATTCTATAACGTAAATGTAAAGGCACAACTACATTCGGTCGATGTTCACGTTCAATTAAGTTTTATAATTACGTGGCAATATTAAATATTCGTTACCACAATCGCGAAAGTGCAGAGTTGACAGTGTTCAACAAAATGATGTTACGATGAAATATACACGTTATGCGGACCACAACCAAATGTAGTCAGCCATGATTATTATGATTAATATTACTAATGAGTTGCTATTTATTTGAAACATCTAATTACCTAGTGTGAATTTTTACAATTTCTAACTACAAAAGCTGTTTTTACATACATTAATACACACACAGTAAAAAGATATCTATTTAATGCATTATTTGCTGTAGTTACACAGGATAGATTATATATTTTTAAAAATATTGGCCAGTTACAGATTACAATTTATGTAAAAACGCAAGATAGCACAAGTCCTTATTTATACTCTAATTTAATTTTACTTAAACAAACAACAATTTGATTAAGTACAAATTTTCGTTTCAAATAGAGATCACGGTTATAGATTATAGCTATAAAAGCGATTAAAACATATTACGTAAATAATGAAGTAACCGCTGGTGGTGCTAACATGGGCCCGATACACGCTACGCTATCAAAATGGTATTACGTTACTTGCGATAACTTGGAACTTTGAATACACAGAAACTAGCCCAAAAGATATTTATAAAGTGTAAATATCTATTCATATAACACCTATAAAGTGGTAGGATTTACAAGCAGATATTTGTATAGGTAGACAGTAGACATTATCAAAGTTCAACAATTTAAAAGTTTAAAAAAAGTACATAAAGAAATAACCCCAAAAAATGCTCAAGAAATTTGGTCCAAATCGAAATAATACCATTGCATTTGTATGAAACAGCCTATTTTTCGAAAAAGTAAAAATATTCAAGAGATTTTACTGTATTTTTGATAAGTCTTATCTAATAGCAAAAATTTAATTTCCGTGGTAAAATTTATAACAAAGAAAGATCATCTAAAAATACTATATTTCGTATTACACAGAGCATTTGTTAGTGATATAAAAGAAATCATGTCAAGGACGCGTGATTTCGAAATTTACAAAAGTTTTGATAGGATAAATAGTTGATATTTAGTAGGCAAAACGTCGGATATATTTTGGTGATATTATCCAGAGGACATTTATTAACAACACTAATTTCTAGGAAATCAAAATAAAAGTTGTTTCAAAGTTCTTGCAGATGTTATGGCGGCTGGAGATGTTATGTTTCCTGAAAATGAAATAAGGTTCAGTTATTTTAGTATTATAATTTCATATTCATTATTTATATATTTCGTCCTGTCCTAATTACATCCCCCCCGGTAAGAAAATGAGGAAGAAAAGTGCGGAAAAATGGTTTTAATTTATTGACGTTTTTTCTGCGTCATTTTCACCGACCTTTTTTGGAGTTAATTACCTAATTATAATGAAAAAACAAGTACCTGTTATTATTCCATACCTCAGCGTCAATCCTCCAAATAGGTGGTTTACAGACCTAGAAAATATTTAAACAATTTTAATTATAAAATACAAAGAAAAAAACATTAAGGCAGCACACAAGACGAATTCACAATATGTATGTATAATAATGTATATATTTATAAAATATGTAAGTATAAAATTATGTGCAATAATCTGTGAGTTTCATTAAAAAGACGACACATTAGAACATTTTTTTTCAGATTTTTTAATTGTTCTCATCGTCATGCAAATATTTTATGAGCAAAATGAAAAACTTGTGATGATTCTTAAAACACAGATGAACCATTTTGATAACAAGTTGATTATGAACTAAAATTTATGTACAAACATTTTGACTTGATACTCTAATTTATACTAGGTATTTAATTTATTGTTTGAGAAAACAGGGTTACCCAAAACATTACGGACTTAATTAATTTCAAATAATTTGCACCAATTTCATAAACAGCGCGGCTTGCAGTACCGGTTCATTTAATCATAATATTGTTCAAAGCGTTGAAAGCACCAATTAGCAGTATAACAATATATTTTGGCTTCAAGCTTTCCCTCTCATATTTATTTTTTTAAGCGTGTCTCTTCTCGAGAAATATTATCACTGTTCATTGAAATAAAATTTAAATTATTAACGCTTAATTTAAATAAAGCAGAAACAAATTGGGGGTTAATCTGGGACAAGCATCGCATTCTTGGATAAAAGTAGAATAACGCTTTATATCAAGCAATTTAAGTTCTAGTTTCTAATTTTTCATTAAGTCTTTGCATAATGTTTTTTTTTTATAATAGATAATTATAATTAAACCACAAGAGCAATCCCAGACACAAGAGTAAACACATTTGCAAAATAAAGCTGAATTTTCATATATAAGTTACTATTCACATCGGAAACTGGTATAAGAAACCAATAAGTAAGTTGTTGATAATAAATAGGTGGATAGACTTGTAAACTTAAAGTTAAACTTGATCAAGTTAGAGAAGAAGAAATAGGTGAGATTGTTTGAGTTGAGGTCAAAGATGCGACAACCGATGTGAATGCAAACTTATAATATGAACTAGAAGATTTCGAAACGGCATGAAACATTCTTCGATAGAGACAGATATACGAAGTGACAATAGAACAGACAAAGCCAACACTGATATCATCAACAACGACAAACGATACGTCTTGCCCACTTACCAAAATAGGCTTAGTACCAGTAACGTAATTAAAAATAACAACATACGTTATAGACTAAGTATTCATTAACATTATAACAAGTTACTTCTAAATTAAACTTCGGTTACCGAAACTTGTTCACACAAAGTTGGCTGAAAATGCGGAAAAAAATATGATATGGTTAGTCTAAGAACATAATAATACAATGTGTAACAAAACATATAATTATGTTACTAATATGTGTATTGATTTCGGTGAATTGTATTTACTTACCGATGATTAGAGCCAGGATAATGATTCCAATAACGGCTGCAATTATCATCATCTGGAAGATTAAGGACCATGTTATTAGGGATCTCCAAAGGCGTGGTAAATTGGTCAACATTCAAGGAGCTGATGTGTATTACAGCAATTTAAAAGCGTTTGGCGTCAAGTATGGCCGACATTAGCAGATGGGAATGAAATTCAGAAGATTGTGAGTAAAACCTGGTTAAAACTCGCACAGGTCTTTTGACAAAGACTCATTCTATCAATGATGATAATGACGATGCGCAATATTGTTCCAATAAAGCCATAAAGTTGGCCAGACACGATGTTGCAATTGCAATTAAGTCCGAAGAAACACGTTAGTTTATTTCAATAGGTGTATCTATAAAACATTGTCTTTATTGCTTTTGTAAGTGCTAAAGATAAACTTTAATATCGGCGTTGTGTCCAAGCAATCTTTGTGTCTTGCAACACGACGAATTTTAGTGTCTTATTACCTAGTTCTTCTAATGAATATACATAGACTTTGTATCAATGCGATAAATCATTATCAGTATAGAATTTCAATTTCGGATATAAGCTCTTAATTGTAACCCTACCATACATAATAAATTTTTAACAATTCATATTTTAAAAACTTTATGTTTAACTCCTTCAAGGAACTATAGATTTATAGAAGACTATTTTTAACATCTGCTAAAAAGTTTTTTGTTTTAGACACCACAAAATAAAAATGTACTTTGAACCTAATGAAATAATATTTTATATGCTAATTTCTTTAATTTATGTTTCTTCCTGCTCAACTGTTTAGCCGGAAGATTCTTCTTTACCTTTAAATTTTGCAGCCAGAATTTGCTTTTGAGTTTGCCAGCCTGCTGCTCAAATTGTGATGCACCCTGTTGCAGTGCATCTGTAATGAAATACATTGTTTTTTGCAGATTTTCATTGATCGAAATCATTCCAACTTCTTTTAATTTTCTTTCTTTGTTACTATAATATCTCATAAGAATATTTAGCTCACCTGCTCGGTCATCTAATTCTGAGAGTTTCTGATCTCGCTCCAACACTTTCTCAACGTTTGTCTTCATGATGTCGACCACCTGTAATGATAATAATGTCATAATTAGTTTACAGTATCAATACATTTTAGACAAACTCTTCAACAAGAATATTAACTGCAAAAATTAAGATGGCAGAAGAAAAGTAGATTAGGCTGCATAAGGGAAGGCAACAATGGCACAAGAAAAATCGCCTTTTAAGATAAAAACATATTTAAAGGTAATTAATCTAAAGAGATCTTCTGAGAGAGTGTGTTTGTTATCATCAAATATAAAGGTGTTGATGAACAATTTCGGAAAATAATTCATTTTCAGAAATAAAGAAGGATGTACAAAACCATATAATTTCTGATCAGTATGCAATGATATAACTCCTAGTAAAAATATCAGGGCATCATTTGATGATTCTATCTAGATAATATTAGTCGAAATTTTCATACTCTCGTAATCCTACGTAATGGGCAGAGTAATAGGATATCAGCAAACCCTTGCTTCACTTCCAAGAGTTATTTCTCCCAGAATGACGTCATTGGATACCCGCGACGGCTAGATGACGTCAGAGAGTGGTCTTGACAAATCTTTTATAGAGTGTTCTACAAGGACTAAGTATCTTGGGATCTAAGTAAAGCCTTTTATCAAATTGAGCTTTCTTGAAGATAAGAACAAAATTGCTTTTGCGTTGGAGTTGAGTTTAGAATTGTTTGGTATTGTCAGAGGAAGTAGTTTCTGCGTTATATTTACCAATAAAATCAAATATGTTTCATATAAAATGAATGAAATTGTGAGTATTTTTGAAAGATTTTATATAGATGATATCATGATCTTTACAATGAAAAGGATCGAAGATGGTCATTGACACGAGGTGTTCTTAAATAAATGTAAAGCTTGTAAAATATTTAGTATTTTTATCTAAATATTAGATCCAATATACAGATATAAATAACCAAGGGAGCGGTACGGAAGTCGTATGTCTCTAAGGGCTCTGCAAATTAGGGGAGCAAAACATGATAATACGAGTATATGAGTTATCCTGTAGATTCAACTGTATCAACCTTATAAATATTATTATATTATAAAGAGGCAAAGTTTTAATGTTTGTTGGTTTAGATGTTAGAAATCTTCGGAACATCGAATCTGTTAAAAAAAATCTGTATTTATAACAATCTCATGGGATATAGTACCAACAGCGAGCAAAACCACATTGAAAAGCAGTTCCTAATCATTACGAATTTCATTGGCAATGTGGAGAGTATCTTTTTTTTAACGAAATCTTTCCCCCCATCTATTTATTTGTTCGTAAGTGAACCTTTTATCTCTATGTACCTTTCCCCCGGTATAGTAAACGTCTGTCGTTTCACTAGTGTCAATAGCAAATAGTTGGTCGTTCGACGGGCGTTTAATTTCCTGCTCGAGTCTGGGAGCTGTGACGTTTGTTAGGTCAGCCATTTTGTGTCGTTAATGATGGTTTATGGTACACTTGTAGTGGACACGTGTATTTGAGTTATGTTATTTATTTTGTTTTACTATTTATTTGCACAGAATTAAACGCCACAGGAAGAATCATTACACTTGAGTACAAGGGTATCATTATTAGTGTGTTATTGGTATGAATTTCTTATTCGGAGTTGTCAGTTCATTTCTTTATGACATCTTTTGAATCGTTGTTACGTTTTTATTAAAATAAATGCTTTTACTTTTGGCTCGTTACGTAAAAGTAAAATTACTAAATAATCGATTGAATGGTACAATGAACGACTATTTAGTTATATTCAACAAAATGTTTTTGCATTTATTTGTCATCATTGATATTATTGTTTTCAAACTAAGTAAAGATAATGATAACAAATCAGTGTCACGTGTATGATAAGATGCAGGAATGTGAACAAAGCATAATGCTCCTAGCAAGAAATGTTCTATAGTTTCTGCCTTCCAGAGAAAAGGCGTCAGTTTATGAATGTATAAATATGAAATGTCTAAAACACACAGTTTATTTATAACAACAAAACAAAAGTAAATCTATAGCATAACATCGCACTACGGACAGGGCGACTGGGCGTGCCGCCACGGACAGTAAATTAATCCGCCCACGCTCGCCACAGAGTTCAAATGTCACGCTTACTTGCGATCTCTGACTCACCACGCTACTCTGTGTACTTTATATTGGAAATATTTTAGTCTTTACATAATGTGGAATAGGTATTTTTTTTTTTTTTTTTTTTTTTTTTTTTTTTAGCGTGGTAAAATCATCAAATGAGTCCTCCAACCCCGGGCAGGGCGGGAGGGACTGTCAGACTTCTACTGACTAAAATCCACGGTGTCCTTCATAGCCTGTTACGTTCCGGGGTTACGGTAAGGGAATAATCCCGCGACCCCGGCAGGCTTTGGCCCTCTGAGAGGGGGGCCCCGTCATTATGCTGACGCTCTTTGAGGCGCGCGTGGGACACAACGCGCCGTCGACCCGGGATGTGGAATAGGTATAGTCAAACTTTACCAGTCGAACCTTCCACTGTTGTGAAAAAGTTGAAAATCGATTAAAGAAATTTGACAGATTGAGGTAGGTTCATGTGTGTGCGTCTGTACATCATTAGGTTAATCCACTAAAAAAATCCGTCATTTAGATTATAAAAAATATTTGACATTGTATGTTTTTTTTGTGGAGATGTGACGCATTTAAAATTCACATTTCATTGCGTTCTGGCGTCAAGAGCCTTTTAATTGCGTTTCATGTTTGTCAACATAAAATCTTCATTGTCAACTCAATTAGCCTATTCACGGTGTTTTCCATAGGGTTTATGATACCTGCTACTTTCTCATACCGTTACTATTACTACATTTCGTTCATTTATCGCAAAGTGCCGTATAAGGCGTAATCAAAAGTATCGAATGGAAGACTTGTACTAACTTAAATCTATATGGTGATCCTTGAATAGCTTTTAAAGTTCCAGGGTCATCTGATGAGACAGTCCCGCGACCCCGAAGGGCTAGGGTATAAGCAGTTCTGGGATTGGTATATAGCTTTTTCTGAAGAATCTTTGAAAGGAAGATATCATGCCATGAATATGAAATATTAAAAAAAAAAACAACTTTGCCCTTTCAACCAAGTATTCAACAGTTACCAGTCAAGTGTAGCTAAACCAATTTCAAAGACCTATTCTAAATTTGCATTTCATCCTGAAAAATCATTTTCTAGCATCATAATGAATGAACGAATGAATGAACAAGGGCGTGCGGCAGACAGTAAATCATTCTCCCACGCCGATCGGGCTCTAATGTCTCACTCGGTTGAGTTTGACTCATGGCGACTAATCTGTTCACTTCTATACAAAACAATATAGGGTGTAAATAAAGCACAATATTTTTATCCATAACAGGACATCTAGAATGACCGACGAGTGATTTTCCGAGAGATTTTCCTTTCTAGAAATTAGTTGTTATACCAATTGTCCATCAGGTGTAATTGGCGTCGCGGGACAAAAGGCTCTGTTATGGTCCTGGAACGCAAAGGGCAACAAGGTAAGGCAGATTTTTAGTCAGTTAGAGTCTGTCAGTCCCTTTCGCTCCACTCAGGAAAGGTGATTCATAAAGAAAAGTTGTTATTGGCTGACGTTGATGGCCCATAATTATTATCATTTTGTTTTTAATTGTTTTTGTTGCTTTCATTTTTAGTGCATTAATAAAATTTATACCATTTTGATTACTGCATCTTGTCATCGTATGTTTCTGATTATATTGCAATTGAAATGCAATAGAACTAGATCTCAACTTATTATTATTTCTCTTGCCGTTATAGAGTAACATAACCAGAATATTATCATCTCAATAAATCACATTATGATTCACGACTCATCAGAAATCTGTAGAAACAGATCTTGCTTAAATCCTTTCTAATATGACATCCAGCAATAACATCGTCTCAATAGAATAAGGACACATCACGAAGCTGTACAAATGGACCAAGCTATCTCCAATTCAGCAACTTAGGGAGTTTACCCACGACGCGTCCGTGCGATTTGCAATTTCTACTAATAATAAAAATCGTCCATGCTACTACGATATAAAATGATACAATTCGATTGACTTCACGTCATCGTGGCGAGTGTATATTGTTTTTCAACTACCCGTAGACAACCGCACGTTTTCGTATGTCGTAGTGGTATGTCGTAATTGCTTTGCATCGCGTCATGGGGAAACTCCCTTAAACAAAACAAAAGTCTTTAAAAACAAAAGCGTATACCAAAAGCACGTCCTTACCTCATCGACCTGCGCCTGCGTCTGCTGCAGCCGACGCTGGGCGGCAATCTGCTGCGGGGTCTTGGGTCCGCCCACCGGCATGTCTCCATCGCCGCCCGGCGCCAGTCCGCCTTCCGTCGCCCTGCAATGTATGAGGGTTATGATGTCATCATAATATAATATTAACGAAGGGAAGGGGGAGGGGGGGATATGGCTTAATATTAACAGTCCCGAAGGTCGGACGAACTGGCATGTCCTTGAACTCAAAATTTGAAGGCTTGTCAACCCACTGCTCTCATAGAAAGCAAGCTTAGACTGGGTCCTAGTAGTGCGAAGCTGATAATGTACTGGTTGATCGACAACTAATCTAGGCTTAGTGAGTTCGTTTTGAGAAGAGGTGGCCAGCCATCACGAAGGGATCCACCTCCGTGCCTCGTAAAACATGTACCGATTAATTTATAAGCTGGGAGAAGTTATTTGTGGATCTGACGAGTCAATACGATTAGTTTGAATACACATAACGTTGTGTGACTTCAAAATGTCTGATGACCATTCTCAGGCAGCGACTGATTAAGAATTCTGACCGCCCTAGGCTAATTATGAGGACGCGCCCCCGCCAGGTGCGTTACGGACGGCCTAAAAAGTAGTACCTACCTAACTGAGTAGAGTAGTAGTGTGAGAATTTTAGCATGGTTCACTATCAGATATTTTTTCGGCGGTAGGTGTAGAAAAAGTTAGACGTGTTTTAGTGACTCAGTTTTATTTAATTAATTTAAAATATAATCAAGCATTTTTATTCGGTTTTTTTGCTTGGAGTTTATACATAAACTTACCAAATAGCTGCACAATTGTAGGTGATACATTCTATGTATAGTATCTCTTAAAACTAAATCACCTACCAGCCATCACTAATACATTCACCTGTCACTTCTCTTCATTGAACTACAACTCTACAACACTGAACTACAGAATGTCTCAGCTGGATGATATTCAGTCGGCCCAGAAGAATCTGGAGGAATGTTTCCTGAGGAAGATGAGCGAGCTTGAGACGCAGCTCCAGAGTGCAGGTCCTGCTAAGGATACCGTGGCAAAGATCCGTGAGGAGCTTCGAACATTCAAGGAAATGATGTTTGCAATGCTTGGACTTCTTCGCAAACAAATATCCGAGTGCTCCAGAGCCGTTGATGGATTGGAGACACGTTCACGGAGAAAGGCACTCATCTTTACTGGTTTTGCTGAGGCTGATGTTGAGGATTGCAAGGACCTTGTGCTGGGTATCATTAATAACAAGCTTGCTCTGCCTGACATTGCTTCTTCGTCCATCAAGGTGTGCCATAGACTTGGGGCATCGAGTCGTGGACCCACACGCAGTCGGCCAATTCTGGTAAGATTCACCAATGTTGATCATAGATCTGCTGTGTGGAAGGCGAAATCAGCACTGAAGGGCTCCACGGTCACCGTCAAGGAATTCCTGACCAGGGCTAGGCAGGCCGTGTTTAGTAAGGCCCGCTTACATTTTGGAATGACATCATGCTGGACACAAGACGGCGTCATTGTTATAAGAACCCCTGACGGAGCACGACACAAGGTTACTGCTGTGGAGGAACTCAATCCCCTGTTGACCCGATATCCTGGGAAGACTGGTGAATCGTCTGGTGCAACGGGGGCAGCGGTTAGTGCGTAGTGGTTTTGTTTCTATGTTTGACAATTAGTTCTACACACCGATTATCACCGTATATTTGATTAGATGATTTTCACTTTGATAAATTATACACTATTATCTTGTACGTGTACCCTTTATTATTAGTTTTGTTCACATAAGTCATGAATAATTGCCGGTCTGGTGGTACTTGTACATTGTTTTTGTTTGTGCGGGAACTAGTAGTAGTAAATGTCAATGTCATTATGTAGTCATCTGTCAATTGTGTCAAAATCAAAACTACCATTGTCACTGTGACACTTCTTGGTGCGTTCGGAAATTGTGTTCTGTTAAGTTACTTGTCTTGTATTGTCCTTTTTATTTTGCTACATGACATTATTCAATAAGTGTCTTATTCTGAGCTTTGCTTTTGTGATGTCTGTAGTTATTTTTATTATTTTCTTTTATTTTACTGTCTTTTTTTTGTATCTTTGTTGTTAATGTATTAGACCGGTGCTGCTGGTGGGTGGTGAAGAAATAATTGGTGTTGGGCCGTTAGCCCGAGTAGTGCTTTGTTACTATTTTTAGTTTTTTTTTTTTTTACTTCTTTAGTTTATTTTATTATTATATATATTTTTATTCTATTTTATTTATGACATCTGATGATGATTCTTTTCACTCTGCAAATGATTCATTTACTTCTACCGCTAATGCTAGCTTTAGTTCCTTGACTGACACTCCTCGTGACATTCTGCATCGGAATTTCAGCCAACAAAAACATAATTCGTTTAATGTTTGCCACATTAACGCTCAGAGTGTGCCAAGTCACTACAGTGATCTATATGACACATTTTCTGATGCCAATGTCCACGCCGTCCTGATTTCTGAGAGTTGGCTCAAACCTCATCTTCTCTCTACCACCTACCCTCTTCCCGGTTTCATTCTTATCCGCAACGATAGAATTGGAAAGGGTGGGGGTGGTGTTGCTATCTATCTTCGCAGTGATTTCCCCTATAAAATTCTTGCCTCATCCCCTTCAAATTTTAATGCTTGCGCTGAGTATCTGTTTTTGGAGATTTACGTCAAAGGGGTCAAGACTTTACTTGGTGTTGTTTACTGTCCGCCTGCCGTTGACTACTTTTCAAATTTGGAATTGGCGCTAGAATCTGTAGGGTCAGAGTATGCACACTGTATAATCATGGGAGATTTCAACACCGACCTGTCTCATCCTTCCCCTCGTTCCCGTAAACTTCTTCATATTATCGAGTCCGTTAGTCTCCATGTCCTTCCTCTGGAACCGACTCACCTCAATGTCTCAGGGGAGGACACTTGGCTTGACTTAATCCTTACGTCCACTCCTTCTCTTGTTTCTGTTCATGGTCAGTGTCCTGCGCCTGGCTTTTCCAAACACGACCTTATATTCCTTTCCTATACCCTTAAATGTCCTAAAATCCCCCCTAAAGTTCTGCACATGCGTTGTTTTGCTCGCATTGACGCTGTTAAGCTGCGTCAGGATGCTTCAGAACTGGACTGGGATAACCTTGCTGCTGCGGTCACTGTAGATGATAAGTTGGATTTGTTCAATCAGGCTGTCCTTGCACTCTATGACAAACACGCTCCTATCAAAAGGGTTAAACTCAGGCGTCCGCCTGCCCCATGGATGACGTCAGACGTTCGTTTGGCGATGAGGCGTAGGGATCGGGCCTTTAGAAAGTTTAAACGTGACCGTTGTGATGATAACAGGAGTCTCTTCAAAACTGCAAGAAATCGGTGTAATCAGGTGATACGCAATGCCAAACGCCGCCATATTCTCGAAAACATATCTTCTTCTTCTTCGGCCGATATCTGGAAATTTCTTGGGACTCTTGGGATTGGTAGGTCACGTCAGGTCGATTTTCCGAAGACAATCGGCTTGGATGATATTAACCGTCACTTTACAACAACTTCCAACTTGGATTCTCAAATGGTTTCACAGACGGTTGATTTCATTACTGGCCTGCCTGGTCCCATTATTGAGCAGTTCCACTTTTCTCCGGTCACCTTGGACGAAATCAGAAAGATTATCCTGTCTATAAAATCCAAGGCCGTGGGTTTTGACGGCATCAGCCGTTATATGGTTACCTTAATCCTCGACTTCCTTCTCCCTCCGATTACCCACATTATAAATTTTTCTCTTGATTCCGGACAGTTCCCTTCCTTGTGGCGCATGGCTTACGTTCGCCCACTTCCTAAAATCTCTAATCCTTCCCTACCTAACCATTTCCGTCCTATCTGTATCCTTCCTTTTCTTTCCAAAGTACTGGAAGCCTGTGTCCACAAGCAGTTTTCAGGGTTTATTTATCGGAATAACCTTGTTAGCTCATTCCAGTCTGGATTCCGGCCAGGCCACAGTACTGCCTCTGCTCTACTTAAAGTGACTGGCGACATTAGACAGGCTATGGAGAATACGAAAGTTACCGTTTTGGTTTTAATCGATTTTTCCAATGCCTTTAATGCCGTCAGCCATGATATTCTCCTTTCTATCCTTTCACATCTTATGGTTTCTTCCGAGGCTCTGGAATGGTTCTCTTCCTATCTTCGGGGACGTCGGCAGTCGGTTCGCGTTGACGAGAGTTCGTCAAGTTGGTGTGACCTATCTGCTGGTGTTCCACAAGGCGGTATTCTTTCCCCACAATTATTCTCTATCTTCATAAATTTTATAACTCTCTGTCTTCGGTGTTCGTATCATCTGTATGCCGATGACCTTCAACTGTATGCAGCTGCGCGGGTGGAGAGTTTGTCAGACGCTATAGGAGATATAAATCAGGATTTGGTCGCTATCAAGAACTGGTCTGATAGGTTTGGGGTGTCTGTGAACCCCTCAAAATGTCAGGCCATTCTGATTGGAAGTCCACGCATGATGGGTCGGGTGGGGATAAGCTCTCTTCCTCCTATTATTTTTAACGGTACCGTTATCCCCATCAGCCCTAGTGTAAAAGATCTCGGGCTTCACCTTGACTCTACACTCGGCTGGCAAAGTCAAGTTTCTAGTGTCTGTCAGAGAGTCAACGGGACCTTGCGTGCCCTGTATCGTCTGAGGAACTTTCTGCCTGCAAAAACCAAGACTATGCTTGTGCAGACTTTAATCTTCCCCATAATCGACTATGGTGATGTGTGCTACTTTGACCTAAATGCAGTTTTTCTGGACAAGCTTGATCGGCTCTTAAACAATTGCATCCGGTTCATATTTAACCTCAAAAAATATGATCATGTGTCGTGCTATAGATCGGAGCTTAATTGGATGCCCATCAGACAACGACGTAATTTGCGTGCCTTGACCACTCTTTTCTCCCTACTCAACTCTCCGACCCCTCCTTCTTATCTTATCCCTCACTTTCAATATCTATGTACTTCACACGCTAAGAATCTGCGTTCGTCTAACAATCTTCTCTTACTTTGTCCTTCTCACAGTTCTGATTTTCTTCATTCTTCTTTTCACATTCAATCCATTCTTCTTTGGAATGCGCTTCCTCTCGTTATCAGGACGGCCAACAGTCAATTTGCATTTAAGCGGAAGTTGCGTCATCATTTTCTTCACCAATAGCAGAGTCGTCTCAATCTTCTTTCTTTTATTTGTATATATGTATATATTTATATATATATAGGTATATTTAAGTATTTGTCATAGTAAATAATTTATATATGTATGTTTATTTAAACTATATTTATTCTTAAATTTATCTTATTCTTTTTATGCACCTGCCATGTTGTTTCTCTACTGCCCTTGGTTGACTGGTAGAGAATGCCTCAGGCATTAAGTCCGCCAATGGAACTCTGTGTTGCATGAAGTTTAAATAAATAAATAAATAAATAAATAAATATACTTCATACTACCTATAACATTTTTCAGATCAATCTGCAAGCGAAACTAACGTTTTTTTTTTCTACACATTCGACCTTTATTTTTATCGTGGTAAATTCGCATCAAATGAGTCCTCCCAGGCAGGGCAGGGCAGGAAGGACTGTCATACTTGTACTGACTAAAATCCACGGTGTCCTTCAGTACCTAGCCCTTTTTGTATCGTATCGGTATACGTTGTGTCCCGCGACCCCAGCAGGCATTGGCCCTCTAAAAGGTCATTGTGCTGATACTCTTTGAGGCGCGCGTGGATCACAACGCGCCGTCGACCCGGGAATGGTCCATGGTCGGACAGCGAGTCGCCCATTACTCGCCGCCGTCCGCACGCCCGCGCCTACGGTGGCCGGAGATCGTCTGCCGACTTCCGGCTCCGTAGGCGTCTACCACTGCGGCTGGGGTGGAGGGAGGACGCTGTCCTCTAGCTCACGCGGCCCGCCTCCTCCTCCGCGAGCATGACTGCTTAGCAGAAGGAGGCGACCGCTTCCCACTCCGTCTCGCCCCGCAGCATGGCCTCGACCAATGTCGGGCGCGAGGGTCTCCGCCTATCGCCGCCGTGAGAACACGGCGGTGCTCTGCCCAAGCGGGGCTGTCCTGCACCGTATGTTCCACCGTGTCCTCCGGGCGATCCTCGCAGTGCAGTGGTGACACCCAGGCGTTTCCTCCTTCCTTATCAGACACAGGTACCTCCCGAAACTTCCGTGTCCGGTGAGGATCTGCGTCATGCGGCAGGTCAGGACGCCGAGACGTCTTACCGCCGCAATAGCGGCGTGCCATGACATTCAACCTTAGGATGGCAAACCATTTTTTAAGCTGACCGTACATAAAGTACGCCTTATAAGACCAAAATCATGACAAGTAGGTAGTAACCAAGTACAAGTACAAGTACCGGGTGGGTAGTAACCAAGCAGGCTACCAAGTAGAAAACCAAATCTATGTCGTATTTGGCCGCATGACTTGTATTGACTTAGTTTCTATAGACAAGTCAATTTAGTTGCCATTGCCATTGAGCATGAGCGTGGTCATCTAATAGTGTGTGAAGTTGCTTCAACTTGATTTTTGTTTTAAATATTTACTCTAGAGAAAAAATTAAATATTAAAAAAAAGAGAAGAGGCATCATAGACACGATTTCGGCGCCCCCCCGATCCTCGCGCCCTAGGCTGCAGCCTAATTTGCCTAAGGGTTACTCTGGCCCTGTTCTCAGGGTATCGAATTAACCAGGGACAGCGTTGCAGCAAGCTGGGAAGGCAGTCACTGTATGTTAAAGTCAGGCATCTATCATAATAAATGGTAAAAGACTGATATTTTACCTTTTTATTAATATAAAATGACTTATGATTTATAATATATCTGACACATTATAATATAACACAACTAACGGTCAGTTCACAAGTAGTAAATAAAGTCAGATTTTGAGTCGCTATTCTATGTTAAGGGTTATGGTTTCCGCACTTAGTCCTTCATGTGGACCATTGTGCGTGGGCCATAGTGGCCTTGGTGGCTTATTCCAACCAGCCCACCTCCCTCCAGAAGTTGATCAGGTTCTTTGGTCTGTGGAGAACATCTGTGTAAGTCCTGGGTGTCCCGAGGGTCTCTGTCCTGATCTGGGTGACACCTGTGCACTCGAAGAGCACATGCGCAACGGTTTCCTCAGTCTCCATGCAAGCCCTGCACAGGGACTGTCCGTTATGCCTATTGTGTGGAAATGTTTGTTTAGGGAGCAGTGTCCCGTTATGGTCCCTGTCAGCAGACGCATGCCGATGCCGGTCCTGTCCAGGCGTAAAAGACGTCTGGTTAGCCTGCCATCTAAGAATGGCAGAGCTTCCCTGTATTGCCTGCAGCCTGGTGTCGAGGTCCACCATCTCTCTGCTTGTGTGAGGATGCGTTCCTGCAGCCATCTACGTATCTGGTTGAAGGGGATGGGTATAATGGGTTCAGGTCCGCAAACTGATGCGCTGGATGCTCTCCTAGCTAGTTCATCAGCCGCGTCGTTGGCCAGTGATCCGCTGTGTCCTTTAATCCATTGTAGTGTCACTTTGTTGCATTTAGACACCGTTAGACGTTCTAGTGCATTGTGACATTCTAGTATTAAGCTTGAAGTGGTATATTGTTTCTCCAACGATTGAAGGACTGATTCGCTATTAAAACGCAGCGTGGGCGCCGCGCTGCGTTGCGAAAGGTGTATATTTTCGTGAAGGAACTACAGTTAGATTTGGAGTCATCATCATCATCATCATCATCAGCCTATAATGTTTCCACCGCTGGGACACAGCCTCCTCTCTGCGAGATTTCGAGTGGCTCTATTGAAATGTGCGCGCAACGTCACGTCTCGGTCTGAGCTGACCCTAATTACGTCTGTGTAGTAAGTAGCTAGCTAATTTAATGTAACCCTGCAAAAGTCTAACACTAAAAATTACATTTGACACATTATCGTTCAATACTTTTAACATAATTAATTCACCAGAAATCTCCAAATTCCTTCATCTATCAGTGTTTTGATTATCCATTCTCCACATCCATTTTCAAGCATAGTTTTATTTCCCTAGAGTAGAAAATATTGCCTGGCTCAGTGACTCTCCTAGACGACAACCTATATCACTCAAGTAATTAATTGGCTTCATAAAACTGATGGGTTCGCTACTGAGGTTGTGGGGCCGCCATTGTTGTTGAAAGGTCATTCACTCTCGCAACATCGGATGAAAGTACTAAAATTAAGTGACGATACGAGAGAATATCAATTTGGAATTTGGCGGATTTCACATAAACAGCAGTTTAGGGTTACTTTTTGTGGTCTAAATTATTTTTTTTACATTTTCTATGCCTACATTCTTATTTTTAATTGAAGTAGACATGCTGCTTTGATAACCGTTCAAAGCTATAATATCTATGAAGCCTTATCACAAGATTTATGTTTTTTTTTAAAGTGTACTTACTAGGTAGGTACTGCGTATATAGTGGCCGAATGAGGAACTATTTTCATCAAACTAAGGTTCCAGTTTACTTTACGTCTCAAAGACTGGAAAAGTTATGCTTGTGCCTCTATTAATGGTAGACTACTATTTTTCACTGGACATTACATCAGCCACACTGATAATTTTCGAGCGCAATTTAAATAGCGTTGATTTATAACTAAGATATCTGATAACGATTTTATGGTAACAATTCAAACATTATCATGATCAATCAGCCCATAAATTTCCACTGTTGGGACCCAGGTCTCGTCTCTGCGAGAGGGTGTGGGCCATAAGCCACCACGCGGGCCCAGTGCCAGTTGGTATGCAAACAACACGCATCTAGATTTAACATTTATGGCAAAAATGTACCAATTCCGAAGAAAATCCCGCATTACTTTACGTCCCAAAACTCCACCTTTCAAGATAGAAACAGCAGAATTACTTCCCAAATTCCAAGAACGTCGTAAACGGAGAGCTTAAAAAATCTGTAAAATTACGAGAATTGGGGTCACAGCCGGTGCCCGGAGGCTGTGATTCGAGCCCGGAGCGCTGGCAACACTTTTGATCTATTTCAGAGAATTTATATTATGAACCTAACTTCGTGAGAGTTCTCTAGAGTGTTCTGTATTTTATGGGAGATGGGTTGAAAGTTATTGAAAGTTCCTATAAAATTATAAGAAAAGATAGAGTTGTTTTATGATCATACTCGTTGACGAGAAGTTTGAGTGTATTTTTTTTGACTAAACTGTTTTTGCCTAAGATTGTGCTGACTGCCAAATAATTATGTACCTACTTCCTTTTTCTGAAGTAAGACATAAGGGCGATTCGCTGTTCGACCATGGACCATGCCCGGGTCGAAGGCGCGTTGTGTTCCACGCGCGCCTCAAAGAGTGTCAGCGGGACTTACCTGCGGGTTATTGAAGGACACCGTTGATTTTAGTCAGTACGAGTCTGACAGTCCCTCCAGCCCTGCCCTGGGTGGGAGGACTCATTTGATGATATAACCACGATAAAAAAAAAACTTGTTGGCTTTAGATATAATTTTACTTTATAAATTGTTTAGCTTTATGTCTGCACTTGTGGCGTGTGCCAATAAACGATCCCGAGCTGGGCTGGTCTTGGCAGCAAAATATAGTTAATCCAAATTATTAGAAAAATAAATTAAACAGAACCTCTTTAATTTGTACAGACGTCAGCACATCAAGCTACCCCAATCTGTCAGGACTAGGTTGATGTGCTGTCGTTTGTACATTAAAATTGAGCAAAGTGCCAAAAATCAGTCTTCCATTATCGGGCTTTTGGTCGCTCTGCCTAAAAGGTATGTAATTGAATGTATCAGATAGATACTATAGGTTGTTTCATTTAGAGATATTTTGTTTAATAGTTCAATGATCTTTTGATGATTTTGAAGGCAAAGTTGAAAATCAAACTTAACAAAATAATTGTTTCGTGGAAAAGAGATTTTTAATTAAAACTTTCTACCAGTCTTTGCCAAGGGGTATCGTATCACCCAGTTATTGGGTTGTAGAGGTCAAATAAGCAGTCGCTCTATGTAAAATACTGATATTCAGCAGCAACCAAATAGTTGGTCTGGAGAGTCCCGAGTTAGTTCACATCTCTTTCACATCGCGCGCTGCAATCGATTCGACTGACTTCGCATAATTTTTACTATCTCAGATAGGCACACCATGTAACAATGTTCATTGACCTTTCATGACGTAGAACGAAAACATTCCGTTGTTTTGTTTTATGTGAAATCTATTTTAATATTTTATTTTGTACGTACATATAGCCTGGAGAATATTGTACAACAAAACCTTAACAAGATTCTCCAGACAATGAAACAAATTCACAAAAGACATGATTGTGTTTAAATTGTCCCTACATTCACAAAAAAAAAAACGAGACTGTAATCTCAAAATTACCCTCAACGTTCACAATGAAAAATAAAGTTCATTGATAAATCTAACATTTTTCCTTAATGGCAAGAAAAATCACAATGGGCTCGACATTAAATATTGAAAAAGAACCCTTTATTTCATGTTACATCAAAGTTATGCGAACTTTGACATTTACTTAATAATTCTATGAAGATCGGTGTACTGGTTTCGATTCAACATTTTTATTCTGCTTCAAAATACATTTGTGGGTCATTATTGTGCGATTTAGTTGTATCTATAGCATGCATATCAGACTTGGCCGACGAGTTAGTCTCAGTAATAATCACGTATGATGTGTAACATGTATTTCAGTGTTTTTTTTACTTGGTAATATCGTCGAATGAGTCCTCCCACCCAGGGCAGGGCAGGAGGGACTGTCAGACTTGTACTGACTAAATTCCACGCTGTCCTTTACGTTCCGAAGCTACGGTTACCCGTTAGTCCCGCGGCCCTGGCAGGCTATTTTGCTGACAGCTCTTTGAGGCGCGCGTGGAACACAACACACAGAGAAATGTCTAGCTACCTGTACGAGAACTTCTGGTTGCAACCGTGACAGCAAGACTCACTAGTTGACTTTACAACATTTCTAGACATAAATACTAAGTAAGTAGTAGAGATAACAAGGACTTAGTAATAAATACTAAATAAGTAGTAGAGATAACAAGGACTTAGTATTTATGACTAGAAATGTTGTAAAGTCAACTAGTGAGTCTTGCTGTCACGGTTGCAACCAGAAGTTCTCGTATACATTTCTCTGCGTGAACGCACCGTCGGCGTCGCGTCGACCCGGGCATGGTCTATGGTCGGACAGCGAGTCGCCCATTACTTGCCATCCCGCATGCCCGCGCCTACGGTGGCACTAGTTTTTTGTTTTCATCTCGGACCTTAATTAAAATTGACAACTTTAGTTAAGAAATATACGAAGATTTAATATAGGTACTACTAGTATACAAACGATGTTATGCCAAGTCACAAAACTTCAGAAAGGTCAGGACTGCGTAGTACTCGCAACCGGTGGGCGTCACGTGTTTGACAAAATATATTATATGAATGTGGGCGAAAAAAAGGTGTATGTAAAGATCATAGGTGGCACTCTGTGATTTCTGCCTCCCCTCATTGAAAACTGGCGTAAGTATAAGTAAGAACTCTATGAAGTAGGGGTGAGTCGCTAAAATAAAAATAGGTGAGGAAGATTACTTGGTGGTTCAAGAGTTTAACACAGGCGTTCAAAAACGCGCGTCCCGCGAGTTGTAGATTTTTTTTAATAAAGAAAGAGATAACCTAAAAAATGGGGCTCGCCGTAACTTGATTTTGACACTTAGCGGTTCTTGCCTACCAAAAGGTAGCCGACCGCTGGTTTAACACAGGTTTTTAATTCGTTTCATAATTAATAATGTTCCCAATTTCCCATTGTTGGAATACCATCACACGGGCCCAGTGCGGGTTAGGCTTCGACCTGTTTGGTACTAGGACGTGCCAATTTTCTGCCACTTTTTTTTCTTCCGAGAGTTGTGATGATGAAATAAATTGCAAAATGTAGCACCGCTGAAAAGTTGGACTTGCTAGTCCGGGCTGTAGAACTCGGCTATCATTGAATGATCATAAATGCAAGTGAGGTTTTGAGGTATCTGATAATATTTTATGATCTTTGTCGAAAGATAAAATGGGGGCGCGGTGGGCGGGACTGATTTTATAGTTGATTACTCTGTGTGTGAACCTTTTTTTTCACCTTTTTGACCTTTTTCTGACCCCGTGGAAATGGAACTGAGTCCCTTGTAAGTGATCAACGTAGGTAACATGTCAGATGTGATCTTTTAGTATGACCTTTTTTCGTAACAGCTGTATCTTTTTCGTTCATAAAAATGGAATGTTTTGTTGCTATAGTTGTACGTACAGATACGTTATACATTTACATAAACATATTGATATTGAATTAGTACATTAGATATAGAATTGGTATTTTTAACCGACTTCAAAAAAAGGAGGAGGTTCTCAATTCATCGGAATCTTTTTTTATGTATGTTCTCCGATTTCTCGAAGACGCCTGGACCGATTTGGAATAAAAATCTTTTGTTTGAAAGGGTATACTTCCCAAGTGGTCCCATGATCATCAGGTCAGGATCTGATGATGGGATCCCAGGGAAATCGAGGGCACCCTTCAAATTTTATAGGCACATAGTACCATTTTCTTATTTATATTTTCTAAAGCTGTTCAAGTATTTGCATCTGATAATCATCATCTCAGGTGGATGATCTGATGATGGAAGGTACAACTCCTCAACGGCTTGGAGTTAAAAGAAAATTCTTTCGAAATTATACGTACATATGGACCGCTAGTAATATTAATTCAGGTGATTAGGTTGGCTTGATAACAGAAAGTAAATCTCATTAACATTTAGGTGGAAAAATGGACGTGGGCAAATCATTCCTCTCTTCACTCGTTTCATATAAACTGATTCTTCAGGGTAGTGTTGACACAAAAGAGCTCGTGGTTTAGTCACAGATTCGTAGAACTACACCTAGGTTATGCGGAGATCGAGGTTAGTCTTTGGATGGATGACTATTTTGAAGTCAGTACTTTTTTTTTAAGTTTTATCACTTGTAAATATTGCTAAGCACACACACGAAGCAGTTGTAGCGGGCGAAGCCGCTGGCAAAATCTAGTATTTTATATGTCCAATACTAAGAACTTCTTCAAATAAAAATGTTGCCTGACTTCCTCTTACGCTGAAAGCGGTAGCCATTCTCTGATATTCACGTCAATACGTCAAATGCCGTAAAAGACAGATTTAGTAAAGATTTCTGATCCGCAAAAAAGAATCTGGTAGGTACTACGTAATTGGATTTTGTATAAATTGCATTTACTGGCAAGCTGGAGCCATTTTCCTTCATCGATGTTTATATTGGTGTGTTTAATATTTTCGAGGCTTTCCTTAATCATGAATCGAATTATTGACACATATTATACGAGTACATACATATTTTCACACCTTTTTCATAAAGCGGTAAGCAGAACCCACAGAACACCATGTGTTACGATCCTTAAATTATCCTGGCAGAATTTAAGGTTTCATCAGTATGGTGAAAAAGAGTTACTCATTTTTAATGAAAAACTCCACAGTCTGCTAAACTATGCAACAGTATTATAGAATCTTTGAAACAAGTATCTACTTATGGTATTTTCAGAGTAAAGCGCCGTAAGTATTCCTACGCTTTGAGTGTATGGAATTGGAAATTGCAATTCTCCATCAAACTTGCGTTAATACTAAACCACATTGTTATAGTGTCCCATTTCTGGGTGAAAGCCTCCTTCATTGGGTCGCAAGACTGTCTTAGCCAGGTACCGCGGACCCGAAAATCAAAGGACAACCGAAATAAAGGTTGGTTTTTAGTCAAAGTCCTTCCGCTCTTCCCGTGGCGTTATTACACATTTGATTTGAAACCGGAAAGCATCAAACAGTCGAAGGGGGTATCCCTTCGACTGTTTGATGTTTTCCGGTTTTGCACTATAGGAACAAAAACATCTACTTGAAAAATAAAAAAGGAAGTTTGCGCAAAGATAAGTCAAAATACGATTAACTTTCAAAGAATTTTTTAAAACATTTTCTCAACAGAAAACTCATTTCAGCAATCTTTTAATACCAGGATATCTTCTTTTGACGGTTAACTAGCTATTTTTTTATAAAAGGTTAAAGGAGAATGTTCATTTTCCACGTTTTTTCTCGTCGTATTAAAGTAGCCTATAGACTCACAGCTTCATAAAGTTTTATCAGCACTAGTTGCATTAGCCTAGATTTTAATCTTGTCATAAAAGTTTTAAAACGGACTGAGCTTTTCTAAGAAATTTTCATTACACTCTGTAGAGTCTACTCAGCTACGATTTGAACGGAAACGTCAAGGACCTCCATCTATTAACTGTCATTTAAAAAAATACTTTGTGGAAATTGTTTCTAATCATAAAATTGTTATTATCTTGTCAATGTCTGTATGATTGTTTTTTTTTTTTAAGTCTACCCGCTCACTGGTGACTTTTTGTTGCAGCGACTTTTTGTCACCCAGTCGAATCTATGCAAATTAGTCGGCCGCTAGAAACTATTAGGCACCATAATCAGCGCACTCGCTGCATGCGAGAGTCTTCATAGCAAAGTAGCTTTACCACGAGCTCTTAACGCCAACCAGTTTAGGCTGTGGGAAAGAGATGGCGCTAGACGACTTGTATAGCTCTGTCTCTTTCTCACAGCCTAAACTGGATCGCGTCAAAAAGTCTCAGGTGAGCGGCAGTTCTAAAGAGACGACATAACGTGGTCCGTGTCAATTTAAGTATTTATTTTGAATCTAATATAATATCTACTTTTATAATAAGACTGAAGAGTTTTTTGTCTCTCTCTATCTTAGGAACTACTCGTACAAATTATGCATCTGTCGTTGCTGTATCGTTACGGTGGTCTTGCCGTTGCCATAAGTGTGAAAAGAACCTTAGACCATCGTGGTTTCGTTTTCGTCAACGTCTCCTTCTCTATCAAAGTTGTCATCAAAATATATTTCTGGTACAACGAGCATGAAGAAAGTAATATCTCTGCAAATATCAAGATTTTCCGCATCCGTGACTCCGAGAGAAAATCCAAACGTATTGTGTTTATTTTTATGTAGCAATGTTTATAATAATACTTTCTATAATAATATGGAAGTTGAAATTACATTTTACATTTAGAATTTCTAAAAAAAGATTGAGAAATAAATATTATTGGGGCTTTCATTGCTCAAACTATTTCTTATAAGGTTAGATTATGATGATTATGATTAATATGTAGAATTATTATAATACCTACTAGAATTTAATAAAAAAAAAAAAAGGTTGCACTCCAGGAGTGCCGGTAGAAGTGAAAACTTTTTTGTTACTATGTTTTATTTTAAAACTGGAGTAGTACAGATATGAAATTAACTAATTTGAATGACGTCTTACTCATTTTCGATCAGGGTCACGTGACCCTGACGCGAGTTTTAAATTTTTTACCCATTACAGAAAAAGTGTACAACGCCGCTAAAGAAGTTTTCACTTCAAAAAAAGGTTGCACTCCAGGAGTGCCGGTAGAAGTGAAAACTTTTTTGTTACTATGTTTTATTTTAAAACTGGAGTAGTACAGATATGAAATTAACTAATTTGAATGACGTCTTACTCATTTTCGATCAGGGTCACGTGACCCTGACGCGAGTTTTAAATTTTTTACCCATTACAGAAAAAGTGTACAACGCCGCTAAAGAAGTTTTCACTTCAAAAAACATTTTATTATTTTTTATTATTAGATGTTTATAATAATATTTAATATGTTTGAGTTTATAAGTAATAGAATCAGAAGTTACTTTGCGGAAATCCATGACATTAAAATGTAAGGAAACAAAAATTAGAAAAAAATCGACAACCGCTTGCGCGGGATCAAATGTCGAGTCACAATTTCTGAGGATGTTCGATGAAGGGGTAAACAACGGGGGGGTTTCATGGCATGTCTATTTTTCATCACTTTTCCTGCATTGTGTGCAGTGGCGTAGCAATATCGAATCGTATCGGCTTTTTTATTATGGCCGAAAATTATGACTTGTTTCCGCTGCATGTGCTGCGAGGCCCCCTTGTTATAAGATGAGTTGGTTCCTCCAAGACATCTACACCAAATGTGATTGTCAGCGGCATCAGCTTTGCGAGGCCACTATCGAACACCACAGGAATATAACTGAATCATGTTAATTCATAGTTCAAGTTAAATTGTACTGCTTTACCGACTGGTTACAAACTTCTAATCGCATTTGCCAAGGATTTTTCTTTTTTTTTCCTGAGCGCAAGGTCCCGTCACGTGCGAGGCCGGGGTCTAGGGTCCGCTTCGCCCCCTCCTAGCTACGCTACTTTGTTTGCATTTGAATGAGTACGGGAGGGTAGGACCTTGGGACTACATCCTGCATGTGAATTTTGTATGAGGGTGGGACTGCATCCTGCATCCAAGCCTGGACTTTTATCTCGCGGAATTAAAACTAGATATTTTTATCCTAACATTTTTGGTTTATAAGTTACTGAAAACACTGTAGCAGAGTTTTTTTTGCCATGTTAGTCTTTTGATTGTAATCGATGATGTGTGGTTGATGATAAACCACGATTGCATAGTAGCAACATATTCACTCTTGACTTAAATATCCTGAGTTTGTAGCTATCATGAAACAAAATCGCAGCAGGGTATTCCAATTCTTAGATATGCACACAAAGAAAGTATCTATTAAGAAAACGTTTTGACTCAAGATATCAGATAGCTCATGATATAGGAGACATTTTTTTTGAGAAAATTCATGTGAATATTGCAAAAATGCAAATATTTATGAAAACCTTCACACTTTGCAATACCTGTTTACATAAAAATTCGATCATTTCAAGTTTTTTTTTGTTATAAGTCAATCAGTCATCTCTACACAGAGGAGAAAAAAATATAATTATACTACAATACCAGACATTATCCAAAACATAAAGGCGAATGCCCAAACCTTCATAATTATTATAAACATATAAAAGCAACAATTCCCTAACTATCGGCCTCTGACACATTTCCATATCGCTAAAACAAAGCTATCATCGTAAGACCTCCCATATTCAAAGGGTACAATTATCCCCCTCAAGTTCCTGGAATATTGAACAGTTTTGAATGAAAACGTGACCGTAGGAGAATCTTAATGAATTTTCTGTTCTTGACATTGTTTTTGTTGTCTTGTTCTATGGCTTTATAATTAGCCAAAATGTTATTGAAATAGATTTTGTTTACTTATTGAAAGCTTAAATTATTAAAACCTAAATAAAATGTCTTTAAAAATAATTCTCCTTGACTACAGGACACAAATCTTTATATTAAGGAATGGGTTATTTAATGAAGTGGAATCTGTAGAATGCGGTAGAGCATAATTTCTTTTTACTAATAATACATGCGGATATTCAGAAAAAAAGAGACCTTTTCTCAATTGTCTGTGTTTCAAAAACATAACAAATAAACTCACTTTCGCATTTATGATATTAATATTTAAGCTTTTGTTCGTCGTTCTTTTACAAAAATCAAACAGAGAGATTACATGCGTTTTTGTCATCATCCTTTGTAAGGACTAAAAGATTACATGAATTATTCTCAGCCATCTTTTAAATACATAATACTTCATGTTCATATATACGTAATTAATCCGTTTTACAAACAGTGTTAGTACCTACTTAATTATAATCCGTACTTCGTCGTGAATTTATTCTCTTGTGTTTCTCAAAGTTCACATTAAATTCCTGCATTGAATTCTCTTCACGGAATGTTGACCTACTTATGGAAAATCTGCAGCGAAGTTTGCTTTTATAATGATGAGAATTTCCTATTATAAAGTTGGTTACAAGTGCTGCTTGGTATATAGAGGAAACAAATAGTTATTAATGTAGTTTTGCGAATATTTTCTTAGTATGCTAACCTGGTTTTTGTTTATTTCACTTTCGTAAAAAGTGTTTTTCATTGTGCGAAATCTACGTCCTGTGCGAACTGATAGATGCCACATTATGACTTCGAAATCGTTCTAGTATTTGCCAATTCTCACACGTTTTCCTTCATCGGATATGAGGATTGCATTATGATTATGATTATAAAGGAAATGTACAGCACTGTACGTGTAGCATGACTATTTCCGTCTCTACTTCTACTCAGAATAGAAAAAAAAAATCTAAGCAATTTGGCATTTTTTTTTGCTCGAGTAACAGAGAGTAGCACTCGGGGACTGCCGCGGTAAAGCATTAGACATAGCATTTTTGTTCAAATTACGCAAAAAAAAAACTTTTTTTTAGATTATGGTCAGCCACGTCAATCAAGTGAAAGGTCAAGAAAAACAAACACCCTGCCGAAGTCTGCTGAACTGAAACGACGTTAGACGATGCTGGGTGTTAGGTTTATTTTCGTTACGGAATTTCTTGGTTCGGTCGCCGCGCTCAGAGCCCGCGATTAAAGCTATGCAATAGCTTAAAAATATGGAAAGGATGATAGAAATCTTTATACATTCTGAATGTTATTTTGTCTATTCCTCTCTCGACAAACTCTATTATTTTCTACAGTGTCATGCTACACGTACATTTTTTTCCGCTAAGGTGGAAGATAGGTGACTGACAGTGTTGTATTTAAGCCTAAGTGCCATTGTGTAAACAGTCAATAGCCATCTTTTCAGGCCACTATTCAAGTCAGATTAGAACAAAGCCATTGTTAGAACTTGTCCACAGTTTGTAACAGTTCATTCCTAACAAACTTTTCTCAACAGGTTCCAGATTATTTCGTGATTAGGACCTTTCTAAACTTTGAGAAACACGTTTTCGGACGAAACTTTTATTAAACTGTCTGTTTGTTATCCCGCTTGTTGTTAGTGTTTAATTAATAATTCGTTTGTACGGGTCTGACGAAATGAGGACTATGCCGGGAAATGGGACATTTGTTGAGGTTTCGTCTTTCTGGGAATGTTTGGGGAAACCCGTTTTAATAATTCATGGCTCTTTTTACCCGGCTTCAAAAAAAAAAGAGCTTGCAATGTGAAAGCTAACACAGTGATTATTGAAATATTGTGAGATCTAAAATGGCGTGCTCAATAATTTTTGATAAAATCACTATGGATGTTATTTTCTAGATTAGACACACTCAATGTGTGTAAACTTTTTGACAAAAACTTCCAGTAAAATAAACTTATGGTTATTGATAACAACACCAATATAATTTGTATAGCTTTTTGTGGAAAAATTAAACTGTGTCCTTCTAATACATTATAAATTTTTATAAAAGAAAAACTAACAAAAGCTTTCTCTCTTTCTTCCAAGCTATCTAAGCCCAAAGAATCGATTTTTAGGGTTCCGTAGTCAACAAGGAACCCTTATAGTTTCGCCATGTCCGTCCGTCCGTCCGTCTGTCCGCAATTTAGCTCAGAGACGCACAGTACTAGAGAGCTGTAATTATTATTGTGTCCTTATAGACATATACACCAGCGTGTTGGAAAATATAGTCTGATATTCTAACCATCTAGCTATAACAATACTTTTTTTTTAAAGAAAAAATTGACTACTCGCTCAAGGACGCAGGTTCAAGTCCTACTTACGCTCGAATTTTCCTTATTGCCAATAGGAGCTTTCCGATGCGCGACGTTATAGATCAACAAAACTTAAAAAAAAAACAGTATTATTGACAGTTGACTGTAAAATATTTTAAATGGTTAAGTTATAAGTAGGTTACTAGACGACGATGCTGTTTATTATGCTAGTAGATCTAGAAGCTGACTCCAATACAGCTGAAAAAATCCAAGTCAGATGATGATGAAGGCATTAAGTCAAGTTCCTAATTGTAACCAAGCGCATGATTAGCAATCCCACGTTTTAAAACCTACTGTAATCACCAACATGATTATTTAGACCGGTGATCAAGTGTGTATTTTGACTGGGGATTAATATTTCTTAATCACCAGTCGAAATACACAGTACAAAAGTGCTATTGTGGCGATGTTCAGAGAAGGTTTTTGTCCAGGAGTGCTCCGACTGATTGTCAATGATGATACCATATAAGATTGTCCGTTATACTCGATGCCGTCCCCAACATAGTTGGCAAAAGGCTTAGCAGACGAGAATTATAATATGACATCGTATTGTTCAATACGATTTAATCCATGAGACCCAGAAATAAGGCGCATTAATGACTATCATCAATATCTGTTGGCTACGTATAAATAAAATGATTCAATGAATGACTTACATGTAGTATCTAGAATGCTGGCCATAGATAAGTACGACTAAATGAAAAAAAATGCAGAGGCATGTATTTATAATTTTTAAAACAGTTCTTAAAAACATTTCGATTCTTCATTTATTTAAGTAAAAAGGTTAAAATATCGCAATATTCGCAACAAACGTAGAAGCCCCAAGAAGGTTGCATATCTATAAATCTATAAGTCATTGTTAAGCGTCCTGATATCGATTCGTGGAACGAACTATAAAATGACAGCCGCTTCAATTTTGAGTTCACTAGCCTGTGTTAAAACACAGATAAAAATGTACAAGATTATAAATCTGGAAATTGCGTGATGGTAAAATGGATAAAAACTTACATTTTTCCCTTCTGTCCGGTGCGACTTCTTCAAAGATGTATTCAGGCAGTGGCCCGAGTATCGATCCCCAGTAGCACTTCAACCTTATCACCGAACTATAACATACACCAAATTAAATCGCTTCTCCCAACTGTATTACTTCACTGCCCGACACCAAATGAATGTAATTTATGAATGGAAAGCTCTCACTAGATTTCCCTACAAGTATATCGGGCAGTGATCTATTTTTAGTCACACCTTTCCCGACAAAAAACTCCTATTTCACATCAATTCCAACCCCATGAACACACACAGTGACTTTACGTACGAACTAGTGTAAAAACGCCGAAACTGTGATGTAAAATGTGGATATTTTACAGAAAATAAAGACAGAAAGTGGAAAACCTTCCGCGACGAGGTTTCCCGATTTGTATGGGAGAGGGCGCGTCTGTACTCGCCATAATAGGCACGTATTGTCTAAAAATACCAAATGTTCACAACACCGAGCGATAGTGCACCTTATCTTATCTGTCTAGAGTCGAAATTCTTTGTTTGATAAAGTTGGAGGGTGCGTCAATGTGTGTCAGTTTGATAAGGGTGTGTGCGTCAAGTTATCGCGCATGCGCGGCTAGATGGAGGGAGATGCTAACAAAAATCAATCCGCGTCGGTAGGTGGGAGTTACGTAATGAGTCGGACATGAACACGTCGACAACTGTACTTGCCCTTAATTTGTATTAATCTTTAAAATAACAAATGGAATTTCTCTGGTTTCTTGAAAAAACACAAAATAATATTCTGAAATTAAAATAAGTTATTTTAGCTTGGTTTTAAAAATGTAGAATTTCTCTTTGTTGCGCGTGTATCTATGTGGGCGAATGGCGTGGGTGCCATAATAATACATATAACAATGTTTTAATTTCTCGAAACTGTTGTGTAAAGAGATACCTTATTAAACCTGAAGTTTCTATATAAAATTATATATACCTTTATTTTTTGTAGTCTGTTGTAGGTGGGTATACCAACTAGGTAACCTAGTACCTACTAAATGTTACAAACTCCTACGCACACAGATTTTCTTCTCCAGTCCTCTATTAATTACGCTTAATTATTTTCATGTGTCTTACCGTGCTTCTACGAAATGAGTAATAATTCCTAATTAAGTATCGTCGCTTTTAATTACTTAGTATAAGATATAATTAAATAGAAAGTAATTACATGAGAATATTTTGATAGGAAAAAAAGGATCAACTGACTTGGAACTCCTTTTATCGTCGTCAAATTGAACAAAACAGCCACTAATAAAAATAGTTCATAGTTTAACATTTTTAAACTAACATGGCATTATTTCCGAAAACGGTATCCCACCAAAAACATTACATGTAAAAAAATGCCAAGTCTCTCGATGCAGTCTTTCCATCGTAAAAAGTTTTGAGATCTCATAGAAGCCAAGTCCTATTCAAATTATTTTGTAGTTATAAATCAACATTTAGTAATTATATCAATAGTTTTCTTTATATTATAATTATAGTGACTTGGCAATGAGCACAAGAAGAAACAAATAAAACGGCATATTTGGAGGAGTTGAAAGTTAAGTAATCTTAATTATTGTATTAGAACATGTAGTCGGTAGTGACCATCATGATTCACACATAACAAATAATCTGATCACAGGTCTCGTCAGTAACATTTGCACATTAATTCCAGGCAGCAAGCAGCTTTTAATTTGTGCTCATTGCCAAGTCACTATAATTATAATATAAAGAAAACTATTGATATAATTACTAAATGTTGATTTATAACTACAAAATAATTTGAATAGGACTTGGCTTCTATGAGATCTCAAAACTTTTTACGATGGAAAGACTGCATCGAGAGACTTGGCATTTTTTTACATGTAATGTTTTTGGTGGGATCTCATTTATTTTTTGTAAGTGTATTTCTTTCTTTTTTTTTAGGTGTCCTCATAATTTCTTGGACTTCAGCTACTTTTTTACTTAGGACCCATTCTCTATCTAACAAACTAAATAGAACTAAACTAACTAACAAATAACTACATAATATATTATATATCTACTAACTTACAAACTAAATGTAACTAAACTAAATAACACGTAAACAACTACATAATGTAACTATGTCTATGTTATATTAATAAACTATTTTCCTAAATAACTGTTTCAGTAACAATAATAAATCTACTATCTAATCCGGCTAACTTAAGTTCTCCGAATAACGCTACAATATTTTTTTAGTTTCGAAATGGTTGTTCATAGATAGATGGCGCTATCAAATGAAAATTGTCGAATTATTTTAAAGTACTACTTAGACTGCGCTCTGTAACGAAACCATAGCGCGATTCAGACAGGTACAACGCCATCTATCGAGCGCACATACAACATTTATCGCAATACAATGGAGTTTTAGCTTTATTAATTTAATGAATTATGAACTTTATGTATTAATTTGTATTAACTATAGTCTATGTATTACATTTATATTATTCTTTTCTATTCTATGTATGCATAAACCACGAACAAAGTTAACAATGCAGTCAAAATTCATACACAATGTTCTTGCCAAACCGCAAATATAAAATTGTTTTCTATGGTATATTATTTTTTAATGTTTTTGTAATTTTTCCTTTATATGTGGCTAATGACCTATCTTGGTGCAAAATTTGAAGTTTCTAAGTCTGCTAGAAGTACCTTAGATTTTTGATGATCGGTCAGTGAATCAGTCAGTCAGTGAGTGACAGAATGGTGTAACTTTGATCGACTGTAACTCCTAAACTATTAATTCGATTGGCATGTAATTTCGAACTTAAGCTTGTTTTAATGCCTACTATTATTCACCGAAAACCTAAACTCCTAGCTTTGTCCACGTCGAAGATATAGGGGGGGCGAAACAGCCGCGAATCGCTTCGAGAAAAGATGGTACGGCCGTGCCCTTTGCTCGAGACTTGGCGGGGCACTGCCGTGCCCCCAGATAAATTCATCTGTGTTCTTGGCGCTTGTTGCATCTGCAGTGTCAAAGTATCGGAAAATCAAAAACATATGTAGTTAAATGGTAAATATTTGGTTTTAAGCTTTAATAAGAAAATTGCATTCATCACATGACCCACTTTATAAAGCAGAATAAGGTGAACTCGGAATGATTCTTCTGTTTTTTTTTTTTAATTTCCTTATAGTAGTTTTTTTTCTTTTTTATTAGCGTGGTAAAATCATCAAATGTGTCCTCCCACCCAGGGCAGGGCAGGAGAGACTGTCAGACTTGTACTGACTAAAATCCATGATGTCCTTCAATAGCCCATTACGTTCCAGGGTCACGGTAAAACGGTCACGGTCGTTAGTCCTGCGACTTCCCCTATAGTTGCGAACAGTAATTGGTAATAATTCTGAAAACGCTAAAAATCTTTGTATCTATCTATGCGCTAATATTTAAAACTGAAGAGTTTGTTTGTTTCTTTGGACGCGCGAACTGAAAAAAAAAATTGTGTTCAATACCATTTATCGAGGAAGGCATATGCTATAAAAGATCACGCTAGGATCAACAGGAGCTGAACAGCGTGGTGAAACCCGGGGAAGAACTAGTGTATCATAACAAGAGCTACCATCTTGTAAGGGCTACACCACATCTGGCAGCACGGAATCGCCTTTTTCCGTCGCCCTTTCTCTTTCTGTCGCTTAGAACTGCCATTTGCTAGACCGAGACAGAATGCATAATGCGATAGCACGCGGCGGAATCCGCGAGGCGGCCGGCTGCTTTCGCATTGTCTCGGTCTAGCAAATGGCAGTTCTAAGCGACAGAAAGAGAAAGGGCAACGGAAAAAGGCGATTCCGTGCTGCCAGATATGGTTCAACCCTAAATTCAACTGTTGCGTGTCTTTTCTTCTTTAAAGGTTTTCGACTAAAATAGGTTTTACTCAGAGAAAACTTGGCTATTCTCCCAATCGGTGAAAACCCACACAAGATACTGAAATAACTTTAAAACAATCAGTATGAGAGGTCAAAGGTTGTCTTTGAGATGTGTGCTCTCAAGTTGGCAACGTCGCAAATAGCTGTCAACTCGTTAATCGTTTGGGTTTAATAGGTAAAAATTATAATGTAAAAATAAAATAATCTAAATTATAATTATTTCTTATTTATAATTGCCTAGCCCCTCGGACAACATCTAAGGCTCTCGTTAGGCATTTGGATCAAGGGCCTGATTCAGAAAGCAGTTCTTGTCGACAAGGTCCACATTTTTAGGAGGTTCCTATCTCTGAAGCCTTGACCGCCGCCGCGCCGCGCCGGTAGCTTGGACCCTGCTTCTACAACGGCGGACCACATTTTTTGTATTTTAAAGGTTTTTTTAATGTTTATTTTTTTAAGGAAATTCTATCGGTCGTAACGTGATGTTTTATAGCCTTTCTCGATTAATGAATTATCCAACACAAAAATATTTTTTCAAATCGAGCCAATTGTTCCTAAGATTATCGCGTTCAACCAATCAACCTCTACTGACGGACTAAATTAGGTAATTTGCAATTTATTGACGCTGTCAGCATGCCTATTGGTCACTAGGGGTCAATACACACGTACCACAACCACACCACAGCCACAACCACACCAAAACGACGCCATATGGTCGGGCGTATATTTTGTACTGAAAATGAATATTACAATTTACACGTACCACATTTTGCCGTTGTTATCGACCACCTGTGTAATACGACCACATCGCAACCACATCGCGACGGCAACGCCACTACCGGCGGCGGCACCACGGCCACATCGCCACGACATGACGTCATCAACAGCGCGCGCCTCGCTGACGCCTGCGCGCTTTCATTCTGCGTTGTACTGAGTTGCAAATGACCACGTGGTTACCACATCGCAACGACAGCGACAACGCAACCAAATCGAAATTTTGTCGGTACCACAACGCGACTGCAAAATGCCGCTGCGACACTATTCACACGTAACCACAGCTTGACCACATTTTGTCGCTGCGACGTGGTGTGGTTGTGGTACGTGTGAATAAACGCTAAGGGACTTTATTATTATTATTTTGTTTTTCACCCCCCTTTTTTCCTTGTTTTTCCTGGATTTTCATCCGTGTGACATTTGGATACGTCATTTGGCAAACATCAACCTTACCACTACGACATTTAAGACATAAAACACGTTGCTATCTATGGGTAAAACACGATCGCCACGACGACGTCAAGGCAATCGAATTGCATCATTATTTCTATGTAGCAAGGTTGATTTTCACTTGTAGTTGAAATCGGTTGAATCGCGTAGCATCGCGTCATGGGTAAAGTCCCTAAGGGTGCTCCCACATCTATCGACGCGGAATCGGCTTTTTCCGTCGCCCTTTCTCTTTCTGTCGCTTAGAACTGCCATTTGCTAGACCGAGACAGAAAGCATAATGCGATAGCACGCGGCGGAATCCTCGAGGCGGCCGTGTGCTATCGCATTGTCTCGGTCTCGGTCGGAGCACCCTAACTCTATATTTGTTTGTGACCAATTGACCATGTATTTATGACGTTCTGAACTTTAGAATGCACGCTCTCGACATTTCTTCTAATGACTCATTGGCACCTTGACTTTAGTCTAAGAATGTAACACGATTAGTATTTTGTTTATTTAATTTATTTAACGAGGCTAGAGGTCGGCGAATATATTATGTTTCATCTGATACGATCTTGTTATTTTTTTGTGTTATTTTATCTAAAGTAGGTGTTCACTTTCATATTTCCTTCTTTAATTTGTGAATCTCAAAATGACGTGACGATTTGGACTCAGGAGCCGTATTACGTCTTAAAACCAGGCTTGTTCCAGTGAGTGAACAAGATGGCGCTAGACGACTTGTATAGCTCTGTCTCTTTCACACACTGGAATTACTCTAGCTTTAAGACATCTTGGTAGATCACCAGTCCTTTCTTATTGGCCGGAGAAAGATCTACATCGAAAAAAAGGGGGAGGCCTTTGTTCAAAAGTGAGTACACAGGGACAACAAAATTGATTCAATGATTCAATTTGGATTGCTTTTGACGTGCTAAATATTTAACTTAACTTTTAAACGTCTGTTGAACAACTTGTCTAAAAAAAATGTCCGATTATGACGTTGAAATAAGGTCCGTTTTGGTGTCACACTTTTTTTAGACAAGTATTCAACAGATGTTTATGTTTTTGTAGTAATTCTGTATCATTGTAATATACATATAGCAGAATCAAATGAATACGAAGTTTATTGATTATCGAGGTACTCGTATCTTACCTTGTTTTAAATTTGAACTTTACTTATCCAAAATTGCAGTAAGTTAAAATTAATTGAAATACATGAAGATTTGAAGGGTCTGCTATGCCTTTTAGGATACCAATAATTTATCAACAAAAATATCAGCAATAGAGTTAAATAGATACATTACAAATGATCGTGTCCATAGAGTGAGTATTATAAATGGTTAGTTAGTATAGTTTTATAAATGGTTACTTGAAGCTAGTTTTTATAGTTTAAAAGAATTTTTGGATAAAAAACTTTGATGCTTTTAAAATGTGAATGGTTGCAGTCCTCTTCACTAAACTTTATAATTTTGCATGCTATGTTATTATCGTAGCTAAACATGTTTGTGCCATATTTTGTATTTAACACCTTTTTATACCATGTTTTACGCAAATAAATATTTTATCTTATCTTATCTTATTGATGGTAATTAAATTTATTAATCATTCGAATTTGAGACGGAATATTTACCATGTTTATTATTTGTTGTGAGTTTCCGGTATACATATTATTAGGCACTTTTGCAAGTACCGATATCACAGATGAGGCTATATAGCAATAGGGTCAACATATCGGAATATTAAAACAAATAATAAACATGATAAATATCGTTGTACTACCAGTAGTACCACGGGAAAAAAATAACCCATGGTACTACCAAGAGATCTAGTAGTACCACGGGAAATTTTAATTTACCCGTGGTACTTCTCGTTTACTATGCCGGTGTCGCGGGACTGTCTACACAGTTAACCATAAACCTGGAATGAAAATGGCAAGGACACGGTAGATTTTAGTCAGTACGAGTCCGACATTCTTTTCCACTCCACACAGGGCGAGAGGCCTCATATGCATGTAAAATACTGATATTCAGCAGCATCTGGTTCGGCTGGAAGCCGACCCCAATACAGCTGGGAAAAGGCTAGGCAGATGATGATAGGTGGCAATTTTTTAAATTCTTAGTACTTAATTACCATGGCACCTTATAGGCTTTCAGGGAGTTGGACATCATTGAAAAAACCGGCCAAGTGCGTGTCGGGCCACGCACAGTGTAGGGTTCCGTAGTTGCCCATCAAAATACTTATGCGAATAAACTAAACTGATTCGCTGAATTTAATTTTAAAGAGAAGAATTTTCAAAATCGGTCCAGGAGTCTTTGAGAAATCGGGGAAAATACATAAAAAAAATAGATTACGACGAATTTAGAACCTCCCCCTTTTTTTGAAGTAAGTTAAAAATAGTTGACGATAAAAACCTACCTATCCCCAAAAAACATACCGTAAAAACATACCTATTACAGCTGTAAAAATAAAGTTGCCAAACTTACGTTTGCAGTTGAAGAGCATGTTCTCCGATACATTTTGTTTAGGAAAATATGTTATCCAAGCCATTTTATAAGTTGGTCGACTATTACTCGTAAAGTTGTAAAGCCTACTTAGTCATGATAATTTTCTTTTAAACTTCGTTATATATACTACTATTGTGAATTTTTTCACACCCCCAAATATAACCGTTTAGCTGGTAGAGGGGGGGGACACTCGAGTCGAGCAAAATTTAGCACTTTAAAGCTTAATATTTCACAAACGATTTTTTTTATCAAAAAATTGTTAATGGAAACTATCAATATTTTTTAAAGACCTATTTAATGATACCCCACACTAAGGGGTACGCGAGAAAAAAAAAAAAACATCCCCTCTTTACGTGTACAGGAGGTACCCTAAAAAAATATATTTTACGAGATTTTATTTTACCACTTTTTCGGCCCAACAAATCCGTATATTTACACCAAATTACAGCTCTCTAGTACTGTGCGTCTCTGAGCTAAACTGCGGACAGACGGACGGACGGACGGACGGACATGGCGAAACTATAAGGGTTCCTTGTTGACTACGGAACCCTAAAAACCTGTTAAATAAATTAAATAAGACATTGTTGGGACTTTGAACGTGGTGGGACAGCTGTGATGATACACTGAATTTCCCAGTAATATTTTGGTGTTTTTTCTCGTGTTATTTTACGGTGCAGACCACTCTGCGTCGCGAAAGACTTTTTCTATGAAAGTGTCCGAAATTCTGCGACTCACGAATCTCAAAATTACGCTCGTTCGGCCTTACCCTTATAGTCATGTTTTTTTTTCAGGTTATACAGACGCCAGCAGATCAACGTTTTATTATAAGACTGTCTAAGCAGGTTATCGTGACCCTGGAATATAAAAGGCTATTGAAGGAACAGGATGGATTTTTGATCAGTAATAAGAGCTCAGATCAAAGAAATAGAGTAAGAGAGTAGGGCGGGAGGACTCATTTGACGAATTTCATCATCATTATCAGCCGGAAGACGTCCACTGCTGAACATAGGCCCCCTGACGATTTTAGCACCCAAAAAAGGCACATCAACCCACCTCAATCTATTAAATTTTCCAAATATTTGACAGATGGGGTAGCTGGATGAAGGTAGGTGTTCCCGTTTGAGCACCGATATATGTTGAGACGTGTTGCTCAAACTATTCGCATCAATCTTTATAACTATCTCTACTACGTGACATAACCCACTTTACAAATTGCGTTTTGACAAATCTCCATAGCTCAACCTCAAACTTCATCACCTCATTGCACTGCTCCATATAACGTTACAAAATTGCTAATAATTAATCTAAATCAGGAAGCGATTAATAAACGGAAGTATAACTACATATTTATAATACGAGTGCGCTGATCATGTGTTACCTCAATGTCAATCTCGAGGTGAACTGGATTGACTGGTGTCTTGTGTCAATGTGCGTTTAGGCACAGCTGTGATAGTGATGCAACTGCTACGTCACTATATGTGATGCGTGTACGGAATGTGGGCTTTTGTTAGATTTGTTGGAAATCTTTACATTATGTTTGTGAGTTATGGAAGAGTTTGTCTAGAGAAACCGATAGTCTATAAAGCTTCTACTGCTGGGAAACAGACTTCTCTCTGTGGGAGGGAATGAGTTCTAATCCACCACATGGGCCCAACCAAAAAGTGAATACGATCAAACATAATATGAATCCGAAATTTTGGTTTTAGTATGTACGTGGCGGTTTTCTCGCGATGTATTTATTCCTTCGTTTTGAGCACCCACGACCTACACCAAGTTGGAGCTTACTACCCTTAAGTTGGAGCCGCTACTACTGGGCCATCACTGCTCTCACTGGGCTACCACTGATCTGCCATCCAGCAATTTGGTTTCAATATAAGGAAGCTGGTGTTGGTATAAGGTTAATATAATTATGATATTGAAAACTTTTAATTCTGTAGTATGCAATCGTTTCTCGATTATTTTTGGTATTGCATTTATATCTATGGGCCACTGTGTCCATCAAGTAGGCCATCGCCCGTCATTGCCATTAACAAAAATTAATTATTACAACCTACCTTACATACTTACTGATGGTTTTCATGGGTTGATTGTCCACCTCCGCGGTCTACGAAATAACGTGGGTAATATGGTAGCCAGTTACAAACAAACGAAACCTTCTTTTACGTAAACAAGTCCATCCATTATAGTTCAGTTTGTTAACGATGACATCTTGACCTTTTCTATGTCTCTAGAACATTCCTCGTTGTTGTCAGTGAATGAACGCAGTGTTGCAAAGTGTATGAACGTCGTTGAGGTTAAACTGACCTTGTCAAGATAGAGGTATATTAATTTACTTGCTTGTTGCTATGTTTATGAGATAACATGAATTTGGCGCTTGTATTAAAGGTATCTTGCCCTCAGATAGGAAAACTGATAATCTTAAAATGTGGTTCCGGGAGGCGTAGGAGGAACTCTCTGATGAGTCATCACGAGTTTTCACGTTTTTGTTACGTAAAGTAAACGGAAACTTTGACGTTAACTTGATGGAAAAATGTGTTCCTAATTCGCACACTGGATGCGCTTTTTTAATTTTGCATATACTTAAGTTAAGTATGCTGTACGATAAAATAAGGAAATCTTGTGCTAAAGCTTCAGGTCATTGTTACGAAGCTTCAGAGAGGCTTGTGTCCTGCAATATAATGAAACGAATTTGAAACTGTTGAATATATTTTATTGTCGTTTAAAATATGTAGTTATAAACGTTCGTAAAAGGTTTTATTATTTCAAGTCTTGAAAAATCGATTAAAGTTAATACTTGTCGTATTAGGTTTCAAATTGAAATGTAGTGCGCATAGTTTGTTATCGAATTTGTTGGTCATATATGAAATAATAATGTATGTAACTATATAGAAATGTTGAAATGAAGGAAAATGGAATTTAATGAAAAGTTAGTTAGCTTTCTGGCAAGTAAGAAGAGATTTTTTATTTATAGTAAGGATAATTATTAAATAACAGCATTTAATAATAGATACTGTCCCACCGCTAGGAGTCTTCTCATATAGGGAAGGCAACAGACTTGATCAGCTGATCACCACACTAAGTCAAGACAGACTGTATGATTTCAGACTTATATTAATTAAATATTATCTTTTTTCTTGGGTGGCAAAGTCATTTAATGAGTCGTTCCGCCACTAACTCGCGCGTAGATAACTGAGATCCACATATATTCTTCGGTGTACCCTTGGCCCCCCCTGTAACTTTTAACCTCACAGATGGTCCCATAATCCCATTTCCACACGTTATTTTTCTTGAACTGAACTTAACTTAAATAGAAAAACCGGCCAAGTGCGTGTCGGGCCACGCACAGTGTAGGGTTCCGTAGTTGCCCATCAAAATACTTATGCGAACTAACTAAACTGATCCGCTGAATTTAATTTTAAAAAGAAGAATTTTCAAAATCGGTCCAGGAGTCTGAGAAATCGAGGAAAATACATAAAAAAAAAGATTACGAGGAATTTAGATCCTCCTCCTTTTTTTGAAGTTGGTTAAAAATAGTTGACGTGAAAAACCTACCTATCCCTAAAAAATATACCGTAAAAACATACCTATTAAAGCTGTAAAAATAAAGTTGACAAACTTACATTTGCAGTTGAAGAACAGGTTCTCCGATACATTTTGTTTAAGAAAATATGTTATCCAAGTACATTTTATAAGTTGGTCGACTATTACTCGTAAAGATGTAAAGCCTACTTAGTCATGATAATTTTCGTTTAAACTTCGTTATATATACTACTATTGTGAATTTTTTCACACCCCCAAACATAACCGTTTAGCTGGTAGAGGGGGGGGACACTCGAGTCGGGCAAAATTTAGCACTTTAAAGCTTAATATTTCACAAACGAATTTTTTTATCAAAAAATTGTTAATGAAAAAAAAAAAATATTTTACGAGATTTTATTTTACCACTTTTTCGGCACAACAAATCCGTATATTTACACCAAATTACAGCTCTCTAGTACTGTGCGTCTCTGAGCTAAACTGCGGACAGACGGACGGACGGACGGACGGACGGACATGGCGAAACTATAAGGGTTCCTTGTTGACTACGGAACCCTAAAAAATCACATTGATACTTGACTGCAATCTGAAAAATAAGAAAAACTTAAAGCCAGTTTTTTTATCAGTAGTTAACCAAACTATGCAAACTTTTTGAGGAATGGTTAAAAAGTAGTGAGTCATTAGATAAATTCGTCGCTTAAAGTAGATTTTATATAATTATGTGTTTTTTTTATTAATTTTCAGTGGTTGTATTGGTATTTATACCCTTAGGATCAAGACAACATTTTATTCCGGTATGACTGCTATATACAACGTGTAACGTTAATAGCGCAAAACCTCTCGTGGGGTAACTCAGCCCATGTTACTGAACAATGTCTGTTCTAAAACTTTTGGAAAAAAAATGATTTTTCATACTGATGGGCTCGATCAATTTCTCATTTTGTATGAATGACCATTTCTTTTTTTTCCAAGTCTTTGAACAAACTTTCTTCAATAACATGGGCTGAGTTACCCCACGAGAGGTTTTGCGCTATTAACGTTACACGTTGTATAGACTCATGATCGAATATTATATACAGGGTTATATATAGAACAATTAGTTTTCAAACACGAATCAATCATTTTTTTTTAAAAACATAGTAAACTATCATGGACTGATGTCATCCTTTCTACGGAGCAACTTGAACTTGACGAACGTGACGACACCGTTGGCGGTTGGCTGAGAGATCGACTGCTGCACAGAGTGTCGCGGGTTCGATTCCCGCTCGGATCAAATATTTTTATGATCTACAAGTAGTTGTTCCCAGTCTGGGTGTTTGTATATGTGCACAAAATAATACTCTATGATACAATAACTGAGCAGCACTAAAATAGCCGATACAATAACTGAGCAGCATTAAACGAAAAATGGCGAATGCTTAGTAGCTTAGGCTGAAACAGCTGTCAAAATGCTTCACTGTCTTCTGAACTCAGCATGGTTTCAGCCCATAATTTTGTCAGCATAGGCTAAATGCAGTTCAGCATTTTTGATTTTTGTCCAGATTTTGTATCGGCTAACCGTACCCATTGTGATGTTTTCATTAATCAAATTCCCAATCCAACAACCCATCTTCTATGTAGCACTAAATACAATGAAACCTTTGTAGCCCATTTGGCAATCTGTAATATCCTTGCTCTTTTACAGCTCGAGGAAATAAACCCGTGTATCCTAGCTGACATTTGTAATCACACGTGGATCCCCGAGTGTGGTTATTATGCAGAAAAGGATCATTACAGATTATTCATTGATGATTGCGATATGCACGAGTATAACTGTGACAATTATTTGGGTAAGTACCATAGTGCAATACCACCGCACTAGTCCCAAACCACTGCAACTCCTGAAAGCCAGAATCAACAGTGGCGACCGACGTGGAATCAAATGAGTCCTCCCACCCAGGGCAGGACGGGAGGGACTGTCAGACTTGTACTGACTAAAATCCACGGTGTCCTTTGTGTACCGGAGTCGCGGTATACGTACATCCCGCGACAACACACAAGTGCATGGGATTTTGAAAGTAAAGCACCAGCACGGTCTCTGTTTCCTGAAAGCTTATAACATAGGGCTCGATAAAGCTGGTTTGGTAAGATACCCAATCTTCGTTTGTAACTAATCAATAACCGAATTTAAACAGAAGGAACATTTGGATTTAGATTAAACACTTTTAATTACATACAATCGATTTATACACAATATTGATTTTGGGTGTTAGTAAGGAATCAATAGCTTATTTTTATGCAAGCATTATAATTATGCTTTTCCGGCGACCACATCACGACTTGCTTGTAGCTAAAAAAATAATCCCTCTGAGTGCGTGAATGGATACACTCTTGATTTTTTTAATACTCAAATTGGCATTCTAATGATTCCAGAGTATGCAATAGTGAATTATTCGGATTGTTTCTACGGAGCCGGAGCCGGATCCGCGCTGTGTCCAACTGTTCCATCGCTGTTGACAAGAGTAGAAGGCTTCTATATTTATCATGCAGACGGCAGAAGATTTATGCGTTTTATGACAACTGAGCCACAAAAGAAGTCAACGTATTACACGCTTCCTAAAACCGCGACTCGTCGTAAAACTGCTCGTACTACACAGTGGAAAGACAGAAGACGGTACACTCCACAAAAAACCGGGAGGTATAGACCCTGGTCTGATTTAACTGCCAAACTGGAGTGCAACAAGGGTAAGGCTTGTGGGAGGGCTACGAAACAACTTCCTGCTTTGCCACGAACAACAGCCGGGCCTCCTCCTGAATTGGAAAAGTTCATTCGAATGTTAGAAAAATATAATGAGAAAAAAAGTACTAAGCGAACTACTAAAAGCACTAAGAAGCGTGCTACGACTAAGTCAACTACTCAGGTAACTGATCTGATAAGCATTTTGTCTCCAATTTTCCTATAGGACAGCAGACCGTCTCTTTTCGCTTAAGCTATTGTCAAACAGACAGGGCGAAGCGAATGCGATCCGAATCCTGTCATATAAAAAAGCAAAAGCGGTCCGATAGTCTATGTGACAGTCTAGAGCCCTTCAAACAATTCCATACATTACAAACAAAAACGCTTCGGCACGCTTTTCAGTTTGACAAAGGCATTAGAGATAAAACGGGAAAAACTACACCAGCTCATTTACTACTACATTTTCAGCCAAAAGTTAGATAAAAGAAGAATAAAATGGGTTCCTTAGGTCGAGAGAAAAAAATGTGAAAAAGGTACCTACGACATAATATTTGTATTCACATTTCGTATAAAACGGAACGAATGAACCATTGTTAGGTACAGTGGCTCTTTTTTGAGTTGTGGGTAAACAAATTAAAGTTTTGGTGTACGAATATTATATAATAATCCTGTAACGAATATAATATTCCTGTACAGTTTTTAAACTGATATGGTCACAATAGATGAACTAACAAGTAAAACTGTTTATCTACCATGTTCATTGTTTCCGATATTTCGGCACTGTTGTAAGCGCTTTAGCTCAAATGAAATTCTTGTACAGGTTGTTCGAACGGGAACAATAGGGACAGTTGTCCTGAAAAATGTGACAGTCTGGAAAAATGGGAAGATGGTATACAAAGTCATTAAAGGATACAAGAGTCCAATCATAACTACAAACGTCGATTCTGACTTTTTGGAGTAACCAGAGATAATACAAACTTTTTTGGTCACAGACTGACGCCAAGAGAGGGTGTTTATTTGAATAAATCATTAATTGGTGTATTCCTTTAATACTTTTACCATGGACTCAGTGCATTACATCTCACCAGACTACGTTTGACTAATGGACGAATGCGAGTCGTATAATTTTATACAACTTTTGGACCAGAACAATAAAAACATATTATTATTTGTACTGAATCCATGGTAAAAGTTCGTACCCTTCATATTTATTCGAATATGTAGAATTAACAAACAAATAGTAGCTAAATATTGGTTACAAATCATAAAGACATAACAAAAAATATGAAGCTCTAAAAATGTCCGTCTTTATTTTTGAATTCAATGGGATCCTAACGAGAGTGCATATTAAATTTCTTTGAATAAGAAACCCGCTTCAATAGACATTTTGATTAGTTTATCTTTAAAGATTTTTTTCTTTTGAGAACTGGAAATTTATGAAACGAAACATAGGTCTAGACAGTAAATGACCTTCGTAATAATTGTTATTATGTACATACGTAGTTCTTCTCATCCTGGTAATGTTAGGTGGAGTAGAGCCCGCACTGAGTAGTTACCGAGAGGCAATAGAGAAAATTTTGTCACAGAAATATATGGGCTATATTCAAAATATCGCAGGTAAAACCTGGTTTAGGAGACTCGCAGGACAGGGAAATATGGCACAAACGAGAGGAAGTCTAAACTCTGAAGTATTTGGAACAAGCTGATCTAAGCGCCAACGATAATCTCATGTTGGTATTCTTAACTAATTGTAAGTATTTAATATACCTACATATGTATTTGTAGTGACGAGTAATTTGTGTCAGATCAAATCGCTCTCAATCTACATGACGGTGACATTTTCAATATCTTTGCTTTCCACAAAGGAAACACAAATTCAATAAATTATTTATCAAACCATTTCCACTCGTGTATTTTATCACACGCAATAAAAATGCTGAAACATTTCACAATCAAACAGGATTTTATTCTTCACGCTCATGTATTTTTAGGTTACGATTGGTTTACAGCGATTTGATACAAAAATTTACCAACAATTCGTTTTCTTAATCACTCAATAGGAGTATAGAACAAATAGTTTCGTTCATAAATCCATTTGAAATGTCGAAATTATGATTGTGGTTAAAAAATACTCGTTTTACGATGAATAAAGAGAAGAGGAATATTATTACAAAATGATTTTTGGGATTCTTGTAGCTCTAGGTAAGTATATTGCGATTGAAAAGACAATTTTAACAAATTTTATAGAACTAACAACAATTCCGTTTCATTTTAGCTTGCCTTCTAATTCAACCATCAATACATCATTACATTGGGGTATGATTACTTAAAACTACACTACACTTAAAGTAAACAGTTCTTCAAACTTACTTGTGGGTATTATTCCAGAGCTTAGATGAATGTACTGCATCAAAAGTCTGCAATCACACATGGACACCTGTTTGTGGTAATCTAGCAGCCGATTCAAGTAATCGGCTATTTTTGGATGACTGTGATTTGCACGAGTACAATTGCGAAAACAATACAAGTAAGAATGCAAACAGAATTAGTGTCAAGAACATCAGTGTCAAGAACATCAGTGTCGATTAGGGAACATTTTTTTTAATTTTTTTCTTTTTCAGCGTATGTTGAGGTAGATAGCCAAATATGTTCTGCAAAGTGTACCCAACGCGACCAACCTCAGAATGCGACAACTCCTATGCCACCTACCTCTCAACCACCTAAGGTAAGCACAATTAAAAGTACTGATAGTACCTAAACTACTACAGGAACAAATACCAAAGAAAATATTGATACTTCTACTATATTTTTAGCTTTGACGATATTAGACAACAGAAAAAACTAAAACTACGCGCCAAACAACTGAAAGTACCACAAAAGCTCAAGTGACTACTCAACAAACTGAAACAACTGATAATGATAATGTTAAAACACCAACAGATATATCTGTTGCTGAAAAACTTTCCGAATTAAAAATCTCAAAAATAGATGAAAATAATATTGATGTCGATGAAAACACAATACCTGAAGAGACTACTGAACCACCTACTACAACTACCGGCGTAACTACAACTCAAAAACCCAATACCAGTCCAGGATGCCTTCCACACTGTTCCTTACCTCCAACTTGGGAAACAACTGCGATGGGTGAAACACGAGATTTCATACAAATACTAAGGGAACGGTACGGTGACAGAATTAAAATTTTGAAGGACACTACTCATTATCCCAAAAATCCTACGTATGCCAGAAAACGTCTAGCTTTTATACCCGGTTATCATATGGAAAGACAAAAACATCGTTATTAATACAGTATTGGTCAATTAGTAAGATGATGAAGGTTTAGTATTGCATTCCAGTACTTAAATGTTTAAAAAAAATGAATGACGTCAAGCGTTGCTGTTTTATTTTTCCCCTAAGTTATGGAAAACAAAAGAATAAGAAATTGTTGTTCATATACATACAGGCCAACGCATTTGATGACGCATGAATAATTTCTTTAAGAATTATTCATTCTCAAAATGGTAGTGACGCATGAATAATTTCTATAAGAATTATTCATTGTCAAAATGGTAAGTTCGAGGTTAGAACCATAGGTTTTATAATGGTGTAAATAAAGTTATCAACAATGTAAATCGTTACTACATTATCCCAAGAAAGACTAACGTTGTAACCATACTGTTCTAAAACAAGATTATCTTAATCGGCCTTAAATTCATTGTACGTGAGACTGCAGGCTAGCACACAATATTAATTACCTACAGCTGTTAGCAACGATTTGTCTACGCTTTCGGCATTGACTGGTTCTACTTTTGACAAAGGAGTTCGCATTTCGAATGTTAGATCCTGATCTTCTCACGTCATGCATAAAGGCTGCTAGTTGTTGTATAATGCACTTTGACGCTCCTTCATCAACGTCCAGCTTCAAATCATAAAAAAAGTTTATCCGTCAATAGTTTTAGGCATTTCATTCTGTATGAATTTATGGCTTGTTAACATTAAAATGCAAATCTGGATCGATAAGTTGGTAAATGACCAAATACTGTGTCGAGTGCCAAATGCGTGCCAAATCGTGTTTGGAATTGATTTGATATGTTGAATGTGTATTTTGGGTAAACTGGACAGGGGACACAGTTGAATACGATTATCCAGAATTTTAAGTACATGTAGACTCAGTTGCATACAAAGAAGACATTGGGCCATAACTCAAGGGATCTCGAACTTCCACCTCCAGTTTGTCTCAGTCATCTTTTTGAGGTAGTTGGTTCATCTACCTGATTCCGTAACTACCCTTGTGGCCGTCTTGCAATATGGTAACATGATTATAATATGCCTTCTTCAAGTTACCAAATTTTATTTTTAAGAAAAACAATATTTTTTGCCTAATGGTAATTTATTCCTTTTTTGAAGAAAGCCTAATGCAAAATTCAAAAATCACATTACGTTTGCAACAATCTAGTTAAGTGGTCCAGGTTTGCTAATGTCAAGGTCGCTATTCTGCCGTCCTTTAACAAGAATGCCGTTATGTGACATTTAGGTATTTTTGACTTTCTGAGGCCATTTTTATCAGAAAAAAAAGCTCTATCGATCTGTCTAATTACGGTTTCAATAGCTTTTATAGTTTTCGAGATATGAAAAAAAGAAATGCCGTTAAATGCATAAATCATATAGTAAACCTACGCTAAAACGTAGTTATGTGACATTGCTAAGCTAAAACGCAGCTAAGGCTTCATAACTACAGATTTTAACAATAAATTTGTGATTTGTTACCTAGCTAAATTGCCGTTATTTAAGATTCCTATACATAAATGCCGCTAAAAGCCCTTTGCTGCATTTTAAGCATTGTATAGTACAGTTAGAATTCATAATAGCGGCAGTTTTTTAAAAATCTAGCAGAATATTTGAATTATTGTAAAATACTAAATTGCCGCTATCCAACATAACTAATCTAAAATGCCGCTAAGTATACTTGCGTCGTTGCACAAGAGGGTTTTGGAGTTGGTCTTTTAAGAGATCCAGGCTCCTTCCTCCTTGTGCTGATGGTGATCACCGGGGTTTTAGTGAGGTACAAATTCCACACTTCCCGGTCTTATCCCCAAAAACCGGGCGCCCTTTAAAGATTTCCCCCCAAAACAAAAAAAATGTGTTCTTGCGAGAGTAAAAGTTTGGGTGCATCTGCTCCCACGGCAGCGGAGCGGGGATCGGGGTCCGGTGCGGGATTGACGCGCGGCACTCTGCACTCCGATCCCACGTCGTTGGAAGACGGAGAAACAGGTCCTCATCAAAAAGCACGGGCGCCCTGCTTAATCTCGGCCCATAGTGCTGCTCGAATAGGTGGCTAAGCTCTTTGTAAGAGTGATTGCGGATAGCCTTGTCGGGTTCTAATGCATGAGAGCCAGTTTGATTTCAGGAGCGCTCGACTGTGGACGCCATCATGCGCGTAAGAACTCTCACGACGGGGACAGTATCCCTGAGCAGAGTCGTCTTGGCGGTGTCACTAAACATCACCAACGCCTTCAACACCTTGCCATGGAGTTACACCAAGCCCGTCAGGTATGCCTTGCCAACGCGATTGAGGTAGCTCAATCGCGTTGGCAAGGCTTACCTGACGGACAGAGCCGTCAGTTACTCCAGTCATCGAGGAGAGGGGAACCGGCGAGAAATATCGTGTGGTGTCCCACAGAGGTCGGCCCTGGGCCGCTCTTGTGGAACATCGGGTACGACTGGGTGCTGCAAGTGGCCTATCTAGTGACCTCAGCGTGTGCTACGTTGACCAGACGCTTGTCCTCGTGCCGGAATAATCACATCAGGTGACCGACGACCTGGCAATGCAGGATCCAGCAGTTGGGGCTTGAGCTGGCGCTGCACAAGACAGAGAACGTGTGCTTTTATGGCCGTCTGAACATGCCACTTTACGGTGTCTTGGTGGTGCTTTACGGAGTCCCAAATACGGTAGAAAGGGTTAACATCGGCGTTGAATTGACGATGAAGTACCTAGGACTCGTCCTCGACAGCCGATGGAACTTCAAGGAGCATTTCGTTTAGCTCCAAAACGGAATCAGGCTGAGGCCGCCTCCAAGTGACTCCTGCCCAATCTCGGTGAGCCAAATGCCTCCTGCCGTAGACTGTACGCCTGTATCGTGCGGTTCATGGCCCTCCACGGGGCTCCTGTCGACCGGCACGGCTGGTCTGAGGGTCATTGTCATCCGGACGATCTGGGGATACCGCACGATCGCCGGTGATGAAATTAAATGGGAAGTAGTTGCCTTCTGCGAAGCAGTCATGCTAGCGAAGAAAGAGGCAGGACGCGTGATGGACAGAACCGTCTCCACTTTATGAACCAACCAAGGCGGAAACGCCCATGGCAACTGACGTCGTGACTGATTTCCGTCCACCGCAGACGCGTATGATAATTAATGGGTATCTCACAGACGGCGAGTGTCTCATGGACCAATGTCCGGGTCGATGGCGCGTCGTGTTTCACGGGCGCTTCAAAGAGTTGTCAGCAATCTGACGGGGCTCTTAGAGGGCCAAGGCCTGCCACCTGTCGCAGGACTCTCTCTCCAGGTAACCGCGACCTTGGAACGTAAATTGCTATTGAAAAATCACCGTGAATTTCAGTCAGTACAAGTCTGACAGACCCTTGCGTTCCGTTTGACTTCAATTTTGTTGATTCTCTATCAATTTATGAAACGTAATCCAAATCTAAAATGCCGTTATCATGAAATGTTTTGTATTTAGCGACACTTAAGTTATGTAATAAACAAAAAAATATCTACGTCAAAAAAAAGATTAAATAATTATTGAAATTTACTTCTCTTGATTGCCGTTAAGGTGTCTTAGCGGCAATATAGCATGATACGAGTCTACTTGTTTAGGCAATTAATGCTAACCTACATTGACATTAAGCGTATTTAGCGGCTTTTAAAGTTAGTATTATTGTAACTTTTTTAAGTGTGGTACATAACTAAATTATTAGTTCAAAACCATTAGCAAAAATGCCGTTAAGGTATGCATTACGGCATTATAGTTATGATTCTAGGGCTAGATATTTTAAAGATTACTTTAACAAAATGATAAATGTTTATTTTCTTTAATTTACGGAAACGTTTTTGACTGTCAGTTGCACTGTCTAAAAGAGCCTTTTAAAATGTATTTTTTGGTATTTAAAAGTTTCGAATATGACTCCTGGTTAGGAAGTAGCATCAATTTAAATTTTTTCTACAGTTTTCCCCCCGTATCTCAAAATGTGTTTTTTGTACATAACGGCACTCTAGTTAAAGGACGGCAGTATTGTTGCGAGCGCAGATAGCGAAATGGAGAGCTTTAGAATTACTACGCGCATTAGATGTTGCAATCGTTGCTGACATCACCATAAAATACATACTTACAGAAGACTGAGTTCTTATAACGACTGATAACACACGCATTATAAAGTCCTTCAGACCATTTTTGTTTGTGACAATCTTGGCAAAGGCTACAGCTATCGATGCAAGAATGATTATAGAGTATGATTCTGAGCAGAAATGCCGGGTATTCTCTCTTTAGACAGTTTTAAACCTAATGGGACAACGATTTGATATAAATCTAAAGAGATTAGGGGCAGGATTAACTGGGCAACGTAATTTTCGAGGAACGGTTTCATCCTATCGCCAATTGCCAAACACAGGATCATCATCATCAGCCTATAATGTTCCCACTGCTGGGATAGAGGCCTCCTCTCTGTGAGAGGGAGGGGGCCATAATCCACCACGCGGGCCTTTGCGGGTTGGTAGATGTCACATGTTTTCGAATTTTTGGTTCTAGGAAATGCCGGTTTCCTCACGATGTTTTTTTTCACCGTTTTGAGAGCAGTGCGGTGATGAAATAAATTACACAAAGTAATGCGCCTGGTGGGGTTCGAACCCGACTCGTAAGTCGGGACCGATATTACTGGGCTACCACTGCTGCTTGAAAGCAGGATATGCTACTGTAAAAGTTCCTAAAGGCAAAAGAAGCAAATATTTGCACGAACTGAACACCTGGCAATCAATGGAGCAGTTATGGCGTCAGTCAGTTGTATATTTTGGCTTATGGGACTATCAGTGTTTGGAATTCTAATAAGAAAATTTAGTCCAGATTAATATTATACTCTTGTGTTATCTTCACCAATGTGCCGAGTTTCTTACGCTTTTGCACGGAGCCGGTTTTCTGTATCTATTTATTTAGTGCTATGATTGACTATGATTGGTGCTGCGTTATTGGTAAGATTTACTAGCCCTTTGTGTATTACTGCTTTATTGCACTATGCGTTGAATGCACAATATTAGACACCTTAGGTAGCTGTTTACGGTTTTCAATGATTGATAACATTAAATTAATTTGGCGAATGTCAGTCGCTGCTAGGTATACCGATGATAAATCATGTTTTGAATGATAGAATTTTAAGTTTTTAATCATTCAGTTCATTGTAGCAACTTTCAAATAAATGGTTTGCATTGTACTGAGGTTAAGTAGTGTCTGTTGTAGATCATGTATTTTAATTGATGTAGTCATTGTTGTGTGGCCTGAAGACAATATCTCTAACCATAGATGTTATCAGATTGGTAAATTGGTTTTAGACTATCTTGGAATGTTGCAGATATTTAATTAATTTATCTTTATGAACAAAAATTAATCCCCAAATGTATAACGCGCATAACTTTCGATCCAATTTGATCTATTAATCATCAGCCTAAAATGTTCTCACTGCTGGGGCACAGACTTCCTATATGTGAGAGGGAGTGGACCATCATCCACCTTGCGGACCCAGGTTGGTATGTGTCTTCAAATCTTAGGTTCTAGGACATACTAGCTTCCTTAAAATGTTTTCCTATACCATTTGAATGGTGATTAAATAAATTAGTCATAGTTATTAAACTAATATCTTAATGAATATGCCTATGTCATAAAAATAATTAAATATCTATACGTTAACAACTATTCATCATCTGATAATTGCTTATGTTGTTAGATACGTCTTATTTATTGCTTTAACATTTTAAAGTGTACAGTAATAGGTACTATAGTTAATTATGGAGGTGCGAATGTTGCCTTAACGTGACTTGTAAAAATGTCAGGTTTTAATCATTTATCAAGTAATTTTGGGTGTTCAATTATACATATAAATTCTTAGGGTTTCGTACATCAGAAGAAAAACGGAAACCTTATAGGATTACAATGTTGTCTGTCTATCTGTCTGGTAAAACCCTTTTTCTCAGGTACGCGTACAAGTTGAAATAAAAATCAAATTGTCAAGTCTGCAATTCCTTAGAGCTGAGAAATATGTTGTTTTTTTGTGGAATGGAACTCTAAAAAGATAGCTAATTATTCGGAAATGGATTTGTTCCAACACATTAGGATTGAAGAGTAGGTATTCTTTTCGGGGATGAGAGAGTCCTTATCTTTAGCAAGGGTAACTCCCTCGCTGCACTCAGGATTCAAATCAATTCTTCGGATTAATCAACGCAGCCTATCTGTTGGAACTAATTATCAGAATCTATTTAGATAGCGACTATACTGCTACATACACCAATTAATGCGATAATCGTATGCTGTCGATATATCTGTCTAACTTGTTGTGTTTATATTTAAGAATTGGGTTAATCGAACCACTGATTCTAAGGCCCAAATCTATAGAGCGACCTGAGGCCTGAGTTCCTCTTACGTGTACGTCAGTGGCGCGTACGAATAAACATTGTGTTGATAGCACCATACTGCGTCGCTGATTTCAGTTGCACGACATTTCTATGTGTTTGACGCTGTTGTACGCGGCCGAAATCAGCGCAAGCGGTATTCAGACCTTATTAACTCAGTCGCGCTTCATCCAAAAATAAACCTTACATACCACCTTTTTTTAAGTTGGTGAATAATCAAATTAATAATTTAAAATTGGTAGGATTATTATTCTGACATGGATGTTTGTACTAACACTAGTGAACACTAGTCTTAAGTTGTTTATGTTCTACTAACAATATGGATTCATGTGATCTGAATAAAAAATAAGTTAAAAATAACTAAAACCCGACTACGACAAAAACGTGCACTGAAAAGTATAAAACAAGAACAATATTAATTTGACCGATATTGTGCTAGCCGTGGTCGTGTGCCACCTGCGGTGTTTCACACAATCGTCATTAGGTAGGTGGCACACGACCACGGCTAGCACAATATCGGTCAAATTAATATTGTTCTTGTTTTATACTTTTCAGTGCACGTTTATGTCGTAGTCGGGTTTTAGTTATTTTTAACTTATTTTTTATTTACACTATTTTGGGGTTAGGTATAATTATTAATTATTTGATAAGTATACAATAATAAAAGCAGAGTAGCGAGTAAATTTCAAATGTACTCATTAAGCCTTTCTGGGGGCACGGCAGTGCCCCGCCAAGTCTCGAGCAAAGGGCACGGCCGTACCATCTTTTCTCGAAGCGATTCGCGGCTGTTTCGCCCCCCCTATATCTTCGACGTGGACAAAGCTAGGAGTTTAGGTTTTCGGTGAATAATAGTAGGCATTAAAACAAGCTTAAGTTCGAAATTACATGCCAAACGAATTAATAGTTTAGGAGTTACAGTCGATCAAAGTTACACCATTCTGTCACTCACTGACTGACTGACTCACTGACCGATCATCAAAAATCTAAGGTACTTCTAGCAGACTTAGAAACTTCAAATTTTGCACCAAGATAGGTCATTAGCCACATATAAAGGAAAAATTACAAAAACATTAAAAAATAATATACCATAGAAAACAATTTTATATTTGCGGTTTGGCAAGAACATTGTGTATGGATTTTGACTGCATTGTTAACTTTGTTCGTGGTTTATGCATACATAGAATAGAAAAGAATAATATAAATGTAATACATAGACTATAGTTAATACAAATTAATACATAAAGTTCATAATTCATTAAATTAATAAAGCTAAAACTCCATTGTATTGCGATAAATGTTGTATGTGCGCTCGATAGATGGCGTTGTACCTGTCTGAATCGCGCTATGGTTTCGTTACAGAGCGCAGTCTAAGTAGTTCTTTAAAATAATTCGACAATTTTCATTTGATAGCGCCATCTATCTATGAACAACCATTTCGAAACTAAAAAAATATTGTAGCGTTATTCGGAGAACTTAAGTTAGCCGGATTAGATAGTAGATTTATTATTGTTACTGAAACAGTTATTTAGGAAAATAGTTTATTAATATAACATAGACATAGTTACATTATGTAGTTGTTTACGTGTTATTTAGTTTAGTTACATTTAGTTTGTAAGTTAGTAGATATATAATATATTATTTAGTTATTTGTTAGTTAGTTTAGTTCTATTTCGTTTGTTAGATAGAGAATGGGTCCTAAGTAAAAAAGTAGCTGAAGTCCAAGAAATTATGAGGACACCTAAAAAAAAATAAAGAAATACACTTACAAAAAATAAATGAGATCCCACCAAAAACATTACATGTAAAAAAATGCCAAGTCTCTCGATGCAGTCTTTCCATCGTAAAAAGTTTTGAGATCTCATAGAAGCCAAGTCCTATTCAAATTATTTTGTAGTTATAAATCAACATTTAGTAATTATATCAATAGTTTTCTTTATATTATAATTATAGTGACTTGGCAATGAGCACAAATTAAAAGCTGCTTGCTGCCTGGAATTAATGTGCAAATGTTACTGACGAGACCTGTGATCAGATTATTTGTTATGTGTGAATCATGATGGTCACTACCGACTACATGTTCTAATACAATAATTAAGATTACTTAACTTTCAACTCCTCCAAATATGCCGTTTTATTTGTTTCTTCTTGTGCTCATTGCCAAGTCACTATAATTATAATATAAAGAAAACTATTGATATAATTACTAAATGTTGATTTATAACTACAAAATAATTTGAATAGGACTTGGCTTCTATGAGATCTCAAAACTTTTTACGATGGAAAGACTGCATCGAGAGACTTGGCATTTTTTTACATGTAATGTTTTTGGTGGGATTCATTTGATACCCATGTTGACACTGTAGAAACAGGCAAAGTAGCTATTAATGTATATAAAAGCTATATAATGTATATATATTTCAAATGTGCACATCAAGCCCTTTAATTTGATACCCATGTCGATACAGTGCGAAAATATTTTTTTTTTCGGTCACGACTTTACATCACCTAGAGGGCGCCATATTGGATTTGGTGACACGTCACCTACCCTATAACCAGCGGACAACTGAGACGCTTCTAACGACACCTCATTTGTCATGTAATGATAAGTAGTTTAGAAGATATGAGGGAACAGACAAACATACATACATACATACATACATACATACCGGTCAAAATCATAACCCTCCTTTTGGCTTTGCCGTAGTCGGGTAAAAATAAAGTGATATTAATTAATTAATGAGTCTCCCCGCCTAGAGAAAGGAATGTCAGACTCGACTTATTGCATTTTACGTTCCAAGCTCATGGACAGCTGTATAAACAATCCTGATAACCCAGCAAATCTTATATCCATGCGATTATTCTTAGTCATTCATGATTATCTTAGTCACAGCCATCTGTAGGAAAATGCAACTTAACTTTATTTTAATAAGATTTACTTTCGTACGTGTAAATCAGCTAAGCAAGAGCTATTAACTAAGTTCTCTCTACAGATTTAGCCCTAAGAACCTACTTCAGGTTTAAAGATAAGAAAACGGTAGATATGTTAGGTTTTGATCAATTTCGAAGTAATCCTAATGGAGCCTACTCAAGAGGCTGCGGGCATGTCAGCCGCTTGTCAAACGAACGCTTACGAAAATTGCTGATAAATATTTGAAAGCTTCGGTGTGTAGGGCCCATTATACCTTGGCACACTCAACGACTTGCATTTACAACAGCGATTAGGATAAAATTAACGAAAAGAGTTGACTGTAGAGCATCATGATTCGTATTATTTTGTAGATCATCACTACAGTGTTTCTTGCATTTAAGCTATTGTCAAACAGACAGGCGTGGCGAACGCGAAGCGAGGCGTTTTTGTTTGTGATGTATGGAATTGTTTGAAGCCAGTCACATAGACTATCGGATCGCTTTCGCTTTTCTATGTGACTGGATTCAAACAATTCCATACATTACAAATAAAAACGCGTCGGAACGTATTCGCTTCGTCTGTCTGTTTCACAATAGCTTTCATGTGACGAACGATTTTCATAAATGAGACTTAGGGCTGTTTAATCCTAATACTTTCTTCTAATATGATAGATGCGAAGTTGTGTTTGTTAGTATGTATGTTCTGGTTTCACATCAAACCGATTGGACCAATTTTGATGAATGTTAAACCAACATTCATCAAAAATGGTCCAAACGGTTATAATTGAATCGGAGATATATAGGACCCTAAAGGCGGTAATTTGCTCGTTCTTACTCACCACGACAGCAAAACGGTGGAGTGCCGTAAGGCGTAAATATAGTAAAACCTCGGAATCCAAGGCCAGTCAATGAATCTTCATATAATTTTTTGAAATGTGTTGTAAACAGCATATAGAAAAGTGTTAAATTTTTTTTACCTGATCTTAATTTTTTTATTATTTAAATAAATAATTAATAATCTCTTTATATTAATTATTTAAATAAATAATTAATATATAGAGACTCTCTTTAAATTGGCCAAAAGGGAAAAATCAGGATCCATAAGAGATACGAGAAAACTTTCTTGGGAACCCATAACTACACGGCACTCCACTAAAAAGACGAAACAAGTGACAATCGCTTTGAAATCGATTACTATTTCTACAAAGATACACGCCTAAGGTTGCCGGAGATCGCCTGGCGACGTCCATCGCTGTGGGCGCCTACCACTGAAAGACATAATTATACTTAAACTTTCTCTTTTCTCAATTCTATCATCCGCCTGATCCACTTTGTCAGAATCTTTTGCCCTCTTGTTTTCCGACATGGATATAAAAATATTATATACCACGAGATCTATCTCATTTTACGCGAAGCTTGCAAAGTGGCAGGAAAAAAGATAGTGCCATTAAAATTAATTTCATTTTAGATGAAAGGTCTTCACAGGCCTTCCTTTTTATTACCCTGAAAGATCGCATTTTCATTGTCTCTTGTCTTTTTACATTTGACGTTTAATTTATCATTTTGTATTATTTTAATGTCTGAAAAGTAGCATGTACCGTCTTACCACAAAAAATTAAACACCCGTTGAACACTTGTCTAAAACATTGACAACGTCAAAACGACATTTCACGTTGATATTAAATAAGGGTCGTTTTACAGTTACACTTTTTTTTAGATCAGCGTTCAACGGGTGTTTAAAAATTTTTGTGGTAAGGCGGCAAATGTTTCTAATATTCAATGTTTGAACTTAAAAAAAAACACAGAAAATGTCAAGGAGGTAAATTATGTAAAGGTGTTTTTTGAACATTGTCGGTATTCAAAGTTACGTTAGCGTGTTTAGAACACGCGGGTTAAAACGATTTTAGGATTTGGCTTTAAATTAATTTTACTTAATAGGTACTGGTTGATTTGAAAGGTAGTAGAAAATTAGAAGCGATGTGAGCGGTTTAATAATGTTCGTGTGAATTACGAGTACTTGTTACATAATCGAGGTGGTATTGTGGTATTTTGCCGCATCTTTGAAGAGGCCTATATCTAAGTGTGTACATAAAATTTTGATTTAGTGAGAAAGGTCTTAAGTATGCTATAGAGGTGAAGATGAGTTCCGAACAGTTATTTTGATAGAGCATCCTTGTTTGCGTCATCACCATCATATCCGTAAGACGTCCACTGCTGAACTTAGGCCTCCCCTATTGACTTCCAATAGGACTGGTTGGAAGGCTTGCATCCAGCGTGATCCTGTGGTCTTCATAAGATCGTCTGTCCACCTTGTTGATGGACGTCCTACGCTGCACTTGCTGGTGCGTGGTCTCCATTCGAGAACCTTACGGCCCCATTGGCCAAAAGAAACTAATTTCCGAAATAATCCCTGGGTCAAACCACTTGGAATACCTGATATTAATGTTTCTCTGTATTTCCTGATAGGTACAACCTTGGGGTCTTCAGGTCAAGAATGAATAAGTTATTACTCACTTCGAAGCACATTCTTCGCCGTCAACCACATCTTCGCTTGCCAAGTCGAGATAGTGGTCAAACGCGGTTCTATCAAGAAAAAAGAAACCTACCTGCAATTTAATGAAAAAATACCAAAACAATTTACCTTTGAGTATACAGAGATAAGAAGAAGTCTAGAAAAAAGCAATAAGAAGCTTTGAAGAGTTATTGGTTTCATGTTAAGGACAAAGTTAGCGGTAAGTAAAGGTAAAGTTGTGCAATTTCACGAAGCGATGGCGGATTTATTTTTAAATGTTCTTTTCAAACAATTTTATTTCAGCGAAGAAAGATTCTATTTTGATCTTTAAAAATGCTCTTTTGTTTTGAAGGTGCTGTTATACTTTTTAATTAATAGACAAACATCACAATGTAGAAAGATTTATATCGTTCCAAGTATAGAACAATATACCTATACTACTCGCTAGCTACCCGTCATAGGCTTACCTCCTCTAATGATTAGTAAAAAGTATGTTCTTCGCTTCAGTCGTCTATGGCGGATGGGTCGTGTCGAATCGTTTGGAAATAACTTTGTCTATTCTTCGTAGAATAAAGATAGAGTTAATCATGATACGCGTGCAGTTATACAAGTTAAACTCCAAAAACATTTCTAGTACAGAGATTCGCAGGGGTCGCGGGACTAACGAATTACCGTGACCCCGGAACGCAAAGGGCCATTGAAGGACACCGTGGATTTTAGTCAGCACAAGCCGGACAATCCCTCCTGCCCTGCCCTGGGTGCGGGATGACTTATTTGATCCGCAAAAAAAAGTACCTATCAGTGATTAAAAATATAAACTCTACAAAGCAAGTGTGTCCAACTAAATATCACATAAAAACTACAAGACTGTGTAAACTGATGTCACCAAACATTTATTTAAAACAAAGCAGTACATATTACGAAAGTTTTAGCGTATTTAAATCACGTCTGAGGTCCGTTGCGAAGGCCATGCAAATAGATTACTTATCTGAAGTAGCCTAGTGCTCATGTTTACGTGAAACTGGGTTAAAAGTTATTATGCATATTGATTGTAGATGTGTTTAAGTTGAGGTTATTCGATTATTTCTAAAGACGTCAACGGATATGGAATTGAATATGGATTTCTAAGTATGGATTTACTAGAAGTAGTTTAGACGATGCGATGGTGAATGGATTAACGTTCAAAATTGCTCCTAAAGGACTTTTAATTGATTGTAAAGGACACAAAGAGTGGACAAGCCACAATCACGGCTGTAAGACCCTTCTTTAAGGTTGCAGAGGCGTCACGGCGTGCTCATCTGTGTCCGTTGAAGATCTGCGTCAAACAGACGCAGATCTTCAACGGACATAGATGTTTCGGGAGGTTCCTGGGTAGGATTGGGCGGGATGAAACGCCCGAGTATCACGTAGGGTAGCTCGCCGTCTGACCAAGGAAAGTGTCAGAGACAACGGCGCGTCGTGTTTCACGTGCTCCAAACATCTGTTAGTAATCTGACGGACTCATTTCAGCACCTAAAAAAAGGACAGAGTAATGCAGCTTACTATACTGTCGTACTTCTTTTTCGGGGTTTTGAACTAGTAGCTACCTATTTAAAAAGAAAATCAACATAAAAACTTCCTACCACTTTTAAATTATGTGATCAATTTCGTTCATTTTTACATTTAGGCCTTTTTAAGAGCCATAATATACATTAATATTAAAATCACATACAATGCAACACTTTACTGTAGGTAATCCTTCATCTCTAAGCTCCCATAAACCGCATATTGCACAAATAGTCATCGGCACACAACACACGAAATGTCGCAACGTTCCACAGTTCCACACATATTTATCTATACACAGTAGTATAACATCGTTTGACCTGCATTCGAGTCACTGGGCATTGGCCTCACCTGCTTCGTGAATTTACCACTGTGCACTGTTATGCAATACGAATCGAGAACACTTTTATAGAATTCTATTTTAGTATTCTTTTGTATTTCTTTTATGGTTCACCCTTGTTTGGTAGAACAACTTTTGATATAATTTTACTAATTCGAACAACGTTTGAGAAAATAATCAGTTTGTATAATATCGGTTAGCTTAATTTTCATTTCATCGAAAATTTATTTGCGATAACAACATTTGCGCTATTGATCAAAAGGTATAATGTTCATTTGATGTAATGTTCAGGTGGTATATATAACATTTAGTTTATCGAATATTCGATTGGTGTAATGAAATGCAGAAAAGAAAACATTGTAAATATTTTTCCGTCGATCTACCTTGGTAGGTGATAATCAGCAATTTAACTAAGGATGCAACAGCGAGCGAAGCGAGCTCGGGATTTGGGGCACCCCGATTCGGACAGGTTAGGTTCGAAGGGGATGGCGGGGTCTTTCAGACCCCGCCATCCCGTTCGTGTTAGGTTTTAACCTTGCAAACAGATATAGGAGCCCCGCGAAGCGGGGCTCCGTCATGCTACCTTGGTAGATAGTAATCAGTACCTAATATACGCTCGCCCTTGCATCCTTAGTCAAATTGCCGATTACTACCGGTTCGTCCGGAGGTTCCAAGTCCCGAACTCGCTTCGCTCGCTCTTGCATCCCTAGTAAAATTGCTGATACCACCTACCAAGGTATCTCGACGGAGCCCGATTTTTTAATAGACAATGAAAGAAAACGAATTATTAATTAACTGAATATTCGGTGCGATATTTCGACTAAATCATTATTAGTCTAGTTAAACATTAGTTAAAATAAATTTAGTGCATTTGAAAATTAGGTCAAATGAAATTATTTCAAAGAAATAAATATGCTAAATTAAAATTTACCAATTAATTATTCGGTGAAATGAATAATTCTACGAAACGGCTATAGTGTAACCAAAATTAGCCGGAGTGATTTTCGACGAAACGTTGTTCTACCAAACAAGGGTGAACCTTCTTTTATATTTTTTTTTCAGTTCATTTATTCATAAAGTTAAACATAAAACGTATTTCTGCAAAAAAAGTTTAACATCTGTTGAATACTATTTTTAAATAATTGTTCAAAAGATGTTTAAGTTTTTGTATAAGCTGTACAAATATAACATTGTGTTGTATGAAAGGATTTAATAATATAGAAGTTTGTGATAAATGTGGAAGGTTACGTATTTATATTTAGTATGAAACCTTTTCACTTTTCAAGTTGCTATTTTCAGATTGTTTTTTGTTCAAAGTTTGCTGGCGTCAATTCTTTCTGTTTTAATTTTGAAACGAAGGTATTTTTTTGAACAAAAGAAAATCGTTTGAACTGTGGACTGTTATGTGCATAAAATAGAATAAGGCTTCAAATGAGCACCCATTTGATAATAATTAATGTCACTACAGTATTAAGGTGGCTAAAAATGATCTACAGATCGAAATATAAGTGTTCAAATTGAGGATTATTAAATAAATATGATATTTAGGGCTGGTTTTTTAATAGTCAGTTAACCGTTAACTGAGGAATAAAAATGGTGGTTTGACAGCTTATCTATGGAAAATATGTCATACCGTTATTTTTATTCCTCAGGTAATAGGTCATTTAAAACAAAAGCATTTTATGTGGAGAGACTAATGACCTATTCAACCCAGTTTGCCCTGTAACAATAAATAATAAATTAATAGTTATAATTTTTAAATACGCATAAGCAGCAGCAGTTCCCAATGCTGGGACACAGGCCTCTAAATAATTGCTCGAATAATTTATAATGAATTACCAGAAATCCTTCAAAACAACTGCGAAAAGCCACTAAGCAGCTAATAAAATTCAAAATATCATAGAGACGTCAAACATCAATAAGTAAGAAACTTAGCAACAGCGAATGCGGATGTAAGTCATTACTTCGACGGAAGCCCGGAGCGGACGGAAATGAGAACGAAGCGAAGGCGAGCGGCTTCAAGAATAAATTGCGCTTGATTGATAACATTGTTATGTCTTACAGATTTTTTTAAACGTTATTAGATGGCAATCAAGGAGTTCGAGGCTTGCAGGACTTCGTTTAAGGTTAAGCAACACTTGCCAAGATTGGTAGGTGGATGGGTGACGGTCCGTTTTGTTTTTGGTGCGGTAAAATCGTCAAATGAGTTGTCTCGACTTTGGTGCAGTGGAGGGGACTGTCACTGATTAAAAAATCGTTTATTCCTTTTTTTTCTAGTAGCTCAACTTCTGCTCCAACTAAATAATAAAATCTTTTTAAAACATTCCCCGGGCGGTCTCCAGTCAGTGACTCCTAAACACTTACGGTCTTATTCATAAAAAGTTAGAATAGGTTTATTAGCTTGTTAAAATGAGAATCCCGAAAAGCATTATTCATAAACGTTCAATAACGCTAACATGCTTTATAAGTATTTAATAGTGGCTTCGTAACTTAAAACAGGGTAGACCCTACTATAAACCTTTAATAAACAGAAATATGGCCGACAAGCTAAGTTAAGCTATTGTCAAACAGACAGGCGAAGGCGAAGGCGATCCGAATCCTGTCATATAAAAAAGCGAAAGCGGTCCGATATTCTATGTGACAGGCTTCAAACAATTCCATACATTACAAACAAAAACGCCTCGGCACGCATTCGCTTCGTCCGTCAGTTTGACAAAGGCATTAGAATTTCTTCCGGAAAGCTGTTGATCTTAACTGTCATTTGTAGACAGTCGTTACAGATACCTATCAGTTGTCCGAAAGTTTGACAACCAGTCTTACCGAAGGGTATTTAACCTTTTACGTTTAATGTGATGGGTCGCGGGACTGTCTCATCATGTAACCGTGACCCTGGAACGCAAAGGGCTATTGAAGGATCACCGTGGATTTAGTCAGTACAAGTCTGACAGTCCCTCCCATCAGGCCCTGGGTGGGAGGACTCATTTGATAATTCTAAAAAGGAAAAAAAAAAACAAAGAAAAAAGGGTAGGTAATGTGATGTCGCTTTAAAAATGAATGGCAAAAAAATTAACTGTTTAAACCACATACGGTCAAAAAAATGCAACGACACACCCCTTCATTGTTATCGATTGTTATCACCTACATATAAGACAACATCACCACACAAACACATAGAAAAACCACTCTATTTCCCATAGGAGAAGGTACAAATTGCAGAACGCCACGTGTAACGATCCAGTGCTCTTTAACCCATAAATTTTTCCTCCACGTTTACAAGCACGTGGAACGCCAGTACTGTAATAAGAGTACTATTTTCATCCATCCATCCTTTATAAAGAACACAGTGCAAAGTCCCGTGGGTGTAGCGTGGGACGGCTGCAGTTGAAGCCTATTTAAAGGTCAGTGGGAAGTGATCGATGTGAGTCGTTATTATGTCATGGAAGTATTTATATAAATATTTTATAACGATGCTATGCATAATATTATAAACATACATAAATACTTGTGCTTTGTACGGGTTATTTAATCTATATAGTAATATAATAAAGCTGAAGAGTTTGTTTGTTTGGTTGAATGTACCAATCTCAGGAACTACTGGTTCGAATAAAAAAAAACATTTTGGATTGGATAGTCCATTTATCGAGAAAGACTAATAGAAGCCGAGCAGCGGGAAACCATTTAATAGCTAGTTTATGTATAAACTAGCGACCCGCCCCTGCTCGACACGGTTGCAATCTCTACTATATCATGCATGTTTCCTCTTGAATCACTCTATGTAGTGAAAAAAACCCCATCAAAATCTGTTGCAAAGTTTTAAAGATCTATCTAAGCATACATATGGACAGACAGAGGGAAGCAACTTTGTTTGATACTACGAGTATGTAGTGATAGTGATAAATCTCGCGTGTTCTTGTTTGATTCCCACATGAAACAATTATTGTTCTGAGTATGTCCGTTTGTGTGTGTAAATGTTTGTAAATGCACCCACCGCACATGAGAAATTCCTAGTGTAGGGCAGCGTTTTTTTTAAGATTTTATAATTACAATGTAACCGCTTAGGAACCACTTTAACTTTAGGAACCAATTACTGTGTACTCTTGCCCAGCAGTTGTGTCACATATTTTTTCTAATGCCCTGTCTATAACTATGCTTTGTCTATGGCTAGAGCGGATATCGACAGTATTTATCGGAAGCGGTGAGCACGGCGAGGAAATGAACGACGCCGCAGGCGACATCGGAAGGCGAGCCTCTACTAATTCCTAGCTTGATTGTCTTAGGTTTTCGAAGTGATAAACCTTTTTTGATACAGATTAGCAGGATGAAACTACAACCATACTTAACATGTGGATGGATCAGAACAGAGACATCCAAAGGTTGTCTGGAAGACATCGTTGCGGCTTACGTAAGACCAAATTAGCATTATTTATAAAACTGTTATGTGACAATTTTGGTGTATAATAAAGTTTTTGATGATGATGATCGCCTTCAAATATAGTTCTACTTATGAAGACAATACAATAGTGTTGGCGTAAGCCTGTGGATAAAAATCCCTCATGAAAAAAAAAAGAAAAAGAAAGAAGGCAATGAGAAAATCAAATGCTTTGTAGATAGATATTATAATAGACAGATTACTTTGAGTAATTTATTTCATCACCACTGCTCCCAAAACGGTGAAGGAAAACATCGTGACATAATGTCGTAAAACCAAAAATTTTTAAACTCGCGATATCTACCTGGTTTGGTACTTACCTTAAAATTTTTGGGCTCTGGGTCAGTGTGATGGATAACAACTCACTCCCCCCTCAGAGATGTGGTCTGTGTCCCAGCAGTGTGCAGTGGGAAGATCACAGGCTGATTATTATGAGAAAATAAGATTTTCACCACTACTTAATGAACGTTAATTTACGAGTATGATAGTGGAACAAGAACTATAATATAATTTAATACTGCGAGAGTCAAGAGCTTCGCAAGGCAAGTGGAAATTAAATCAGCCTTAGATTGTCTATTAAGTGCGTTCAGCAGTTCTAACGAGATTAAGTCTCGGTCTTAAGTTTCTAAGGGCATTCGATAACATGGTCTGCGCATTAGATTTAATGGTGTACTGTATTCAATTATAGTTGGCTAAGGGATTTGTTGTGTGTGGTCAAGATTGCAGCTTGAGAAAATTGGTTATTTTACTAATATTATAAATGCGAAGGTTTGTGAAGCTGGATTGATAAATGTGAATGATTTTTACATGAAAAAGAATCGAACGGCATAAATAAATATTTGCCCTATTTCATTCATTTTCGTGGACAACTCGCATTTGACTAAAAAATAAATAATTATGTTGAATCTGTTATCATCAAAAAAGTGCTAAAGTCTGCTAAAAAAGATTTTTGTACCTCGATAATATCAGATTTAAATTATACACTATCTTAAAAAAAAACAAGTTATGAAGGTACATTCTATCGGAAATAACATTGATAGGGGTTTAAAATTCCGTAGTATTTTTACATACACATCATTAAGGATCTCAAGGTTTAACCTTGAATGGTTGATGCAAAATATTATATTGATATTTGAGTTACCTTAAAAAAACATTGTTCTTCGTAATACTCAAAATTAGGCACCATGACTTTTAGTACAGTTCAGCCCCCTTCGACAAGCGTTAAGCGATAAATGAAAACGGTCAGGTAGTCTTTAGTAGATTTTCAACTTTATAATCTAGGATATAAAAAGGAAAATATACCTATTACAGATTACAGGGAGTTTTAGTTTGTTTTAGTCGAAAACGACTGTGATGGCGATTGGTATGGTATTGTGTGTGCCATCATGCGCGTGCAATTGTACGTATACGTAAATCAAAAAGTATATGTGGAGATCTAAAGGGGATACCGATGTTCAGCAGTGGACCTCCTATGGCTGAGATGATGATGATGATGAAGAAATCAAAAAGTAATCGTATGAAAGTAAGATTAACGTGATAATTACATTGAAGATTAATTTGTAGATGGTATACTACTATTAGATACTCTTAGGTATTTCTATGCGGCTAGAAGCAAAAAAATAAAGTGAGGTGCTATTATTTTTTGTAAGAATGAGCTTTCCAATTCATGGCAGCGGTTCAAGTTAACTACAGGTGTCTTCATAGTGGGCAGCCTGCCAAGTAAACCTCGCAACAATTTGTAACCACTCTACAAGTTAAAATAATCAGTTGAGTAATTGTGCGCGGCTTACAAATTCTACCCAGTGGCTATGAGCTTGATCGTGTCGGAGGCATTTTTTTTTTAGCGTGGTAAAATCTTCAAATGAGTCCTCCCACCCCGGGCAGGGCGGGAGGGACTGTCAGACAAGTACTGACTAAAACCCACGGTGTCCTTCAATAGCCTTTATGTTCCGGGGTTACGGTAATGAGATAAGTCCCGCGACCCCGGCAGGCTTTGGCCCTCTAGAGGGGGGCCCCGTCAATATGCTGAGGCTCTTTGAGGTGCACGTGGAACACAACGCATGGACCCGGGCATGGTCCATGGTCGGACAGCGAGTTGCCCTTTACTCGCCGCCCGCATGCCCGCGCCTACGGTGGCCGGAGATCGTCTTGCGACGTTCGTCGCCGTGGGCGTCCACCATCGTGTCGGAGGCTCGCCAGAAGTTTCTGTACATAAGTTTTGGCCACACTGCGGGTCTAGTCATTTGGCGATTCAACGTGCGGGTAGCAGACAGAGGTATCAAACCATTTTCCATCCTCCTACTCACTTTTATGATAATTTTTACGGCATACGACGTACCCTCTTCCTGGAAACACAATAATATATGCATGTACTAAACAAATAGGTATACAACCTTTGTATACTTACTCAAATTAATGTTCCCCACTTCCGGCTCGCTTGACCGGGCGGCGGCATGGTATAGCACGGCCTTCTGCGCAGTGTATCGATGCGTGTTCGATTCTCGTATGTGACTATTTTTTTCTGGCCTGCAAGTTGTTGTTCCGAGTCTGGTTTTTTCTTTATAAAAAGTGATTTTAAATATTTGTATAACACACCTAAAAGAAATCCCAATTTTCGCTGCACTTCGGAAATCTGTTAGGTAACGCTGCTATGCACTGATAAAGCTGTTGGGTAACGGCTGTTATTTGTGGATTATTGACAGTTATTTCTGTAAGTCAGCAGCTCCAAATCTAACAACCAGTCTTACCAAGGGATATCATATAACCCAGTTACCGGGTTGAAGAAGTCATGCACTCACTTCATGTAAAATACTGATATTTACCTGTATTTGGATCGAGTGAAAGCGGCTAGACAGATTGATATTCATTTAGTAAGAAGTAATCTGTTTATCAAAAAACTCAAGCCTAATTTACATACTCATTTGTTTAATTTACAACATTTACTATTTACACAAATCTAACCTCGTACTTGACCGGTAATTTCAAATTCAATGCTGAACTGAACATCACATGACTAGCGCACACGCGTCATTATTTCAAAATGTTTTGCAAATCTTAGTGCTGTTACCAACCTTGTCATTTGAATCTACATAGAATGTTGTAACAAACTGGTATTTGATAAGAAGAGGCGCTTATATTATATACAATTTTGTGGCCAGTGACCCTAGAATTAATTGGTTGATATTGTCATCTTTGTTTGGAATGTGAATGTTGATAGATGGAGTGAGAGAGGAAGGTCAAAGTATACGAATTGATTTTGTTAGGAATGATATTATAGAAAGAAGAAATGAATTAACGGTGACAGTTGACAGCCGATAGTTAGTGAAACCGAGCCTCAGGGCCGCGGGAAATGCAGGTTTGTCTGTTTTAAGAGGTACGCAATTGGCGTATGAAGAAACAGGGTGGGTTTAAACCACTTCACGCCAACGCTTGTAAAACGCCAGTGGAATGATGACCTGAGAGTCCACTTAGGACGTCTTAGGACTAGTTGCGTTCCACTCAGGACGGGAAGAGTCATGATTTACCACCACAATAAAAAAAAAATGCGAAAACACTAGAGATTGATTTGATAGAGACTTAGATTGGCCGGCACTTTAGAAGACTGTCTGTGGTAAATACATATTTACGTCCAAAAAGCCTGACATATTGACTGCTATCGCGGGTTAGATTTATTTTCGAACGGAACAAAAATCTAGAAGCAGTTGAATTTACTAATGCGGGGCAATGATTAAAAAAAAATTGTATCAGTTTGAGTGAATAATTTTTGATTTCTCAATTTTTGTGATTTCCTCCCTTAGAGGGCCAAAGCCTGCCAGGGTCGCGGGACTGTCTCATCAGGTGACCGTGACCCTGAAACGTAAAGGGCTATTAAAGGATCATCGTGGATTTTAGTCAGTACAAGTCTGACAGTCTCTTCCGTCCCGCCCTGAGTGGGGGTGATGTGTCTTTGATGAATTCGCAACGATAAAAAAAATGTGATCTGGCATACGATTGGGCGTAGTACACCCGTGTTAAAGATTTTTCATTTTGTCTTCTCAAGGTCATAGGTCAGTCAAATCTTTATATTTTTCCTGTTGTTAACTAATAAGTTATCCAGTTTCCCATGACCTTCATCATAATCGAATGTCGTTTGGATTCTCAGAAACGTCTGTGTTATGTTCTGTTTATGGGGAACCGATACTGTGAAATTCTCGATTTGAAACTCAATTACGATCATACTAGATGTCACAAATACAATTACTGCCATCATCAATCAATCTCTTTGGAGTTATTGTGGATGTGGATTTGACGCATGAGCGTCAAAGACTGTTCGACAATTTTAATGGTTATTGGAATGCAAAGCCCTTTTCATCATTTTGTGTTATCCATCTATCATAAAAGTCTCTCTGTGTGATCAAGTCAGAAATGAGGAGGTTCTTAGTCGGACCAAAGGTGCCGATGTAGCCCAGCGAATTATCAAGTTGAAGTGGCAATGGAGCCTACAAGGTGGATGATCTGATGAGGATCAAGGATCCCGCTGGTTGCAAGCCGCTTTCAGTCCATCCTATTGGAAATTTATGGGGGAGGCCTATGTTAAGCAGTGGACGTTCTACGGCTGATATGATGATGGTGCCAAAGAGGCAAAGTTTCCAAAAACAGAGCTGGAACAGAATGGAGGCGGAGGTCGGGGCGACGTGGCGTTGTCTGAGAGAAGCCTATGTTCAGTAGTGTACTGCAATACTCTGAGATAAAAAAGTTCCAAAGCCCGCTCCTTTCTACTTTCTTCGATCAGATCCTCAAAAAGGGAGTGGAATATACCAAAGTCAGGAACTTGTTTAATATATTCGATATCTATGGTGTTAAATGCGGACGTTCATAAGCGAGCCGTATGCTTGTTTGTTATAGTTATGAGTTAAAGTAATATGTGTGTAGTAATCTTCGCAAAACTAGGTATTCTAATTTCGAAAAAAAATCTTTACAGCTGTTTCACATTCTTTGGTAACCTGAATCACAAAAGTTGCAATAATATTATTATATTCTTTATTTTATTAAGCTCATGCAAATAATAATGATGTAGGTATGTAAAAATAATGATCCTTTGTTTTTGATTAATCATTTTTTTTTGAGTAGTTACATTTTGCATCAATTCTTTCTTTATACCTAACCTTACTCAATTTAAACAATGTGAATTATATTTCCATAGCATGCCTGTTGTAACAAATCGTATTAGAGGCCTTGGTACGTTGCGTTGAGATTTCTCACGTGATACCGTATTAATGTCGAGGATAAGATGATATAAACACAAGTACTTTATACATAATGGTGCTTAACATAATGGCATAATAGGCGAGTTATTATGTAATATAACAATATAATTAAATTAGTCTGGTTTAGCTGATGTATAGATTGTACATTATGTTTTGTTATTGACGAAGTAATTGAAGGTTATTTGGGCGTCGAGTGGCGCAAAATGATTTTTTGCGTCTCCCTTTGATTTCGGGCAGTCAGCTGCCCGACTAGTTACATACCCAAGATGGCGGCTAAGGTTTATCTTTGGAATAGCCCTCCCGGAATACGGCAGTGAAACAAGCAGGACCACAAGCAGGACAGTCTGACGCACTCAACAAAGAGTTGGAGAATTTCCAAACGTTGAAAAGAAAATAGAAAAGGTGGGCTGCTCTATAGGATTTAGAAGGAGATTGATAGTGTGTGGACGTCAAACAAGACTTTTAACAATAGAAATGCTGTCAATATTTTGGTGGCTAAACTTTAAAGTATCGTAAATGCTGTCAATATTTTGGTGGCTAAACTTTAAAGTATCGTAAATGCTGTCAATATTTTGGTGGGGAAACTTTAAAGCATCGTAAATGCTGTCAATATTTTGGTGCCTAATCTTTTATGTAAGTGATGAAAGTGTTTTTGCTCTTGACTCTATTCTAGGTCAGAGATGACAGAAACAAAGCCTACAAGGGAGTGAGCTTAGCCGAAAGAAGCTTGTTCAATCCAACTTGAAAAAATCCAGGTTGTATGCGTTTAAGTTCATAAATGCAGGTAGTGAAGACCATTCATTTGCAATGCGCATTATGAAAGATGTTTGAAAGCGTTTAGTGCGAATTTGTGGAATGGCAACTAGGTATGGATAGTAATTTGCAGTACGTCTCTACGTCTGATTGTAGAAGGGGGCCGGTGGGATGAGGTCGTGGAGTTAAAAATATTCTATCAATCATTTATTTTTGTTAAGATCTTAGCTTAGCTGTAAGACCGCTATGTTATCCATATTTTATCCAAATCTGTTTAGAGGTTTTTGCGTGAAAGAGTAAAGGGCTTCACACACAGCAGCTCTACTGTATATTTTAATGTATCACACACACTACAGGTAATGTATTGTATATTTCCCTACATTTCATAACATCCTTTTCGAAGAGAGATATACGGAAATGTATTGAGATGTATTAAGATGTACCTATCGAAATATAAATGTATATTTTCGTATCGCTCAGTACCTTTAGATTCGAAGATGTAAAAATATACATTATAGCTGCAGTGTGTGGTCTCCTGACGATTTCTATGGAAAGATGTAATGAGATGTATCGTGCTATAATGTACATCTTTACATTATAATAGCTGCTGTGTGTGAAGCCCTTAACAAACATCCATCTATTCATCCAAATAAACTTTAACGTTTATAATATTAGTAGGATTTATATATTGAACATATTTTATGTAGGTTTATCATTAACTTGAAATGTTATTTTAATTAATCTTACGGATATGGCCTAATTTATGATCACACCAGTTTTTATATAGGTACGCCTTATGACTTCCTGGTATATTAAATTCCATACAACTTCATATTTTTGTTGTTTTGAATGAAAAAAAAAAATGAAACCTTGGACTTAAACAGAACTGGTTTTAATTGATCTCAATTGACATTTTACAGAACTTGCAGTTTTTTTCTGTCTTATTTAATGACTTTATTTTGGATATAGAATAGACCACCCCTAAACATCGCCATGGGTGACTCGCCATCCGATCATGGATCATGCCCGCCTCATTGAGCTGTCAGAAATACGACGGGGCTCCCCTTAAAGGGTCATAGCTTGCCGGGGTCGCGGGACTATCGGATAATTGTGGCCTCGGAACGTAAAGAGCTATTGAAGGATACCGTAGATTTTAGTCAGTACAGTCAAATCTGACAGTCCCTCCCGTCCTGCCCCCGGTGAAAGGAATCATTTGATGATTTTACCACGTAAAAAAAACCTAAACATCGCCACAATGATCGGTTCCGGTCTTTTTGCATGTAACTTACACTTTCTTCCGAAAGTGTCTTTAAAGAATCTCAAGTTAAAACTCTGCAAAAGGACCGCAGGCAATACGGAAATATAAGCTTTACTTGATCCATCTTTTGGTCCATAAGGTTTATTTTTATTTGCAGTGTTATTGCAGATGCTACTTTTTCTTAACGATTGTGTATGTTAGAAAACTTATTTAACTTTTGATGAAATACCGTTTTTAACAACAAAACAATAACTGAAGTAAATAGACAAGTACCTTATGTTATTCTCTTCAAATTTGTAAACACAAGTACACTCATGTCAGACTTTTGTAAGCTTTAATACTTTAATACATGTTTCCCGAACTTTCTCCAGGGTTGTTCACGAACGGAAAATTGTATTTTGCACAGAACATGTTGGATTATTAAATGTTGGGATGTTTTATTTTTTTTAAACTTTGTTTTTCTGCAAAGTTTGTTTTTCTGACATGTTACATTGTGTGTGGAAACAGATCTATTCAGATTATAACAGGGTACAAAAGTGCATTCAGTTTTTGTGTGATTATTTACCTAAATTTTGGCAAAAGATATAAAATGTTCATTGATAGTTTTCTATTAACAATCTAGTAGATGGTCAACCTTTAAGATACTGCGTTTATATAGATCGATTCTTTCGTGTTCTAACTCACTTTGTGCAATATTTGTGGTTTTATCATTAACTCTTTGTCATATAAAAAAAAGATAGAAGGGAAAGGAAAAACAAATAAAAGGTTAATTGAGTTCCTCCTTGAGTTCCTCTGTTCCGAGTTCCTTGTTGAGTTCCTCTTTTGAAAATTAAAAATCTATCCCCCCTTGTAACTCGTGCCCTTCGATATTTTTTAAACTCTTTTTATCATGTCTGGACATGGGTAGAAAGAGGTAGGCACATTGACCACAAGGGTTAGTGTACGTTTATTTTAAAAAGCGTTAAATTTGAGCCATGCAAAACTAATTCTTAATTTAACCACAATTTCTTTTTCACAATTTTTCTTTATAACCATTCGACTGGCCTGTTGGTCTAGTGGTTAGTGACCCTGACTGCTATGCCGGGGGTCGTGGGTTCGATTCCCACCCAGGACAAATGTTTGTGTGATGAGCACGATCATTTGTTGTGTCTGGGTGTAATTTATCTATAATATGTATGTATTTAGAAATATTAAGTATGTTTATCACTTATCCATAACATATCACTTACCCATAACACAAGCTATCACACTACGCCATCTAGTCCCAAGCTAAGCACTAGATGGCGTAGTGTGATAGTTGTGGAATATTATTATTATTATTATTATACACAACAAGCGGATCCTCCAACTTACGTCACAAAAACCCAACAGCTGATATTCGAGAGCCCTATCAACAAAATGTCATGATCCGCATTTATATGAAATCCTTGTCAGCAACAGTGTGACGTTCCCAGCCAGTCCCGGAAGCGTTCAGAAGGTTACTTGCCCCGACTATATAATGGTTGCAATGTCTGCCCGCGCGCAGTACCGTCCTGCGCTTGCGTTGATTCTGTGACCGTGAAACTTTATTGTAAGTGTTGTGTTACGTTCGTTTTTTGGTGTTGTGTGTGTGCGTTCTTGAATTGGATGCTATTTTTTGGTTACGGTTTTGGTATGTGGAAGTTTGTGCGTCTAGTGGGTTTTTGCAGAGTGATCTTAAATTTTAAAAAGTTGCCAGCGTAATTTTCGTTCAAAAATGAATAAAAAGCCACCGATGTAAAAAAATGGATCTAAAATCTCAAATAAAATATTTTATTGAAATTTTAGTTGTTAGAAGTAGTTGAAACAAGTGATATACCTGGTGTGGTGGTATCGATTAACTTTAAAAGACCGATTAACAGTCCGAAAATCGACGTATTTAGTTTACATTTACGTCAGGCACTTATGCTTGCGTCTATTTCCATTTTGCTTTCGTTTAACGACGTGGTCATCTCTGGTGTCAGAATTAATTAAGCCGTGTCTGGGAACTCCATAGGCCTCTGACATAGATTTAGATCTAAATTGATTAGGTATATAAATCCAGGTTTTAACGCGATATTTTATTTTTGCTTTATGGATGAGTTTAAGGGTGAGTTGTTAGATTAGTCGTTAAAGTATTTGTTAAATCTTATTAAATTTGTTACCATTAGTTAAAAATGTATTGGTTTTTAACACAAGTTTGTTGAACTTTTGATCTAACATGTCGCCCTAAGGCAACAAAAATAAACTAAGACTTAATTAACAAAAACATACAGACTTAGTAGCTTTAAATGCAATGAAAAATTTAGACCTAATCAAGGGTTTTTCAGGGGTGACTTATAGGACAGGACCCTAATACCTTGTCAGTTTAAGTTCTTCTGAATTATTAACTTTCTCAACTTCGTGAGAGCCGCCCACGCTGACTTTTATTTAAACCTTGTGTATTTGCTTTATTGATAAGTTGTACTTAAGTTACCTCTAAGTATAATCCAGGGCTATGTATCAGCGTTGCTTATGTATGTGATAGGGAATCGAGAACCGGTCCTTGTTGGAAGTCCCGGGATTTTCGGGACAGGCGTCCAAGGAACCGGGAAAACCCGGGATTTTCGGGAATTTCGGGACAAAAATGCATTTTTTCCATGGCATTAGAAAACAATGAAAATAATAAGATAACTTTATGGTACAGTATTTATTCTGATTAAAATCATACAACCAACTTATTCGACGGCCTCATGGACATGGGTTTGCTCTAGCCTCTTTTCTATTCAGAGGTGGCAAATCTATTCACTCTAACTGTACTAACTATGGAAACTTGCAGTTCATCTAGATGTCCAATACTGGACATTAGATGTACCTAATGCAAGTAGGCCGGTGGAAAGAGGTTGTAGAATTCATGAGTTCGACCTATTTTAGGTCTCATCTTAGCACGAGCTAACCCAATAAAAAAAACGAAAAGAGGGAGGGCTTCACACACAGCAGCTATAATGTATATTAATGTACATTACATCCCGGGATGTATGGCTTTAAATTATCTTGATGTATCACACACACAACAGGTAATGTAATGTATATTTCCCTACATTTCATAACATCCTTTTCGAAGAGAGATATACGGAAATGTATTGAGATGTATAGGTGTATCGAAATATAAATGTATATTTTCGTATCGCTCAGTACCTTAGATTCGAAGATGTAAAAATGTACATTATTGCTGCAGTGTGTGGTCTCCTGACGATTTCTATGGAAAGATGTAATGAGATGTATCGTGCTATAATGTACATCTTTACATTATTATTATTCCTTAAGCTTGCGTCGATAAGATGAGCTAAGCTGTAGAGTAACCATCCACCAGTTTGACGTTGCCAATTAGTCTAAGGAGCTCTGCATTCCACTGGGTCTAGTGCAGTAAGTTGTATTTATCTGAGCCATCCCAATGATTAAGTTGAGTAAGGTTGCTGCAATACTCCGTTAGAAAAAACATAAGAAACTTTGAATTTCGCGGGCTACTACGACGCAATCAATGCAGAAATGGGCTTGCACATATCCAGGTGTAAGGTATCGCTTCACTCTATTTAGGATGCCCACGTCAAAGTTGACACTGGATGTCAGTTCCATGCCCAAAAGCTCAAGGTCATCAGTTACAGAAACAGAAAAAATAGGAATTGGTCCAAATTACTCTATAAAAGATGTAGTTTTGATTTACTCCTACTTCACTAAGGAAATATACGCCAGTATGATGGTGGCGATAAAAGAGAGAAGTTTCTTGTGTGAGCGAACAAGAAACTTCTCTCTTTTATGGGATACTAAGTATCAAATCTGTTTGCTCTACCATGGTCTCTCTGAAGCAATGAACTTCATCCCCACTGGATTTTGCAGTGGGCAAGTATGTCACTGAAACAGTACTGTTATCTACCTATCCAACAATACCAGGCTGAAGTGGGTAAGAAATGTGCAGCAAAATAAGAGTTGCAAAGAAAACAGATAACTGTTGAACTCCAGAGTCAATAACCAAAAGCTCAAAGGATCAGTCATCAACGACAACTCTGATTGATCGTTCACTAAGAAAGTCTGATATCCAGCTACAAAAATTGAGATACCAAAAGCAAGGAAGCTTTTTGTCTCGAGACCCTGTCAAAGGCTTTCGAGATATAACCAGTACTACATTATCAACTTTTCTTCTCTGTCAACAACACTCGTATCTGAACATGTTATTCCGTATTTAACGGCGAAGTGAATAAATACCTTACATTCAATTTGATTCTTTTGTTCTATAAAAGAATTAACAAGTTTAAACAAATTATTTATACTGTTTTTCTGAGTCCCGAAAATCCCGAATTTCCCGGTTCTCAGTCGCATGTCCCGGGTTTTAAAATATACTTCAAGAACCGGGAAATCCCGGGATTTTCGGGACCGGGATTTCCCGGTTCGATACCCTAGTGTGAGTTTAAAAATGTTTATAAACGCACCTACAATACAGGAGTAATTTCTAAGTTATTAATTATATTATTGTTGTAAAAATCGTTATGACGAGTATCATTCTATACATGATGTTGTACTAATGACATACGGTAAACTTGAGTATTTTTCCAATAATTTCCAAAATGGTCTGGGTTCCTGAAACACTCCCGAACGCAGGGTAATTTCAGTCCATCGTAAACTTTTGTCTCTACCACCTCTGACCTAGATATTAGAGTCTAGACTAGACCAATCTCATCTCAAATACAAAAAAAAGATAAGATATTATTTTTCTGCCATTCGGTATGAAAGTAAAATTTTATAGGTACTTAAGTACAACGAATGATTGAAAAAAACAGCAGGGCTGTTTCATCAGGGTTGTTTGATAGTTAGTAAAGTAAATTATTAGTAAAAAAAGTGAAATGATGAAATGATTAGTGAAAAATTGTAACTTAACTAATAATCATACAACTGACTTTAAGACGTATAAATCTATTTATTTAGTTATGAGTATGTAATATGTATGTTGGTATACGCATGACTCCTCCACATCAAAGATATTTCATCATACAAGACCCTCAAGTGAGGAAACAAAAACAAGACTGTAAATAAACATTGTTTACTTCAATACCGTGTGGAATGATAATAATATAAAAGAAGGGAGTGAATGATAACGTGGCGGTTGACAGGGTAGAATTGAATGAAGAAAAATGTGACGTCGACCCTGAATAACTTGGAAGGGTAGGAAAAATGATAACATATCAAAACGTCACCTTGAGACGCTAGAAACGGTTCAATCCATTTCTAGCGTCTCAAGGTAAAGGGCAACTCGCTGTCCGACCATGGACCATGCCCGGGTCGACGGCGCGTTGTGTTCCACGCGCGTCTCAGAGAGCGTCAGCAAGACGACGGGGCTTTTCACATTATCGTGACCCCGGAACATAAAGGGCTATTGAAGGACACCGTGGATTTTAGTCAGTACGAGTCTGACAGTCCCCTCCCGCCCTGCCCGGGGTGGGAGGACTTATTTGATGATTTTACCACGCTAAAAAAAAATTGTCTCAAGGTGACGTTTTGATATTGAATTGAATTCAACGCGGTAGACTAAACCTCGGTGGCTCGGTTGGAAAGAGCGTCGGATGTACTGAATACGGAGGTCGCAGGTTCAAATCCTGGTCGGGGTTCGATTTTTTCTTTCTATAAAAAAAACTTACATATCAGAACGCACACAACCACAATGCCAGATAAATAGACCACGGGACGTCCGCATGCCCGCGCCTACTGTGGCCGGAAATCGCTAATAACGTTCCCTAGAATGTGTATCTTCCTTTACATTTTATATTTTTATTTATAGTATATTTTTTCTCCTTCTCAGATCACAATGCGCTTCTTCATCATCACCGCCGCCATCCTGGCTATAGCTCAGGCCAGACCTGGTCTGTTCTTCGCCCAACCATTTCAACCTATTGGAGTGCAGTACGTTTCACCAGGGCGTGCTGCAGTCCACCCTCACCCTGCAGTGGAACTCAACGCTGCCAGTGAACAGCAACTGCCTCGGGGACTTCTGAAGTCCAGCAGGTTCTACGACAATCCTCATATCGCTGCAGGTCTTGCCAAAGAATCCTGGTTCACCAACAAGGAGATGCAGGTTGTTGAAAGAGAAGCTGAGCATATTCCTCGTGAGAGCATCTACCATATCGTAAAGAATGCCGGATTTTTGGACAGGCATTGATTATTGGAGAAGAATTCTCGTGTGTGAATTGTGTGTGTGTGGTATCTTAGACGGATTGTAGGGGAGAAATTTTGTAAATATGTTTTTTTTTGTAATGTAGGAAGTTAATTGCATAGTACAATATAGTTTAAGAAACGTATCGTCACCTTAAATAATAATAAGTAGAAAGAATTTATGTATAGCTATAAATAAAGGTTCGTATAAATTAAGGTATTCTAAGTCAATATAAAATTATGTAAGTAATTTCTTAACATGTTTATTTATGTTAATTTTATTTATTTCTAATTATTTATGTAAATAGTTGGATTGCATGCTAAAGGTAAACCGGTTTGGCCTGATGGCTTTAATTTGAATACGTATAAGTTAGATTAAAGTAGTACAATTCCGAAGAAGATTGTTGTTAAATTGTAGACCGCAGCGACAAAGCCGTCATAAGTCGTAACAACTGAACGCAGTGACACGCCTAATTTCCATCAGCAAAAGAGTTAAGTATTAAGGCAGCAAGTATTAAACAGTTTTCCTGTTCTTATTTTATAAATGCATACTTTAAGCTGTTTATCAATTTCTTTCTTTTCTTCTGTCTTTTTTATAAATGCTCTGGCTGCGTGCTACACATATGCAGCTAAAGAGTTTGGTATGCAAATAACAACACTGGAAAATCGTTTAAAACTTTCTGCCTGCATACCTATCTCTTTTGGTGATTGTACATACGGCTAAACATCAAGATACAAAACTTTTGTCTTGGACTCGCTTTATATGATCTTTCTACACATTGAACGGTCAGTTTATATTAGTTTTGTATAGCTTGCTTAGCCGTGTGTACTACTATGAAATTTGAACTCGACGATGCGATGGAGTCGCCATCTAAGGAGCAGTGCTTATAGAGTTAATAGAACCAGCTTCGCACCCGTCCGTCGTAATGACTTGGTGGCATTGCTGCTGCCGTTTGCCGCTGCAGTCGTCTTTCGGAACCGTACCTTAACAATGTCAATAAAAATCTGTGATCTCGAACAATAAGTACATTTTTGTAAGTTATTGTTCAATACGTTTTTGTAAATATTAGAAATATTATTACAATTAAAAATATATTTTTGATAAAAATAGTGGTTTTAAATGGGGATGACGTTACAATCGGATCTGTACAAAGGTTTCTTGAAGCTTCTTCCTCGCTTGCATGTTACCCAGCATTCATGGGTTGGTTTCTGTGTGAAATCTGGGAAAATAAAAATTAAATATCTTAAAGCTGAATTAATAAGGTCTGAATTATGATAACATTGGGGCTCAAGTATAATGCCCTTGTTTCATGAAATTCTCGATGACGACGCAACAATCCTAACATTATTTTTACTGACAATGGGCCTATGATACGCAATGTGTCATAATGTAACACATGGGCCTTTTTTTGTGTTGTAAAAACATCAAATGAATCCTCCCACCCAGGGCAGGACGTGAGGGAATGTCACACTTGTACTGGTTGCTTCAGGACTGTGCACGACCCGTTCAAAAAATCCAGTTTTCTAGTAGGTTTACAGTTATAAACTATTAGTTTTCCCATGGCTTCACTCCCCTTGCTACCACCTAGCTTAAAACCTTTTCTAGAAACCATATATCCCTGTGCCAAAATTCATCAAAATTTTAGATGATCAGTTGAGCGGTTTAGGCGAGATAACGTAACAAAGAAACTAAGTTTCGCGTGTTTAATAATGAATGAAATAGGTAGGAAGTTAGATTTAAAGTAGAAATCTCTACGGCTCAATACAACTAACATTTGCATTTTATGGATTGCCAAATACTGAACTGATTGAGTCGTAACAATAACTGTTAATTTTATTTGCATAAAGTGACTGAAATAGTTGCATTAATTTGCAATGTTTATAGAACAATATGCATTTTGTTACATTACTATTAGGAAAATTTTAAGAAAGACATATAAATGACAGCATTAATAAATTGCAAATCTATTTTGTCCGTTAGTTAAGTATCTACTGATAATTTTGTAAACTTTGACTGGCCTGTTGGTCTAGTGGTTAGTGAACCTCACTGCTATGCCGGAGGTCGTGGGTTCGATTCCCACCCAGGACAAATGTTTGTGTGATGAGCACGATCATTTGTTCTGTGTCTGGGTGTAATTTATCTATAATATGTATGTATTTAGAAATATATAAGTATGTTTATCAGTTGTCTAGTACCCATAACACAAGCTCTGCTTAGCTTGGGACTAGATGGCTTTGTGTGATAGTTGTGGAATATTATTATTATTATTATTTTCAAAGATAAAACGCATTCAAACTTGGGTGTGTCTCATTATGTCACCAGCCAAGCTAATCCGGGTTGGTTGGTAAAATGACTGTTAAGTTGTGTAAATTATAAAATTATAAGACAGAAAACACAAGGAAAGGCTGAAGTTATTTTGAACTGAAATACACGCATGATAAACACGGGGCTTAAACTACAGCCCGTTTAGGAAGAACGTAGTTCAAAACTTTCGTTCGAAAATCCTATTCTGAGATCAAATATTCAACTCAACATCTATGATCAAAAATTCTTCAAATTCTCTCTTAAAGGTCAAATTTCTACATCAAACGACACATACAAAAATTTCTGAACGTTCCGAATCTACCGACATTCTTTTATATACGTAAAGGTTCTGTTTTACTAAAACAATAGTATTGTGTGACTTACGTGGGTTTCTAGTACAATAAGGCCGCCATAGAGCTCAGATTTGTCTGTATTTGTGATTGAGCTGAGGATCTACTTATAGAAGATATCAATTTCAATTGAAGCACCTTTAGAATTGAAATTGATATCTTTTATAACGGTTCTAGAGCAAAGCTAATTTTATCTCGGTTTTGGGCTAATACGTCTGGCCAAATCTTTATGCAAACAAGACGACTTCTCGCATTTATGAACACCTATACATCGAGGAGTGCATTTATTGAATCTTCGTGATTTTTATATTATGATTCTTATTTTTTGTACGTCTTTTTTTAACCAATAATAATTTTCAGACTTCATGACTTATTCCGACCAGATCAATTCTATTGGGATAAAAAACTGTTTTAAATTTAAATTTCTAACTGTAGTTAAGGCTGAACTGAGGCTGGACTAAAAAACACGTCTAGCCATGGCCATTTTACAGTCGAACAAGTTTACTTCGAAGATTTTGCATTATAATTATGCTTCTGTGTTGTTTGCCGAGACCCGTTACAAACTTTACCGATTCTATGAAACTTAATCCACGTGTCTAGCGGTTTTATCCCCTTTAAACAATCTTCCTAGTCACATGTCTAAAAAGCCTTTCTAAATAGGTTAACTGACGTCATAAAACTTATACATAAGCTGTTAGAGCGGGAGCCAATGACAGATTTCCGTGACCAATTTCCTCTCAAGCGATAATTAGCAGACTACGTGAGGGAGTCGTATCATAAAGATTCGTGGAAGTCAGCTGCGGTTCCGTTGGTGGAATAAGCAGCAATAGCCGTTGAAACACGTAGAAAAACTTTAATAAACTTTCATCAGGTAAAATATGAGTCGAGAGGAAATCACTCAAAATAAAATAAAAAATTACATGTTCGAGTGACCAGCTGACGTGTTTGTTGCTACCATGGTACAGTCAGGTGATTGGTTTTATTCTTCGTGATATAAGGTAATCTTCAATATAAACCAGGTTTCAGTTGGGAGGATATGATAAAAAAATAACGGCGGAAAGGTTTTGTAGTCTACTAATTATGGCTTGAGAAGACATCACTAACGAAATTTTGCTTTGGCTCCCGCTCTATGTTTGGTCTGGGTCAACAACGTTCATAACAAGATGTAGACAATATTGTCAGTTATAGTGCCAAAACATTACTAAAAATGTCGCTTGGCGTAAATATAATGGGTGAGATATTGCAAAAAAACACAATTTGTTCTATTAGTAGAAATAATAGCTTGTGTGGATATAATGACGCATTTCTAGAAGTATTTTTGTCTTCTCATCGTTTTCATTGCCTTTTATTTTTTTTTCTAGATATTGGGGATACGATACCCCTTGGCAAAACTGGTTGTCAAACTTACGAGCTTTTGACAAACAGTTACGACTATCAATTTATATCTACAAATGAAAGCCTTAATGTGTTTTTCGAGTTACGGAGGAAACTTAGTAGATACGATCGATGGACACCACAGATCAAACGAAGATGACCCCGGCTGTTTAAATTTAGCGACGAGCTCCTCTAGTAATTAATAAAATTATTATCGTCTTCTCGTGATTATTATTCTAGAAGACTTGAAGGAGAATTTATAGTTAGCATTTATAGTTGCCTAGAGGGGCTTATGGTATATTTTCAATAGGATCGGCTCCCACTCTTACTGAATGCTGTTGAATACCGATATTTTACAAACAACTGCCTATTCGGCCACTCCAAGTTACTAATTTAAGTAAATTCTGATAAATTATGTTTTTGCCTAGATTACTTCGAACAAAATATAACCACTTCTAGATACCTAATCTAAACTCAGTTCAACGAATTTTCGATCGGTAAAGGTTCTATTTTCGTCCAAACTTCAGCCATTTTAAAACGTAGAAGTCGTAAACAAAGCAATCCTTGCTCTCTTACGATTAGAGACTTGAATCGCTCGAAATTAGCTTCTAAGAATGGAGCAGTAAAAGTTCAAATGAATGGAGTCTTATGCCGCATATACACGGACTACTTGAGCAGTCAAATTCAAGTACTTGAGCAGTCAAATTCAAGTACTAGAGCAGTCAAATTCAACTGCTTGAGCAGTCAAATTCTACTTGAAGCTGACATTTTAACAAAACAGTCGGTATCAAACGTCACTGAAACAGTTTGACTGCTTACACTGAAAAAAGTTTTGAGTAACAAATAACAAACAATTGAGTAACCTATTACATAAAAATAGTGACTACATAACTATAGTTCCTAATAGACAAATTCAGTTTTGTTATTAGAGTTCTGTTATTAGTAGCTCGACAAAAATGATAACTTCGTAACAAATTTATTATTCACGTTGTACCGAAGTGTTTTAGAATAAATAACTTAATATGTGTATTATGAACAAAAGTGTTAAGTTAAAAATAGCCACGTTTTATTGTTAGCGCGTACAAAACCGTTTGGTTAAAACTTGGTCATGGGTTTGGTATTGTTCAGTTATTAGTTACATCACTATAATATTATTGTAACCAAACTGTTTTGTTATCTGTAAATGAACTTTTCGGTGAAAAGTAACATAACTTTTTAGTTACTTAAGGTGAATGCTCCGACCAGCCCGCGAAATTAAAATTTTCTTACGTTTTTTGCAATTTGCAGGCCAGTGCTAGGTTGAATAATGATTAAAATATTGTTCGCAATTGTAAGACGTATGTAGTTACAAAATTATAATCATCAAAAGCATAAATACAATCCTCCAAGTTCATAAAAGTGTAGCAAAAAAAAATATTTTTTCAACGTCAAAGTCATTGCTATAGATATTTTAGAAATTAACTACATACGTCTTACAATCGCGAACAATATTTTAATCAACATACAACCTAGCACTGGCCTGCAAATTGCAAAAAACGTAAGAAAATTTTAATTTCGCGTCTACCCTGTAGCATCAGCCTTAAGTGTTTTTTTTTTCTTATAGGTTTTCATATACCTACTTACAAGTACTAGGTTAGTTACTACAAGTTTTAGCAAGATATATCTTTCCCCAAATCTTACGTACTGAAACTCCTCATATACGGTACTAATTTCGGTTACAAACTTGAGATAGAATAAGAAAAACTACTTTATTTGTTGCAATTATATTTATTTATTAAGTATCAAATTAATTAATTTTAAATACAGTCTTAAAATAGTCAACTATCAACATTTCCTCTCCACAGCTAGAATTAAAAAATCTTAGCAAAAACCTAAAAAGAATGTCAAAATAACTAACGCAATCATATTTCGGCTTGTCCTCTTCTATTACATTTGTTTCAGACATTTCAGGGGGGTCCTCATCATCAGGGTATGTTACAACTGGCAAGTCTTCCACTGTATACAGCATTATTTTGTTGTCTGAGTCCGGAGTAGTATGACACTGAAATATAAAATAATAACCTGATCAAACTCTAACATGCTTTTGTATAACGACCACTGTCAGAGACAGTGACAGGGACTGATGGCTAAACATGCCTTCCAAAGCACAGGATATCTTACTTAACAGACAACAACACTGGGTTTGGTTCGGCCTGCATTATCCTAATCAAACTGGGAACAACTGTAGATTTAAATGACTAATAAAGTATTAATTATTAAATATTGTTAATATTACTTACAGTGTTCTCAAAAGCATTAGACATTATATTGGTCGAAAGTTTGATTTGTGTCGTCAGCTTAGCCCGGTGTCCAATAATTGGCACTAAGTCTTTCAGGTCAGCCTCTGACAACATTTGGAGGGTCTCCACATCAATGGACTCTTCTGAAATATTAAGGAAAGTATGGTTAGATATTAGTACCGTGGTATGGTGCTTGCTTTTCTACTTTGCCGAACACTACGCATCTAAAAAGAATAGCAGAAGTGCATCTAACGGGAAATGCCCTGTTTAAAATTGTGATTTAATGAATGAAACACTATTGTCCTAATTATGTAAGAAATAGAAGTTAAAAACACTCACCCAAAAAATTTTGGAATGTAAGCTTCTAATTCCCAAGACTGCAGATAGTCCGAGAATGTTTTCACTGCCGCCTCGTCTGCCGACGGCAGCTCCATTTTTGAAATTTTCTTGACGTTGCTTGATATTATATTCATACTTAAAATCAAAACTTACAAAATACAACGCAAATTACGCGACGCGCTCACTCGCCTCACAACACGAGAAGAAGTTTCTACAGGTTCCGTTAGGTACTGTTTGATTTAACACAACTGTCAGCGAGCGGGAACAAAACGTTTCGTTATGCGCAGCATAACTTTAATCACCACCTATTATATTGCTGTGTTATTGATAACCAAAAATATTCTAAAACCAACATAATCAATATTAGTTGATCTCAGCCAAATTTTTTGTTTATTTGTAGTAACTTTGCAACTTAAATCTCAACAATACTTTACAGCTGGTAACAAACTAATAGCAGAGTTGAAAAACAGCGACTATTCGTTAAAAAAATAGTTTTAGTTGGGTCAACTGCAAAGTCACAAGTGTGTTCGAGTATAGCAAAACATATTATGTTGCAAAGTGTCGAAACCGAATTTTGTATTAGATAACATAAACTTTAGTAACTTATAACCAACTCGTTTGTTACTTATCAAGGTTTGGTTATTTGTGAATTAACTCAACTAGTTTTGTAAAATACTTTTTTCAGTGTAAGCGGTTCCATATATGATTGTGTGTACGTAGAAGAATGTAGTATTCAATGCGGTCGCAGTTGAAAGCAGTCTGTACTGTCAAGCAAACCGTGTAGAGCCGACCTTATATAGAAGCAATACTAGTGGGTAATCGTAGGCACATTGTAGAGGAGACTTGGAATGTATACTTTAGTGAGTTTATTGCGTCATCGAAGTGCTGAAAATAGCTACACAATAACTAAGGCATGTAGAGGTAGACATGTTTTAGTCATTTTAGTATAGACTAGTTATTGTACCCGACGTCGCCTGTTTTGAAATTTGATATTATTCAATGGACCAACTACCAAGAGAAAAATCGTTGTGATTCAAATCCAGGTCATAGTTTGTTTTTCGCTTGAATTTTTTAATCGAAATCCATACAGTCATTAAGGCGTCGCCGTCGTAAAGTAGTCGTGACACTGTCCAAACAGATAACCGTCACCCTGGATAGTAAAGGGCTATAGAAATAAGATCGTGGATTTTAGTCAGCACGAGTCTGATAATCTCTTCCGCTCCTCCTAATTCTCTCCTCATTTGATGATTTTAGCTCGATAAAAAACGATGTACAAAAGCAAGCAAGCTCTGCTCGGAAGCAAATAGAGGAAATCCATAAAAGAATAGTGGTAAACTTTAAAAAAAATGGAAGTCATACACGATATGGTTTGCATAATAATGTATGTAATATTATTATTCCACAATTATCACACAACGCCATCTCGTCCCAAGCTAAGCAGAGCTTGTGTTATGGGTACTAGACAACTGATAAACATACTTATTATATTTCTAAATACATAATTATTATGGATAAATTACACCCAAACGCAGAACAAATGATCGTGCTCAACACACAAACATTTGTCCTGGGTGGGAATCGAACCCACGACCTCCGGCATATCAGTCAAATGTCAAAACTGTACAGTTATTGGAGCATGTATCGATTATGCGTGCGGTCTGTTATGCGTGCACAGTTAAAACCATCATGCAATGTGCAATGGCCTTCATAACAGTGCGATTTCTCCGAAATACTTAAGTTATTTTAAAATCTGACCTTTCTTACTGTCACAATTAAACTCATGCATATCACAGGTGTCAATGAAAGTCCTCATCTCCCCGCAGGAGTCGATGCCACATATCGGCACCTGGTCGTGGCGACAGATATCTGCTATCTTGCATTCTTCTTCCAGCTGCAAAGGATAAAGCAGTCATGCTAGCGAAGGAGGAGGCGTGACGACGACGTTGGGACAGGACAGCGTCCACCTCACGACCCAGCCGCAGTGGTAGACGCCCACAGCGACGGACGTCGTAGGACGATCTCCGGCCACCGTAGGCGCGGGCATAGTCAGCACAATCATGGAGACCCCCATATAGGGCCAAAGCCTGCCGGGGTCGCGGGACTAATGAGCTACCGTGACTCCGGAACGTATAGGGCTATTGAAGGATACCGCGGATTTTAGTCAGTACAAGTCTGACAGTCCCTCCTGCCCTGCCCGGGGTGCGAGGAATCAATTGATGATTAATCCCCTCTTAAATAAAACGCTGCAAAAGATAACTATATAAAACTAGCTTTAGTCCACGGTTACGCATCATCATCAGCCAATTAATGTTCCCACTGCTGGGACACAGGCCTCCTCTCTGTAAGATGGAGTGGGCCATAATCCACCACGCGGGCCCAGTGCGGGTTGGTGGATGTCACATGTCTTCGAATTTTTGGTTCTAGGACATGCCGGTTTCCTCACGATGTTTTCCTTCACCGTTTTTGAGAGCAGAGGTGACGAAATAAATTACACAAAGTAATGCACCTGCTATTCGTAAGTCGGGGCCGATACCACTGGGCCACCACTGCTCTCAGTTACGGTCTCGGTTACGCATGCACATCATTAAATACAAAATTATAGTTGCCAGAAACCAATAATCACGTTAATATTTGCCCGTCTCCTCAGTTACGTGGGTGTCTTCAAGGCAATGCTGTGCAGGTCTTTAAACAGAATATTTATTTATAATTTATATAACATACTAGTGGCCCGGTACGTGCTTCGCTACTTGGGCAGCAAAGCCCCATTAACAAAATGATCCGTCCCATTAATTCAATAAATGTGAATTCATTTGTTACAAAAATGCGATAAATGAAGAACCGCTCTACTGATTTTGTGCAAACTTCACATAAACCATCGACTAAATACCTAGTCCGAACAAAGCCTAAACATTTGGTTTGGATAGGTGAGCCCGTTCTTGAGTTATAAAATGACAACGAAAAGTGGCATTAATTTTTATATAAATATATTGAATACGGTATTGATATTGATGATGATTAATCTGTCAAACTGAGCAGGATCAATCGACTAATGAGCTTACACACATTCTACTCATCGTCGTGTAAGTATTGCAAAAACTAATAAGTAGGTACTTGGATTATTACTTACTCCGTTTATTTGGATTAATGCATCCCTTCCTAAACCGAGTGTCTTTCTGGATTTGGAAAGTTAATTATCGATACGGTCTCAAATTCAAAAAACAATATTTCGCTACTTCGACTAGAATTCGGGTAAATGTTTGACTAGCATTTATCATTTCATCTGTCGTTTGTTACTAAAAGTGCCGATCTTGCAGCCCGCCCTGGCTCAAGCGGATTACGAGACTTGACTAAAAACTAACCAGGATGTCTAATCTGGAAGCACGAAACCCGTGGTTTCGGCCTTAGGTTACGTTTTGACAACGAGCCTGAACTAAGCGATTTGACAGATAGCACTATAGAGTCCGCCTAGCACTCATGAAGTGAGGAAAATTCGTGGTCCTAATATTTTTTTAATCAATTTGATGTAATAATATAGACAATAGCGCCGCGTCAAAGGGATTTCAGTCGTGGCGGTTCGTTCATCCGCTTCCGTTCCCGTATTTTCGTTAACAGACATAGATAGTAGACCCCTGTTCCTCCAGTTTTCATTTACATGCACAGGCCGCAGTAACTATTCAGCACAGTCCCGCAACACTGTTTTCCCACATGGACCAAATAAAATTCGACAAAATACCATCAGTCAATAAATTACCACAAAAATGAGATTAAAATCCATATTCATAAATGAATGTTTACTTCACCAGACATTTTTCATAAATCTGTGATTTCATTACTTATTTTTTGACCTTCATCAAATAAATTGACCTTTTCGTTTGTCATTTGGTCCGTAAATCATAAAAATATGGTAATGGATTTTCAATATGATATTGGAAAGAGATTAGTATTTATAAGTAAAGGTTGCCTATTTTGGTATGTATTGTACGTAGAAATTAGTCAATCTGTACTTAGGGCCAGCGTACATTTAGCATAGCGCTGCACAGGGTGCATTTATTTTCAGTGTCAAACTGCTATCGACATTGTCCTCATTGAAGTTATATCCAAAATCAATTAACATCAGTAGTAATTTAAATACTTTACAATAGATGCGTTAAATTTACCGTAAGAAGTTAAATTAGATTGAAAACTACTAATCTTGTTCGTGGGACCTCGGTTGCTTGGTTGTTATGATTTCTTTATCGGATGTTCTGAATCCGGTGGTCGCAGGTTGAAATCTTGTTCTCGGTTAAAATTTTACATTCCTTAGAAAATCTTTGAAAATCATGACCCGAATAAAATAATATCAATAAACACGTCCTATGGGACATCTCCTTTCTAACCGCACTCTGGTAGACGGGTTTTGTCCTACGACACGCGTTTCTTCTCGCTTTGCGGAGTGAACGTAATTATTGTATTCTACAATCGTTAATAAACCTTAGAATAACAGTCCGACAATAATACTACATCTCTACACTAATATTGTTAAGAGGAAGTATTTTTGTGTGTGTGTATATTTGTAATGATATTCAAAAACTACTGGACCGATTTCAAAAATTCTTTCTCCAGTTAAAAGCTTCTTGGGTCCTGAATGACATGGTTGGACATGGTGAGCGGACGAAGCCGCTGACATAAGCTAGTATATTATGAATTACTTACTTTTGCACCGTCCACATGAGCGTTTATATCATTTACCAAAGTCAGAATAATTATAACAGCGAAAATATAATACATTCTAAACAATACAGTTCGAATGAAAAGTCATTTTATTCACGTTTAAAATGAGTTTCAAATATTCCCCAATGAGTTTTGTTTTGAAAATATTGAAATGAAATTCTGTTTAATAAAACTCCTGACTGTTTTATAGAGCTATAGAAAAAGCAATAAAATGTTCGAAAACTTTATAGTTCATCCAATTGAAAATAGTCGGCGGCAAAATAAAGATAGTTCGAATTGTTCGAAATTATGTGGGTTTTAAAGTTTACGTGTTTACTTATTTTATTTCCCTTCTGAATTCAGAAAGAATTAAATGTCAGAAAGTACATTTTTTTACTGCCACACACCAATGCCATATTTAGTCATTTTGGTTCAGACATTCTATGATGAATGTCAACGTTGTTGAATAGTAGTTCATTTTTGGCCCTTTTTTGAAAACCCCACTAGTTGAATAAAACTACGCACGACGCGAACCACACATGAATGAATTTAAACAAATAAATGAATGCTCGCTTATTCGCCACACGAGGTATTCCCGTTTGAGCAATTATTTCCTTATATTTGTATTTTTATTTCTTATAGAGCATCTAAGCTAAGAGCAACTTTTTATTTCCGATTGTTCTTAAAATAAGTGCTCATAAAGTAGGTGCTCTGGAAATAGTTGCTTAAACGGGAATACCTCAACTTACATCAGACAAACCATGTGTTTGCTAGTTTTGGTTATGGTAATTTGAAGGGAATAAGCCAGTTTTTGAAGCATCATTGTGCCAATAGACCCAAGGTGTAAACACATTTCACCGAAACAACAAAAAGTTACAAGTTCGGCAATAAGCAAGCGATACCTGGTGTTTCAGGCGTCTATTTCAAACTTTATTTCAAATTATGTTGACAGCTATAACAACTACAGTTGCGACCGCGTTTGTTGTAACATTACATTACAGTACACCCTGTATTTACGTACTTAGAGTATTTAATGAAATAAAAGTTTGAATAATGGTATTGGAAATTTTATTTAAATACAAACCGCCTCACTACAAAAAAAAAACATCTGTTGAACACTTGTCTAAAAAAACTATCAACTACAAAACGGCATTTGACGTTGATATAAGGGTTGTTTTGTAGTTACACTTTTTTGGGACAAGTGTTCAACAGATGTTTAACTTTTTATGGAACGACGGGCTATGCCCTAACATTAGGTTTCTGGTTAACATTGCAATCAGTTCTATATTCTGGCTTCTTGAAGGACCGTCCTCTCTTACATGTCACCCAGCATTCGTGAATTGGTCTCTGCTTGAAATCTGAAAACGTATTTGTGAACAAAAGTATAAAAAATCATTACCTGTCTTACATTGAATAACCATGCCTGGGTCAAGAGCGCGTCGTGTTTTACGCGCGCCGTTTAAACCAGTTGCCGAGTAACAAGATATTCATTTACTAGTTAATTCTGCACTAACTTGAAAACGGACCATGTCCAAATTAAAGGGAACTCCGCCCCAGTAACGTCCAGAATGCAGATGTAATGTAAAATCTTTTAATAGCTCTTCAACTGTACTTTTAAAATATATAAATTGAATATCGAAATCGGGGTACTGAAACATTCAGTTGACATGAGACTTAACTACATAGAACCGTTTTCGAGAACAGGAATATATATATATTTTTTTGTTTTATAGGAGTATACCTTTCTTACTGTCACAATTGAACTCATGCATGTCACATGTGTCTATAAAGGTCCTCATTTCACCGCACGAATCGATGGCACACATCGGCACCTTGTCGTGGACGCACAAGTCTGCTATTTTGCACTCTTCTTCATTCTGTTATTAGGAAAACCATTAGTTATTTAGTATTAAAATGTGGGTGAAAATAACGATACTAAAGTCTCAATATGTTTTGGAATTTTAAGTCGTTGGAAAAAGCGATTCAATAATTCGGAGATCGCGAGGTGATTTCTGGCCACGCCTATGGACTCGCCGTCTGATCAAGACTCTTGCACGAGTCGACGCGAAACACTTCGTGTTTCACGCACGCTTCTGTAAGGGGTCACAATTCTGTCAGAGCCTCTATAGAGCCAAACGCCAACGTCCACCATCGTTGTCAACTCGACATCAAGAAGTTAGACAAATACGTCCATAAATCTAAATAGAAGTTTATGTACAAGACTAAATATGAAATTTCAAAGTCATGTCTGTGCCTATGTTAATGATCCGTTCACTAAAGATCATTTATCATAAAAATTAGATTAGCCAAACGTTCGGTCTCCTAATAATAGTTTAGTACGTTTAAGCCTTATTAAGGCTTGCAAATGCTATGAAACGCAAATGGCAAATGAATGACCACAGTTAAATTCGTTTAGCTTCACGGTGGGCTGAAGGACTCATATTTAAATTACAAAAAATAATAATAATAGACTAAAAAGTGCTTGAACAGAGGTGCACTCTCTATTTCTTTTCTCTCATAGACCATAGTTTGATGGAACGGCAATCTATCACGAGTGTATTTAATAGAGATCACAGGACCTTTGAAACTACTGTTTCTGCTCGACTCGAGATTTTAACCCAGGTATCTCACGCTCAGAAGTCGCTCAAAGACCAACGGAGCAAGCTAAAATAAAATGTTATTCTAAAAGTAACATATTTTACCGAAAAAAATGAAATATAGAAAAGATATGTCTGAGATTACATTCGAAGTAAATGTTGTAAGATGAATGAAATAACGGAGGGAACAGGGAGGAGGGAGATGTCTCCTAATAAATATGTAAAGAGGGAACGCGTTAGGTATTTACTAGATCTCATAATACATACTTCGATAGTCGTTTGATTCCGAGAAGTACGTAATACGTATATCGCAAAATTATTGTAGTGGAATCTGATATACTCGTATATGAGAAATGTATATTTTTTTGGAAATATCCAGACGTTGGCAATGAATATAATTAATGAGTAGTAAATGTAACAAAATGGGATTGGGATATTGCCATAAGCTCGGCGTATGCACGCCTCCCACTAGGTGGACTGATGACATTGTGAGAGTCGCGGGCAACCGCTGGATCCATGATTGTCGTTCGACGTTGTGGTCTACGAGGGAGGGTTATGTTCACGAGTGGACGTCTTTCGGCTTATGATGATGATTGATGGTGAAATACAACATACCATAACTTTCGATAAATTATCTTGTCCTACAAGGGCACCGCCCCCTTAGATCAGCAAGTCTGACAGTCAGTTAAATCTTTCAAACTAGACAATGGACTTAAAAGCGGTTTTCATAAAGAGAAAGGTTTTGTTCTTATTACACATGCATTTTAGCACGCGTGTGTAGCCGGGCAAGTCTCTAGTGTTTCATATACCTACTTAAATGGCAGCAGTACAATAAAAGAAAAGCAAAAACATACAATAAGAAGAACATAAACAATATCTATTGCTTATATTAGCTTCACTTACTTTCAAAGATTCGCTGTGGGCGTCTAGCGATGATATGAAATATATGACAATGCCTGAAATATCAATATTATTTGGGTAAAATATTATTATTATGATCTTATCATCCTACAGCTGGGCAAAAGCTTTTTTTCCCGTGACTTCCAGATGTTGATATCCAGGGCAAATGTTGACTAGTCGTTGGTTTTATGCTGTGGGTAGTTCCATTTTCTTCGAAGTCTGCCGCGACGCCTTAGGGCTGTGTCAGGACTCTATAAAAACCTTTGTTTTGTCCACATATCTACTTTTTAGCTTTTATTTCTTTTCTCAAACTGGTGATTTACTATATATACGTATAGTTATGTTAGTTAATGACATGAATACTGACTTTGTTGTCTCTGAAGAGGCATTTGGAAAAACTCAATAGCGCTTTGCGAAAACTTGGAATCGAACCCAAAAATTCATGTTCTGCTGTTGCCTTTGCAAACACCAGACCAACAGGACAGTCAAATTAAATAAAGAGTTAAACTTACTTAAAACAGCTATCATTGTAATACGTCATATTATTTTTATGTAGTTCGTGTACATTTCTAGGCTGCGATGTAAAAATAAAGTCATAAAATATTCAGGATTTTATTGCTTTCATAAAATGCATTTAAATAACTATTTTATGGCTGCGGACGAAATATAGGAAATGGCGTAGGTACTGTAAATGAAAAACAAGTGATTTTGCATACTTGTAAATCACTTGTGAAAAACAGTGATCAGTGGTGGCCCAGTGGTATCGGTCCCGACTTACGAGTTGTAGGTCGTGGGTTCGAACCCAGGCGCAATTACTTTGTGTAATTTATTTCATCACCATTGCTCTCAAAACGGTGAAGGAAAACATCGTGAGGAAACCGACATGTCCTAGAACCAAAAATTCGAAGACATGTGACATCTACCAACCCGCACTGGGCCCGCGTGGTGGATGGCCCACTCCCTCTCACAGAGAGGAGGCCTGTGTCCCAGCAGTGGGAACATTATAGGCTGATGATGATGACTAGTGAAAACCGCAAAAATAGTAACATAGCAACGTTACTTTAATGGCTCAAAAAAACTCCTCGTCAACGCTCTCAATTGGTAATGTGCCCAAAAGACTGGCAAAGTAAGCTGATCGGTATATCTAGTTTAGTGTAAAAACCAGCCTTGAGTTCAGCTATGCATTTTCAGAATTTAAAAAAAAATTGAGAAAGGCTGTGATCACTTGAACTTTATGGCGACTGTACTTAACTTACTTAAAGTAATTAGGATTATCAGCTGATAATCTAAACAGCGTTTAGGAGAAGTCGTAACAAGGTGCAGTTGAATACCAGTATTATGTTAGATTCAGCTACTGCTTATCTTACCTTCACAACCCAATGATCAACTGGGTAAAACTGGTTGTCAGACTTTCGGCGACTGACTCGTGTTACTTTGATGATGTCATAGATTGCAAAACAAATAGGCAAAAATAAAGTAATTTAGACGTTACGAATATTTTTTTTGTGTATTTATGTTTACTGAGTTACTATTTATTAGTTGTTAATAAATTTTAATAAAATTATCCAACGCCTGGTTGCAACTCCTTAGGGTTTGGACAAACGTCTTCCTCTTCTTTCACGTGCCTGAAAACTGAAAATATGAATAATTAATATTATTATTTTGCACATACCTACATTAAGTAGTCAGGTGTACGACATGGAGATAGGGTACCTACATCCCAAAGAAGTGCTGTACCCAAGAAACACAAAAATTTAACGTTCTTTCATAAATGGCGCCACATGTGCGATCCAAATTGATTGCCAGTTCGAAATGAACGCCAGCGATACCGGGATCGTAGGACTGCCTAAACAGGTATAACCGTGACTTTGGCAAAACGGGCTATTAAAAGAACACCATATATATTCAGTACGTGCTTGACAGTCCCTTCCGCTCGAAACTTACTTAGTTGTTTTATAAATGTCTCACCCATAGTATATTCGCAGGAGTACTCGTACAAATCACACAGGTCGATGAAAGTCCTTGCTTCATTGACAGACTTGCCACAAACGATGACGGTGTCGTGGAAGCAGGAGTAAGCGTGCTCGCATATCTTCTTTAGTTCAGACTGAAATTAATAAAGATATACCTATATTTAAGTTCAGAAATCTTATCATGAGTTTTCACGTTTTTGGGACCTAAGGGCGCTCCCTCACCGCAAGCATTCATCTGTAATGTAACGTTACAGATTCGAACATTCGAAGACAATAGATCATCAAATTGCGCACTTTTATGTTACATTACAGGTGAATGCTCGCGGTGAGGGAGCGCCTTTAGGTAAACGTGAACTTTGCCGTTACTTCGATGGAAAGACAGACACACGGACGCACAGCGGAGTCTCAGTAATACGACGTCCAACCATGAACAAGGACCTAGTCGACGGAGCTTCATGTTCCACGCGCTCTTTGAGGGAACTGATCAGGCCCCAACGCCTAACATAACGCGGATGAAACTGTAGGCAGAAGCTAGTATTATTATAGATTAAACTCAGCTTACCAGATGAGATCTATCAACAGTAATATGTGCATCACCCAAGTAAGTAACTTGCAAAATGAACACCAAAACACCTTTAATTACAAACATAACTGTAAAATTAATAAACACCGATCTATTGCGAACGTCTATTCGTCAGTAAGGTACAAAGGACCAATAAATTGTTGATCAAAACTGAGGATAATGACAGGATGTTTATGTTTTCAAGTTCATTCTTGGCAAGGCTAAACATAGCTTACGATGTTACTAGCTAAGAATGGTTAACTGGAAACTTCGTAATAGATAGTGTTAATTATAGAACAAAATAACAATCATGGAGTTGGGGTTGGCTAAAATACTAGGAAAATCGTAGTAGTGACGTAGTGTTTGCTTCAGGCTAGGTGGAGAGACGATCTTCGTCGCATAGTAGCAGTTGAATAAGGTCGAGACTCCACCAAAGCTGAAAGTCAAAGTCAAAGTCAAAGTCAAATCATTTATTTTAAATAGGCCATCAGTGAGGCACTTTTAAACGTCGAATATTAAAATTAAGGAAAGGGATGGGATGGGATTGATTCTACACGCTGGGTCGAGCTGTGCGGAGTCGAGACGTGTTTTGAACCAATAGAATTGCGTTATTGACACAGCTCCATTCCGCAACGCAATTCTATTGGTTGTTCAAAACACGTCTCGACTTGCACAGCTTTGGTGGAGTCTCGGCCTAAGGGTATCCATGGTCCTGGGCAACTGGGAAATTAAAACTGTCGTCTTTTTGTTTTTGTGCCTATTGGCCTTATTTTGTTCGGTCTCCTGCTTGATACGGAGGGCAGTGGAAACTATATATTTTTGTACACCTCAGCTATTCTTTTTTGAATAATTTATTTGCCAGGAGTCTACTTTCTAAATCCGTTAACGAAGACACGGGTACGGATACGGATGTATGAAGGTAACTGAAGTCAAAATAATTTGAAACCGCGCAACGATTGAAGCTGAAGTCCTGTTGACGCGGCGCTTGTGTCTATTGGCGGCGATAGTATATTAAAAATGTAGTTTCACGATTTTCCGCAAGTCATGAGTAGTAGTGCGGACTATAAGGAGCTATCTATCAAATTGTAATATCATTAATTCTTAGTTAGGACTCGTTGTCAAAACGCCCGTAACTAAGGCTGAAACTATGGGTTTCGTGGTTATAGATTAGGCCCCCTGGATCCAAGACAGTTAAATTAATTCTTCGGAACGTCTTTGTGTTTCATAGTCTCGGCGTTCTTCTGGTGGTCGCTACTGTTGATTTTGGCATTCAAGAGTTGCAGTGGTTTGGAAAAAGTACGGTAGGGCTGTCTCATAAGAAAACTGAATAAGAGTTATCTGCATTGAGCGTCCTTAAGCTACGGTTACTGTTTTCCCTCAGGCGAGCCGATGTCTGTTTGTCACCTGTTCTTATGTATAAGTATTTAGTATGAAAAATACGACAAAATTCCACGCTATATATTTTGGTCTTTCACATATTTCCAATTTGAACCGACGAGACTTAATCTACAATCTACATCGGCTGACAAACAATTTTAAACCGATGATAGATCGGGTCAGAGCCCATTCGTACCCTAAGATTCGCACCCTGTGCCCACTCGTACCCTGGAAGTTTTGAGGGGCCCACTCGTCCCCTGAAGAATATTTATTTTTATTCATTCTTCTAATATAAGTACATGTACATGTGTATACTGCAGCTTGGTAGTCCTGGTACAGTCGCGCAGAAAAGGGTAATATAAAAAATATAGTAATTCGGTAGATATCATGTTCATTTCAAATAAGATTAAGTTTAATAAATGCCTCTAGGCTCTAGGCATTAAGTCAGTCTTAAAAATAATTAATCAACTTTTGGTTTCTTGTACATTTGTAAATATTTAGCAAAATATATGATATAACAACATAAAATAATCTTTATGCAGTAAAATAAAACTGTGTAACTATTTAAATAAAATCTCAGTAATGTTAACTGAATTTTAGATAAATTTACATCCAGTGTACAAACAATTTAATTACCAAATATCAATACCAATATAACAATTAATTGTTGGTACTTTGTTCAGTCAAAGAGATCTACAAAATAATGCAATATCACAATAACTTTGTATTAAAGAAATATAAAAAAGTAAAATCAGTCTTTATCAACTAGGAACTAGGTAAGTAAAACCAACATTTTTACTAGCAACAAATACACATGCAAAATCACAATGTCCTAGAAACTAACAAAATACAACTCTTTTTACAAAACTCAGCCTTGATTGACCATCATATAAATCAACATTAAATGTAAAATATGAAAAAAAAAATAGAACACATTATCAACAGTAAATAATCACTTCTTATTTTTTTGTATATTTACCAACTATATACATGCAAAATCATAATAACTTAAATCTAATTTGCTTGCGCGCAGATACTCTGACTAAGAATACCCCTCCGGCCCTCCCGCTTTGGCATTCCACACCCCGCGCACATTAGGAGAGTACTTACCAATTTTAACGCAATTTTTGGAGCAAAACAGAATTAATGTTAGAACGTTGATTATTTTTAACCGACTTCCAAAAGGAGGAGGTTCTCAATTCGGATGTTTGTGTTTTTTTTTATGTTGGTTCGGGCATAACTCCGTCGTTTAACAACCGATTTGAAAAATTCTTTTTTTGTTGGATAGGGTTTACTTCCGGAATGGTCCCATTAAAATTTTATCGAAATTGGACTAGAGTTTGAAAAATCAACAAAAGTCAAAAACCTAAAAAGACACCGATTACTCCGAGGTTTGTGGTCCGATTTCGATGATTCTTTTTTTGTTCGATATACTTAGTATGGGGAGATATGATATAGATAGGAGAGGGCGCTGCCGCGCAAGTGTCAACATCGTCTCTGTGTTAGTTAAACTATTAAAAATAAAAGAACATCGCAAATAAGTGTTAAATATATGCCAAATAGTAAATTAAGGCATGAAATAGTGTAACAAGTGATAGATTCAATATAAACCCGTACGAGAAGTGCTTAAAAACAGTGAAATAGAAAACAAAAACATTATCATCGTATAGTGCCTAAAACGCGAAAAACTTAAAATACTCGTCATTAACATATCCAAACTAGTGTGCAGAAGTGAAAAGTGTGTGCTACAGGGCTATCAACCAGAAGATAAATAATTTTTTATAAAAATCTAACCTAAAAATAGTAAAACAACATTCATTGCCCTTGATCAATGTCAAATCATCTGAACCAACAGCGACATCTGTTATGGAATAGCAAAAGTGCTCAGTGCTTGATTATGATTGACAGATGCTGCCGATAAATACATCATCGAGCAGTCGTAAATCAACAAAGTAGTACACACTCCTACCGCTAGAGGGCGCTAAACACAATTAGTAAAAATGGAACAAATCACAGAAATGTTAAAATCACTGCAAGCAAAACTTGATGAACAAGCAAATGAATTAAAGGAAATGAAAGAAAGTATTCCAAATAGTATCAATAAAAACATTGATGAAAAATTCTTTATGCTTGAAGCGAAGCAACAACAACTGGAAAAAATAACAGAAGAACAGGGGAAGAAAATTCAAAGACTTGAAAGTTTTTCAAGGAGAAAGAACTTGTTATTTTTCGGAGTAGAAGAGACCGAGAACAGCTACTTCAGCCTGCAAAATAAAATCCTAACTATTATTCAATCTAACATGGAGGTAGAATGTCAAAAAACAGATATTGAATATGTTACTAGAATGGGAAAAAAGTCTGGAAAAACTAGACCAGTAATTGTCACCATAACTACTATAGGTAAAAAGATTGAAATACTAAGAAATAAAAAAATGCTAAATGAAAACACTTCTTACTACATAAAACAAGACTATCCTCCTGAAATCCTTGAAGAAAGAAAGAAACTAAATGCTCAACTACAGAGAGAAAAAGCACAGGGGAAAAATGCATCTATAAAACATAACAAGTTAGCAACTGAATCGGATAATGAAAAAATACAACAGGAAAATCGTCAAGATCGACACAAAAGAGGTTTATCGTTATCACCGGAAACAGAAGGTGCCAAGGGTGGAAAACCATATACCGCAAAGAACCCCGTCAAGAAAAACAAAATGGACCAATATCTAATAAAAACCAAAGGAACCACAACAATACCTAGTCTTCATATACGTCAAAAGACAGATAGCTCCTCTTCTGCCAGCGAATGACAAGAAGCAGCGACCTCTCCACGTCCCCCAACACGGCCGGTCACCGCGGGGGTCACAGACCAAAACCCTCCACTCCACCCACTACATATATGCACATACAATGTCCGATCTCTACTGTCACATGAAAGGTTACTAGAACTTAAACAAGCAATATCTAAGATTAATTATGATATAATTGGTCTGGCGGAGGTCAGACGAACGGGATACAATATTGAAGAAGACAATGAACATATATTTTGTTATTATGGGGAAACAAAGGGCCAATATGGTGTGGGTTTCCTCGTTAAAACATATCTAAAGGAAAGCATAGAAAGTTTTACTGCGGTCTCCGAAAGAATCTGCACTTTAACTCTGCATTTGGGCAAAACTAGCTTATCAATTATACAAATCTACGCCCCAACCAGCGACGCTAGCGATTTGGAAATAAAGGAATTTTACGAACAAATACAAAACTGTTTAAATCATTGCAATACCAACCTTATAATTATGGGCGATTTCAACGCTAGAATAGGCTGTAAGTTAAAAGGCGAAGACAGAATACTGGGCAGCTCGTGCTTCGGAAAACGAGATAAAAGAGGTGAAACTCTACTTCAGTTTTGTTGGGAAAATAAATTGTATGTAATCAACAGTCTCTTCATCAAAAACCCCGAGAATTTATGGACCTGGCTGTCACCTAAGAACCATAAAAGTCAGATAGATTATATTTTATCTAACCTTAAAGACAAAGTCACCAACGTTGAAGTTTTACACAAATTAACCTTCCCAAGCGACCATAGGCTTGTCAGAGTTAGTCTCTTGCTAACCAATAAGAAAAAGTCTAGAGCAAATTACAAAAACAAAATATATAAACTGAACAGCATAGAAGAGCAACAGCAATATACAGAAACTCTAAAAGTACAGTCTTCAAACATAAAACTAGAGGACGACGACAATGTAGAGATGTGCTACAAAAAAATCAAGAAAGCAATTGAGGAGAGTATCAATTCTACAATTAATATTATCAAGAAGCAAAAAAGACAATCCATTATTTCAGATAGTACAAAAATTCTTATAGATAGAAGAAAAGAATTAACAAATAAAAAACACTTAACACCAAACGAAAAACAAGAGAAGAGTCAATTATATAAAACCATTCACAAAATTATTAAGAAAGAATATCAAGAACATAGATTATCAACTATTGAAAGACATTTGAACAACTCGGGAAGTATGAAAAAAGGCTTAAAAGAATTAAGAACATCAAAAAAATGGATTACTTGCCTGCAATCTACCTCTGCTAAAAAATCGAAAACGTTTTCAAGATCAGGAATAATAAAAGTAGCTACTGATTTCTATAAAGACCTATACTCTATAAAGACACCATCGCGAACAGAGACTCTATATTATCAACAACAAAACAATACCACCTTGAAAAGATTTTCACTGCAGGAAATAGCTACAAAAATAAAAGCGCTAAAGAAGGAAAAAAGCAGCGGACCAGACGGCATACCCAACGAGGCAATTATAGCAGGAGAGCCCATTCTGGTACCTCTTTTGTCCATTTTATTCAACAAAATACTAGACGAAAAAACAATTCCAGGCGAGTGGGCAAAATCGGACATTATTCTCTTATACAAAAAAGGAAACCCTATGGACATTGGCAATTACAGACCGATTAGCTTGCAATCAAATCTGTACAAGCTTTTTGCTTCATGCTTGGAGGATCGTCTCGCGGAGTATACCGAAAAACATCAGCCAGTAGAGCAAGCAGGCTTTAGAAGAAACTACTCAACAGTAGATCACATACACTCCTTAGAATTAGTGATAGAGAAGTTCGAGGAAATGAACCGCCCGCTCTACTTGGCGTTTTTAGACTATGCCAAAGCGTTCGATTCTATTTCCCACAGCAGTATATGGAGAGCGTTACAAGATTGTGAGGTACCTGAGGAAACCATAGAACTTATACAAGAGATTTACAAAAATAGTAAAAGTAGAGTAATACTGGACAGAACCGGGCCGGAATTTGACATTAGCAGGGGCGTGAGACAAGGCGATCCTTTATCCCCGAGATTATTTATAACCGTACTTCAAAGCATCATGAAAACTCTGAAATGGGAAAGGAAGGGCATTTGCATAGACGGAAATTACTTAAGTAATCTAAGATTTGCAGACGATATTGTACTCTTTGCAGAAAGTGCATCAGAGCTAGGAACTATGGTAAAAGAAATAGATGCAGTTAGCCAGGAAATTGGCTTGCTACTGAACACAACAAAAACAAAAATAATGACAAATAATAAAAAAATCCCGATAAGCCTCAAAAACGGTCCTCTGGAATATGTTGAAGAGTACATATATCTGGGTAAGCAAATATCCTTCAAAAAATCTAGGCACAGAGATGAACTGACCAGACGTGTAAACATGGCCTGGAACAAATTTTGGAGTTTTAAAGAAGTTCTAAAGTCAAAAATTCCCGCAAGACTGAAGAAAAAAGTACTGGACTCATGTATTTTGCCTTCTCTTTCTTATGCGTCACAAACATGGATATTCAACAGATACACAAGTAATAAGATACAAACCACGCAAAGAGCCATGGAGCGGAGCACGCTAAATATAAAGTTGAAACATAAAAGGACAAATGTATATGTGAGAAATACAACTAAAATTATAGATGCTTTACAGCACTGCAAAAAACTAAAATGGAAATGGGCTGGCCATGTTGCACGTATGAGTAACTATAGATGGACGAAAAGGATAACTACTTGGAAAGGGCCGCCAGGAAAGAGAAAGAGAGGTAGACCAAGGGAGAAGTGGCTCGACGAAATATTGAGCACAGTGGGAAAAGACTGGTTAGAAAAAGCTTTAGACAGAGATCAATGGAGAAAAATGGAGGAGGCCTTTACTCTGTAGAGAGGTCCTTAATGATAATAATAATATTTTTTAAATGCATGAAATCAATTTTTAAATTTAAATTTTTGAACTTATTATAATTTATAAATTTTTTTGCTGTATATTTTCAACTAAGTTCAAATTTAAAACTGAAATATTATTACAAATCTATATTTTTATTTATTTGAAATATTTTGTACAAGAATTATGTAAATTAATTGTTAAGGATTAAATGAGGCTTTATTATTATTATTATTATTATACTTAGTATATCTGCCATTTGGCCCCATAAAATTTGAGTTGAATAGTGAAACTAAAAAGGATAAAATATTATTTTTTTTACAAAAAAAAAATGTCAGTAACCGACTTCAAAACAACCACAAAAAAAGTTCAAAATAACCTACAAAAAAAACTTTTCTTTCGAAAGTCGGTGACAAAAACAAAAAGATTATTTCGTTAGGCGAACTTCATTTAATAAAAGACCAAAGACACATTGAACAGTCTCGTATTCGCGGTCACTTTCAAGAACCAATATGTCAGCGAGGCAGCCATAACATACAAACAAAACACCTTATCTAATTTTGTAACCCGTTTTTTTTAATAAGCTATATATTATTATCATGACGGATATCATTCATCATAGCTCTTTTTCAATGAGCTGTTATGATTTATTAAATTAATTCCGTTAATAAACTATTCACAAGTGTACTCTGTTAACCGTTTCTTAAGTAAAATATAGCTAATTTTATCTCAGGGGACCAATAGGCACCTGAATAGGTGCCGAATCTTTAACATATATTGTATTATATTAGAGGGAACGAATGGGTACCTTAGAAATAATATTTTTTATTAAAATATTAATTGGTACCCTACCAGGAGACCAATGGGCACCTATATAGGGGCCGAATCCACAACTTTTATGCTGGGGTACGAATTTTAGGGGACGAATGGGCTCTGACCCGATAGATCGTGGATCAAAGCAAATAAAAAGTAACGATATATTTTAAGCTATAAGTACGTAATCAACTCTATCAATGGTTTATTTTGGTATTTTATCTCATGTTCTCAAAATGTAAATCTTAAATAAAATTAATCAAAAACAAATCAGGCAGTTTTGGATGGTCAAAAGGCTTAAAATAAAATAGTATAAAATAGTCCGGTGCTACAGTCTCAGTTACAAGACATTATATCTGTGAAAGTACTGTAGATTTCCATTCCAAAGTCTAGATCTCTATGGAGAAGAACGGGCTAGATTCTCCATTAACACTTTTTTTTCTATCAACAAATCTTTGTTATATAATTCATCTTGAGGTAATAACTTATTACTTTCATATTTTAGAAAACCTATTCACTAGAAGATTAAGTTAAGAATATTTAAAATGTACAAGTTCTAGAAAATTTAATTTCGTTGTTGTTTAACTTGTTTATTTAAATAAGACATAATTATTATTTAAAACTCAAGTAATTACGTTGTGGTATTTCTTTCCATGTATAGGGCAAAGGTTGGCAAAGGTCACAGATATCCTATTTTCTCTGCGTAGGAGTAGGTACGTGACTGCCAGTAAAGTGCAAAGATCGTTCCAACAATAAGCCCAGAGCTGTCTCACAGTGGTTTAGTATTTATTAACAATTTGAATATTCCAAATATTTAAAGGTTAATTTATTTAGTACTTTGTTAGTCAAAACAAAAGAAATGCTCGTGGCTAAATAATTAGAGCAGCACACGCTTGGCAAGCCTAGCTACCTACTTTATTGGTTGGTCTGTAGATGGGTGACCAATTGACCATGTGTTATAGCCAGTTTCCTCTGTGCCTCGGAAAGCACGTAATGCCGTTGGTCCCGGCTGTTATGTGTACATCTTTCACAGTCGTTATTATTAGTCAGAGACTCTAAAGTCTGACAACCAGTCTTACCATGGGGTATCGTATTACCCAGTTACTGGGTTGTAGAGTACCGATGAGCAGTCGCTCCATGTAAAACACTGATATACAGCTGCATTTAGTTCGACTGGAAGCCGACCCCAATATAGTTGGGAAAAGGAAAACTTTATTTCCGAAAGTTAAGTTTTTTTACTCTTTTTAGTTGTGGTTCTTTTAGGCGGTTAGTTTTTTTTAAAGGTTTTTTATTTTACCTTTTTTTAATTCATATATTCAACCCAAAATCTTGTCATATACGTAATCCGTAGAGTATAATTAGAAAATAAGACCAATTTAACCAAACTGAAAGAAAATTTTATGGGACCAAATGAGAGATATACTGCATCGAACAAAAAAAGAATCATTAAAACCGGTTCTTTCAGTCCTATGGTTAAAAACATAAAAAAGTACAGTCGAATTAAGAACCTCCTCTTTTATTTTGAAATCTGTTAAAAAGCGGTATTTGAGATAGTTTTTTCCTAAATGTAGTCCTGCCAGAGCCAAAAGTGATAGAGACAAAGTCTACAATGGAGCGAGCTTACCCAGAAGAAGGTTGTTCACTATAACTTTGAAGAGATTCAGGTTATAGTGAACAACCTTTAATCTATACTAATACTAGCTGTCAAAACAACGTTTGGGGGGTCCAAACGTTGTTTTGGCATATAATTTAAAAAAAAAAAATAGATAGTAGCCGATTCTCAGACCTACTGAATACGCATATAAAATTTGGTAAAAATCGGTAGAGCCGTTTCGGAGGAGTACGGTAACTAACATTGTGACACGGAAATTTTATATATAAGAAGATTATTCAAGCTGCAGAGTTTGTTTGGTTGTACGCGCTAACCTCAAAACTACTGATTCAAATTGAAAAAATCTTTTTGATGTTGGCTAGTTCATCTATCAAGCTAGGCTATAGGCTATAAAACATTACGCTACTACCAACAACAGCCGAGCATTTAATAAATTTACATTCAAAATGAAACGCACAATACAATTGTAATACACATTTATTTAATGAATGGTTTAAATATAGAATGGAATAAATTGGAATATTCAAATGGAGTAGATTTTAATTAAGATTTGTAATCAGTCATCGAAGTAACTGTTGGTTGGTCGACGGGACACGGTGAGTAGAGACCGATCTTCGGGACACGATGTCTGCTTGTAATCTGAAATTAATTAATCTGGCTTAGTAATCATCTCATTTAGGCTAAGCTTTTGAATATCAGCGACTGCCGAAGGTCTACAAATGAAATGACAGTCTGGATTAAGGCTTAGTGTGATTTTCGGGTTGTTTTAGTTCGCCACAAAAATTATTTCCCTCGAAAAAATTTTTTTGATCCTGTTCTTCTAGAGGAGGGATCTGTTCAGATTCCACATTGTGTCCCCTTTTTCGGTAGTTTTGTGCTGGATTTTAATTTAATTGTAAAAAAAGGGTCGAATGTACAATGATCAAAATTCTCAAACCTTTGGCAAAATACATAATTAATTATTTTTGTGGCGAACTTACGATAACCCCGATTTTCGATATACAGAAGAAACTCGGTAGAGAAATTGGTCATCCGTGGCTGTAATTATTTTCAATTATTTTTATTTGAGATGGGTTTGCTCTTGGCTTTTGAGTGAGAGTGGATTCAGGTTATACAGAAGAAAACACACACTCTGAAGCTTTTTTAACTTTAACGTAGGTACCTAACTAAGAATCAGCGCAGAAATATTTTATTGTTGTGTTCTTTAAAAATAACCTTAAATGTCACACTTAAAAAACTTACACAATTAAACTAGATCTGACGACGTTTCCTAGTACTTACCCACACATAAATACATGAGTTTAAATGCATCCTATTCGTGGCTAATCGAGCGTCAATCAACATGGTCGACATCGATCTATCTACGTCTGCACTTCACGCTTGAATCGACAGCTGATGCTACTAAATGATATTACCAATACATCATATTTATTATAGCCTAGCTTAGGTAGGTTAGCATTATCAGCCCATAATGTTCTCAATACTGGGATACAGACCTCCTCTCAATGAGAGGGAGTGGGCTGCAATCTCTACTACGCGGGGCTCTAAGACATGCCGGTTTCTCACGATGTTCTCTTACTGTTTTGAGAGCAGTTGTGATGAAAAGAATGATAAAATGACATTCTTGTGATAATAGATGGAGCCACTAGTTTTTTGAATAATGATTGAATTATACAACATTATTTTTTGTTTATGCGAAACCCGAGACACCTGTGCAATATTTTTGTGTAAAAAATCTATGTACAAAATTTGAAAACCGTATCATATTAAATCACAAAGTTATAAGCTTGTATATTACCTGGTTGTCCGTTCAAAAACAAATGCTCATTTCGCGGTACACCCGCGTAAACCGCGTCTCCTGTTTTATATACTCGTGATAATAGTTTGGCAATAGGTACCTAACCATACGGTGATTGTATAGTAATAAAATCTGGTAATAAAATTCATTTAAAATATTTTTGAAAAAAAAAAATACAACATGGTGTAAAAATTATCGGAATCGAATCAGTTACTGATTCTGAACAAACTATATTCAGGTTTCGCATATACTATAAATAATGTTGTATATATCTTTGAAAACAGAGTACATCCCGAATTGACTGACAAGTTTTATTGGTTTACGTTACGCGAATGAAGCCGCAGGCAAAAGGTAGTAAGTATATTATTGTTATTAAAATGAGACACCCACATTATTAACATTAATGTTAATGATAAAGTACAGGATTGCTTCTTAAGTAGATGAACGTGGGAGGAACATTATTATAACATTATGTACAAGGTTTTTCCACTAGAAAATTCTAAGTAGTACAGATTACTGCCTCGAGCTAGCACCCATTAAAATGCGATTCCACCGGTGTGCGGCACAAAAGTTCGCTCTGGTCGACTCACTCAAGCAAACACAAATAAATTGTGAAACGTCTGGATACTTTTGTGCGCCCACATTTATGCAGTCTTGTTTTGGACGCGCAATTTTTGTGCATGCACATTGTTAAACTCAGTTCAGTGAAAAGTTTCGCGCACTAATGTGCTGCAAAGCCTTTCCGGTAGACACGGAGGCTAAACGCGATACTACCTTAGTACGCGCACTGCTGAAGTGCGCGAACAAAGATTGCACAAACTATTTTGGTGGAATCGTACCATTAACGTGTACTATCAAATACGCCTCTGCACCTTCTAAGAGGTTTACTGTTTTGTAATTATGTAGGTAATTAACTATGTAAAAACTATTTCTGCGGTTCAGGTGAAAAGCAGTAAAATCTTTTTAATTCTTAAGGGAATATGAAAACCAGTCCATACTTCTGCGTATAATCTTATCGCTATCGTGGCGACTAGTTAATTCAGTTTTTCTAGTTTATAAGAACTATAATTCCATCAACTTCATTTACCCTTTGATCTAAATCGTGCATGTGGAAAGCGATGAATAAGAGCTAAAACTGCACTAATGAACAGTAAGTAGCTGAGTCTGCCAAGGGTTCGATTTCTACAGGCAACTGTTCTTGGTTTGGCTGACATGTATTGTGAATAAGAGTGTTTGTAAGCTCACCTGGTGCAGAAAAAAAATCGAGTGTGGGGAAATGAATACAAAAAAAAAAAACGGAACAAGACCTCTCTCACTCTTCCTATAAAGTTGACCAGATCGTGGTAGACGCCCACGGCGACTGACGATCTCCGGCCACCGTAGGCGCGGGCGGCGAGTAATGGGCGACTCGCTGTCCGACCATGGACCATGCCCAGGTCGACGGCGCGTTGTGTTCCACGCGCGCCTCAAAGAGCGTCAGCATGATGACGGGCCCCCTCTAGAGGGCCAAAGCCTGCCGGAGTCTCATTACCGTGACCTCGGAACATAAAGGGCTATTGAAGGACACCGTGGATTTTAGTCAGTACGAATCTGACAGTCCCTCCCGCTCTGCCCTGGGTGGGAGGACTCCTTTGATGATTTTACCAACACAAATTAAAAAAAGTTGACCAGATAGAAGAAATAAATGAGCAAAGAATACAAACTTCTCCTCCGAATGCAGTTGTAATCGAACATGTCGCAGAGGTCCCTGAAGCCCATAACGTCACCAGCGTGGCTGACCCCGCAGATCGGGACGCGGTCGTGGTTGCACACCTTAGCCATGCTGCACCACTTTGCTCCCATCTGTAACCAAAACAATATACTTAACTATAACTTTGAATTTTAGGTTTTCTTTTCAAAACGTAACCAACACCAACCCAGTCCCATGATGGATTAAAGTCCTCTGGAACATTTTAAAATGGTGATAATGTTATTGCCGCCGAGTGCAAAATATTTTAACGAATTGTAGATCCTACAGAACAATAAGCAACCATGAGACTAATGTTTTTTATCATCAAATGTTCGAGGTGGTTTCGTCCGGATTAGAATACTTAGTACTATGCTGTATCTCTAAGGTATGCTAATTTGGGGGGTCTAGTTGTTCAAAGCTTAAAAAGAGTCAGCTTTTTGCCCTCTGGATCATGTCTACTTTCCTATTTTGAGCACTTTTTCATAACGTCCATATACCCAACTCATGCACTTTAATTATGTCATGGATTGTAATGGTTCTGTAGAAGTTGCTAATCTGCTCAGCTGAGAATTTGTCCAGTTCAAGGAATATACGAAAAAAGAAACAAAAGGAATAACGTAAGTTTTCAATGAAACAGTAACTTACTCGTTTAATAATTTTAATTTTCTCCTACATCAAAATTAATGTACCAGACCCAAGTATCAGATCGTATAACGCCATAAAACGATCACTAAACAATATTCTAACATGGTGATCACTTGACAAGATGGCGGTATGCCAAACTGTAACAACGCAGTGGCAGTACCACTTGCACTAGTTTGTACAAAATGGCCGCTTACGAACATATGCTCTTGTTAGTGGGTGGAACTTATGTTAGTCTAGTTTTGGAGCTTTATCGATGTAATTTAGTAGCAATGCTACATGTGTGAGATATTTAATATGCACTTTGCTAGAAACTCAGTCCATTTTTATTATTATCCTATTATCTGAAAAGTGGTGATAAATATTATGATGATGATGTCGACGTGGCAACCTTTGTTTTATATTCCCAACTAGCAATGTTTCTGTTTTCGTACTAGTGCTTTTCCGACTTTCTTTGTTCATTTTCCAGACTTTTTCTAACAGACATCAGAATTATCCACTTTGTTACAGTTTGGAAGTTATGAGCGAATTACTTTTCAGTGACCCTTTTTTATTAATGTAATAAATAGAATAATATAAACACTTAGGCCCTTCGTACACTAGGCGACGCAAGTCTCCGATAACTTACGACTTTCTTATTAGATAGTCACCTGATAACAAAGTCTCAATACAAATCCATCGTGGTTTGTACGCAGGCAAGCGTCATTGGATACCAAAGTCGTAAGGTATCGGAGACTTGTGTCGCCTAATGTACGAAGAGGCTTAGACATTCCCGCTCACCGCCCTGCGGTAAGCCGACGCTTTTAAGATACGGACTTCTCCATCGTCGAAACAAGGGGTAAAAACGGTAGTTTTCTGCGATACGATTAGAACTTCTGGTTCTACAAAACAGAAGTGCTCATGAAAAGATAAAATAGGTATTGAAAATTACTTTTTTTACCTTCCGCCCCATTGCGATATCCTCATTGTCTCGTTCCTTAGGAGGTCCATGGGCTTCTGTCATGAATATGATGGAGCAAAACATGCAGATGACTGGAAATACAACATTAATTAATGTAATGTCATTTTACGGGATAACTTTCTCTTGAGTTGGCAAGATGAATCACACCATCGAAAGAAGTGGTTGGGACAATAAGGGCTAGACAAAAATAACAGGATTGTATAAAATTAAAATGAAATTCGGCGAAACAGGGGTTATGTTGAGTAAATGTAAAATTAAATACTCGTATTATATTACAGCATATTTTATTGAAATCCGAAGGTTGTACACTGCGTGTAACGTATGGCTTTGGTTTTCTTAATTTGAATGGTAAGTTATACCATCCCACTTGACGATTTTCGCAATGGGAGCAACGTGGTCGAAAAACGAATAAATTTGGGTTGAGTTAGTATTGATAGGTAATTATTTTCCACAAAACTTGTTTATCTGGATGATCTTCACTCTTAAGTATGACCTCAGTTTTTGGAAGACGCTTTAGAAATTAATTTTCAACAGGTAATGAAAAAAGTGGCAGAAGTAATCTTACTATTTGCAATCTCGCTTTACAGACTTTTTGCGAAGTGTATAACACCCATTGTAGGAAGCTACAGCTTAAACCTTTCATTCCTTTTATTGGTAAAAAAGACCAGCTGCTACACGGCTTGAAAAGACTTGGCAATCTGCCACAATACCGTGTGAGATTTACCAACTTTTAACAAGCTGTACGAACCGTGGTTTCAATTAATTGCAGAAAATTAATGAGATTTTACTTTCTGTAATAATTAATTAATTGTATTGAAAAGTGGTTCTCGGGCATGTATTCTGTTTATATTAATAATTTATAGAGGCATAGAGAATGGTAATTGTCGCACAGAATAGTATAAAAAGTATTACCTCGAATTCCATAATATGGACCATTTCTGCAATATTTTATCCAAATTGGTTTAGCTGTTTTTGCGTGAAATAGTAAGAAACATACAAATTATGTCGTTTAGCTAAGTAATATTTTGAGAATCGGTCATAGGTAAATCAACAAGTATAATAACAAAAAAGTAATAGGAATAACTGTTATTTCTGGACTGGCTGTAAGACCAAAAATAGACAAAATAACAAATTTAAAAAAAAAAAACTTACCAAAAACATTTGTAGAGGCCATTTTATAGTCTATCTACAAAACTTATTCCTTCAAAGGACACACAATGAGTGACACTATGAAGTGTTTACCTAACTTGAGTCTAGAACACTAGCCATTGTCTAGGTGTTTAGCAAAACTTCCGCAAATTCCTTGAAAGCAGGTGCATTTTGTAAATATAAGCCGGTGCGGTGGCCGGTTAGATACTTTGACTGTTCCAATAATGTCGTTAGGTAGTTGTGTTATTCAAACGATGTATGTATGTTCTGCGATAATTACCTTGGTACTTTGTTCCTTTATGAATTTATAATCCCAAGGGAATAAAAACGGGTTAAAAATACTATCTTGAGGGCGCATAATCAGAAAGCTGGCAACGTCGCTAATAGCTGACAAATATTTACAAGTTTTAATTAATTTGGCAATATTACTGTATGGAAAAATGAAACATTATATAGGAATGCAATTAAAACACTCAATTTGATGTTGTAACCGTTTCAGGTGTATAAAAGGCATTTGGAATGTTTCCAATTGCTTTTTTTACGTCTAAAACTGGGTACATTCTACGCTTAAAATATCGATGTTCAGAATATCGAAAATTAAAATATTGATTGCAACAAAATATCGAAAAATGTTACATCTACGCTTAAAACGTCGAAGATTAAAATGTCGACTTATTTAAACGTCGAATGATTCAAAATATCGAAAGACGTTATGTCGAAATTCAAAATATCATCGCAGTTCATAATTATTATCTAAGTTCATAATATCTACGTTAAAAATACCTACTAGATGAAATATCGGACAGAAACCGGATAAAAAGTCGGACTCGCTTTTGCATCCTTAGTCAAATTGCTGATAACCACCTACCAAGGTAAGTCGACGGAGCCCCGCTTCGCGGGGCTCCTATTTCTGTTTGCAAGGTTTAAAGTAACCTAACACGAAGAGGATGGCGGGGTCTTTCAGACCCCGCCACCCTCTTCGAACCTAAACTGTCCGAGTCGGGGTGCCCCAAGTCCCGAGCTCGCTTCGTTCGCTCCGTCGACTTGCCTTGTTAGGTTCGATATTTCGGACATTCGATAATCTGTACTTCGATATTTAGGACATTAGATAATCTGTATTTCGAATTTCGATATTTAGATCTTTCGATGTAACTTTTGTAGATATTTAGATTTTAGATATATTGGACGTAGATCATTTAATCATTCGATATTTTAAACTTTCGATATTTTAATTTTCGATTTTATGGTCATTCGATATTTTCATTTTCGATATTTTGAACATCGATATTTTAAGCGTAGATATTTTAATCTTCGATATTCAAATATGTACCCACCCCTAAAACTATATAATCGGTGTTACGATATTAATTATTGCCAATGACAATAAAGCCTCTTGACTGCTCATACGGGCGACTCAGGCTCACGACACATCAATGAAATTGCACATATATTAGATGAAAATATGACTGACCATTTTAGTTTTGACCAGTTAATGGATCTCTCCACACGCGATTATTTTGATAACATTTTTAAATATTTCTGCTTAATATCAAATTAATTATGAGTTGTTGTTCAATTAAATGATGTGGGAAATCGTGTAGAACATCCAGCTATAAAAAGGATGGCATCTTTTCATCGGTAAGTAAAATATATTTATAATTTGATAATATTATGAATAATTGCAGGGCTCAAGTTAAACTGGTTGTTTACGTTTAAGGCACACAAAATGTACACCGCGTTGATGTCTTTTTGAAAAGTCCCTTACTCTCACTAGGTATCTTCAATAAGTGTGTCCCTTTCTATCTGTAGGCATAAATAGAAAGAGACAGATGTATTGCTGTAGTGTTGTGACAACTTCGAAACTAAGTCTTTAAAATATTGTCGATAAAAATAACGATGTTCCCTAACTGTAAAAAAGTCTTAACGTTACTTAATGTTTATATTTTAGATTTCCAAATATTCCAGAAGTGAAAGAAAAGTGGATCAATGCTGTCAACAAGGAAAATTGGTTTCCAAAAAAATATAGCGTTGTTTGTTCAAGGCATTTCACGGAAGATTGCTTTGAAACCTTAAAGAACCGACGCCGTTTATTTAGTTCAGCAACACCGACTCTGTTTTTGCCTGTTTTGGTATGTTTTATTTTACATATTATGTATTTCAATTAAATTTTGTATGTTTTTAGAAAAAAAAATAAGAAGTACCTACATGTAAAATAAAAACTTTGTAATTTACAGGCTTTACCAAATAAGACGGCTGATCTATTTATACATGGTTCTAATTTACCCGGGCCTTCCCATCTAAATATCTCACAAGTAAGTTTATTTATTCTAACGACGTGATTCGTGATCCTAGGCCGCATTGTTACAATATTTAATGCCTGATGTATAATTACAGGATTTAGTATCAATAAATAGGACAAACTTACGATCAAAATACCCTCCCAGAAATGCAAATTTGATGATCATAACGTAGCTGGAACTTCCTATGATAATGTCATCGTTGTAAGTTAATTTTAAAATATTTGTCTCGTACAGGAGGATCGTCCAACCTAGGCGCAAAATTTTTTCTTTTGATTTTTTTTTACGATTTAACCTTGATTTAATTTTAGCATTAATTTAAATAAAGTTAAAACAGAGTTACGTAAGTGTTTTATTTGCACCCAGTTAACGCCCAATCACTATAGTTAATAAAAAAAAGAATAAGCAGACATCGATAAGTTCGATTTTATCGATATTAGGTATTGTAGCAAAACTGACTTGTGCATCACTATGTTTGGAACATTCGTCCTGACATTGTTGCATCGGCCAATCACAACCGCTGTTTTTTCTTCGTCCCCCGACCCGCAGTGGTGAGTCGTGTGCCTAGGCGAAATCGGTCTATGAGCTCTCAAGTGGTTTAATTCTCTTTGATTATTGCATTCCCTAATCAGTTTTTTAGTGCACTACAGAACCATATTTCTTATTTTCATACAGTAAATTTGTAAAATTAATTAAAACTTGTAAATATTTGACAGTCATTTGCGACGTTGCTAACTTTCAGAATATGCGCTCTTAAGTGTTAATCCAGGTTGTAAACTATCTATTCTATTCTATGAACTTCAACCAAACAAGAAATTAATAACCAAGTAACTACGCATGTCCTAATACTTCTGTAAAATATTTAAAGGTTGATTTTTCAAAATCTCTTAACCTAAAACTAAATGACGAAACTGCTACAAGTTTTCATGAAACTATAACTTGCAAAGTTTGTAGTTTTTAGCTAAGTTGGAAATAACCGATTCCTATTCATAAAGGAAACTTCGTAGACTTTTACAACTCTTTCAAGAAACTTTGTGTTTTGTTAAAACTAAGGCCTTTATATTAATGACTCGCTGTACCCCGCGGTTTCATCTCCACTGCTCACCTCCGTTTGGTCGTAGCGTGATGTTATAAAAGACTTAGCCTATAGCCTTCCTTGATAAATGAACTATCCAACACAAGAAGGATTTTGCAATTCGAACCAGTGGCTCTTGAGATTAGCGCGTTCAACCATACTCTTTAGCATTAGGCTGCTTTTCCACCAAAGATGCGCTATGTAGCTGTGCTGCGAAGATGTAGAAGCTGAGCTACGGAACTGTCGGAACTGACCGTTTCCACCGATGCTACGCTATGTAGCTGTGCGGTAAGATGTGCTATGGAGATGGGTAGCTGCGCTACGAAGATGCGCTGTCACAGGGTAGCTGTGCTATGAAGATGCGCTGTCACAAGGTAGCTGCGCTATGAAGATGCGTAGCTGCGCTACGAAGATGTGCTGTCACAAGGTAGCTGCGCTATGAAGATGCGTAGCTGCCCTACGAAGATGTGCTGTCACAAGGTAGCTGCGCTATGAAGATGCGTAGCTGCGCTACGAAGATGCGCTGTCACAAGGTAGCTGCGCTACCAAGATGCGCAGCTCAAGCTATGCGATGTATCGATTGTAGGGAAAACGACCCATAGCACGAATCCATAGCACGCAGCCACAGCACGCAGCCACAGCACGCAGCCATAGCATGCATCTTTTCATATAAAAAACACATCTTAGTTGAATCCGTTTCCACCAGTGCTGTGCTATGTAAACCAATGAATATGATTGGTGGATATCAAATGCATCCGCAGCAACGTGGCATAGCGCATCTCTGGTGGAAAAGCAGCCTTATAATATATTAGGATTGATTTGAATAGGTTTTGAATCGGCTATTTCACAGATTCAGAGACGTTCAAATAAGGTTTATTAAATGATCACTTTCTTATACATTCAGTGATTTTTTTTATAGGTAGTAAAGACTTCTAGTAAGTACTGGGTGGTGGGGAGTATCAAAAGGATCGCAACGCGCGATGTGACAGAAATTTGAACTAACAGGGGATACAGTCAAGATGTCACTCCGCTGATGTACATACGTGTCAAGTTAAATGTACTTTTTAAGTACTTTTGTAGGTTTTATTTAATTTTCAATGAAAAACAAGCTGATGGCATGAATTGGAAGAGCTAATGTCTTTAAATAATGTGGTCACTGGAAAGTACTGGCGACGCACATAAACAGCGTATACTCGTACTTTGCTCTGACTCATCGAATTATTTCAAACATCGCCACGGATTATTGATTGCGTTTTGTTGTTCTAAGATCAAATTACCCTACAGTCTGTTATGTCCTTTCTAATCCCTTAATGATATCTAACAACACGTAGAGAGATTTTCGAGCAGTGCTTTTCATTCAAATAATTTGTTATGTATCAAAATAGGTCACGCTTGGTGTTAGCTACCTTTTGAGGGTTTGACTGGCTGGCTACCACCAACTCGCATAGTCAAGTCAAGTAGTACGTTTGCATTTCGTCCGCGGATGCCAATGAGCCAATGTTTTTTCTTCTGGATCGACACTGTCCGATATGTTCTCTAAAGCATATAAATCTTGTATGACATTGCTAAGAGGATCGTCTACCGAGCGCTCGTCCGTACTAAAAGAGAAAACGTTTTCCTACCCCTAAATGTTATCCCATCTCAATGATTTTTTAGAATGCTTCTGACACAGTAAAAAACTAGGTTTATACTAGGTTTTCTTTTTTTCAAAAGTAACTCTTAGGCGCCTGTAACTTTCAAACTATTATACGTTTTGAAAAAAAAGAAAACCTATAAACATAGTTTTTTACTGTGTAAGAAGCATTCTAAAAAATCATGGAGATAGGATAACATTTAGGGGTAGGAAAACGTTTTTTCTTTTAGTATGGACGAGCGCTCGGTAGACGATCCTCTTAAGATCTACGAGTAAGTATGCCGCTGTAAGCTGAAGTTTGTAAAATAGGGCATCGACCCATCGAGTTTCCTACTAAACTACAATCACTAGTATTTATAACAAAAGTTGGAATTGAAAATAACACTATAAAACGATAAAATATACACATAGATACAGACTGTGCCGTCGACAGCGATTTTTTTACGTGGTAAAATCATCAAATGAGTCCTCCCACCTGTCACTGTCAGACTCGTACTGACTAAAATCCACGGTGTCTTTCAATAGCCCTTTACGTTCCAGGGTCACGGTATTTCTTTAAGTCCCGCGACCCCGCTAGGCTTAGGCCCTCTAAAGGGCCCGTCATTATGCTGACACTCTTTGAGGCGCGCGTGGAAAACAACGCGCCGTTGCCATCGACCCGGGCATGGTCCATGGTCGGACAGCGAGTCGCCGCCCGCATGCCCGCGCCTGCGGTAGCCGGAGATCGTCTGCCGACGTCCGTCGCTGTGGGCGTCTACCACTGCGGGGGTACTCCCATTTGAGCAACTATTTTCATAGAAGCATTTTTAGTATTAGTAGGAAATAGTTGCAGTAACTGCGTCCACCTAGGGCTAGAGGAAACTTTTGCTGATTATTATCTACTCCTAAAAAGGTTACCTACTGTCATCATCACATTTTACGACCGTATCTCGTTTATCGTCCTAGGCCCGGTAAGTTGGATGCAGCTTGCGGTTCACGCAAAAACAGCTAATCAATTCTTCTTAATTAAAAAAATGTTTCGCTTATCATAAAGTGGCCATTGAAATGAGTACCATACATAAATTACCTAATTAATTATTAAAGCATAATTACTTTTTTGTATTTCAATGTCGATTGCAAAACGTGTGACCTTGTTCTCAATTTTGATGAAAAATTCATTGTGAATGTAATTTTAGGTGTTAAGGCTGCATATTCTGAAAGTTGGCAACGTCGCAAAAAGCTGTCAAATAATTACAAGTTTTAATTAATTTGGCAAATTTTCTGTATGAAAACAAGAAATATCGCTCTGTAGTGCACTAAAAAAATGATATAGGAATGCAATTAAAACACTGAATTTGATGTTGTAACCGTTTCAGGTGCATAAAAGGCATTTGGAAAGCTTCCAAATGCTTTTTCTACATCTAAAACTATATATTCGGTGTTACGATATTAATTATTGCATTCCCTTATCAATTTTTTAGTGCACTACAGAGCCATATTTCTTATTTTCATACAGTAACAATGCTAAATTAATTAAAACTTGTTAATATTTGACAACCATTTGCGACGTTGCCAGCTTTCGGAATATACGCTCTTAAATAACGGGATGTTATTACATCATTTTATTATGTAGTTACGAAGTTAGTCGAATAAAATCGTAGTATGCAATTAAACTAGGGATGCAAGGATTTATTAAATAGCTTTTGCACGTGGCTTCGCTTGAGTTAATTTAGAATTTAACAGATACCTAATTTAGTTTCTACATTTGGTGAATGTAGAATTCCTCCAAATACCTCATATTGACGGTTTTCTGTCAAAGCTTTCAAGTACCTGCTCTTCCGGTCACTTTCTCCCCCAAACCTTTGTCTACCTAATCTACTACTAACCAATAGATAAATAAACGTTAAATTGTTGGTTTTACCTGTCAATAGTAGAACTTTGACCGTAGCTAACGGTAGTGGCCTGAGCCAGCTGAGAAACTAGTCTTGCCAAGAAGTATCGGATTACCCAGTACTCTTAGGCAGTCACTCCACGTAAAATACTGGTATTCAGCTGCCCATATTTGGAAGTCTGGAAGCCGACCCAACATAATTGGGATAAAGCAAGGCCGATGATGAATCTCGTCGACTCTCCTTATAGAGCTGTCAGCAGTCTAACGAGGCCCCCCTTAGAGGGCCTTACCTGCTGTGGTCCCGGGACTGTCCTTCAGTTACCGTGTCCCTAAAGGCTATAGAAGAAACATCGTGGATTTTAGTCAGTACGAGTCTGACAGTCCCGACCTGGACGGGAGGACTTATTAAAGGTCGATGATGACTCACTGATATCTTCCCCTGAAGGAAAGGTCGCTTGTTAGCTATGACACATCCCCTTTAACATTTTTGTTTAGTAAATGTATGAGTATGACTAGTTTTTCTAAGAAGTCTTTGACTTTCACTCCCCTTTGACAAATCGACTAATGCGAGGGTCGTTAGACTAGTCTGCAGACGACGCCTTTGACGTCATACAAACTATTCTTAGAAAAATATCTTGGTATACACTATTTGTATGACTCAATGAATTCTAATAATTTTATTTTTAGTGTGAATTTCGTTTATCATTCCTATTTTGGCGAAATATAAAATTATTTGTGCATGAAAATATCAGTTGGTTTCAGAATATTTTTACAATGACGCTTTTTCACTTATTCTGCTTGACCTATCATACTGATACTGATACTGCTAGCCTACATCATCCCACTGCTGAGCAAAGGCCTCTCCCCATGACTTCTAACATGACCTATCATAACCACAAAAAAATTATCAGAACTGTTGTAAAATATTCAATAAATGGTGTGTATTTTAATATTTTAACTAATAAACAATTTCCATTAAAAGCAGTGTACTGGAACAAAACAGCCATCCTGAACATTATTTTATACTGGCAACATTTTAAAATAGCCCCAGTGCACACACATATTTAATCAAGCTCATTCGGAAGTAACCCACATGTGTTCCCTGCCTTCTTTTGTGGTCGGAGGCTGCATTAAAAAGAGAATTTTATGTTCTACCTGAGTGGAAAGATTTTATACAATTCGTGCGCCCTAGATTTACGATTAATGGAAACTGTTTAAGAAGGAGATTTCGTAGTAACTTTATTTAGTCTTTCGGTCTATATGTGAAATATTTTACAAAGGGATAGATAAAAGACATAGATCTAGGTGATAACTAATTTTAGAATTTTTAGAATTTAACAACAACCATAATGTTCTAGGCACTCAGGTGTATTGGGTATTCAAAGACACCGTGGATACCCTTACTTACCCTTTTTAACCGACTTCAAAAAAAGGAGGAGGTTCTCAATTTCTCTTTCATCTTTTGCCAATGCAGACAAGGTTCTCCTGGTGGGTGATTTTAACATTAATGTTTTAAATCCCTCTGATAATAAAACTAAGCTGCTAAATAACTTCTTACATTGTTGCAAGCTCAAACAAATTATATCTAAGCCCACTCATTTTACAGACCACAGCGAAACTTTAATTGATGTGGCTTGTACTGACGCCCGTGTGTGTGGACACTCAGTCTCACACATACCTGAACTAGGTCAGCACGCAATTATCAGTATAGAACTGAACTTTAAGATAGAGAAGCCTGTCCCGCGATGGATAACATATAGGCCGCTCAAAGATGTCCTCCCTGAACTTTTTAATGATGACTTAAATAAAATCGACTGGGAACATATTGTAGGTCTCCAAGATGTGAACTCAATGGTGGAATTGTTCAATCAATACATGTTGGCACTGTTTGATTTGCATGCACCCATTAAAAGAGTTTTGATAAGGGAAAAGTCACCTCCTTGGATAACCTACACTGTAAAGGAAATGATAAAGCTGCGTAACAAGTGCCATGTAAAGTTTAAAGCTTCAAAATCGGACAGCCATAGGAAATCTTATACAGAGTTAAAATACCTGGTAAGAACGGCAATTGAGACTGAGAAGAGCGCATATTTCAAAACATATATTAATGACAACATTACACAGCCTAAGAAGTTATGGAGTCATATAAAGTCTACAATCACTAATACAAAAAAGTTAGAACACAGTTTGCCTCATTTCTGCAACAACCCGGATACTATAAACCAGCACTTCCTTGATGTTCCGGGCAGTGGAGAGGTTGATCCTTCAGATTTATTATATTTTCAACAGCATCGGCACAGTGACAGTAACTTCCAGCTTAAGCCAGTAAACGAGGAAGCAGTGTTAAAAGTGTTGCGTAGTCTTAGATCCAATGCTCAGGGCTCTGACCTGATCTCTCTGGAGATGCTGCTGCTGACACTTCCTCGTACTCTTACTGTCATTACAGCTATTGTCAACAGATCAATCATAACTTCTTCCTTCCCTGATCTGTGGAAAATGGCAATTGTTAAACCTCTACCTAAAGTGAATAATCCCACCAGTGTGAAGGATCTCCGCCCAATTAGCCTGCTACCTTGTCTCTCCAAAGTATTGGAAAGGGTTGTCTCAAACCAGCTTAGGTCTTATCTGGAGCACCATGATATTTTACCCGAGGTTCAATCTGGCTTTCGCAGGGGCCACAGCACAACAACAGCTCTCCTGGATGTAGTTGGGAACATTCTTGAAGCCAGAGACAAGGGCATGGGAACTCTCCTTGTCCTACTAGATTTTTCTCGTGCCTTTGACTCAATTAATACTTCTCTTCTCCTCGCAAAGTTATCTTATTATGGTTTTAACATTGAAACAGTAAAATGGTTCGAGAGTTACCTTACTGATCGATCACAATTTGTCCAGGTGTCTGGTGACAATGGTGATAATGTGTCTTCTAGCCCACAGCACGTGAACAGGGGTGTGCCACAGGGATCAATCCTTGGCCCTCTGCTCTTTATCTTGTACAGTGCTGACATTATCAAGTGTCTGATCAACACCAAGTTCCATCTATATGCTGATGATCTGCAGATGTACCTCTCCTTCTGCGCCCGGGATGCTGCGGAAACAGTAAGACTCATCAATGAAGACCTTGACAGAATCTCTGATTGGTCCAGGAGAAACTCCCTGGTTCTGAATCCAACCAAGTCAAAGTATATCGTGATGGGGTCTAGGGATTTTCTAAGCAAAATGCTCACTGGTAACCTAGATCTCCGCATTGATGGTTGTGCTATAGAGAGGGTTCTGGAAGCTCGTAACCTAGGTGTAGTTTTTGATGGACAGTTAAACTTTGAATCTCACATTCTGGAAGCTGTGCGTAACTGCTTCTACCGACTCAAGCTTCTGTATCGTGTCCGTCCCTACATAAGTGTGGATATGCGAGTCATGCTTTGCGAATCACTTGTCTTATCTAAGCTAAACTACGCTGACACTGTGTATGGGGCGTGCATTCTCGGTAGAAGTCAGAAGTTAATCCAGCGGGTACAGAATGCTTGTGCTAGGTTTTGTTACAATGTGCCGCCCAGAACCCATATCACTCCTTTTTTAAATGGGGGGTAATTTAATGAGAATGTCAGCGCGGAGAAAGCTTCACCTGGCTACCCTACTCTTTGGCATAATTCTCACTAAAAAACCAGATTATTTGTATAAGAAACTGTCTTGGTCGCGCGATGTTAATCAAATAAAAACCAGAGCATCATCATACCTGATGTTGGCCTCCTCCCACAGAACTGCCGCTTTTCGTGGTTGTTTTAAATTCGCCGCCAGTCGCTGCTGGAATGATCTCCCGCCACCTTTTCGTGCTCTAAAATCAGTTGGTGCTTTTAGGATCAATTTTAAACGCTATTTACTCCAACAGCAACTAAGTACCAATTGATAACTCACTGTGTTTTGCGCGCAGTTCGCAATGGTGACTGTGGCGACATATTTATTGGGGATAGTGGACATCTGTATTGTGATGCACAAATATGGACTATTGTACAATCCAGCGACCGTTACGATTAATCATCTCCTTAACGCATTCGTCTTTTCTTCTTGTTGTTTTACGCCCAGCTTGGTAATCATTATAATTTTTAAATAAATAATATTAAATACACTTTCACTTTATCACACACTATTTTATAATATAACAACCACTTCTAATAATATTGTTTGATTTTTCTTTATCTGTTGACATAATGTCATAATAGCGCCCGCCCACAGACTAAGTAGAGAGTATACACTCGCCCGCCTCTCTTATCTTACAGTGTTGCCATTATTATTATTATTTTTTATTTATTTTTATATTATTCATTTATATCTTTTTCGTTAAATTATCTATGTACGTGTGTATCTGACCGTGACTTCACTTTGGGCCCTACCAGAAAACCAGCGCTGTGACAGTTAAATGTCGCAGCAAATGCTGAGGTAGGAGCCTTTTGGCCTCGCACAGGACTAAATTGTTTTATGTTTTGTTGTACTTTTTAAACGTTTGTTTTACTTAAATTAATTTTTGTTTTTCTCTGTTTCTTTATTCATGTAATTTTGTTTGTTCTGTCCTGTGTGTCCCAATAAATCTCTTTTCTTTCTTTCTTTCTTCAATTCGTCGTTTTTTTTTTTTTTAATGTATGTTCCCCAATTTCTCAAAGACGCCCGGACCGATTTGGAAAAAAATTCTTTTGTTTGAAAGGGTATACTTCCCAAATGGTCCCATAATGATCAGGTCAGGATCTGATGATGGGATCCCAGGGAAATCGAGGGCAACCTTCAAATTTTATAGGCACATAGTACCATTTTCATATTATAGTTTCTAAAGCTATTCAAGTATTTGCATCTGATAATCATCATCAGAGGTGGATGAGCTGATGATGGAAGGTACAACTCCTCTGGTAAGGACTCGGCATCGACTGATTTAGTAAATTATGTTTGAGTTCGCATATCTCCGGAACTGCAGTCCGATTTAAGTAATTCTTTTTTTGTTGTACTAGGTATCGTTCAACTTAGAGAATACTGCAAGTTTCAACAAAATCGGTTCAGTAGTTTTTGAAATAAGGTTTGAATGAAAGAGATGTTAACGATGTTCTTACCGGTGCTACGGATTAAAAAATTCTAGTGCACATGTAAGAATATGTAGGTATTTGACAAGAATTGTGGTTAAATATTTAAACTAAAAAGAGTAAAATAAAAACTTAAAAAAAAAAATGTAACCGCCTTCAAAAACAATCACAAAAAAGGGTAAAATAACCTACAAAACTTTTCTTTCGGAAGTCGGTGGCAAAAAACACAATGAAATTAATGAAAAAACCACCGACTTCCGAAAGAAAAGTTTTGTAGGTTATTTTACCCTTTTTTGTGGTTGTTTTTGAAGGCGGTTACATTTTTTTTTGAAAAAGTTTTTTTCGTACTTTCAGTACAGTCCCTCCCGCCCTGCCCTGATTGGGAGGACTCATTTGATGATTTTACCACGATAAAAAAAGTGTAAAAGTACTCGTCATATTTTAGTCTAAAATTACGTCATTCTGGAATCATTAAAATAGATTCAAGTTACCCAAAAAATACTACATTTATTTGTTTTTAATTACTTCAGAGAGCTTATTATTCTGTCATGTGCAAACAATGAAAGCCATACCTCATAAATCATGGAGTTTCTCAAGTTTATTTAACAGAAATTAAATTTGTTTATGTATATAGGGTGACTGGCAATTAGTGTACGATACTTAAACACGTGATTGTGCTCATGATGACAAACAATTTTTGCTATGGGAGCAAAGCCGAAATCGTGAAAAATAAAATCAGCTGTTCAGTACATTTATGTTTGCCTGATGTACTGAACAAGTATGTACTGTTTAAGTATCGTACACTAATTGCCAGTCACCCTATATAGTTTATACACGGAAAAATATACAATACAGGCGTTTTGCCTTACTACTTACTTGTTGAGCATCTCTCCGAATCTCTTCAAAGTTAGAGTGAACAGGCTTCTTCTGGGTAAGCTCGCTTCATCGTAAGCTTTGTCTCTGGTACCTCTGACTTAGACTAGAGTCAAAAGCAATAAAAAAAGAAATAAAAAATACTAGTAAAAATCAATAAACTATGGCAAAGAAAAACATTGAAATAAATTGTAATAGATTTTACAAGAACAGAACTTAGATTAAATCTAACTAATATTATAAAGGCGAAAGTTTATTATGTTTGGATATACAGATGGATGGATGTTTATTACTCATTCACGACAAAACAGCTGATCGGAAGTTGATAAAATGTGGCTCAAAGATAGGTTAAAATCTGGAATAACTCATAAGATACCGTTTAACGAGGTATTCCGTTCTTGTCGGATAATTACACAGACGAAGCCGCTGGAAGAACTTAGTTAAATAAAAATATGACTGGCACTTCGTGGGTGTTACCCACCAGTCAAACTGAATCTCTAAAAGTGAAAATAGTTTCAACGTTTCCTTAATCTAGTACAAATCGACGGGTCATGATATACTGGTGGTGAAAGCCCTCGAGTTTTCAATACCTGAAATGTGGGCGTGAGTCAACAGCAGCCTGAAAAGGTAAAAAAAGGTACAAATAATGTTTTCTCTATGTTTTTAAATATTTAAATAAAGTACCTATGTTCGTTTTTCTGCCTACGCTCTTTTGTTAGGGCTCGGAAAATGGGCGTAAATTGAAAATGAATTTTGATATTTGAATGTTCAGCTCGACAGAATATCAAATGTTTTTTTTTTGTTTTGACAGCTTGAGTGGTATTAAAGCTACCTTCTGTTTATTGAATTAGACACCCTTGCTTAGCCGGTAATTTTATTATTCGAGCAAGATTATCCATTTATAAAACTGCTATGTAAAAACAGAAATGAATTGTCGATATGATAATGTAGGTACGAGCGTAGTTTCCAAACGACTGCCCTTATTGAGTAATTTCTTTGTAAAGTTTTTCTTTGTAAAGTTTTAATTGTAAGTGTACAACAAGTATAGACCTGGTGGACCGAGCTTATTTCGAGTAAAATGTATAGAAAATTAGTATTGTACAATTTCGTGCGACGTAATTATGAAACATGATGTTCGTGTAAATCTTTATGCGAGGAAATACGGAGAAAATGAATTTTCTAGGACATGAAACCTATCTATAACGATTTTTCGCCCATGTAAACCCCTAAGTATGATCCAAATTTCATCGAAATCGTTGGAGCTATTTTCGAGAACCGTAAAATATATTTATACTAGCTGAACCCGCAAACGTTGTTTTGCCATATAAATAAAAAAAAAAATAGATAGTAGCCGATTCTCAGACCTACTGAATACGCATATAAAATTTGGTAAAAATCGGTAGAGCCGTTTCGGAGGAGTACGGTAACTAACATTGTGACACGGAAATTTTATATATAAGATATAAATGTTATAAGGATCAAAATCGACCGGAGACGTGATAATTCACTGTCGCCCATGCAAAGCCAGGCGGACCGCTACTATTGAAATAAATTACTCGGTTGTTTGTAAAATATGTATTAATAACCTTTCATGGACTGAAAAAATAATGTTCTTATTAACTGTTTTCACCAGCATCAGATGAGACCTTTCTGAATATTGTACTGTTGGAAATTCAACGCTATTTATACATTCCAATCGCAAAAAAACGTTCATTTAGATGTTGTTTAGTCGAAACGGGTGATAATGAAACAATATAATTTGGTAATTAGCATTTATTTGGCGTGCAGAATGTGATATTATGGTTTATTACGTAGTGTAATTGACAGTATGAAAGGCGTATCAACGTATGTAATACAATCAGAACATGCCTAATAACTGTAAATCATATTGGAGAGGTGAACGGCGGTCTGATGATCTTGATCATTTTTAAAAAGTGATTATTATTAATTGCTGATTATTAATAAGTTTCCAGTAAATACTGATGAAACTCCTGTGTCCCAGCAATGGGAACATTTATAGGCTGATGATGATAATAAAATACTGATGTTTTCACAGAAAAACAATAACACCAGTATAGTTATATAGTTATAGTTGTATAATAGTTTCCACTTTTAGGACATAGGCCTCTTGTTGTCAAAGGTCGTGGGCCAAAATCCATCACGTGGGTCTAGTGCAGATATTATGTGGAATGGAAATAAAAGTACCTAACTATTTGTATAATGAATTTTTGGGTATACGTCTCTCAAGGGTTGTTTGACGATATTTCCTTAACTGTTTATAGAGTAGTGGTGATAAAATAAAATACTCACCGCCTTACCACAAAAAGATAAACATCTGTTGAACGCCTTCCTAAAAAAAGTGTAACTGCAAAACGACCCTTATATCAACGTGAAATGTCGTTTTGGGGTTGACAGTTTTTTTAGACAAGTGTTCAATATACTATATATTATGTTTATCTATCTTGAGATAAGACGATCAAACTTCTGTATCAGGGTTCGGGCCACTGACCCATTGCAATTAAAGCCAATTTTAATAGTAGCTCATAGATTTTTCCTTTTTAGTAATATGTAACAGCGGCAAGTCTATTGAATGTCACCAATAATTACCAATAGCAGTATTTTACTAACATCATTCGTGACCGCATACATAATAAATAGGTATACCCAGACTGAACCCAATTACTAAAACAGAACTATTAGTCTAGTTTACAAATATATTATAGAGTAGCTATGCCAAACCTACACACAATTATAGTGAATTATACCTTCGTTGAACAAGTGACCTTTAAGTTAACAGAAATCGATTTAATTTGTGTATCTGTGAATGTAAAACATTTATAGAGGAGATAATCAATATATCGAGATGACGGTAATTGCTAATAATTTGCTAAACGTACGGAATACCCCGTGTTGACTTAAAATGGGCTCTTTACAGCGTTCAAAGTGATAACTCGAGTTTTAGTCTTTAGTTTAACCGTGTTGAGAGCAAATATGGAGAGTTTCTAATCAGTTTCAAAGAAACAATAGGTACTTAACCCTCTGCAACTGACGTGGCTTAAGTTTTACAATTCAACTGACGTGGTAGTACACGAGACACCATTTCAACAGCAAATATTTTCGTAGATTTATAGTATGCAGATAAATTATTCATATTTATTAAATTTTTAGCCTTTAAATGAATCAAATTTACTTGAAATAATAAAGAACAATTTGTATTTTCAAAATTAAACAACTTTTATTTACTTAACATAAATCAGTCTACAAATTTCTACTTCGACATTTTTGATATAACAAAATTATCAAATTAAGGTTTATCAAATTAAACATGATACATTTTAAAAGTTCACTATTCCTTTAATCGGTGTAGGAAAAATTAAATACATTCGTTGGTCAATTTAAAAACTAGAGACTTTCAAAGTCACACTTTTTTTTGACAAATTATCACACAGTGGCTCGGAGCACTGAAGGCAAATTGGCTTCGAACATTCACAGCAAGGGTATTTATTTGTTTTTTTTTTGGACAAACATAATATATTTTTTGTTACTTATTAGAACTGACCGAACTAGTGGTGGTGGAGGGGGGTATCCTTGCCTAAAAACTCTAGTGATAATCATTCGCAGCTTTCTTGGCAATCTTTCACTATACACTCGGTTTTTCTGATCCAGCACTAAGTCTCCGGCCATATTCGACAAAAAAACTCCTCTCTTAATTTCAGAGAGAGATACTAGATTACCATGGACTCTAGCATTGTGGGGTTAATCAGCTTAGTCCAAAAGTTTCAGCTGATGTTCTCTTATGAGCAGAAGTCCTTGGTTTAGGGTTGTTACTTGAGATAATATCCATCTAAAAACAAGTTAGGTACATTACTGTTAGCCTTCCTCCGAGACTACACTCGCGTGTGCTATATATATAATTATTTTCAGTAACCTGTGTTAATCAGTAATAATTATGTGTATATAATTCTTTTAGGTTTTGATAGTTGATTGATAACATGCAAAAGTACAAATAATAATAATAATCCTAATTGTAGTATTTGTATAGATACAATGTATTTTATGTGAATGGTTTATTTTATAAAAAATGGAAAATAACGCGAAATAATACATCATTTAAACTTATTGCTGATGTGGTAGTTTAGGAGACACTATAAAGATATAACCATTTGACTGAGGTGGTAGTCTCGTGGACACTGACTTTAAAGCTGACGTGGTAGTTTCGTAGACACCTTCCTTCCGCAACGCGAGCGTGAGCTGAATGCGACCGCCCGTCGCACATTGACCGACGTGTGAGCCCACTACAGGAAGGTACTCGCAGCGGCGGTGCTCAAATTTGAAAATTGCCGTTAAAAAACGGGATTTTGTATTTCGCGGTGTCTGCTGGACTACCACATCAGCCGCAGAGGGTTAAATCTATTTCAATTATTTTAAAACTAGCTGTTGCCAGCGGTTTCACCCGCTGCAACTCGAAAATTATCCCACGGGAACATAAAATCGGGATAAAAACTATCCTATGTGTTAATCCAGGTTATAAACTATCTGTATACCAAATTTTAGCCAAATCCGTTCAGTGGTTTTTGCGTGAAAGAGTAACAAACATCCATACATCCATACATCCATACATCCATACATCCATACTTTCGCCTTTATAATATTAGTAGGATGTTCATCGAACATTGTTAACTCGAATAGCTAATTTTCTTTTTACATTATTGCTTGGGGTTTATGAACTAAATCTTTGATAAAAGATTAGAAAAGCGAAAATGATCAAGATATTGTACACCGTGAGTTATTTATATTTCATTTATTCATTTTCTTTACATAAACTTTTATTTTGAAATATTACTTATAAAAAGTTTAACTTAACAGTGTGCAGGTTGGTGTAGGCGCGGGGTACAGGCTACCATTGGTGGTTAATTAAGGATATCTATAGAAACCACCTCACAATGTGTGTCGTACCGAGTGGTACTTGCTTTCTAAACCAGGCCTTTATAGAATTTATTATTTTTATTTTACATAAAAAAATCTCACAAAATAAAAATAAACCTAGCAAGTATTAAAACCACTCGCTACTGCCTGTCAATTATCGTCACTATAAGTGGAGTAAGCACCACGACCGACCTACTTGTAGCGGCCCAGATCTCAAGTACGCATCATGAGACCCTTAGTTAACGGTGAGACTGATTCTGTACTGCCAACGACGATAGGATCGAATTCTTTGGTGACATCTAATGGGATAATGCAAATGAAGTTTGTAATTGGGAAGATTTTAAGGAGGTCATAGGCTAACAGAGAGGGCTGGGAATGGGAAATACTGGTGTTCAGCTGATTGTAGAACTAACTTGGCATAGTTGGGAAGATGGTGGTGGTAGTGGTCTAGGCGGATGGTGATGATGAGATTCGCTTTTAATTTGTCCCTTTTACCTAAAATTGTTTGTGTCCAGTCCGTAAAACATTAGAAACTATAGTTTTTTTCTTAGTCTTACATAATAAACGTAGACATAAAACATGTCTCTAAAGTAAATTATATTTTCCTACTTCTAGCTTTTGTGGTCCTGGCAATGACTGCTTATTCAAACATGGCAAATACTGATTCAACGGAAAACGATAAATTTGTTGTCAAACCTATTGGTACAATCACGGTAAGTTCAAACAAATAACATAAATATTCATTGCGAGATGAAGAAAATAAAAAATAAGAACATCAATTTAATTATTTTACAGGCTAACAACAATCGAGATATGGACAACGAAGAAAATTCGCGGGAAAGTTTTAGCAGTTTTGTAGAAGAAAAGCTAATGCATCAAAATCAAGCTCTTGAGCATTTAATAAAAGCAGTAGACAGTAGTGGAGACCTGATAAAAAAGCTTATTGAAAATCTGAGCAAAGGTCTAGAAAAACCGAAGTTACCTATTAAAGCGGAACCGGGTGAGGTAACTCAAATTAAACATAGAAATAACAACAATAGAGACGATATTAGAGAAAATCCTGTGCTGAGATTTGGGAAGAACATTCCTAAATATGGCAAGCTGGCTAAAGACTTAATGTTGAAGGATAACAGTGAAACAGATCCAACCCCTCTTGTTGAAGACGTTACAAAATTACCTTTGTTGCAGGCAAGTGTAGGGTGATTCTCTTGTAATGATTATTTTCAAATAAAGCTAGCATTCAAAAAACACGGACATTATTAGTGGTTTTGTTGCTTTAGGAGTTGATGCTTTTGATTATGTCATGAACGTAATAATAAAAATGATTGTATGCTTAACAAACATGTTTTTCTAAAGCAATTTGAAGGTTGAAATGATAGAAAATTTTGTAGCAAAAGATATACATTTTTAAATTATTTTAAGAGACAGTTAATGTTTTTAGAAGATTGAAATAAAATTTTCTATCTTTTCAGCCTGGATCCCGACGGTCACTTGGGGAGACATCCTCGGATAATCCAAGTCCACAAAGTGATGATAAGAAAGTAAATCCTTGGTGTCCAATGGCGTTACTTTGCCAGAAGATCGACGATCCTGTTTGTGGATTCGATGACGAGTTTGGATACGGAAAATTCGAAAATTTCTGCCATATGCTGCGTGTCAACTGTTATTGGAAATATAGTAAGTGTGTTATTTCCGTTTATGCTCTTAAAATTTTAAGAATTACATTTTTTTTTAAGTTTTTCGTAAGTTAAGTCTGGCATCTATATTTATTTCGTCTTAGCATTGCAATGCTTACGTTGTCGGAACAATGTCGCTAAGAAGCAATTGTGGTCAATTACATTCACAGCTAGATTATGAATCTGACCAGTTTCATTTCTAAGCAGAATTGATATCAACATGCTTTTTAAGTCTATTACACAATTTGGATGATGTTGTTATTTTCTTATTTACACCTATTAATTTTATATTTTTCTATTCTTTCAGATTTCTCCATAGTTGAATCATGTCGACCAAAATTATGATACGTTTGTCGAATCAAATATTTTAGTTTAGTTGGCTTTTCTATATCATGTTTAATTTTTTAAATAAAAGCTAGCTTTAAGTCATTTTTTCTTATACTTTGGAAGTGACTTATCCATTTTCAATGTGTTGTCTTATTATAGCGGTGGTACATGTTTGCATAGTACCTTTTGTGTCCTTATGAATTCTGAAACAATAAACACAAAATATGTAGTTATTCTTCTAGGGGCAAACCAGACCGTCTGTAGAAGATACCGTGACCGTGGTCACGTTCAACAACGAACAGGGTAGGTTTTTAGTCAGTAACAGCCGCGGCGGCGCCATCGTACCACAAAAAAAATAAACTTTGTTGAACACTTGTCAAAAACAAGTTTAACTGCAAAAATATCCTTATATCAAAGTGAAATGCCGTTTTGACAGTTTTTTTAGACAAGCGTTCAACAGACGTTTAGCTTTTTTATGGTTTGAGTTTGACAGTCCCTTCCGCTCTATCGAGGACAAACGTAAACTTAACCATCAAATGAGTACTCCTACTTATTTTATGGCTTCCATATTTCTTAATTTGCAAATAAAAGAAGAAGAGGTAGATACATACTTGTCTTATATTCGCAGTTGAACTCGAGAATATCACATTTGTCTAAGAACCATCGCACTTCTCTTGTTTTTTTGACGATACCACATATTCTCTTCTTATTGTGCTTACAAATTTCCGCATCTAGACATGGTATCTGACAATGAAAAAGAATCCAAGCGTACAGACAGACTTAAGCCTTGTTTACAATGCTGAGACACACACTGCCTTACCACAAAAAGATAAACATCCTGTTAAACGCTTGTCAAAAAAAGTGTAACTGCAAAACGCCCCTTATAACAAAGTGAAACGTCGTTTTGTCGTTGACAATTTTTAAAAATTCTTGTGGGAAGACGGATAAAGTTTGTTTCTTTACGTAAAATCATAAAATGAGTCCGCAGTTCCGCACCCTGGGTAGAGCGGAGGATTGTCTTCATTTTCTATTAATACTCCGCAACGAACTCAAAACATGCAAGTTCAAGTAATTGTCTAAATGGGTCTCAACTCATCAATGCCAGTGTTTTCTAGGCCTCCCGCGGCATCGGTGCCTCACTAAAAAATACTAGAAATAAATACATACACCATATTTCTTTGTTTCAATTTGTACCACGGATAATACTAAAAGTGTGGCAGTAAAAATCAATCTTGTTAACCGACGCATATAGTAAAACTGTGTTATCATTTCAAATTCTACAAACTTATTATAAAAAGTTTATTTTATTTTGTTTTATATGAACAGCCAACCTTTATGTAAAATATGCAATTTAATAAAATCACATAAAACGCATAAAACAAATGGTTATAAACAGTAAATATTTTCAATTGTAAATTTTATTTAGACTCATTTCAAAATGCACTTCGTCACGTTTCCAGTCGGTAAGTCCTGTCTTTATAAGTGTACAGTTTTTAACAGTCTCCTCGATCTAAGTATTTTTTCTTTTGATTTTTTATGTAGGTATTCTAGTCTTACTAAGAAAGCTATGTGTGTGTAAGGCGCGTCTCGGGCCTCGATCGAACGGGTAGCGCGTTTTCATCGAACGGCGAGCTACCCAATACTTGCAATCCGAATCTACGGTGGCCTTAAACTGCTCCGCGATGGCCGACGCTATGGGCATATCCCACGGCCGGCGTGAGGGGAGGATGTCCTCTCTCTCACGCGTTACACCTCCTCCTTTGCTGGCATTACTACTTTCGGGCACGCCGCAATTGCGGCGGTAAGACCCCTCTTTGAGGAGTGGCTGGAGAGAAGTCATGGCGTCCTGACCTACCGCTTGACGCAGGTCCTCACTGGACACGGAAGTTTCGGGAGGTACCTGTGTCTGATGCGAAAGGAGGAAACGCCTGGGTGTCACCACTGCGAAGATCGCCCGGAGGACACGGTGGAGCATACGGTGCAAGACTGCCCAGCTTGGGCAGAGCACCGACGTGTCCTCACGGCTGCGATAGGCGGAGACCTCTCGCGCCCAGCATTGGTCGTGGCCATGCTGCGGGGCGAAACGGAGTGGGAAGCGGTCGCCTCCTTCTGCGAAGCAGTAATGCTCGCGAAGGAGGAGGCGGGCCGCGAGCGAGAGAGGACAGTGTCCTCCCTCCGCCCCACCCGCGGTGGTAGACGCCCACGGCGACGGACGTCGCTAGATGATCTCCGGCCACCGTAGGCGCGGGCATGCGGGCAGCGAGTAAAGGGCAACTCGCTGCCCGACCATGGACCATGCCCAGGACGACGGCGCGTTGTGTCCCACGCGCGCGCGCGCCTCAAAAAGCGTCAGCATAATGACGGGGCCCCCCTCTCAGAGGGACAAAGCCTGCCGGGGTCGCGGGATTACTTCCTTACCGTGACCCCGGAACAGAAAGGGCTATTGACGGACACCGTGGATTTTAGTCAGTAAAAGTCTGACAGTCCCTCCCGCCCTGCCCGGGGTTGGAGGACTCATTTGATGATTTTACCACGCTAAAAAAAAAAAAAAGCATTACTACTTTACTGCTTCATTTTTCAATATTTATCTAATACTTACAAAATAATACTTTTACAGTGACGGTCATATTGCTGGTCTGTGTGTGGCAATCTGAAACAAGCAAAGTAAGTGATAGGAGTTAAAATATATTCTTCAGTTCCACACCTCCTTTATTTCGTTCTCGTGTTAAAAATAAATAGCCGTTAGGCTCATAAAAAAATGCAGCCGACCTTTTCGAATATAACTTATTAAGCTATTGTATAGCTTCTATCGCGGGCCTTGAGCGCGGGGACCGAATCCAGAAATTCCGTAACGAAAAAACCTCACGCTCCCCACTCCGACGGGCAAGGAGGTGTGGCTTGAAGGCCGTGCATCGTCTAACGTCGTTTCAGTTCGGCAGTCTTCGACACGGTGATCTGAGCGGAGCTGAGCGAAGCGGAGCGGAGTGGAGCGAAGCGGAGCGGAGTGGAGTGGAGTGGAGTTGCGACGATTATTTTTGTTGAGTGTATACAGGTTTTTTGTAAATAATAAATAATAAAAATCAATTCTTAATGAAAAAATATCGAGGTTTTCGTTATGGGTGTCGTTTTCATGGTTTTCCAGGGTGTTTAAACCGATGGTGCAGTCAAAATGTAAATCCAAGATGGCGGCAGCATAAATTATCGAAGTTTTCGTCATGGGTGTCGTTTTCATGGTTTTCGAGGGTGTTGAAACCGATGTTGGAGTCAAAATGTAAATCCAAGATGGCGGCAGCATAAATTATCGAAGTTTTCGTCATGGGTGTCGTTTTCATGGTTTTCGAGGGTGTTGAAACCGATGTTGCAGTCAAAATGTAAATCCAAGATGGCGGCTGCAAAAAATATCGAGGTTTTCGTCATGGGTGTCGTTTTCATGGTTTTCGAAGGTGTTGAAACCGATGGTGCAGTCAAAATGTAAATCCAAGATGGCGGCAGCATAAATTATCGAAGTTTTCGTCATGGGTGTCGTTTTCATAGTTTATACAATTTGACGTGGGTTACTTTGTGACTTTAATTTTTTGTTGTTTTTTACATTTTACCATTTCACATTAATTACTCTGTAATTGTATTCTATTTTCATTATTTAATTTTTACAATTTGACATGTTTCCAATTTTTTATTTATTTTTTATTTGTGTACTTTTTATCATTGTGAATGCGAGGACGAATGTGGGGAAGTTTTGCTTTTGATTTATAATAATTTTACTGTCTGACAATTTGAGTACTTTAAGCGGCCTACCCAAATGTCCTTTCTTTGGTATTGTTCGTCGTGTCGTTGAGCTCCTTGAGTTCTGAGTCGAGCTACACGATTACCGACAGATGCTTGCACTGACTGGACAGGTCCACTCAAATCTGTGTTGCTCTTTCCTCAAAAGACCATCTCAGACACCCGCATGGTCCTCGTATGACCTGAACAAAACAATGTCTGGACTTTAAAAGAGACTGTGACCGCTGTTTCTTCTCAGAGTAGTCAGGTACGAAACACCGGCCCCATCTAGCTTTAAAAATATTAATGACGTGTAAAAGTGTTTTTTATAACCAACTTGCAAAATAAATATCATTTATACCATTCCCACTTTAAAAAGTTACTTTTTCTCACTGAAAACAGTGAGTAAAAAGCTCTTTTTCTCACTGTTTTGGTGTTTGAATTTAGAACACATTGCTGCGGTCCACCCCCGTCAGCCCCCGTGTTGTTAGGATAATGTTGAGTTTGTCAGAAAGTCAGAATAATTATATTCACATGCTGAATAAGCATATTCATTTTCTTGTTAGTCATTACAGTGACAAACTTAGCTTTTTTGATACCAATAGTTTTATAGATAGGCTTAGGTCAACACGAGATACAGTGTATCTGCCTTTTGTATATAGACACAAAATAGCTAGGCTATTAGGTTTTTATTTTTACTCAGACATAAATAGTATGTCTACGTTTAGGAGTAGTATAATTAACACCGAAAATATTAGTAACGATACTAGTATTAGGGTGGTGTCCACTGACTTTAGCAGTAGTGTTAATAGTGGAAATGTTTCTTTAAACTAGTTAGTAAGACAACAGAGGTTTTATTCAACAACAAGGTACCTTCTTGCTCTGAAATATTTACATGCAATAAAGGGGCTAAGCAGAATTCCTTGACAATATTTCATCAAAATATTCAAGGTTTTTCTTCAAAGCAACTAGAAATTGAATTGTTTTTAGAAAAGACAATGTACGATATTGTTTGCTTCACTGAACATTGGTTGAAAGACTATGAAATGATAATTTATTACGAAAACTACAATGTGTGCAGTTGCTATAATCGAAAATCTAAGATGCGTGGGGGTTCACTAATCTTAGTTAGAAATTGTTTAAAAGCTAAGCCTCGTAAGGACATAGTTGATTTATCGGTCGAACATAGCATTGAATTGTCTTGTGTAGAGCTAGATAAGCATGTAATAGTGTGCGTTTACAGACCCCCTAATTATCAAAACTACTCTATATTTGAGTCAGTAATGGAAGATGCTTTGGCGAAACTTGGAACTTGTAAAAAAACAATAATTATCTGTGGTGACTTTAATGTTAATATTTTGGAAAATAATGTAAATAGCAGTAGGTTCTTAAATCTCTTTAAATCATTTAATTTGGAGAATGTGTTTTCGGAACCAACCCGTATTACTTTAAATACTGCCACATGTATTGATAATGTTTTTTGCGATTGTGAATGCTTAGATAAATCTATTGTAAATTACCTTCCTTCGGATCACAGCGGTCAAGCGGTTACTTTCGAGTCCAATACACAATTAAAAAAAGTTCAAATACAAACTAGACAAATAACACCGAACAACTTAGATAGATTTAATAATAACCTAATTAATAGCTTAAATATTTCAGACCATATTTTTTTTAGTTTAAACAATGTAAACGTATTGTATGAAGACTTTTTTGAAGCAGTTCGTACCGCATTCAATAATACTTTAAAAATTAAAATAAAAACCGTAGGCCCAAAGTTTATTTTTAGTGACTGGGCAACGCAAGGTATTAGAAAAAGTAGGGAACGATTGTTTGAGCTGTACGGCCTTAAGCCTTTTATTAACTCGGAAACATTTAATAGATATGTTGCTACTTACTCCAAAATTTTCAAAAACACTTGTAAGGTGGCTAAATCCATCTTCATTAGCAAGAAGATTAAATCAGCAGATAATAAGATAAAAACAGTTTGGAAAATAATAAAAAATGAAACCAACAGAAATAAAAAACGTAGTAACAATTTGATACTAGATACCTCACGTGGTCTCATAAGCTCAGATCAAGAAATTGCTGAAGAATTTGTAAATTTCTTTACCAGTATCCCACTTAAAACAACTGAAACTTTAAATTCATCTCCCTTGCTTTCTATTGACTTATTAAAAGCGAACGTTTCAGCCTGCCCAAATGAATTTAAATTTAAGCATATAAACCCCCTAGCCGTCATAAAAGCTTACAAGCAAATCAAGATCAAATTAACTGAAGATATATGGGGTATGTCTGTCAAAGTTTGTACTTCAATTATTGAGACTGTAGCACCGTATTTAGCTTTGATATTTAATTTGTGCGTGGATCAAGGTGTCTTCCCAGATCTAATGAAATACAGCAAAGTAGTACCGCTTTTTAAAACCGGGGATAGTAAAGACACCAACAATTATAGGCCTGTATCCGTGTTGCCGGTTTTCAGCAAGGTGTTTGAAAAAGTTATGCTTGATCAGATGCTCAATCATTTTAACATCAATAAAATATTAAACGAGCAGCAGTATGGTTTCACCAAAGGACGTTGTACAACTGACGCCGGTGTTACCTTATTAAAACACATATATGCTGCGTGGGAAGATGCTCAAGATGCCATAGGAATTTTCTGTGATCTCTCGAAGGCATTTGATTGTGTAAATCATGAAACCTTGCTCTTAAAACTTGAGCATTATGGCCTAAGTAAAGCCGCGCTTAATTTAGTGAGATCTTATTTAAATGATAGACAACAACAAGTACAAATAAATGGTGTCACTTCAAAGGGTGTACGGGTAGAAATGGGCGTACCACAAGGCTCCATATTGGGTCCTTTCCTCTTTTTAGTTTATATCAACGATCTACCCCATTTGTTCAAAAATCAACCTGAAATGGTATTGTTTGCTGACGATACTTCTTTGATATTTAAGATAAATAGACGTGCCACACACCTTGACGACGTAAATAGCGCCCTACTGCAGGTGCAAAAGTGGTTCCCTGCTAATAATTTAGTATTAAATGGGAAGAAAACAAAGTGCATAAGATTTTCTCTACCGAATGTCAAAAGTAATGATAGTGACATTGTATTGAACCAAGAGAAACTAGAATTTGTCGATAAAACGGTTTTCCTAGGAATCACCCTTGACTCAAGGCTACAATGGAGTCCTCATTTAACATCTCTTGCAGGACGGCTAAGTTCAGCAGCATACGCGGTTAGAAAAATCCGCCAACTTACTGATATAGATACCGCGAGGCTAGTCTATTTTAGTTATTTTCATAGTATTATGTCATACGGTATTTTGCTATGGGGACGCGCTGCAGACATCGAGTCCATATTTATTCTGCAGAAAAGAGCTATCAGAGCCATATATAATCTATGTAGGCGCGATTCTCTACGGGAATTGTTTAAGGATATCAACATCATGACAGTACCTTGTCAATACATATACGAAAACATCATGTACGTTAGAAAAAATCTGCATCTATTTAGTAAAAGAGGTGATAGACACAACTATAATACTAGAAATAGGGGCCAATTAGTTCAGCCAGGTTTCAGGCTAGCTAAAGTTGACACATCTTTCATGGGGTACTGTCTAAAATGTTACAATAAGATACCTCCTCACATAATAGAACTGAATGAAACAAAATTCAAATCATGTATAAAACGCACACTATGTAGGCAAGCATATTACAAGTTGGAGGATTATATTAATGATAAAAATGCTTGGCTTAATGCTGGTCCTGCTCCACAACAATAGGGTTATTAATTAGGTAGCACGCATAATTATTGAGGAAGCTGCAGAAGACTGTAATATTATCTTTGCATTGTATCGATTCAATTTCTTAGTATTATATAATTTTATTGCACATGTGTGAGTACTATGTACTAATTAGTATTGACTCGATTTTGCCCTGGTGGTTGAGAGAATGTCATGCTCACTCAAATGTCTCGCTGATGGTGGCGCGTGTGTCGGATCATTTAGCTCCCTTCAAAATGGTTGAGCTGATTGGTGCTGATACGTGTGTCATGCTCGTGAACGGGCGCTGTCAGTTGGGACTGGTCATCTCTTAGCTCCCACGGTTTTTATTTTAATTATTAATTCTTTTATTTCTGAATTGTCTTTTTTTTATTTATTTTACTGTGGACACTTTTAACTTGCTACATCGTTCTCACAAAGTGCACCATCTCAAAATGAATGATGTAACAAAGGATTTGTAATATTTTGGCGATCTAAAAAGAGTGTCCATGGAGTTTCTTGCCCGTTCTTCTCCATAGAGATCTACTTCTTGGAACGGGCATCTACGGTACTTTCACAGTTTTTATGTCTTGTGACTGGGACTGTAGCACCATAACTTTGTAGTGTTTAATTATATTTTAATGTCTTTGACAATTCAAAAGTGCCTGTAACTGGTCTACTTGAATTAAATGCTTTTGATTTGATTTGATTTGATTTGTTACTCTTAATTTAAAACATTGTTCCGAGTTTAATGTCAATTTGTTGGCTTAGTGACCGAGCGATTGGACTACTTCGTCGCGTGCAGTGGGTTCGATTCCCGCTCGGAGCAAATTTTCGTATGATCTACAGTTATTTGTTTCGGATCTGGGTGTTTGTATGTGAATTTAGATGTTTGTAAACGCACGTTTGTCTTTTTTTCTTCGTTAAATATCTGTTATCGCTTAATTATTATTTTTCTCGTGGTCGTGGTATGAAGTATCGTATGCAACTCGTGAATAAAACGGATTTAAATCGAGGGCCTGAATCACTCGCGTCGCTCAGGATTTAAATACTTGAATCACTCGCTTCGCTCGTGATTCAATCATCATGAATCACTCCCTGCGGTCGTGATTCAGTCATTAAAATCCTTCGCTTGCTCTTGATTCATATATAAGGCCCTCGCTTTAAATCCGCTCTTTATTCACTCGTTGCATAATGTACTATTATCATTTATTTATCATTTATCATTCGAGGGTGTTGAAACCGATGTTGCAGTCAAAATGTAAATCTAAGATGGCGGCTGCATAAATTATCGAAGTTTTCGTCATGGGTGTCGTTTTCATGGTTTTCGAGGGTGTTGAAACCGATGGTGCAGTCAAAATGTAAATCCAAGATGGCGGCTGCAAAAAATATCGAAGTTTTCGTCATGGGTGTCGTTTTCACGGTTTTCGAGGGTGTTGAAACCGATAGTGCAGTCAAAATGTAAATCCAAGATGGCGGCTGCAAAAAATATCGAAGTTTTCGTCATGGGTGTCGTTTTCATAGTTTTCGAGGGTGTTGAAACCGATGTTGCAGTCAAAATGTAAATCCAAGATGGCGGCTGCAAAAAATATCGAGGTTTTCGTCATGGGTGTCGTTTTCATGGTTTTCGAGGGTGTTGAAACCGATGGTACAGTCAAAATGTAAATCCAAGATGGCGGCAGCATAAATTATCGAGGTTTTCGTCATGGGTGTCGTTTTCATGGTTTTCGAGGGTGTTGAAACCGATGTTGCAGTCAAAATGTAAATCCAAGATGGCGGCTGCAAAAAATATCGAGGTTTTCGTCATGGGTGTCGTTTTCATGATTTTCGAGGGTGTTGAAACCAATGGTGCAGTCAAAATGTAAATCCAAGATGGCCGCTGCATAAATTATCGAAGTTTTCATCATGGGTGTCGTTTTCATGGTTTTCTTAAACAATATTAACTTTTTTTATTTATTTTATAATAGAAAAATTTGTTTTCTTATTGGTCACCACGCTCAAAAAGTGTAACTTGAATTAATATCAAAGAAAAAGCAATACTGCATGAATAAAATAAATAAATAAAATTATAATTGCATAAGTTGATACAAAATGCTATGCAATAGCTTTACCGCGGCAGTCCCCGAGTGCCACACGTCTTTTTTTTGTTTTATTATAACTGTGACCTGTACTATTAAATAAATTTGTTAATTAAATAAGGATAAGTAGTATTTTTATGTACAGAATAAACATAATATGAACATAACAACTCATACATGTATTTGTTTATATTCATTCAAAGATATAATCTGAGTTCGTGGGTTGTGACGCTCCCTGGGACCTAATTATGTCCAGAAGTGGACTGCAGTAGGTTGAAATGATGATGAAGATTCCAAGATATATATTTATACAGTATCCAATGCGGGTTCACTTTTATTGCTTGATCTATGAACTGTCAAGCCTCTTTTTTTATTCTTCAACAACAAATATTCACTAAACTCCATCTAATACTGTTCCGAAGGTTTTTTAAAAATTAATGAAGGATTAATAATTTCAGGCATGCTATAAAGCGAAGACATGCATCCACGATGCGATAGAAAAGTGCGGTGTGGATGAAAATCGTACCCCTAGGAGGTTTTTAGACACTTGTGACATTTTGGAGTACAACTGCTATTATAACACTAGTATGTTAGCCTTATAATTTGTTTATTATCTTTTCTTTTTCTATTCACTTTCAATCACTTTTTTCACTGAGATTTCAAAAAATATTTGACACGTTTTTTTTTGATTTGTTACATACGAGTAAAACAAAATTGATGATGGAGATACGACACTATTATAATTACTATTTAGAATTGGCAAAACGTCACAAGAAAGTACGGTTTTTATTTGCGTGCGTTTTATCTTTGTGAATGTTTGTTTTTTCAACAAAAGAAAAAATACGTGTTCATTATTTTTCACCTCACCCGCTCGGAAAGATTCTATTTCTCATTCAAAATCTGAGCGCAAAACTCCATTTTGTGCTCTAGAGCACAAAGTGTTGTTTAAAATTCGAACACGTCTTGTATTCAATTGTTTTCTTCTTTTCTACACTGGCAGGCGAGCCGCCCCCACTGAATTTCCTCGCTGTGTGAGGTGAAAAGTTGTGTGTTGCACTCGGCAGCAAAGTTTTTCTGCGTCTCGTACCTTTGAAAACTTCGCATCGCTCAGGATTCTATATTTGAACCGCTCGTTTCTCTCGCGGTTCAATCTTAGAATCCTTCGCTCGCTCAGTTTTCAATTCAAGTACTCGCGCCAAAAATCAACTTTGCAGCCTTGCATAACAAATAACTATTTCAAAACTCTGATGAACTAATTAGATTTGTTTATTGATACTGTCACCATGCCTATTTCAGTTGTGATTTTTGTAACATTATTTCAATTCAAACCTCTTTGGTCTTCTGTCATACCCAAGGTGGAAGGAACCATTAGAGCCTATGCACACCACGTTTTTTAAACGCGCCGGTGCAGCGCGTTTGACGCGATGCAGACGCGATACGCACGCAAGTCAGACGCAGCCTAGAACAAATGACAACAAACTGCTCTGATGAATACGCTGCACCAGCGCGTTTAAAAAACGTGGTGTGCATAGGCTCTTAAGTCTGCGGGTACGAAACTTGCGACGGCCGGAGCGACGGCGGGGCGGGGCGGTGCGGCGCGGGGCGAAGTGATAGCGGTGTCTTGCGTGTGTACGAAACAAACTTCCGCGCAGTCGCGCTCACGTAGTGTTGTGATAAACATGAATTCACGTCGAAGAGAACTATTGGAGCCCAGTCTCCTAATGAGAGAATTTTTATTACCTAGAGATGGTAAAAGATATTAACTCTTCATTGTCAATTTCCATATATTATTATTACTGTGATAAAAATGCAACACTATGTACCCGCGCGAGCGGCGAAACCAAACTAGTTTGTTCTCGTCGCTCCGCGCCGCCACCGCTCTGCCGCCGCCCGTGCATCGCTCGATCGCTCCGCTCCGCCGACGCCCGTTTCGTACACAGCGCTTAATGTTTTTAATGCATTTGATAAAATCGCCGTCGCGCCGCCCCGCCGCCGCCGTCGCTCCGGCCGTCGCAAGTTTCGTACCCGCAGACTAAAGCCTAGCCCAGTCGCTTTTATCCGGGAAAAGTCTAAGCAGATTTCTCTCAATCATAAAATATTTTATATTTCAGTGTTTACTAAAGCAAAGGATGAGTACTGTGCCGAACTGCCACCGCTGGACAAAGACGAGTTTACATAAATTCATTAATAAATAATAATCACTTTGAAAATCTGTCTTTCATTCTGCTATTCCAGTGAATTCCTTGTTTCCTGTGATAGAACTGCCCAAATTTCTAATAAAGCAATTTGACATGTAGACCAGAGGCCTTACCACGAGCTCTTAACGTGATCCAGTTTAGGCTGTGGGAAAGAGACAGAGCTATACGAGTCGTCTAGCGCCATCTCTTTCGCACAGCCTAAACTGAGCTCATGGTAAGGCCTCAGTTTACAGCATAAATAATTTGCAATTTTTTTTAGTTGATTATAATATAATATTCCACAACTATCACACTGTGCGATCAGCTCAAGAAAAAAAGTAAGGGACTTTACTCATGGCGCGATGCGATATCGAATTGCATCGATTGACGATATCGGTCAGATATCACACAAGCGTCCGACCGAAGAAAATGTATGGACGATCGCTAGTGTTTGCTAATGGAGTCGCACGGATTGACGATATCGCTCACAGATCTCCTCGATATCGATTTGCATGTTCGTCCTAATGACAATGCACATGATTCTGTGTTCGAAATTCGATTGCGCAACAACTCGTCTCGTGCGACATCTTTTGTCTTTGGTTTGCAGCGCCTTTAGGTCGTAGTAGTAAGGTGGATTTTTGAAATGCACGGTCGAATTGCATTGCGTCACTCCATTAGTAAATACGTGCGACTTAAATCGGAAATCGACTCGATATCGCACGAATCGCGTCGCGACGCATCGCGCCATGAGTAAAGTCTCTAAGACTATATAGATTTTTTTATGTTAATCGAAGGGTATACCAACACCCTTTGAGCCAGGACACGCAAAAGTCATCAATAAGTGGTGGTGTTGGCGCGCAAAATACTGTCACAATCATGAAGGCGGGAAAATCTGCGCAGTAGAAATCAGAGAGAAACGAAGGAGGGTATTCGCGAATCTTTGCTCTATGGTCAAAGAAAACTGCCACTTTCACCATGGTAAGATTTTAAAAATCGAATCTCCTATGCTACCATAATGAGGGTGAAGCTACGATGGCGCTATGTTGTGTCGTGTATGATTGTATTTAGCCTTATACGGGAGATAGTTACCTTCCGTTCACGAGCTCTAAGGCGCAACGCGAACAGGAGGCGGCGCAGATACGGCGCAGACGCGATGCGGCGCACATGAATGAGCCTCTTTTTACTATAATATTATTCATCTGCGCCGTATCTGCCGTATCTGCGCCGCCTCCTGTTTGCGTCCTTAAGCTAGAAAAGAGACTTGACTATTCAAGATCGCATGACGTTTTTTTAATTTGCGTGGTAAAATCATCGAATGAGTCCTCTCCCACCCGGGGTAAGGCGGGAGGGACTGTCAGACTTGTACTGACTAAAATCCACGGTGTCCTTCAATAGCCCTTTACGTTCCGGAGCCACGGTTACTCGATAGTCCCGCGACCCCGGCAGGCTTTGGCCCAGATCGCATGGCTACGGTGGCGGCGGTGCGTCAAGTTTTTCGAGGTGTGCTATTCGATATTTCAGTATTCTAAGTAACATAATTATCACAATCCTTAAATAGTATAACTAATGGGGGTTTACAAGATACGTTATATCACTCGTTTTTTTTTATATTGACCATCAATATTACCATTAGATCGAATTTTCAATCCGTGTAAATTCCTCATTACGAGTATGTTCTTTATCATCAACTGGTTAATTAATATTTTTGTAATTACTTTACAGATTTCACGGAGAGTGTAATGTACGAATGCGAATTAATAGATAGTGTATGGAGACAGGTTATTGCAGATTAAAACTTAAAATACCTTAGATAATTTATTTCTCGTTTTATTGATACCTTATTTAATTTAAAAAAGAATGGGTTACTTGTGGGGAGTGAACACAATGTTATTTTCAATTGCTCTTGGTAAGTAGGAATGTTTAATTTGTCTTTTTTTATTAAAAGGGTGTCTACTGTCGGCCTCAATCTAGTCAAGCTCACATATAAGAGACTGGAATTGTGGCGCACCTATGGAATAATAAAAATATTTGGAACCGACTCTGACATGATGGTGATCAGCCAGGCAGCTCTGGCAAAGCCTGTCATCACCACTGAAATCTTCCAGTCATCACCACAGGTTACTGGTAGCCTAGGAAGAGGAACTAGTGAGAGAGAGGACAGCGTCGACCTCACGACCGAACCGCCGCGGGAGACGCCCACGGCAACGGACATCGCGGGGTGATTTCCGGCCACCGTAGGCGCGGAAATGCGGACGGCGAGTAATGGGCAACTGGCTGTCCGATCATAGACCATGCCTCGAAGCACGCGCCTCAAAGAACTGTCAGCATAATGACGAGGCTACCTTAGAGGGCCAAAGCCTGCTGTGGCCGCGGGACTGTCGTGTTAGGTAACCCTGCCCCAGAACGAAAGGACACCATGGATCTAGTCAACACAAGTCTGATAGCTCCTCACGTCCTGCCCTGGGTGGGAGGACTCATTTGATGAAGTTACCCCATAAAAACAACCGTGGGTTACTGTGGTGATTGCCAGAGGTAGACCCACCAGGAGGTGGATCTAACCGACCAAAAAAATTATTTTTTTTCGTTCTTCGGAATTCTTATGCATAATAAATCAAATAATGTCTTCATTTCCAGTATTTTTCAGTAATTTGTATGAAGCCGGGGGTCAAATGTTTCATTTTAACCCCGCGCCTGAACTTGAAGTGAGTGAATTATACACATAAATCACATGCGACTACGATAAGGGTGAATACGTCAAAGACATATTCGGTCAACTATCTTCTGTCAATTGTCTTCTCTATAATTACTGGGATACTTTTTTGCTTGCTACATCGTTCTCACATAATGTACCATCTCAAGATGAATGATGTAACAAAGGTTCTGTAATAGTTTTGGCGATCTAAAAAGAGTGTCCATAGAGTTTCTTGCCCGTTCTTCTCCGTATAGATCTAGTTCTACTCCTTGGAATGGGCATCTGCGGTCCTTTCATAGTCAGTCCCTTCGTACACAAGGCGACGCAAGTCTCCGATACCTTATGGATTTGATATCCATTAACGCGTGCCTGTGTACGAACCTCTATGGATTTGTATTGGGATATTCACCTGGATACCAAAATCATAAGGTATGGAGACTTGCGTCGCCTCGTGTACGAAGGGGCTTATTATGTCTTGTGACTGGGACTGTAGCACAATAACTATTTTAAATAATATAGATTTAATTTTAGTCTTTTGATAATTTTATTCAAAAGTGCCTGTAATGGCCTAATTGAAATAAATGCTTTGATTGATTTGAAAATTACTTTTAGGAAAAATAAACTTTGTGCAAAACTATTTTTCCATTTTTTTCTTATCTTTTAACTTTATATCTTAATCTATTCTTGAAAAGCGTCCATGGCGTCACAATAGGACGCTATCAGACCTTCACCCTTAATGTTGTCGCATAGTATAACCACAAACGCCTTTTTGTTATGAGCTTAAGGAATAACTACAGAACACTATTTTTCCTTTTTTGAATAACATCTCGAAGGTCAATCTAGGAATTTTTCGTCTGCTTAGCTACAAGACTTTACTGGGGAGCTAAGTGGTTCACATATACCCAAAAGGCTTACAATGCTTTGCGTGTCCATTAAAATAATGCATTCAGGGTATTGTTGCGACTGCCGCGGTTCTAAAGTGCCTTGGCAATGTTTGCAGAGGCACGCACCGACGGCTTCGATGCAGTGTGGCGTAAAAATCAGCCATCTTACTCCGCAGGCTACAGGACAGTCCCAACACTATCCTGAAGTCGATAGCCACCCGGGCAGACACCCCGCTAGTGTAAAAATGGCTACCTTCAGAGGCGTTGGGTCCCAACATGTAGAATAAATTTCATTGACAGAATTGAGTAAGCTCCTCTTTAAGTTTTGCACAGACCGAAACTGTAAACATTGTATAAATGAAGGCTTTTTTTCGAAATTATCAAACAAAGGAGATGATCAACTAGTCATTTGGAGCGACAGTAACTATGGCAAAAAAGATGTAGGATTGTTATGCAAGTTCGAAGATTCGTAATTTTCATAAATTTGTTGATTTTTGAAAGTGCCGAGTAACATAAAATAATGATAAATATTGCAAGATGTAGCGATTTACAACAATTAAACATAACGTAAAGTCACGTCAGTAATGTCCAAATCTTAGTAAGTTCAAGTCTTCAAATGACTTGTACTAACCATACATACCATTTTCTTCGTTGGCCGGACTTTCAGAAAAGACGTAAAAAAAAATCTCCTTTGACTTTCAAGTTGCCATAAAGGACAATGAATAGCGTTCTGCAGTTTCTACCTATGCCCAATATACACTACCTGTGGCCTACCATGAACTCAAGCTATTATCAAACAATGTTTGAATCCGGTCACACAGAAAAGCGAAAGCGATCCGATAGTCTATGTGACGGGCTTCAAACAATTGCATACATTACAAACAAAAACGCCTCGCTTCGCGTTCGTCACGCCTGTCTGTTTGACAATAGCTTTAACGCGATCCAGTTTAGGCTGTCGGAAAGAGATGGCGCTAGACGACTTGTATAGCTCTGTCTCTTTTCCACAGCGTAAACTGGATCGCGTTAGGAGCTCGAGGTAAGGCTCCTTATAAAATAACAGGATCCCAAAAAAATCGCACAATTCTACTGTGATATGCTTCCAAACTGTGTTGGGACATCAAAACTTTGTGGAGTCGATGTATTTCGTTGGCGCGCCGCTGAATTCCACAACCGTTGCACCATGTTTACTGCAAATTGCCGTAGATATGGACGTTAGTATGAATTAATTCTTTTTTTTTAAATACATTAACGCATGCGACGCACATCTTACCTAACGATGATTATTCGGGAAAAAAAAATTCAGCTGCGAATGGGTATTTTAACCCGCATCTTCTGGATAAGTATAAGTACTCCAGACGGTTCTCTATTGTGTTACCTAACTTTTTTATCTATAATATAATGTGCCATAATTTCTTTTGATCTAATCATCATTTGTCCGAATGATTACTTATCCGAACTTATTTCACATAATATCGCATGCCATAATATTTAAATCCCTAAATATTGTATGTCCTAAATTCGTTTGTCATAAATATAACAATCTATAATATACAAAATACATAAAACCAATTGCCATAAAATGTACAAATCCTAAATCAAAATTATTAAAAATTTCATCAAGTACATAACTAAAAATTAGGGATATCGTCATCATCGTTTCAACATTTTGTTTATTTTTTTACTGATCATTACCACCCAACAAGGAATCTCGACGAAGCCCCGCTACGCGGGGCTCCTATTTCTTCGTGCAAGGTTTAAAGTAACCTAATACGAAGGGGATGGCGGGGTCTGAAAGACCCACAAGTGCCGAGCTCGCTTCGCTCGCTCTTGGATCCCAAGATCTCCGGTTTCTAAACATTTAATGAAATATCAGTTTTACTATATGCACTTAATTGAACATTCGGAATAATACACATTATGTAATACAATACTTAGGACTTATGACTTTATTTCGTACAAAATTAGGAGATTCAATTATTATGATACTCGATAATTATTATGTCAGAACAGCGTTAGAAGTGAAGATAATTATGTAAAACAAAATTTAGGTTTTTTGATGATTATGGTTACTGAATTTTATAGCAAACGTGTTATGGCTAATGATTTTCGGACAAACAGTTTTAGGAAACGAAAAGGGATACCACTCCAGACGCTTTCTCCATAAAGGCGGTCCTCATCGGGAGCATTCGCGTGTAATGTAACATTATAGAATCGTAAGATTGGACTTTGAGCATTACATTGCAGTACTGACTCCTTGACAGACGAGCATTCGCGTACATCTATCTATATAATATATAAAAATCAATGCCACTTTTCGTTGTAATTTTATAACTCAGGAAAGGGCTCACTATCCAACTAAATTTTAAGGCTGTATTTAGACTATTTAGTAGATGGTTTATGTGAAGTTTGCACAAACTCGGTCGAGCGGTTCTTCATTTATCACATTTTTTGTAACAAATGATGTAGTAGTAGTGTTGATTTGTGGCGCTACGAAGTTCGCGGGGTCAGCTTGTTTAGTATAGATTTTGATCAAGGTACGCATTGTAATACTCGATTATTCTCCCTCACCGATGAAATGCTCAAATCTGTAACGTTACATTACAGGTAAATGCTCATGATGAGGGAGCGCCTTTAGGAAACGTACAAATGCAGGGCATAGAAGATTTACCTTCCGACTGTGAGTTGCGATAGCTTAATGGGTGAGGTGTCTGGAGTACTTATCCAGAAGACGCGGGTTCAAATCCCACTCGCAGTTGGATGTTTCTTTCATAGGTGGCGGTTCGCGCGGCGACAGGGAGACCAAGACAGGAGACCGCGACACTTGTCATTGCCTAATGTTAAGTAGTGTCGCGGTCTCCTATCGCGGTCTCCTGTCTCGGTCTCCTGTCGCGATCTCGCGCGTGAACCTTTAAAGCCCAGCGGTCAATAGACTCTAGAGGAAACGCCGCAACATCGCGACGCCTGCACCGCGTTGTCGCGGGGTCTGCGCTGCGCACGCATAAGTTTATTGCCTACGCTGGACAAACGCTAGTGTGAAGGCGCTCTTAGACGCGTTTATGACAGAGTGGCCGGAGAAAACTATAAAGAGGAAGGAATGGAAGGTTATGGACAGACTTTTGCCCAGCAGTGGAAATATAGAGGTTAAAAAAATTATAAAATTATATTATAATAGTTAATTATAATAGTTGTGAGTATATTTTTCCACACACCGAAGGAAGATTAAAGTAAAACTTTAAAAAAAAAGTAAACTGTACTTTTGAATGAAAAATTATTATTGGAAGTCGGTGATTTTTTTTCTTATTTCCATGAATTTATTGTATTTTCTGGGCAAGTTAATATGAAGCTTATAATAATACTAGTGCTGTAGTAAGAGGTAGCGGACTGTGTTCTAGTTACAGCACAGTCAGCGCAGTGCACAGTTGCGCACGTGTCGTGGGTTCGATCCTGTACGGAACAAATATTTGTATGACCTACAAATAGTTGTTCCGGGTCTGTGTGTTTGTGTATGTGAGTTTCTATGTTTGCAAAGCACCCACGACACAGGGGTAATTCCTAATATGGGGAAAAGTTTTTTTTAATTATTTCCAACTTCTACTTCGATTTGTTTCAAACTAAAAAAAACTTGAAGTAAAGCTATTGAATTATTTGATTTTCCGTTTCATTCCAGATTACGTAAAAGATAGATACGAAAGGTGTATGGAAAAAGCACACATATACTTTAATAAGTACCTAATTCCGTCTCGAATAAAAAAGGAGATTTCTCAAAGTTTGAAACATGGTAATCGCTTGGAAAAACGACTAAAACGGAGAGATAAAAAAGCATTACTAAAAGCTTCTTTAGTTGTACATTTTTAAACTATGTGTTATCCTAATGTTATCCTTATTAATAAAATACGAATGAGTTTGTTCAATTGTTTGTTTTACTTTCACGCCTAAACCACTGAACAGATTTCGATGGATTTCGATATAGAGATAGATGGGAATATTTTTAGGTGGTAAAATTATCCGTGTTCACTCTCGTTATCTCGACCCCCAAGAATTTAAGTTACACTATAGTTTTTTCTCGACTCTTGGGGTCGAGAGTGGATTTCATTATGAAGCCAAGTTTTTGTTTCCACTCGACCCCTTAATGTATGTCCGTTCATTTAAACATACTGAGTGTCATTTATAAACATACCTACTGTATGTCCCTTTAAAAACTAATAAATTAGTAATTGGTTTTTCACTTAATTTCATACATTTAATCACACATAATAATAGTTAAAAGTTTAAATTGGCGTGTAATAGCATACTTTTTCGTTATATCAGACTTTATTTATGTTTCAACGGAGCCGAAGAAGTTGTTCTAATGGATTCTGTACTAATTTCTATTGCTTTTGGTAAGAAAAATGAAATGAATTGTTTTATTTACATAGTTAATAATATGAATATTTATGTGAAAAAACTGTTGGTCTGCTGGACACGAAAATAAAATAAGTGTCCCTCTATATACTAGTGAGATTCGAATATTTTTCCTTTTGATCAATTCTTGAAGGATCCAAAACTTGGGTACTGGGTTTCGGTAAACGTAACATTTAATTTATACAATTTCAGCATTTCTTGCAACTTTGTATAATGTGGAAACGAGACCCCAACTAAGAGCACGACCAAAATATGATGTGAGTATATAAAACTTAGCCAACCCGCACTGGGCCCGCTTAGTAGACAGTCTACGGGAGTAGGCAGTCTACCAAGCGGGCCCAGTGCGAGAGGGATCTCACATAGAGGAGGCTGAGCTGAGAGAAAGAGAAAGTAAGAACATTACAAGGGGGTCTTACCACGTCTTAAAACCAGGCTAATAATAAAGTGACAGAGCTATACAAGTCGTCACGCGCCATCTCGGTCACTCACTGACACAAGCCTGGTTTTGAGATGTTGTAATCTGATTTAATGCTTATTTTAATGCCACGGGAGCTACATGCAATGATATTTTTTTATAGTGATAAAATCATCAAATGAGTCCTCCCAAATACGTCAGACTCGTACTTACTAAAATCCACGGTGTAATAATTACCCGATAAGAGAGTCCCGCGACCCCAGTACATACAAATAGATGGAATAAACCAGAAAAATATGCCGTATTTTTTTAAATGCGTCTTTTTGGTTCCAAAAAAAGATCGAGATGGGCCATCTCTCATCACTTAAAGATATTTTTTGTGACAAAATAATCGCGGTTCTCGTTACTTCTCAGCCAGGTCTGCATTTCATACAAAAAAGTTTTGAGTGTATATCGTCGGTATTTCTCAGTTAGACGATGAAGATTTGACGGCCGATCGAGAGACACAGTATTACTGTGGCAAGTTGAAAACCTGTACCAATGGTGGACCAAAAGTGTGTGGGTTTGACGAACTGACACCCTGGCTAGCCGAGTTTGAAGATATGTGCACTCTATATAAAATCAATTGTAAAAGCGGCAGATGTTAGTATCTTCTATTTTTTCTAGAGTTTTCATGGTATCTTTAGTTTATGAAATCTTATTTATGTATTAATAAGTCAAATTGAAAAACTAAATGTTGCAAAGATCATATTTATTCACTCTGTCATAGCAAGTTTTCCTTCAGTACCTGCACAAAATATTTTTTTGAAAATAATATTATGTTGGGTGCGTAACACCCTGGGCATGTATGTAAATATAATGCTAATTCACGAATGGGGAAATATGACAAAGTTTTTATGAAGCTAAAGGAACTGCAGCTGAGAAAATTTTAAAGGTGTGCTGGGGTGTGTAACACCCCACTTAAAATTAAAATATAATAAATAAATAAATTGAATGCTTCACGGCTATGCTAAAAATGGGCCAGTTCAGTAAAATGACGGATAACAACTAAACAGTAAATATACTCGTAAAACTAAATAACTTTAAACATTATTTTCAGATATCTTCACCCCGGTAGACCAAATCATATGTGACACCAAAATTAAATACGACAAGGAGCATGCGAACGAAACATTTGAGGTTATACATGTTCGCAGTACGACTACAGATCGTCCTGTGCTAAAGTCTGGAAATCGTACAAAGTCACGCGTGAAATTAGTTTAAACTTAATAAATAATTCGTATTTTAGCTTTTGTATCTATTTTATTTAACACTTCTTTATGCCAGTTATTTTTCTCGCGGGATGTTTGATAAATGTCTGACGGGAATGTATTATATAAAATATTATGACACTCAGGGATAATGACAAAAAGCACTAATGTGTAGCTTCTCATTAGTGATTTTTAGAGTATGTGACACCCATCTCCTCACCCTTGATGCTGTTAGTAAACTTGAAAATAAAGGTAGTAAGCGAAATGGTCATGGACATGAAAAAAATATACAAGATTTACTACAGACAATGGAAAGATTTCTTAACATTTTTCAAATGACTAGGGTATCAAACACCCCACACGAACATTTACGTAACTTTTTAGCACAAGTTAGGGGTTAAAAGGGTGGCTATGTCAGATTTGGCGTAGCATGAGACAGGCTATGTCCACTGTTGAGAAGACTACTACTATATGCTTAGTTATTAATGCTTTAATAAAATATTTCAGGCCACTTTTTTTTATTAAGCGATAAGGTCACGTTTCACCAATATATCGCCTGATGGTAAGCGATCGACGACGACGAAACAGACGCTTGCCTAGAAGTAACCAATTCAATCTTTCTCTCAAGAAATGCAGACTCGGGCAGGGTTCCACTGTTTAGCTGAGCGCACAATAAAAGTATTAGTACGTAAGGGTGGATTGTTAACAATAATGGCTGTGTTCAAGCAGTGGGGAAATTATAGGCTGTTCATAATGAGGTCAGTCAATTTCGCAGTCACCGCGCCAACCTAATGATGGGTCACAGGACTGTCTTAAAAAGGTACCGCAGCCATGGAACGCAAAGGGCATATGAGGGAACAGGGTAGATTTTAATTAGTAAGAATCTGATCGTGCGGTCCAGTCCGCCTAGAGCGCGAGGACTCATTTGATGATTTTTACACCGAAAAGATTGATTAATTGAATAAAGTAAATTAGTTAAAGAAATTAAATTACTTCGATAAATTAAAAAATATAATTATGGGTAAAAGAAAATATTACCGAAAGTTGTATATTGTAAGTTTATTGCAGCTACATTCAAACCAAATGTATTCATATTTCATTATAATATTGTGAAACTTCTTACGGCTGCTTGAGCTTGTGCTTTTATTTTGGGAAACAGTGCTTGTTTCCCAAAATACAAGTTCAAGCTTATTTTGGGATACAGTAGCAGTACCATGGATATTTAAGATTATAATAAAATGAATGTATTGTTTTATGATTACAGTATTTTTACCTTTTCGCGTCATTTCATTGCTACAAGAAAGTGCAGTGCACTCCTGGCGGCGGCTGGGTGTGTGGTGATGACCACGGCATGCATGCTTCCTTCCCAGACCTTTGTCACATGCATGGCGTCAACTGCCGGATGCAAGGCTGTAAGTATGGAAACTTCGAGCCTCGGAAAGCCCTTAATCAGTCCAGTTGTGGTGCTGGCCAGTTGCGTTTATTGTAAGTGCGCCAACCTCATTTTTCAAAATTCAAAATTTTCAAAACTTTTTCCACGCTATACGGATAAAATTCTTTTTTGCACTCAGATTTCGAATGATAAATAGAATCTTTCCGAGCTTGGGAGGTAATTTTTCTATGTGTCAACATAGAAATTTTTACCCACAATTTAGTTATATTTGTACCGTTTCAACACTGTAATTACTACTAATGGTATTATCTTATATATAAAACTAGCGACCCGCCCCGGCTCCGCACGGGTGCTATATCTTTATAATATTATTAAAATTGCGACTATAATTTGAAATTTAAACTATCCTATCTCTCAAGTTGGATCGAACTGCACATGGTGTGCGAATTTTATTATAATCGGTTAAGTGGTTTAGGAGTCCATTGAGGACAAACATTGTGACACGAGATTTATATATATTAAGATTTCCGTGTCACAATGTTAGTTACCGTACTCCTCTGAAACGGCTTGACCTATTTTTATGAAATTTGGTATGCATATTCAGTAGGTCTGAGAATCGGCTACTATCTATTTTTTTTTTAAATTTATATGGCAAAACAACGTTTGCGGGGTCAGCTAGTTACAATATATTAACAATAATTTGTTTCAGTATACTGGCAAATAGGCACCGAGCTATGCCGTCCTTCAGTAAGGTGGGCAGAAGCAGTAACAATTTATGAAGGACAACATATCCGAGAATATTCAACAAAGCACAGCAACAGACTCCTGCGCAACCAAAATCGAACACGAACGAGAAAAGACGAACTGAAACTTATAGCCAAAATTAAGGACACAGTGGGCATTTCTGGTAGTGCAAACTTGTCTATTAAGTATTGAACTACACTTACAAACTACGATAAGCTTTTCTTTTTTTTTTTTTTTTTTTAGCGTGGTAAAATCATCAAATGAGTCCTCCAACCCCGGGCAGGGCGGGAGGGACTGTCAGACTTCTACTGACTAAAATCCATGGTGTCCTTCAATAGCCCTTTCTGTTCCGGGGTCACGGTAAGGAAATAATCCCGCGACCCCGGCAGGCAACTACGATAAGCTTAGATCATAAATTGTTCCAAATAATTAATAATAATAATATTTTATTGTGTTAATTTGGCAATATTCGCACACTGGTTAGTAAAATACTCATCAACTAAGGGACTTTATTCATGGCGCGATGCGACGCAATGCAACGTGATTCGAACGAATTCCAACTACAAGTGAAAATCAACCTTACCACTATGACATAAGACATATAACACGTTGTTATCTATGATGGGTAGATGAAAAACAAAACACGATGGCCATGACAACGTCAAGTCAATCGAATTGCATCTTTATTTCTTAGTGGCAAGGTTGATCTTCACTTGTAGTTGTGTAAGTCCCTGAGGGTTAGTAACTAAAACTAAGTAATCACTGTTCATCCCTGCCACACTAGCAACCGGACAGAGTGCTTTAAAATCGGTGCAGGGTGTTGTTCAGCTAGGGTTTTTTAGATACTGTTGGTGCTACCCCTCATTCTGCTTATTAAGAGGATCGTCTACCGAGCGCTCATCCATATTATAAGAGAAAACGTTTTCCTACCCCTAAAAATCCTATCTCAATAATTGTTTCGAATGCTTCTGACACAGTAAAAAACTAGGTTTATAGGTTTTCTTTTTTTCAAAAGTACCTAACTAGGCGCCTGTAACTTTCAAACTATTATAAATTTTGAAAAAAAGAAAACCTATAAACCTAGTGTCGTATCGGGGCAACCTAAGTAAGCTAGAATAACATTTTTATTTTGTTTTTTTATAAATTAAAAAAAAAAAAAATAGTGGCAAAAAAATCAGCATCGGGAACAGGGTTCAAGCTGCCAAATTGTTAGGGCATCAGAGAGAGGAAACCTCCTCAGTATACGCGCCGTGTCCAAGAGAAATGCTTTCTGCATCAAGCCAAAATTATTATTATCCATTTAGGTACCTACTATTATACATATATTATTAGTGTACATCAATTTATAAATAATTATTACTAATACTAATTTGTAAGCTCAACGCAACTGTACTAACATTATGGATGTAGGTAATCGCAAGAGGAATCTGAAATAAATGATTTTTTATTGTTATTAATAAAGTTTTTGTTTTGTTGTGAGTTTTGTTCTTTTTTTTTTTGTTAAATAATAATTGTTTTTTTTTTTAAATACCAACTAGGGCAGCATTATCTAAAGGGCCACAAAGCCCTCTCAAAATAATAAAAAAATGAGTTCTATGCATATTATATTATTGACTTTATTGAAATTCGGTCCATTGCAAGTGCGACTAGTGAACATGATATCCTGGTTTTTATATTCTATTTCTAGATTTTGACAAAGAATTGAAAAATCCAATATGACTTTACCGATCCACCTCTGAGTCCGAATTTGTGCCCTTTGTGCAAAAAGCCCATGCCCTACCCTGATCTGTGAAATTTCTTTAATAGATTTTTATCTTTATCACAAAAGCAAAAGGTTTATATTTGTTTGAGAAAATTTTACAGATTGAGTTAGTTGATCTGTAGATACGGTGCATCACAGCGTTCGTAACTATTAGCGCCATCTCTAGATTGTTGCCTTCTCTAAGTTTTAACTTTAAGTTCAGTTCACTTGCGCTTTCATTTTTAGAATATTGCCTACACTAAGTTAAGCTCACTTGAGTTTATAACATGTTGCACAATAAGTTACATCGTGAATGTACTAAATGGTTTTCTGAAGGCACAAAAAGAGGCTTTACCACAAACAGTGGCGCCATCTCTAAATTCTTCCTTTCACTAAGTTTCAACTAAGTTACGTTGCGCTGTGCTTAGTAGCATCGCTCGCTTCAAGATCAGTTATGTAAGGAACAAGTTTACATTTTAGTTTTACGCTGATGACGATAGATGTCGCTACAAGTACTGATTTTAACAAATCTTTGACATAAATGAATCATACCCGTATTGTATTGTATTGCTGTTATAAAAATGAATTTAGTTTCTAAATCAATGTTGAATTTAATGAAAAACTGTCATGGGTTTTTGTGGGCAACATGGTATTTACCCTGATTTAGTTAAAGTCTAAAGGGGATCGAAAACCATGTCAAGAAACCAAAGAATTATTATGTTAACTACGTACCTACGACTAGCTAATGCCTGCTGCGTTGCCCGTTGTTGTGAACTTCAGTAATTATCCCACGGGAATTTTATAAGGGGATAAAATTTATCCTCAACTATTCTACTACTACTCCGGCTCGAAAGCATCTGGCTATCCGCTTTTCAATTATGTTGGTGTCAGCTGCCAGTCTAATCAAATGCAGCAGAATATCAGTATTTTACATGGAGAGACTGCTTACCTGACCTCCACAACTCAGTTCCTGGGTGATAAGATACCCTTTGGTAAGTCTGGTCGTCACACTTTGAGCTTTTCTGACTAACAGTACTTAACGAATGTAAAAGATTTTCAAATAACAGTCGGGACCAACGGCTTTACTATCGAAACGCGCTATGATAGATGGTCACCCATCCACAAACCAAACTCGGCAAGAGAAGCTTAACTTGAAAGTCAACCTATCGCGGCTGTTATAGTTAAGCCACACCAACGACGATATAATACTAGACTGGTAATAACAGGCGACCGATGTCTGCCAACACATTAGGCAAAAAAGTCTTATATCCGTCTCATTTCGACCAATCCTGTGAGCCGTAAACATACGTTGAGACAGAACCGACCTTGAGTTAGCCAATCACAACGCAGTACCCCGCCTCCCTCGCTTACGTAGTACCTCAGCGAGTTGGCAGAATAATTTTGTTCGTTAGATCGTGCAATGCGTAGTCTAGTATTATATCGTCGTTGAGCCACACGTTCAGCTATATTACCAGCTACTAACATTGGATATATTTAATTTTCACCCGTGTGAAACCGGAACCGTATGCTAGTTGCTGAATTAAAAATAAAAGTGAAGCAGCTGCACGCGGGGGCAAATTGTACGAAAAAATGTAAGAAATTTTGCAGTTTTAACTTAATATTTAAAAAAACCGGCCAAGTGCGTGTCGGGCCACGCACAGTGTAGGGTTCCGTAGTTGCCCATCAAAATACTTATGCGAACTAATTAAACTGATTCGCTGAATTTAATTTTAAAAAGAAGAATTTTCAAAATCGGTCCAGGCGTCTTTGAGAAATCGGGGAAAATACATAAAAAAAAAAGATTACGACGAATTGAGAACCTCCTCCTTTTTTTGAAGTTAGTTAAAAATAGTTGACAATAAAAACCTACCTATCCCCAAAACATACCCACCTATTATAGCTGTAAAAATAAAGTTTACAAACTTACATTTGCAGTTGAAGAACATGTTCTGCGATACATTTTGTTTAGGAAAATCTGCTATCCAAGTACGTTTTATAAGTTGGTCGACTATTACTCGTAAACTTGTAAAGCCTACTTAGTCATGATAATTTTCCTTTAAACTTCGTTTTATATACTACTATTGTGAATTTTTTCACGCCCCCAAACATAACCGTTTAGCTGGTAGAGGGGGGGGACACTCGAGTCGAGCAAAAATTAGCACTTTAAAGCTTAATATTTCACAAACGAATCTTTTTATCAAAAAATTGTTAATGGAAACTATCAATATTTTTTAAAGACCTATTTAATGATACCCCACACTAAGGGGTACGCGAGAAATAAAAAAAACATCCCCACTTTACGTGTACAGGAGGTACCCTAAAAAAAAATATTTTACGAGATTTTATTTTACCACTTTTTCGGCACAACAAATCCGTATATTTACACCAAATTACAGCTTTCTAGTACTGGGCGTCTCTGAGCTAAACTGCGGACAGACGGACGGACGGACGGACGGACGGACGGACGGACGGACATGGCGAAACTATAAGGGTTCCTTGTTGACTACGGAACCCTAAAAATTACAAGTCTGAGTTCAAAAAAAAATTAGATATGTCTTTAGTACATTAAATTTCCTCTGTTATAGTTACAAAAAATATAATGGTTACCGCTGAAAATATTGAGAATTTCGAGACTTCGAGACAGAATTTTTTCGTGGTCATTTTGATAATTTTTTTTTCGTAGTTCTAGACCACTTTAGTAAATTGTTTTTGTTAAAGTCTTTATTTTATACATTTGACTATACACTGTATTTTTTTCTGGCTTGTGGCATGTACAGATACGGCTAACTTTGCGACGTAAAAGTAGTCGTTTACAGAGTGTTGTTACAGTATGTACAGCGCCTTAAACAATTGGCATGCGGACGGCGAGTAATAGGCAATTTGCCGTCCGATCATGGATCATGCCCAGCTCGACAGTTGTTCGTGTTCCACGCGCACCTCAAAAGACTGTAAGCGCTCTGACGGGGCTCCCGGTAGAGGACCAAAGCCTGTCCGAGTCGTGACCCCGGAATGTAAGGTTAATGAAGGACCTCGTGAATTTTAGTCATACAAGTCTGACAGCCCCTCACAGTCCACCTTGGGTGAGAGGACTCATTTGAAGATTAGATAGAGATAGATTAAAACAAAGGATTAAAACAATGGGCTATGCTCGGTGTTGTTGGTAATCCGAAATGAGGAGATCCGTAGACGAACTAAAGTCACCGATATAGCCCACCGGATTAGCAAGCTGAAGTGGCAATGGGCAGGCCATATTGCTCGCAGAGCAGATAGCCGATGGGGTTGAAAAGTACTAGAGTGGAAACCATGGACTAGCAAGCGCAGCGTAGGACATCCACCAGCAAGGTGGACAGACGACCTTATAAAGGTCGCCGGAAGACGCTGGATGCAGGTCGCTTCCAACCGGTATATGTGATGGAGATCGAAAGGGGAGGCCTATGTTCAGCAGTAGACGTCCTACGGCTGAGATGATGATGATGATGATGATTAAAACAAAGGATTAAAACAAAGGATTTTTTATTAAAAAAAATTGATTCCCTACCCTTATCGTCATTAACAGTTACAACAGATTCAATTAACATGTTCAATTAGCCGCTAAACGTGTGTACGCTATCATTGAAAATGCACATGAATTTCAAGTTCGATGGACTAACGGGACAGATGACGTTTAACAGGAAAAGCGGACACACTGTAAACAAGACTGGAATGGACAAACGAAAAGAATAATCTACATTTTTAACCTATGATGTCACTGCTGTGCTGTTCATTTCGATTTCTTTCTTTTCTTTTTCAAAATCTAAATCTTTTTTTTTATTTCACATAGTCCCAAATCCATAGGGATTTCTTCCCGTTGGATCCCACTTTTGAATCCCACTTTTACTACTGTATGCACTTTTAGACGCAACACGAAATGTGGGATTCAAAAGTGGGATCCAACGGATTTATAAATCCCTATGAGTCCACCTATAAAACGTCGACAACAGGTGCTCGGTTCGAGTTGGTCGTTTCCATGGAGAAGAACCGGCAGGAAACTCCATGGTTACTCTTTTAAAATACATGGTTTTACAAACGGAAGGCTAATTCACGTAATTTTATGACGCGCCGATAAAGTAGTAGTGCAGTTGCAGTTAAGTTCACGTTCGAGTGATAGACGGTATGTAATCTTTGAACTGCGCGTAAGCTGCGCGTGAACTTCACGTCAACTGTACGACAACCAAACCGGGAGAGAAAAAATTATTGCCCACTGAATAATCGAATGAAATCGATTACATTTCAATGAATATGGCATTAAACTGCACGTTGATCGAATTGAAACTTGTATACTGTCATTTTGAAGCGTCAAACGAATAGTAGAATACCGATCATGTTGCGATCCAAAGATCCAAAACACGCACGCGTGACGCGAACTTGACGCGAGCGTGTCTGACAGCGACAGAGAATACGAAAAGCGTTGTTTTGATCGAAACTTAACTGCAACTGCACTGCAACAGCACTTCTTTAGTTACGTGATTTGCCCTACGGATTGTTACAATTTTAGAGTACTTAGATATATGAGGTTGTGGCCATCCTCTAGTCTCTGGGCTACTTCTGACGTGGCTTTGGACTTCTATATTTATTACTAACATGTTCCCCATGAAACTTGAGGAGCAGTGGTGGCCCAGTGGTATCGGTCCCGACTTACGAGTTGTAGGTCGTGGGTTCGAACCCCACTAGGCGCATTACTTTGTGTAATTTATTTCGTCACCACTGCTCTCAAAACGTTGAAGAAAACTTCGTCACGAAACCGGCATGTCCCAGAAACAAAAATTCGAAGACGTGATATCTACCAACTCGCACTGGGCCCGCGCGGTGGATTATATAATAGGCCTCTCCCTCTCACAGAGAGGAGGCCTGTGTCCCAGCAGTGGGAACATTATAGGCTGATGATGATGATGTTCCCCCCCCCTCGGTTTCACCCCCCACTTCCATTGGTCGTAGCGGATGTTATATAGCCTATTAGTCTTCCTCGATAAAAAATACTATCCATACATCTTATACTGGTGGTGATAAGCCTCACTAGGGCTGCCTGGCTCACGACGATGAATGATTAGACTCCAGCGCCAAAAAAAAAGGAATTTCATTTACTCTGGGTGAGTTAGCTCCATCTTAGAGCTCTTACACACGAGTGGCATGTTCCCAACGGCAGAGGTAACTGCAGCCGTCGACGCGTGTCGGCGGCAACCGTCGACGCGTCGATGGCTTCCGTTGACGCGTCGACGGCAGCCGTCGACATTTCAACTGCGCGGCACACTACAACTGCAAGTGCCGCTATATGTCGACTGCTGCCGTCGACGCGTCAACGGAAGCCATCGACGCGTCCACGGTTGCCGCCGACGGCTTCAGTTACCTCTGCCGTTGGGAACATGCCGCTCGTGTGTTAGAGCTCTTAGGTCTCTTTGGTTTTGAGCTAGATTGAGGCAGTGAGAAAACCTGGAAAAAATATACTAGATGAGTAAACTGAGGATAAAACTTGGTAATGCGTCCTAGTTGTCAAAATCCTAATTCATTCTAGAACTTAAACTTACTGCTCGGAACCACACGTGAGGGTAGCCGCTGTTGGCGTACAACATGGCCGAAGCCCAGGGTCATATTGTACGTATGTGTAACTAGGGCGTATTACGAAGTTTTACCCTACTAAGTAGAAGGGGGATTCGCAAAACAGGCGTGCGTCTCATTGTGGTGTCGTTTGGTGAAACTATCACATAAAACCCTATCAGATTAGATAACAACCCACGAGTCCACCTGTTGTTCCCACGATCTCTATAATGGACCACTCGTTGTTTCCCGCGGTGTGGACTGCTGAGTAAAAAAAAAACATCAACATTTCTTTTTTCCTGTAACATAGGTGCTTTTACAAACATTTAAAGTAACACTGAAACAGCTGCCCCAAAACAACTACCTGTAGACCATACAAATATTTATTCCGTGCGGGAATCAAACTTACAACATAAAGCTCAACAGTTGATAGCCAAATCAACTAATGACGGAGTCTATCATCTTCTATAAAATTCATTTTAATGTCGCACGCAGGTCCTTACATCACTGGAAATATGGGATTGTAGTTTTACAGTACTTTTACTTCGAAAGCTGCACGTTTTTCTTAGGAAATCTCTTTAATTTTTGGTTTCCGAAATCATTTGGTGACTTCTCTAGCTCTGTGTGGTGGAGCGGGAAAGACTGTAATATCTGAAACCCACTCTGTTCCTTCTATTTCCTTTTAGGGTAACTCTTTCTACTCTAAACTCCTTGTTACTCTTTTGAACAATCCGGCAACCTCGAGGAAAACTTAACATTACGTGACGAGTTCCGATTATGACATTGAAAAATCTATACAATAAATGGTAATTGAACTTGGGTCGTGTAATGTTTAGAAGTCCTTATAATTTATCTAAACAACTATTCATAATCAGTTACGAAAAGACATCTCGTACTCATTTATGACAAACCAACAGAACTACCAAAAACATTTCACAATAACACTGAAGATTTGTTACTTCGCTCCCATTTAAGATGATGAAAATTACTCTCTATTATGAACAACATAAGCTTTGATTTATCTTTACATTTAATCTACTCATTTTTGCAAAACATACTACTTAGTTTTTAATGAAAGTTTAATGTTCCTTTGTTTCGTCTATATCACGGGTACTTATATGGATGATATAACAGGAACTAGAAAACATTTTCCTTGTATGTTCAATGTTCATAGTTCATAGAGCTTTCTGCGCAGAAGTTTGCGAAACTCGGTTATCGATATTTTTAAGGCGAAGTATATTTTTATGGTGTCCCATTAATGTTATTGTGGTTCTATCGTTATCTGTCTAGCATTTTTGGGGTCGGCATCTAGTATAATTGTAAGCAGCTCTATGCAAGTTTTTGCGTAGAGCGACTGCTCAGCTACACCCCAGTTAAAACTGAGCAATACGATACTCTTTGGTTAAGTACATCCAAGTTTTTGTTGATTGCGGTTCGTAATATTTTGTTTTGCGAAAAAAAAATGAGTATTTTTAAAAGATTAGAAACGGGATTTTCTACATTAGAAACGTTTTAATTAACGTTTGTATGTACAAAGCATGAAAACTGTATCATTAATGTTCAAATTAGTATGCTAAACGGACGGAATTTTTGATTTATTAATATGAAATCAAACAGTTAGAACGTCGGTTTATTTATTGTTACATTAATATGAAAACTCATTGTTTAACGGAGGTGAGGACCCAAAAAACCCTTTGATATCCTTATCATCAAATCAAACTCATCCTTCCTTTGATTTCATCATCCGAACTAGATTACTACAAAGCGAGCCGCAACATCGATTGTTTCACGTCCCTAACGGTAACCAAAAACATCGATAATATCGACAAACCGTTATCACACCCCTTTGTATTTTAATCGATAACACTAAATTTAAATCGATTTAAATTCAGTTGCGTTTCTTGGCACGTGTTATAAAATGCGTGCGCTTGAACAATTAGAATTGGAAAGGGTAAAAATGAATAATATTGTTTCAATCATTTCTAATTCAGGGAGTAAGCTAAAGTCGTGTATACGCTCTGAACACGTGGCAAATGACATGAAAATCGTGCGTGCGTATGAATGAATAGTGATGAGCCGCGTTGACGATGGTTTATCGAAAAGTTTTGTTTTCCTTGATCAGAGAACTAATGCCTTTGTCAAACTGACAGACGAACCAAATGCGTGGCGTAGCGTTTTTGTTTGTAATGTATGGAATTGTTTGAAGCCTGTCACATAGAGTATCGGATCGCTTTCGCATTTTTATATGACATGATTCGGTTCGGTTCGCTATATCGCCTGTCTGTTTGACAAAGGCCTAAGTGTGCAAAATATGATATATTTAGAAGGCAATTTAGGATTAATATCCCTTAAGATGAACAGCAGATTAAGGCATATAGGTGTGAATTTTACTACGTCTGTTTTAGCATTCAGTAGGTATTCACCTAGAATAGAGTGGCTTCTTCACTTAAATTCAATTTCGGTATCACTAAAACTATAAAACATGCAATGAAAGATAAATCGATTCATCATCATCATCCACAGCCCGTCTTCACCCACTGCTAGGTATAGGCCTCTCTTTGCTTGTGCCAAGCTCCACGGTCTTGCGCCAGCCTCATCCAGGACACTCTCGCAATGGCAACAATGTGGTCTGCCCATCTCGCCGCCGCCGGACGACAAACCAATCGATTACTCTATGTAAATGCCAAACCAAACGCTACTTTTGATGTTTACACTGATTTTTATTACAATTAAGGATTTACAGAGAGCAAGATGTTGCAGTGCATTCGCAAAATAATTCTTTCCAAAAAGCTTATTATAAACAGGACAAGACAATTTGAAAAGACAAAATTGACTGGCCTGTTGGTCTAGTGGTTAGTGACCCTGACTGCTATGCCGGAGGTCGTGGGTTCGATTCCCACCCAGGACAAATGTTTGTGTGATGAGCACGATCATTTGTTCTGTGTCTGGGTGTAATTTATCTATAATATGTATGTATTTAGAAATATGTAAGTATGTTTATCAGTTGTCTAGTACCCATAACACAAGCTCTGCTTAGCTTGGGGCTAGATGGCGTTGTGTGATAGTTGTGGAATATTATTATTATTATATTATTATTATTAAAATTGACGATAAATTGAGTCGATAAATTTTAATTACTTATCGACATTTGAGCATACAGTCACATGCCTTCAATAAAGCTGTCGAGTCGTGCGCTACCCTGTCGATTGTTTTCAATATCGACTCCATTTCGATTAACACGAATAAAGGAATCGTCTTCTTTGACGGTAATCCACTTAGTATGCATCTGTGGTGCCCATGTGAGGTGAGGGGCAGCATTTTTGCGCCCTAATTATAATAATTATGAACTTTTCGCTTGAGTTTTTGGCCGGTTTTCGACGAATTTTGTGAGATTTTTTTCTGACCTTCAATTTTGTAATAGCGGTTTCATTTCTAGATTAACAGTACCTACCTAAAATTTTTTAAGAACCTAGTTATTTAAAATATGATTATTATATTTTTCAAATTTTTATGTTTATTTTACTCTTGACACATACTATGAGATAGTATATTATTTAAATATTTTATTTTAATTATCAAATAAACATAATATATAAACCCACAAAAATAAATTAATAATGTCTTACTTCTTCCACATGATAATAAACAGTAAGTAAATTCTAATCATCAAAATGTAAATGTAAGCATCAACGTCTGTGTCGCGAATTGTTTAGCTTTTTTCTAACTATCAATTGAATAGCAAAATGACCACGTCTCTCGCTACGTGTTAATCTACAACTTTCTATAAACCCATTCTTTCCTTGCAAACTCACTCATCATTCATAAGGTTAGTCCACACTTCCTAACATATTCCACAATGACGCCGCCATCGTACACCGCGCTACTTAATCTGTGAAACTTCATTCAAGCTGTCATAATAATCCAACCGCGTTGATATTTTCCTTTTTAAGCAGAATCCAGGATGTATGGCTATATTTGCATGAATATTTATCATACACATTGCCGGCTATGTCGTAAAGCGCATTTTAATACATTTTTATCTAACACCCTGGTGTGTTGCCGGTCTTACATTGATTTTTATCGTCGTTTAAAGACTTGGAGATATTATAGTAGTGATCGTGGCTGAGATAACGATGAAGGTGATGTCAATGGTAGGTGATAAGGTTTTGCTTATATTACTTTGTAATGACTGAAATGGATACCGCAGTTAAACTATGTTTTAACAGTAAACGTTGAAGTAATTATTTGAAATTAATATGACACATTCAGTTTTACGCAGATCGGCAAGATTTTTTTTTATTTTTGGTATGATAAGGCAAATCTAAAATGAGTCTTATTATAATTTGGAGTAGTTGGTAATCCTGGAAAAAATATATAAACCTTGGTGTACTAACTAAGGAAATAAGCGTTCGCTGACGTGCTATGGAATGGAACATACTTTCTTATATTTTCGGAACTATAGTTCGAAATACAAAGTCGAATTACACTATGCTGTGCTTCAAAATGCAGCTAGTTAACGCGTTGCAAACGGCTGATTTACTAATGAGGCTAGGCCTGAAAAATTAATGATTGAAATCCCTAAATCCGAAACAAAGCCACTGAAAACCATAAAGGAGATAGCAGAACAATGTCTAATTTCCTTGTGAATTGGCCAACAACGGCTCAGAATCGCGACCGACAAAAAGGAATGATGTGCAGACATAGAAATAATATTCCACAACTATCACACAGCGCCATCTAGTCCCAATCTAAGCAGAGCTTGTGTTATGGGTACTAGACAACTGATAAACATACTTATATAGTTTTAGATACATACATATTATAGATAAATTACACCCAGACACAGAACAAAATGATCGTGCTCATCACACAAACATTAAATTTGTCCTGGGTGGGAATCTAACCCACGACCTCCGGCATAGCAGTCAGGGTCACTAACCACTAGACCAACAGGCCTGTGAAATACAAAAACAAAAAAAAAATGTTTTTTTTTTGTATGCATCCAGGATAAGAACATAAAAAAAATCTTTTTCGTTTCAGAAAATTTGAACGCTGTTGTTGCTCCTTGGTTTTGTTTGATGCAGAAAGTTCAGAATATTACTAAAAGCATAGGCATGGTTAGCGCAGTGGTTGAGCGATCGACTGCCTCGCACGTGTCGCGGATTCGATCTCCACACGGAACAAATATTTGTTGTTCCGAGTCTGGGTGTTTTTGTAAGTATGTAAGTTTCTATGTTTGTAAACGCACCCACGATAGATACAGGAGAAATTCCTTGTAACGTTTATTATAAAATAAACATAACATTAGAATTCTAAATTCATATCACGAAGACTTTAATTTAACCATTTGTTTAAAATGTGTAGCATTTTAACTAATTAAATAGCTAAATTACCTAAAATTCACACTTTACTCAGTTCTTCCGATGTTTTTAAATGTACAAACCATTAGGTAGTATAGTTTTTGTGTAAAAAGGAATTATCGTATTTTTTCACAAATTTACCTCTAATAACAATAAAAAACAATTCTCGAGTGTTTTTAAAATTGCATTATAAACGTATTTACATTCAATCCAAGCAACGAAACGGCACTTATGTGTCCAATTTATGACAAAAGATCTCAGTTATTTTGAATGCAATGACCAAATATTCACAAAATTCCGGCTAAAAGCTGACGACTTATGGCTTCATAACTAAAATGCTATTTATTTTCAACTTTATGATGTAAAAAAATTAATTCACATAAAGGCCAGGATATTATTCTGAGATTTGTCCCAAAAATAAACTTTCTGTCAATGTGAATACTCTTCAAATTGATATTTTTGGTACGTACGAATCATATAAAGTACTCAATATCGCAAACGATTAGGATACGGCCAATTTTGTTTATATATTAACGTTTTTTGGTTGCATACAAAGTATTGACCTTCAAATAACAGTCTAATAAGTCGAACTGGTGTACTGACAGTTATGGTATTGGAGAAATAGTGGGCTGGGAAAATTGTTTTGTGCACCTGTCATGTTGCAATAAACACTTTTTTTTTGGAGAAGGTCTTTAAATTATTTGAGCATTTTAAATTTGGGGTCATTAAATTGTAACGGAGAAAATGAACTTATACCTAAAATAATTTAATGTGTGAATCAAAAAATATAGTAGAAAATTTTGTTTAAAATATTTTGAAAATTAGTGCACAGTTGGTTGAAAAATCGATATCGAGTCGGTTTAAAACACTTGTCCAAAAAATTTTTAAACTTTTGAAAACGACAAATTCTCCCCAAAACTTTTATACATAATATTATGTTTACAAGCAACAATATGTGTTGCCTCACTTGTTTGTTGCCTTGCTCTTGAAATTGTTGCCAACTGCTAATTATCATGTTAACTTTAAAAATAAATCTAATTGTGTTATTAAAGCCCAAAAACATGCTACAATAAGGCAACACCTAACAAAATCGTTGCCAACTGCTCCCCCCACGTAACTTATTTACGGCCTCTTTAAATAAATTAGCCAGAGCCAACATTTCCCACGCGATGTGTGATCGGAAAACTTTACTAAGGCATAATTTATTAATTTGTTTTCCACTAACGAGTGGGCTAATGCGAACCGGTGGCCACTCTCTGGCATGGCATGTTTTATGCAATAATGAACCAATGAGCGAGCCTCATTATTTATCAGTAAGCAATATCTGTAAGCTGGGCCTTAATCACTGTAACTGTATTGTTGGTATTTAAAAGAGAACTGTTCTTGGGATTGTTTGAGGAAAATTACTTAAGTTTAAAAGAGGAGTATTCTGACTGGTTAAGCGACAATGACCTTATGTCATTGTCGCTTAACCAGTCAGAATACTCCTCTGTTCCGGGTTATTTGATTGTGAATTACGTTCAAGTGTATGAAACCGTTATTTGTTTAGTTCTTAGTATATTATACTGTGGCAACCCCGAAATACGACGAAGGACTAAAAAGTCCAGGGAGTGACGTCCGGGAAGCGGCTTAGAAGTGGAGGTGACAGGACGTAGTCATGACAAGATGTAGTGATGCAGGTGCAGTACACGATTGTCGCCTTAGTTTCAGAGCTTTACTGAATGGTCAACGGCCAGATGGGTAAGTGATATTCAGAAGATGGCAAGTAAATGCTGGTTGAGACTCGCGCAGGTTAGGAGGACCACTCTTTGAGAAATGACTGGAGAGGCGCCACTGCGGCGGCGGCATCCTGGCATTAGTATAGTACGTGCTGAATAGGAAGCAGTCACTTCATTCTGAGAAGCAAGTTATGCTAGCGTAGGATAAGGCGGTATGCGTGAGGGAGAGGATAGCCTCCACCTCACGACCCAGTCAGTGCGGGAGACTCTATAGCTTTGGGATAGAGATCCTGGAAAGATTCCGAGTAGGCTTATTCCCAGCAATGGGACAACACAAACTAAGAAATAAACTTAACTTTTCTTTCCAATAATAATACTGTACTATTATTACTTTACTTTCTATCTAACAATAACACCATTCACAACAAAGTGAGACGCATTAAAACCATTATTAATTCTATAAATGAACATATTACCCACATCTTGATAGTCATGCAATCATAACATACCTCGGTTCAAAAATGGAACAACCCAAACTTTTTTGAATAAAAACTTTTTCAACCAAAATATAACAAACTTTTGTTTGAACTTCGAACGATACATACGAGTGAAAGCTTTTTATCTCGTTCTCTTTACAAGGTGTCTTGAAGTCCTGAACCTCGTAATACGAGTACTACAGGTTAGCCTGGGATTTAGAATCACGTATGTATCCTAGACATCAATAATTCATCTGAACGCAGTCAGACAGTCTTGAAATAACAATGGATCAAAGTTTTACTCGAGCTTTTTGGGTGAAAGGCATCGACGTAAGCGATTTTCATTTATAATTCTTGCTTTCTGAGTCATTGAAACTTCATAAATATTAAGTAACTCTGTGGAAAGACCGCGACCTCCGAATCTAAATGTAAATTATCAATAACGTCACACAGTGGGTGCCTAGACAGCCGTCATCAATGAGGTAGGTCCTTGAAATAATAGTGTGACAATTTGGACTCGTTCTTGATTGAGTACCGGAAAATGTAAAACTCAGGGAGCGTAACAAAGCAATAGGTGAGGCCTTTGTCAAGCAAAAGCCTTAGTCTATTAAAAACAAAAATCTCCACAATGTCATTACTTGTACCACACACTATCGGGCTAAGCTTTTGCCTGATTGACAGCTATAGCGCCGCCATCATAACCTGACCTTCATAGCCCACCGCCGTCCAGCCAATCAAGTCCACATCGGAGCAAGCAAAACCTTCCACAAAGCTCATCATAAACTGGTTGTTTGTTAAGCGCATTACATCTATTAAGAACTTCAACGCTTGTATCCCTAATGTAATTCGCACGCATTAGACATTTAAATATAATTCAAGTAACTTATGCAAGTACTAAAACGGCTAATGGGTGGCATTACGAACACTTGCACAGTGTTCACATAACTTACCTTTGAGTTTAAATTTCAACCGCGTATCTCCAACTTGTTTTAACAATATTCTTGGAAGAATGACATTCTGACATTGTACTTGTAAGAATACGTCATCGGGTACGGATTACGAATGTTCAGATGGATTATCCGGTACTCTGTGGCATCCAGCCGTAGAGGCTATGTGGATATGGTAATTAGAGATGTTTGATGCAAGATTTCTTGGTAGCAAGTAGTATGTAAAAATGTAATTTGACGAAGTGATGGCAACTGTCCAAGTACCCACTTTGACGTGGTGGTGACCATTGAGAACAATGGCTATGGTAACCAAGGAATGACTTGGAATCATTGAATAAATTTGAACTGCACTGGTTTAAACTGATTTTTTTTTTGTAAGCCAGGGCATTGCGGTTGTAAAGTACCTAGATTAATCAAACCTATAGGTCTCGTCTATATTATTATTTACCAATTTTAATTGTTATACTGTGTAGTGTAGTTGGCTATACTGTGGATTCTGGCAGTATTTAGTAATACAATTTAATTACTGTGGTCTGGTGGCAAAGGACCCAACTTACGAGTTGCAAGTCATGGATTCGAACCAAGCCAGAAACATTATTTCTGTGTAATTTATTTCATTAACCCTGTTCTCAAAAATAGTGAAGAAAATCATCGTAACCAAATCAAAAATTCGAAAACATATGACATCTGTCAACACGCACTGGGCCTTTGTGGTGGATTATAGCCACTCCCTTTCACAGAGAGGAGGTCTGTGTCCCAGCAGTGGGAACATTATAGGCTCATTATACTACCCGTGTCAGTTACTGCTGATCGTTAGTCTCGCTAAAACTCGAGAATGGCTGGACCGATTTGAGTAATTTTAGTTTTGAATTTTTTTCGAAGTCCAGGGAAGGCGTAAAAGGCGAGCAAATATTAGGAATATATTAAAAGCAACATTTTGTTTTCCCTTAGAAATTATTCCTATCTGTCAAATTATTATGTTCATGTTCGTCCTGTTGTCGTTCAGAAATCAATGCTTTTTTTTTGTTTATTGATACTGAGGCGGTACAAAATTTGCCGGATCAGCTAGTAATGGATAAATATTCTTGCAAATTATTCTTTAATTTCTTTCAATTTCCTGATGGTTTCAGTATAGGATGGACGTTGAATGCGGGGTCTATAATGGCTGTCTTGCTAATTATTTCTCTAGTTATTGCACTGTGTTTATAGTGTTGCAATATTGTTCAGTTTTTTTTATCAGTTTTTTCTTACTCGGCCTTTATTACAATTCTGTATTTCTTGTGAAAATTGTGTAGCTTTTAATGTAATTGTATCCTCTTTCATCATTTTTCGGGTATGGTGATTAATGAAAAATACTTGTAACTTATCAATTTCTTTATTTAACTTTTTTCTCTTACTCTTCACTAAAGACAAATGAAATAAAATTAACTTAGTATTTACATAAATGCCACTATCTTTATAAAGAAATATTTACATCGAAATGAAAACTTAACTATTCCTTTGGAATGCAAAAATATTTGGACGGAACCATATTCCAATACTTATGTATTACGCTATACAATATACTAAAATTAATTAAAAATAAAATACTGTTACATATTTGCCTCTCTTCTTCAAATTGATTGATCAACCGCAGCAAGATTCAACTTTGCTTTTCTCTTATAAGGGTAATTAATTGTTTCCCGTGGTCTCACTCGAGCTGATCGGCTCCTTCTGGTTGTATCGTGATGTATTACGAGTAATATAGCCTATAACTTTTCTCAATAAATGGGTTATCAAACACAAAATGAAGTTTTCAATTTAAACGAGTAGTTCCTAAGATTAGCCCGTTTCAACCAAAACAAACTCTTCAGTATAAAAATATTAGTAGAGATATGTACTTTGAATATAACTTCAGTTAACTCTTTTATTAACACAAGCTGTCTGACTATTTTCAACAAATGAAACTTCTAAAAGCGTCGTAGCAACCGCTATAAAAAAAGCATCGACTATGTAGTTCGACAAAGTCCCTTACATACAATTTAATCCCTCAATTGGATCTCAAAATTTAAAATTAACAAACGTTGGCCACTAATTTCAGAATGAGGCATTAATTTGAGCTAAAATATCGAACCGAAAAATAATATTCTATCTAATAATTTTAAATGCATCGAAATAGGAAGAAAATTACTACATCTAATAGTAAGTTGTTGTATGCAACGCGAAATACAATTAATTTGCTTTAAAAACAAAATCAAACACAATTTACTGAAGACTGGGCAAGAACCTTTATACATACAGATTGCCCGATCTCCTTTATATTCAATTTTCTTGAGGACGGATTCATTTCCTTACTTAATTAGGTTACACTACGTTGATTTTCTGTTGAAAATGTTCATTCATTTCGAAAATTGTCTTTTTAACATCGTTCAAAAGCATTTCACATCAGTTTTAATTACATAAAAAAAACTCAATTTCTAACGTCTAAAAAAATTTATCAAAACAATGTAACTATTCGATTTCACTTCTTACATACACGTAATACGGAAAATGAAAAATCAACTTTTCAAGTCGTGAAAATTCTACAATGGTTTTGTACCTATTGAACTTAACATACAAAAAAATCTCTGAATATTAGGTGACCATAGCTCTTTCAGGGGGCATTGGTACCATATGGTTATAAGTAAACCGTTGAGTGTAGTCGGGGACTTTGAGCGTCGTGTCCGACCAGGGTGGACTGGGGTTCCACCGGTCCATGCCGTCCGTTTCTTCTAGGGTTAGGGGAGGTGGGGCTAACCGCATTCTCTTCGGACTGGGGTATTCCATACCTGTGTTTGAAAGAACGAAAAAGAAAGTAAATTAATAAAAAATCACAATTTAGAACCTAAAATGATTTTAATGGCGACGATAACAGCTTTAAAAATATGTTACCGAAATATTACAAACCAGTGTTTCGCGCTGGAATTGTATTGTTTTGCTAAGGAATCTCCACAATTCGGAAAAGATACCGAAGATAAGAATTTCAATTTTACTCTATGTCGAGGCATTCGTAAATATTATCTGACACAGATAAAAAGGACAAGTACCATTTTTACGGAAAGTTTTTTTTTCTATTCGAAGATTCTGGCCATGAAACAAACAATTCTGCTTGTTTTTCTTCCAATAAATACATGATAATATACTTTTTTATCACATCACGCCTATGAGCAAAGGGTTAAGCTTAAAAGCTTTAAATAGAGATTCTGTTAAAGATAAAGATTTATGAATTAAGATTCCAGGGTATTACTAAGTAGGGGTCTATCTCTATGTAATATCCCATTTGTCCAAACATGGAGTCGAAAGACCTTCTCCTAAAGAGTGTTATACCATCAGGGACGGAAAAATATATAAAAAAATTACCTTCAATGACGGTACTCGTACAAGTTTCTTGTACATGATAGTTGACCCTGGGATACTGTTCGTAGTATTCCCTCTTGCCAGGATGATGGGGGTACATGTACATGTTGCTGTTCACAATTATATCCGGTGGCGGGTCGTAGTGGTGGGGTGATCTGGAAATAAAATGGGTGGTTAGTTTATGCACAGTCTCCTTTTTATCACTGGCATGTTCTAGAATCAAAATTTAAAAGATACTGTGATTGTGTGATGACGATTGATGTGAAGATTGTGAGGGAAAATTGAAAAAAAAAATATACAGAGCCCTCAGTGTGTCTACAAGCCCTACCTATCCTATAATCCATGCAGAATAACCTGATTATTTAAATATCACCATATCTATGATAGTTTTGTAGATCAGAAAGCAATTGTGCATGTTCAATTTTAGTTATTGTCAGACAGTACCAGAACAATGATCAGAGACGCTAGCACTAAAGCAAAAACTTCGATTTCAAAATTCAAAATTATCATTTCCCTTTTGGGAAATATTAATTACTCATGTTTTTGATACATTTATACATTTGAGAAATTCTGATTGCGCTTTTGCCAAAAATTTGGACCTGAATGCTAAAAGGGATTTAAAATCAGTGAGTGTATTTAGAGTACATACGTTTACATTCACGTACTAGCGCTTAAGGTTTTATTTTTTGAACATTTTTCATATTTTTTCCGATATTAGAAGCTTTCAGATCAAAGCCAAACCTTAGTATGATTAGTCTCGTTTTTATCCCAAAAACGTCTAAAGTAAACAAGAAAATATTGGTAATAACAATAAAAAAAAATCCCTCCTTTTAACATAAGTACGATATTCTAAGCCGACCCTTTGATCCTGTTGAGGCAACCCACAACATTTCAAAGAGTTCGGACATAGGCGTACCTACTGTCAACGGATTTAAGGTGATTAGTATTATCTTTGTTTAAAATAGCTTTACAGAATTAATTATTGTGTTTTATGCAGGGTATATTTAATTATTTTATTTAATAAATAATTGAAAAAAAATATTAGCTTGGTCACTTAAACTTTGGCTCAAACCTCTTTTTTGTTTCAACCCACGTTTTTTTTTTCAAAGTTTCGTGTTTAGCCATGAAATAGTAATGTCGACAATGCCTAACCCAAGATTACTCATAATTGGGTTTGTTGATTCAATATTCGTCATTTTTGCATTGCCCTTTTTTAATTTGGTGTTAAGATACTGTTGCGAATAACATATAGGAAACCGTTTATCACGTACGTAATACGTTCCTGCGAGACAATTTGTGAGATACCAGTTGGCAACTAGTTCATGACGAAGTGAAAAGAATTTAGATTACGCGCCACCATCTTTTTGACGCGGCGCTAGTGTCTATGTCATTACATTAAATTGCAATTAAAAAAATTTGTAGGTACTACCTCCAATTTAACGTAGAACTTCAGTCGTGATGCGGACGTGTATAGATTTTTACATGTAGCCGGATTTAAACAAAGTATTTTGGTGCCAACCGACGGGGTGTCTACTACTAATTAGTAAACGTGCTAATATTAATATTCAGTTACAATTTATCTCTAGTATAAAACTTTATAATTATTAGGATGTTAAACACGAATCGACTATTAATTAATAATTATGATTATGAAAAAAATCTTGTACCTACACCTCAAAGACTTACAAAGTAACAAATTTTAAAGATGTTTCTTCTATAAAGATAAGTTTTAGAATATTCTGTTTTTTCTTGTAAGTAGGTATTTTTATCGTGACACAAACTAAATTCAATGAAAAACGTTTCAGAGATTCAGTCATAAAAACGTATTTATTAGGTAAATACTTGAGCAATTTATCTGTATTTTTGTAGTTAAAAATATCTTAAAGTTTATTTAAAATGTTCTTCCATTTACATTTCAAATACGACATATATTTACATACAATTACGAACTCAGTAATAATTTTCTTCATAAACACTAACACGCTGTGCGCGTCAAAACTAATATGAAACTACATCAAAATAATAAACTATAACTGACTTAGACCCTTTTCAACATAAGCCGTTCATATTTGGTTTACATCAACCACATTATAATTACCGTTTACAAACTAAAAAACACAGAGTAATAGACTTTATGGTGGAAGAAATAAGATAGAAAATGTCAGTTTTGTAATGGTAATGTTACTTGGTAAGTTTACAATAAATATGGTAATGAAAGGTGTCAAATTACGCAGACGGACAGACGGACGGACATGGTGATGATTTTCTTATTTATGTTCCTTCTTGTGACATGACGGGTACAAATTGTATGAACTGACCTTCGTCTGTTTGTTCTTTTTAGATTTTGTCCTACTATTTGTTTTGGTTATTGTGTAAATTGTGCATTTAGCGTGTTAAGTTATTGATATTGCGCAGTTTTGGTTATTTTCTGTTTTTCAGTTGATGTTAGTACCTAAACTGGGGTGATATTATGTTTCTTTTACAAAAACTTGTGTACACGCCTTTTGTGTTCAGTTTTCATTATTTTCAGTATCCATTTATCTATTTACTTGTACATAAATTGTAAACAGACAGTACCCTTAGCACGAATTTTCACTCTTTTACTTTACAGCATCTTTCCAGTATTTACAGCGTTTTTGTATGAAAAAACGGAACAGCGCCTCTGGTGTGCGGAGAAGGAACTAAATTTTTCATTGAAAATTGTCAGTTTGAAATTGTCAAAGTTCCAGTTTACTTTACGTCTCAAATACTGAAAATTCGTGCTAAGGGTTCAGGCGTGGCGAACGCGAAGCGAGGCGTTTTTGTTTGTAATGTATGGAATTGTTTGAAGCCAGCCAAATAGACTATCGTGTCAGTCGGATCGCATTGGCTTTGTCTGTCTGTTTGACCATAGCTTTAAAGTTTTTTTGCTTTTGATCAAAATATCTCCCAAAAGCTTCCGAAATAGCTATTCTTTTGTTTCTAACAAAAACGTACCCCGGAAAGTAAAGGGCACCGGACACCGTGGATTTAGTCAGTACAAGTCTAACAGTATCCTGCCCTGCCCTGGGTGGGAAAAATCATTTGATGACTATTTTTTTTAATTTTTCAGGTTCCCACTGTCAAGGCCTCCCCAAACTCTCCTTCCTCCCCTTTTTTTCCTTAGATAAATATTTTTTTGAATTTTTACAGTACCTACCCAAGAATAGCAAATGAAAACTTACCTCTCTTCACTAATTGTAGACTGCGGGGAATGGGTAGAATAATCAACAGGACCCCGATCTGAGTACACTCGCTCACAACCGCTATAATCTTCTAAAACTTTCGGCTGTATATACGAGGACACATGGTACCCAGGGTACTCAATCTCTTGGTTTTCCACATAAGGATATTCCTGATATTCTTGGTAACACTGGTCACGTCGGAAGAACTTCTGGCAGCGAGGATCCAGCATTCCACAGGGCTGGTTTTGGTAACCATAGTACTGGTACAGCCAAGAGTTTGCTAGCATTATCGTCGCTTCTTCTTCACTGTGAAAAGCAGGTTCTGTTTAGATTTATGTGATTTTTAAGTGAGCAATTATTTAAGTTATGATTAAGTTTTCAGAGCAAGTTTAAATGTAATGTTAGTGTAGACTATATTATAAAGAGTAAAGATTTGATTGTTTGTTTGTACTGAAGAGGCTAAAAAACTAACTGTACCCTTAGCACGAGTTTGCACTCTTTTATTTTACAGCGTCTTTCCAGTATTTACAGCGTTTCTTGTTTGAAAAAAATGGAACAGCGCCTCTGGTGTGCGAAGAAGGAAATAATTTTTTTCCTTGAAAATTGTCAATTTGAAATTGTCAAAGTTCCAGTTTACTTTACGTCTCAAATACTGAAAACTCGTGCTAAGGGTACTGAATCGATTTCAAAAATCTTTCACCAGTCGAAAGCTGCTTTGGTCCTAAATGACATACGCATTAAAAAGTAAAAATGTAATACTGATAATCTGGTTCAACTGGAAGTAGACCTCAATATAGTTGGGAAAAGGCTAGGCAAATGATGATGTAAAAAAAAGTAATGTACATAGTTACTTTCGATCATGACTTAAATTGTGTAATTATTACAAAACTCAGTTATATATTGCTGTCAATCAAATATTTTGAACGCAACTTTCAAAATTAGTTAGGTTTACTTTACTCATATTTAATTATGATTAATCGGACACAACTTCTGACTTAACTATGAGTACAATTTGAAATAATGAGCACCTGTCAAAAATCTTACAAAATAAAAACTTCTGTTGTATTTTTATTACGCTTAGCACACAACCTGTGCCTAAGTCTCGTGATATAAAAAGTTATTTTAAACATACTTCAAAAAGGGGAGCAAGTTTTCAATTTAATGGTAAATCTATAAAATAAAAAGTTGGCTAACTACGAGTATGTATATGGAAATAATTTTTGTGGTATATTACAATTGAAAAGAATAAAAATATTACCTTAAAATCTGATTGGTTGCAACAATAAATTGCCTAGGTGTATCCGTTGCATCCTTCACTTGCAACACCATATGTACCCAGAGAAACTGTCCATTCCGTTGCTGCAACTTCACTAGTAATATGCAACATTTGTCCTGTTCCGATTGTGTTACTGTAACAAAGTTTTACAGTGAGCAAAACAATACATAATATCTGAATTGCCTGAAAAGGTAAAAAAATAGTGGGAGAAGGGAACGGGTTTATATGCTAGCGTCTGCAACGCTAGCAAACCAACCCGCACCAATTGGTAAAATATTCTGTATCGAATATGAATCGTTCTCTTTTGTGATAAAGTTGAAAATCTTTTAATGACTTCGGACAGATTATGGAAGATTGACGTGCTGGTGTCTGATGTATCAACCTTTGATGAGTATTGATATCAAATAAGCTAAAAACAAAAAAAAAAAAACAACTCGAGGGTGTTTGACTGGTTCATTTTTGAGTATTTCCACGTTAAATGTTGCACTTAGAGCCAGACTGCAGACATTTTTTTCTGAGAAAAATATCAAAATCAATTTGCCCAACCACGAAATGAAAGTCATGTTACGCTATCGTCATTTTGACTGTAAAACAAATGAAGAGGTTTAAACCCCACGCTGAATTATTCATTTAATAAATGTTACATTATTAATAAGACTATTATGAATAGTATACTTTTGACAATAATACTATTGTAGTCTGAGACTAATAATTTAAAGTATGAATTATAATAATTACTTCTTATTGATAGTTGATTTCCTTTGCCAATCATAGGTGTCAGTAGGTTTTATTGTCTTTAGAAGATGGATTCACAATGATAAATAAATTAAAGAAATGGTGTCATACAGTGCATTAAATTATAAATACATCGTCAAGTTATACTCAAGGAACGATCATAAATCTATTTATTTGAATTTGATAATATTGACTTATGACAGTCAAACTTGCAAACAACAATTTTACCAGGAGGTATACGAGAATTTATAGAAGAAATAAATTGTTTTGAGTTGAAGGGGACCTATGTATACTCAGAGTCAGGATTTGGACAGGTTGGAACAGTTGGGCTCGCAACATTTTTACTATCTATATACTAATATCTGGTTGACCGAGCTTCGCTCGGTTTTCAAAATGTCTATGTCTTGGGAACCGAGCTTTTCTCGAACCTTGGAACTTGATGAATCGATTCCTTGAGACGAAAAACCCCTAATCTGTAACTTTCATGAAAATCCTTGGAGCCGTTTCCGAGATCCTGATTATATATAAATATATATACAAGAATTGCTCGTTTAAAGATATTAGATATTATATTTGATTACATCGCCTGATGGAGCTATGATGCAGTCGACAGTGAAGCAGGCTTGCCTAGAAGCAACTTTTCACCCATGACTTCAAACATAATCTTAAAAATGTGGGAGTAACATTAGTTTAACCCCTTTTCAATTTTCATCTCGTTAGAATATCTTCAAATTAAATCTACCCTTAGACTCAACTGACCAACCTCTTTGTAACCTTTTTTGAAATATAAGTAATTATATTTAACTGTGATAAACATAATCGATAAACATTAAATTCAACTTTATTTATAATACATAATACGACCTATTTCTCAACCTTAAACCGCAATGAGTATAAAAAGTGACATGTAACGTGATTTCTCGTAATTGGCCTGTCACTACTTGATGCACTCTCTAATTCAATAAGTACAATTTTTTTGCTCATAATTTCATACAAATATTATGTTCTATTCAATAGTTGACAGGTTTATAATCAATATTCTGTCTTTGAGATTTCAGGAGTGAAAGTTTAATTGAATTTCATTAAGAGTTATATAATCTGTCAGTTACTTTTATAAGGTGGCAAATTAGTAGGAAACCGGTATTTTTTAAACTGGTACCTAATTCTACAGCTTTCAATATTTTTGACTTTATTTTTCCATTTCTATGGAAAGTGTTTTTTTCTATCTAACTTAATACCTCTTTAATAACTGATATCATAAAAATGGCATGACATGTGCGTTTGGATGGCAAGGATTATCTTTAAAACTACGATCCGTTACTGAAACTTATCGCACTAATGGAAAGGTACATTATCCCTCAAATTCTATAAACGGATAATTTGTTGTTCTGTTCACTGTTCATAGACGTGAGTCTATGAATAGTTATTACGTCAAACAAAGTCAGTGATGACTTTAAAAAGAAAATACTCACCTAATCTATGTTTACTTTGGGCTTCTCGTAAACTATCCCAATGTATAAGTTGATACCACGAAACATCCGCTAGCTCCGACTTCTTCCATCCTAAGTACCACTCACCGCTGAAACAAACAAATCCAATTAATTCATTGAAATAAAATAAAGAAAGCGACGCATCAATTCCCCAAATTGATTAATTCAACAACTTTTGTATTCAAAGATTTCTTAATTAAAAATCGTAATTAAACAAGCCGAGAAAATGTACAAAATCGATTACAGAATATTCATTTAGCATTAAAACTGTGCTTTTGAAAATATTTTGCTCTGTTGGCCGTACAAAGTATCAATTAATCTAAGTCATAAACTAGATTAAAATATACCGTTAGATAAAATCGATTGGAGTATCTTCTACAAAGTCTATGATGTTTTTTCTCATCTCCTCCAAAGAGTTATGCTTCAAATTGTGTGGATACTTTTTGCTCACTTACTTGTTTCTGGAATACTAATGGTAGCTATGATTTCATTTGGATGTAAAAATATCCAACAGAGATCGTCTAGTCCCTAGGTCTTCTTTTTTTTTTTTTTTTGAAGTGAAAACTTCTTTAGCGGCGTTGTACACTTTTTCTGTAATGGGTAAAAAATTTAAAACTCGCGTCAGGGTCACGTGACCAAAACTCGCGTCAGGGTCACGTGACCCTGATCGAAAATGAGTAAGACGTCATTCAAATTAAAAATAAAACATAGTAACAAAAAAGTTTTCACTTCTACCGGCACTCCTGGAGTGCAACCTTTTTTTTTTTTTTAAGGTGGTAAAATCATCAAATGAGTCCTCCCGCCCTGGGTGGGGCGGAAGGGACTGTCAGACTCTTACTGACTAAAATCCACCCGTGTTCCTTCGGATGCCCTTTACGTTCCAGGGCCACGGTATCCTGGGTTAAGAAAAAACCCGCGACCCCAGCAGGCATTTGGCGCGAAACACGACGCGCCACCGACCCGGGCTTGGTCCCTGGTCGGACGGCGAGCTACCCATCACTCACCGTCCGCAAGCCCGCTCCGCCGCTGTGCCCTCTGCTGACACGCGTTGGAGCGTCCACACGACAGGCTATTCGCATACGGGCAAGGTCTGATGTTTAATGGTCATGGCTGACTGATTTTGGGTGTCATCGCGATGGTCGGCTTGTTTGTTCAGGAATCTTTTTATGAATCATAGAACCGAGTGTAGAGCAATTTTATTTGCTATAATATTTTTCGTCTGGTTCTATCTCTTGCTAAAAGTTACTTCAGAAATTGCATTTAAGTCAGAAAATTGTCTAAAATCTTCAGCTATCAAATTAAGCTCAGATTCACTTCGATATGAATCCATTATGTTGCCACAGGCTTCTTTATTGAAGATAGGGGATAAGTCAACTCACATGTCATACTTAATTCATATTATTATTACTGTCTTAAAATGTTTGCTTCCTGATGTTGTCCTTCTACATACTATTTGTAATTCACGTTGTTAGTACTTTCGGGCCCCTGCTCTCAGGAATTAGACTTACTTGGTATCAATATGCAGTATCTTCATGTCCATGGCGTGCACGGTGGTGAAGACGTTGGTGGCGCCGTGCACCACGCACTCGCGCGTCTCGGGCATGGCCAGTGGCGTGCACACCGCCAGGAACACTGGCTCGTTGCGACTACACAGTGGCAGGTACGACACGTAGTGACCACGAACAAGGACTACCTGAAATTTGGTTCTCGTTAAAGATATCTGAATACCAATTCCAAAATTGACGTGAAAATGCAACTTTATTAAGGTCCATGTTCATGTCCTGATTTTCCTGATACATAATATCTGCAACTGCATCATCGTTTGCAATTCAAATCCTATAGTGAAACAAAAAAGTGTTAAAGATTATATTTAGGCCATTATACAAAAAATCTAGGTTTTTACTCGGACTGTCAAAATAACTACAAGAATTGTTGCAAACGGAGCAATGACATCTGGGTTAAGGAACTATTTAGTTGAAGAAGCGACTAATTCTCAACTTTTTAAACTAAATTTACTGACGTCTGTTCGTTTCTAAGTAAATGCAAATTGAGAAAATAAATACTCAAATATAACACAAAATAACTCGTTGATAAATAAGCCTGTAGGTACTGAAAAAACTGTGTTTATATGATGTGAACTAAAGTAATATAGTAAAGTCGACTGTCTACATGAAAATAGCAGACATGATAATCTAATAGTACTAATATTATAAAGTAAAATACTTAAGAAAACGACTTCTCAGAACAAGCTGTTAAAGTTGGTGAATAAGAAACAACTGGAAACAATTTTCATAATACATTTTCTTACAATTTTAAAGCTACAATAAGTATGAAACATGATCTTGCTTACTTTTTGGTCGCCGAACCTCATCTGTCTTCTCGCATTTCTCGACACGTTCATTCTACAGAAGAAATGTCTATTCTTTGGTACATTTTCAGTCTCTCCGTTGCCGCCTCTGTTTAATTCCATTTGGACTGTTTGGTGGTCTTGTCTATCTATTATATCGTATACACTGTCTCCATGAATTAGGAGGTCCTCCTGGAAAATAGATTCATGTTACAAATCTGTATATGAATTAATATTTAAGTTAGTAAATTGAGTTCTCGAAGCAATTTTGAAAAAGTTGATCTTTTGGTTAGAATTTTGCCACTTCCAAATCATAGATTCTAAAAAGAATAATGTGTAAGTCACTGTATGCCACGATCCATGAAAACTTCTTATTAAAGTTGAGTTCTACAAAATTCTGGATTATGCTGTAATTAAAGAAAAAATAACGAAAAAGAAAAGCAATGTGTATAACCACAAGAAACAAACCATTGAATGTCCTAAGTACTCCGCCGCATTTTCCGAAATATACAACAATTTTCCATTCTGTGTCATCATCATCATAAAACCGTTCATAGCCTGAAAAACATTGTAAGTATTACTTCATGTCACGTCAAACACTCGTAAAAATAAAACTAGTAACAAAAATTAAAATACAAACCTTAGAAAATCCGATATTAGGTGTGGGAGTCGGCTGTTCTTGATACTGATACGTAAAGTCGTGACTTTTGAACACTAAAACAGAAAGAAAGACAGTATTATGGGTGAAGTAATAGCAACAGTAGATAAGATAGCAAACTAAATGCATTTTAAACGTCTTAATATGCCTTCTCGTGACTAAAGGTGAGCTCACAAAAAGTTTGGGAGACGATGTTCAGAGATCAAGGATAAATGAGACGTGATGAGTTTGTCCAAAGATTTGGGGCATGAGAATTTACCGGAGGGAACGTTACATTAAGAAAATGAAGAGGAATATGCACGACTTTGTCGTGAAACGGGGGTTGTAACGGTTAGATGTGATCAAATGGTAGATGTGCTTTCGTATCCTTTCTGTTAGTGCGTGGTACTATTTATAAGCCCAATAGTTGGATTTGGCCATTTAACAAGCTACACTTTGTCATTCAAAGATTACTGAACCACATAATAATCTTAGTCAGCCTATAATGTTCTCACTGTTGGGACACAGGCCTCCTCTCTGTGACAGGGAGGGGGCTGTCTACCACGCAAGCCCACTGCGGGTTGTTAAATGTCACGTCACATCTTTTCATCCTTCATCTCGGGAATCTTGGGGAATCATCGACACGAAAAAGAGGAAGAATCATCTACAACTCTGGAATCGGGGTGGTTATCACTTGGCCCACACTGATTTTCTAACCACTTTACAGTTAAATAGACTTTTATTGAATTTAATGGAAGACACTGGATAGCCATAACACAAAACCGCCAGAAGTGGAAAGATTTGGAAGAGACATACACTCAGCATTGGGTGACTAAAGGTTGAAGAAAAAGAAGAAGAAGAAGACTTTTATTCTCTTAAAAATTGGCGAAAACTTGCTGTTATGCCTGGGAGTTAAATATTCATACTTAGTTAGCATTCCGTGTTGATTCATTAATATTTGTACAGTGACGTAGATATGCTACACGTTGGAAGTGATAATTATTGACAATGATTTTTATATTTTCATCATTATAATGGAAACTTGGTTGCTGAAATGGAAAACTTTTATAAGAATATCATTTTTAACTTATTTATAATATTGGGAGAGGCATTTGCCCAGCTGTGGTTACTACGCAGGCAAATAAGTTTCGAATCCTAAATAATGTTGTAAATGCCAAAGCAAGTTTGTTTTTTACGTTTTCACGCCTAAATTACTAAACCAATTATCCTAAAATTTTGCATTTATACATTTTCAGGTGTACAGAAACTGACATTGGGTACCTTGTATCACAAATATCCTCAATACTTTTGTATTGAGGCCCTAATACAAGATTTCCGTTTTTTATTTTCAGCGTACTTGAAGTACTTACATATTTACAGCGCCTCTAATGTACGAGGAACAATTTTTTTTCTTCAAATTAACTTCCAAAGTTCCAGTTTACTTTACGACACAAAGCAGATACTTATACCCTTATCACGAGTTTTCACTATTTTACTTTACAGCGTCTTTCCAGTATTTACATCGTTTCTTGTATGGAAAAATGGAACAGCGCCTCTGGTATGCGAAGAAGGAACTATTTTTTTCCTTGAAATTTGTCAATTTGAAAATGTCAAAGTTCCAGTACCCTTAGGACGAGTTTTCAGTATTTGAGACGTAAAGTAAACTGGAACTTTGACAATTTCAAATTGACAATTTTCAAGGAAAAAAATTGTTCCTTCTGCGCACACCAGAGGCGCTGTTCCATTTTTTCATACAAGAAACGCTGTAAATACTGGAAAGACGCTGTAATGTAAAAGAGTGAAAACTCGTGCTAAGGGTACAGTTTACTTTACGTCAGAATAACTGAAAACTCATTACATTTTACTTTACGTCACAAAAACGGATAAAGTTACGACAGGGCCTCCATTCTAGTAGAAAATATTAACACGTTCTTTTGATGGTAGATGGCGCTACGTATCGCCTTATATTGATTGTTAAATTCTAAGTTATTGCGAGCGAAGCCGCACACAGTTAATTTCTGTCAAAGCAGCAATGAACTTCAATATAACTATCAATGTATTTTAGAAGTATAACAATGGACAGAGAAAGCCGTTTTAGTTTGATATCTAATCTTGAACTACTTTATTAATTAAGATAACGTTATATTATATTAATGTTTAGTTTTGTTATAATGGCTCTGACTGTTTAGATATCATCAGATATAATAGTTGACGATGTTATTGAATTTGTATGTACCGTACAAAGAATGTTAGGAATATCTTGTTTCGCGATAATGTCTTTAAATAGGGTGGGCTGAAAAGCTGCGTTAATACCTTTTGAAAAAACCTAAGTATAGAAAAATCATCATAAAATAGGAAATTTCGATACAACTATAGAAAGTTTGCTATCCGAAGGCGAGGGTGATAAAATGCCGAGAATACGCTTTGTTAAATAATCTGGACTCTTAAATCTGTCTCATAGTTTTGACCATGATTTAAGAGCGTATATTCCGAAAGCTGGCAACGTCGCAAATGGTTGTCAAATATTAACAAGTTTTAATTAATTTAGCATTGTTACTGTATGAAAATAAGAAATATGGCTCTGTAGTGCACTAAAAAATTGATAAGGGAATGCAATAATTAATATCGTAACACCGAATACATAGTTTTAGATGTAGAAAAAGTATTTGGAAGCTTTCCAAATGTCTTTTATACACCGGAAACGGTTACAACATCAAATTCAGTGTTTTAATTGCATTCCTATATCATTTTTTTAGTGCACTACAGAGCGATATTTCTTGTTTTCATACAGAAAATTTGCCAAATTAATTAAAACTTGTAAATATTTGACAGCTTTTTGCGACGTTGCCAACTTTCAGAATATGCAGCCTTAAAGCAGAAATCCAACACATTTCTGACCTTTCAACCATATTTAATACAGCACTGCTAAAATGTTTTTTGTCTAGGCTTTCTTACTAAGAAACGATCTATTCCGGTTGACAATAATCAAGATCCTGATTAAAACGAAGATAATAAATATTAATAAATCACAATCAATATTATTCGCATGAATCACAGCGTCAAAACTAACGTCATCGATCTAGTTAATCCACTGACCTACAGTCTGTTATATAATGCGATCACAAATGCGCGTGGGCTGGTTCTGCATTCTCTAGTACATTGGTTCTCAACCTACGGACCGCGGTCCACCTCTGGACCGAATGAATGAAATATTTTCCGTGAAAGATTTTTTTAGCGTGGTAAAATCATCAAATGAATCCTCAGGAGGGACTGTCAGACTGGTACTGACTAAAATCCACAGTGTCCTTCAATAGCCTTTTACTATCCGGGGTCACGGTAATTAGTCCCGTGACCTCCGGGAAAGGTTTAAGACTCCAATATTATTCCTACTTTCAATAAACAGAGATGCAGGTGCACAAATTACATTACAAATCGAATTTTAAACGAATAAGAAAAAGCCTGAAAGGGGGTTTCAGTGATTGAAAAGTTGTCTCAGAATCAGTTGCCGTAGTTTATGCATGTGTTACAAAGAAAAGAAAATATTGTTCTAATAAAGGTCTTGTATGAATGTGGATGGCTTTAAAACTATAGTAAAACAAAAGAGACGATGGATGAACTAAGTGATGAAATAGCTAGTGAGATGGTGAATGTTGAGATGACGAGTATTAGAGACTTGTTGACTCCAAATAAATTGGGATAAGAGCAAGAGAGTCAGAAGGAAAACAAAACTTATAATGTTCTAGATAAAAATTTGTTTCCAATGCATTTTGAAGCTGAACAAGTCAAAATTACGACCTAATGATCTCTCATTAAAATGGTCCCAAGTCAAAAGAGGTTGGAAACCATTGCAGTCTAGCATGACTAAGTTTGAAAGCAGCTGTCTGGTTTGCCGACAACTGTCAATGAAATGCTCTTGACAGAGGCCTAGTAATTGTGCTTTTGAATTTTAACTAGCTCGATCTATATTGTTGCTTATCAGGTATCAAAATCTAAATTGAATAGGAATGTTGCTAAGTTTGGATATGAGACCATCGAAGCATTAGGTAATGTCGTCATATTTTAAATAGATTGTTTTTTTGCGGGAAGACATACAATATTTTCTACAGTAATTATAGTCAATGTAGTTGCAAGAAGGAATTATTAAACGTTGCTGATGCAAGTTCAAGTTTCCTATGACCATTTATGATTGTTACTCAACCCAGGCCCTGCGTCTATGAAATATTTTACAGGAGTACTTTATGGTATTTTTTTAAGTTAAACGATATCACACAACACCCATCACTTTTAAATGGTTTAAATAATAGTCCTCCTTCCTAATGCAGCTTTCTACAGGTGAATGAACTTTTGGAATCGCTCTAGTAGTTTTCGAGTTTTATCATCATGTGTACAAAAATGCAAATCTTCCCTCTCTATAGTATAGATGAGAGACTTTCAATTAAAGGTAATGTGCAGGCAAAAGAAAAGATTCGATAAAATGAGGTGTTTAGGGGGTGAATCTGCCAAAGCACAAAAGCCAAATTCGACTTGGTTTTCTATGAAATTTTTAGTACGGTACCACTGTCTTGTCTCATCAGTCATTTACCTTGTTGGAAGTAGTTCATCTTTCTGACGTAAACGCAGACGAGGGCCATGAGTTGCAGCTGTGAGAGCCTCTGTCTAGTAGACGGTGGTAGAGGCAGCAAGTCCCGAAGATTAGAGATCTCTGCGTTGATCAGGTCACGACGCATCTTGCTTGCGCCTTTTGTTGACTTTGTTGGCTCGAATCTGTGTAAAGTAAAAAATATTGTGATTAGATACCTAAACATAGCGCAAGATCATGCCTGTAATCCCCGAAGGATTGGGCAGAGATCCATCTAATAGTACATATCCACATTACGCCAGTTATGTTTCCAATTTAATGGGGGCCAGCCTATTGCCATCAATCGGGCACAAACAAACCGGGAATCGAATCCGAGAAATCATGTTCGCAATCGCTTTCAGCAATCATCATTTTTTTTCCTTAATAAAGGTAACCAGAGTTTGAATTTATGCCAGATTAACGGCAGTAGACAATTATGGTATTTTAAACATTATTGGTGAAAAAATACGGGTGTATCACAGGGTACACTTCTGTCGCTCTTCTAGGTACATTTGCCATAATTATGTATCTAATTTTCTTCAAAATATTCTCTTGTAGAATTTATTTAAACTAATCAGAATATTTATAGGCTTTTAAAGCTTTGCGGTATTAACTCATAACTTAGGTCAGAATTTTAAGCAGAAATAGGTTGAGAGATACTTCCAAGTTTAGCTAAAAGCTTTGTTGTTTTGTAACGGTTTTTGTTAGCGTTTAATTTTCTTAAAAATCAATCCGTGATATCGATTTAGTTCATTCACAGTTTTCAAAATAAAAAAAGATACATTGTATAAACGGCTCTCATTCGGTGAATGTATGTGTAAAGTGCATTACGAGTTACAAAATGTACTTATTAAAATGATCTGTATATTTTACATCTTTTTTGTATCAATAGCGTGATTTATTTGGGAGATGGATGCAAATACGTCGTCGATGTTTGAGCTTTTGTGTGAAGATTTGTTTCTATTTTCTTCTAATTACGTAGGTACATATTTTTATTTTAATATTATCTAATTTAGTGTCTGTCATGTTGTATTAACTTTATGAAAGTCTGAATCATAGCCGATTTTTTTTGCAATCGCTATTATCAAGAACTGTCAAGGTCTGATTCACACTTACGCAAAAACAGGAAACAATAAAACGCAACACCTATCCCTAACTTTTCCTCCTATCTACTAAGAAAAAGATTCAAATAGAAAGCATTCCAAGTTCTAGGATGTGAGACAATGCGCGGATGCCCCGTTCCGGACAGGTGTCCGTACTTCTTGTCACTGGCGCATTTACATAGCAATCTTGCGGCGAAGTTGTGTAATATGCGCCAGGATTCTTTGATTTATCGTTTTGACGGATTCGATTTTCAAATGTTTTTTTTTTCTTTTTTGTTAAACGGTCTCTTTTTTTAGTTTTTGTTTTAAAAAGCATTTTGATTTTGAATATTTTTTGTAAGAGGCGCGTGCGGCGGATAGGTTGAAATGATTTATTTATTGTTTTTGACAGATTGTTTTTGAACGTTTTTTTGGAAGGTAACGATTGGCTGATCCGGTTCCGGTCCGGTGTGTTAGCGTATGTTGTGTGGCTTTATAGCATTATTATTTTATATCTGAAGGTGTTGGCAGCAGAACTCGTAAAAGATTGCGGAATTAGCTAGAAAACTGATGAGCTATGGTCCAAATTGGTTTTTGATCGGGGATATTGGAAGTCATGGGGAGATGAAACAGGCTAGCAGTACCACCATTTACTAGTAGAAACAATTTGAAATACTACCAGGCTGTCTATTTTATGGGTGATAAATAGTGATAATATCTCTTGCTTAAACCTTCAAGGATTACAAGTGTGATTTACAATATTGGATGTGGTGTAGTCAGTACAAGTCTGACAGTCCCTTCCGTCCTGCCCTGGGTGGGAGGACTCATTTGATGGATTTACACCGTACAAAATAAAGAGGAAAGAGGTGGCTAGACTTCTTAGATGGATACCACGAGGGCTGGTTTTTACGGCCCAAGAAAAGAGGTAATTGGCAGGGATCCTTTGCCCAGCAGTGGGACAGTAAAGGCTAAGAAGAAAAAACCGTCAATAAAATTTACTTACTAACACAACTTGACATAATAATTTCACGCCACATAATCTTGTGTAATCGACGCGCGCGCAGCATGACTTGATTTATTGCTAAAGGATTTGTTTATTGTTCCTCTTTTTCTTTTCTTTTTTGCCACGCGTGCAATTTTATGCCTGTATTTTTAAGGGCGATTGAGATGACAGCCAATAGAAGAGTATGAAAGGAGAAGATTATGCTGACAGCAAATATAATGGTAATAAGGGCAATTGATTATTTTTACACGACTGCCCAAAAAACTTAATTTACCTTTTCTAATTGATTTCTAATATGAAAACTTTTTAACAAGGCTGGCATGTCTTTTTGTAAATATTGCGTCTATTTTTTATTAGATTTTTTCCTATTGTTATTAATTAGGAAGGAAGGATTAATCCTTCCTGACCATAAAAAAAATAAAATGGACCATTGTGAAAAAAGATGGAGAATGATGATTTTTTGAAAGGTGTTAATGGCCATCAAAGTACACAAACGATTCAAAAGAGGTGTTGTGTGACCGGCGCGTGCGCAAGTTACATTGATTTATTGCTGTGACGGTTTTGGATGCAGGTTTTTTGTTTTATTATAATGTATTTTTGTGGAATCACTTTTACAAAAAGTTCGTGATTGTGTTTAAACTAATAAATGGTATTTATGAGAAAAATAATTGGTAGGTACATAGAGAGAATAGTTATCTAGCTATTCATTGTTTAAAATCTCTAGTAATATGCAGTTGTATTACTGATTGTCTAAAAGGTCAAGGGCTTATTTTTCATTAGATAGAAAAAAATTAATTAGAACATTTTTCGATTGCTCCAGGTTTTCGGGAACATTTAAACAAGTGACCGCTGCTCTAGAGCCTAAAGGGCAATATTGATGGTGAGTTTTCATTAGTATTAGTCTGACAGTCCCATTCAGTCCATCTTGAGCGAGAGGACCCATTAGATGACAACAAAAAAAAAATGTAACTATTAGCTGTTATCTGAAACTACGCCCACGTGTATCACGTGTATGAAAATTATACTACGGGAATAAACTATAACCTTTCTGTGAGCCACATTTCATCAAGATCCATTCAGTTATTCTGACGGGATTGAGTAACAAACATCCGTCCATTTATCAAACATTCTGACTTTTGCATTTCACCTAAACAGTAGTTTTCCATCTAGGCAGATAGAAAACTACTATTTAGACCTACACCTGTAAGTCCCGCGACCAAGGAATCTTTATCCGCGGCCCCGGAACGTTAAGGGCTATTGAAGGACATCGTGGATTTTAGTCAGAACAAGTCTGACAGTCCCTCCCGTTCTGCCCTGGGTTCCCGGATTTATTGATTTTACCACGAAAACAAATCTATCTTCATTGATATAAGAAACACAAGGACACTCGATTAAGATACTAAAGTAGGGTGGCGGATCGTATTAAAAGCTTTAAGTAATCGTCGCACGCGCAGGATGTATTGATATATTGCTTTGGAAACGAGAGCCGTGCTGTTTTATTCATATTTTTTCTTGCAACGAGAATGATTGGGAACCCTTTGAGAATCGAGTACCTATGAGAAAGTTATTGCTGTACGATTTTGAGAATTGGAGATTTTATATGGAAAGCCTATATGCAAAATTATTTCAACGATTTATAATAAATTGCATAAAAAGATTTAGTAGGCGATTAGCTACTTTATCTTTGAATAATGGAAACTTATCCAAAGTGAAATTTATAATTGCTGTTTTTTTCATTAATTAACATTATTTACCGTCAACAAAATAAATAACCTTATTACATCTTAATTGAATCAAACAAAATAATATACCCTAAAAAAATAACAACGTAAGGAAGTGTCTTTCCGTCCGTCCGCGGCATGTTAACATGCGCAAGGGCACCCGACGCAACGCACCGCAGTGCGCAGGCGCGGCCCTTTCATCTCACCTGGGAGTCCTTTTTATACCTCATTCCTTTTTCAAACCTCAAAGTGATTAGACGTTTTTTTATTCTTTTTCTTTCATCGTTAAATATGATTGTGGGAAACGTAAGGCCAGTATTATTAATTCGATTGTACTTTGTTTGTTTTTGATGATCGATTGGCGTAATGGTTAATGTTAACTGGACATAGGTCAACATTCAAGGTTAAGCAACGTTTGTCGGTTATTCCGTGGATGGGTGACCATTTAGCTGGTACCTAGTTTCCTCCATCTCGGAAATTATGTTATGTCCCGGCCGTGATTTGCAGATCTCTGACAGTCGTTACATACTGAGCACCCGTAACGACTGTCTAACAACCAATCTTACAAAAGAGTTTCGGTCGTATTAGTAGTAGACCAGTTACTGGGTGTGGAGGTCAAATAGACAATCACTCCATGTTTTCATTTATATTTGTATATACTGGAAACCGACCTCAACATAGTTTTAAAAAGGTAGATGATTCCTTTTTCAAAACTTAGAATGATTGGATTTTTTTTTTTTTTTTTTTAAACGTTTACTATGGTTTTGAGAAATTGATGGCCAGTGTTATTTATTAATTCGATTGAACTTTATTTGTTTTTGATGATCGATTGCAAATTGTTATGATTAATCGATGCGGTTGAGTTCATTCGATTTGTCATAATTTTGAGGTTTGGTATGATGTATTGGTAGTAAAGGTTTCTGTGTAATTGGTAATGTTACGCTAGTATTATATTATCTTTGGTAATGTCAATGTCAACATTTTGTTTCTGAAGTATTTTTGACCTTTATTAAAATTTAGATTCGGTACTTGAAGTTTAAAAAGCAGATAGATTGTTACATAATCAATAACTTTTATGATAACTTTTACATTACGGTAAGTTAAAAGGTTTCCATAAATACAGTTTTTTTAAGCAAAACCTGTATTTTTATTAAGATATTGATTGGGTAAAAGTTGCAGAATTGTTTATATAAAAAAAAACTGTTCTGAATTGAAACAGAGTGCTTTTTGTCGGTCGATATTCAGAATAATTTTCGTTCTCGAATACATTTCGCAACGACTACCTACTTAGTATGTACTCATACCATTTCAAACAAAATAAATTCTTTTCAAACCATAATTCAAAAAGAACACGTAAAGTACATCTCATTATTTTTTTCTAACTACCAAGATGACCTCATCAAAACTTCCGGAGAGAGGACCCTATTTTTAAATATATCAAATCAAGAATGTATCTGTAAAATCGTTTACACGTCTGGCCACAAAAAGCGGCATTCCTTACATACTGAGCCGTGTAACGACGTGAACGCTTCACGCTGAATTCTGTAAGTCGACCGTTTAAATTCTTCCGTAATACATTATGGACATCTGGTGTTGTGCGACTGTGGATGCTAATGTGGTGTGATAATCTTGGCTGGCAGTGTAATTTTCTGTTGCAAATATAATACGTTCTTTGAGCAATTTTGTTTTCTGGCCTGGGGGGTATTACAACGTCTTAAAACCAGGCTTATTCCAGCGAGTGAAAGTGACAGAGCTATAAAAGTCGTCTAGCGCCATCTCGTTCACTCACTGGAACAAGCCTGGTTTTAAGACGTCGTAATACCCCCCCCCTGAACTCTGATCAGCAAGCTAGCAAAAAGCTTAAACTGAATTATAATTGTAAAATAGAAACATCGTTTTCGTATTGAACCTTTATTTGTTAAAAACATGTTTTCCGTTCATGCCTGTTTTAATGTTTTTAGAAAATTAAATCTTTTCTTCTGAAAAACATAATATTAATGAGTGCTGATGTGATTTTATCCAATCATTTCCACCAGTTCCAATCTATTTGTTGAAATAAGTCGAATACTCTTATGTCAAAAGTCACTTAGTAAAAGGTTCCTTTACAAATGAATAAACAGCATTTACGTTATTAGTAGCAAAACTTGTTCAGAAAAAATAATACAAACATTCAACTATTTCAAACTTTCTTCATAAGAATGAAAATAAACGCAAAATAAGAGAAATACGGTTATCATAACGGTCATGATTTCACGGAAATACTTTAGTGAAAAAAAAAAACTTTGCTTACGTTTTATTAGAAGTGGCCATTTCTCTCAAAGATCTGTTATTTTTCTTAAGTTGATAATAGCTGTTATTTGTGTACACAGTATATTGTTATTTAAAATAAAAATAGAATAATATTGTAAACAAATAAGGAACACTTTGGCTTGTTTTTAGCAAGTTTTTGTAAATTAAGTGCGTGCTTGTGATCAATTACTTTTGTTTTCCTATTCATTTTTAACACATTTTATAGTGCGCGCGTGTTTTGAGCGTGAAATTAGAAGGTCGATGTGTGTGGCTTGACGTGTAACCTTCTATGGAATTAAATTGTATGTGAGATTTTTTTACGCTTCAGTGTTTTTTTTTTGATAGAATTCATATACCTAATACATGAAAAATATTTTTTTAGAATAGCTAATGAAAATTTATTTACTTAACTCCAAAGATCGCTAAAGCCAAAGAAAAATTCCTTTCTGAACTTTGAAGTGTGGTAAATTTTCATTTTCGATGAAACACATGAAATATAATTATTACATTTCTTTATATTTACTAAAATCACCCATGTTTTGCAATTCGATTTAACAATTTACTTATTACTTATTAAGTTAATTGTTGTTGTATGCATAAAATTACAGATATACCCCTATGCACATAATATAACTAGTAAATACTTCGTATTTAAAAGTGCTGAAAAAGATTAAGTACTCATTTTATTCTACTATTTGTATTCGTGTCTTGAGACTATACCTAAAATACTCATAGTAATGTAAAGATACTAATTTGTTTTAAGGCATAATAATTAAAACCCAGCTGTTTCATTGATTAGAACGCTGGGTTTTTTTTAATAAAGTATTGCAATTTTAACTGATATTTTACTTAACTACTGATCCAGTAACCATTTTGTTAAAAAATATGTGTAGTAAACTAGTACAAAGAATAATAATAATACTAATGGATAAGTAACTGATGGCCGTAATGGCAATATCCTTCTTGACCATTCAATGTAACGATTGAAACTTGGAGTTCCTAATAGACTTTAACAAGTTTCGGAATAATAAAGTTTGGTCAAGCAGAAAAACAGAGACAAGCTTTCAGGCTAATCAAGAAACTGCCTCAGTTTCAGTGGGACTTGGTAAGTTGTAATCACAAATAATCTGATTTTAGGGTCAATTTCTGCTGGTAGAACTAAGATTTTGCAGTAGTAACTCCCCATTCCTGTAGCTAAACAATGACAAACTAAAATAATGAAAGTTATAACATTCTTCAAATTGCACCAGATTTTTTTGAAACTTGCTCTTAAACTTTTTAACCGATTTCACAATACGGCCGATTTTTTTTTTACAACTTTAAAAAAAAATCGACCACTGTTTACTCCCATGTTTTATTTACTTTTATTTCTAACATTTGTCGGTTCTAAATACAACTTTATTAAGGCGCAGTAGACAGCTAAATATTTCTTCGTTTATTAATGACTGAAACTAACACCCCTAAACATTAAAGCTTGTAATCACCGGAGGGTTAAAGACTACACCCACATTTTGCTAGTGATATTTGGGTTACTTAAGATTGGGGCAAGCCTATTGCAATCATACGAGTACTTGATTTATTAATGTTTAAAAATTACTTTTAATCTATATACAACATTATTTTTAGTATATGCGAAACCTGAATATAGTTTGTTCAGAATCAGTAACTGATTCGATTCCAATAATTTTTACACCATGTTATATTTTTTTTCAAAAATAATTTTATTACCAGTTAAATACAATACAATCACCGTACGGTAATCAATGCCACTTTTCGTTGTAATTTTATAACTCAAGAACGGGATCACCTATCCAAACCAAATGTTTAGGCTTTGTTCGGACTATTAAGGAGATAGTTTATGTGAAGTTTGCACAAAATCGGTCGAGCGGTTCTTCATTTATCACATTTTTTGCAACAAATGAATTCAATAAATGGCGGATCATTTTGTTAATGGGGATTTTGCTGTCAAAGTAGCGAAGCGCGTCCGGTACGTGCTTCGCTACTTTAACGCCGCTAGTAAAATATATATAAAGTTTTTTTTTTATGAGAGCCTAGCCGAAAATGCAAGACAGAAAAACTAATGGAAGCATAATTATGGAGGAGACTTTTGTCAAGAAGTGGCACAGAACAGGTTAATAGAAATCAATTGCTGTTCGTTATTCTCGCTAAAACTGGAGAACGACTGGACCGATTTGGCTAATTTTGGTATTGAGTTGTTTTTTTGAAGTGCAGGAATGGTTTATAAAGCAACTAGTATTAAATAAACATTGACGAAAATACAAACAAGATAATTTCTCATGCACGCTTTTCTTAAAAATTTGACACGTGCATCACGAAATTCTTTACATAATGGCTTAAAAATATCCTTATATATCAAAACGAAAATCATGATCTGACACTACGTAATATTTAGTTTCCAATATATTTCCATACAAGGTTAAAACCTGTCACATCACCTAAGTATAGGCCGTACAACCGGTAACTTAGTTTACGTATATATGCAAATATATTCACGCTATAAACACCTCTAAGTTTATAAGTTTAGTGACGATAATAGTATGAAGGTTTTCGGAAGTTATGTAAAACAATACTTGACGAAAAATGATTAGCAAGTTTGTGACTGAAGAAACTTCTGCAGTTGTGCACGCTGAAATATTTTACTACGAGTATTTTGTAACTTTAGAATATTTTATCATTATGAAAAATTAATGGATAATAAATATTTTCAATTACCATTTTTAAGAAGAAGCAACTTGAGATAAAGTTCAATAAATGTAACATGATCGATTAAGTTATTAAATAAAACTATTGAAACAATTACAATTAATAATAATAATAAGTACGTAAAATCATATATTAAATTGTAAAACAGTTTTTTATTTATATTATGTGAAAAAAATATATTAAAAAACAATAGATAAAATAAACTATTCAGGTTAAACTATATTACCAAAGCTTTAATATTTTGATAATGTGAAATCATGAAAATAAGTAGATATATAACACCTTACCTTAAAAACATCTTGATATCTTGAAAATAAATCTTCCAAAACAAAATTACTTAAACACCTCAATTATCGAAACACAATTATTAATCAATCCATTTTAAAATAATAATAAAAAATAAAGCAAACACGACCACACAGCTCGAACGTTGAAGTCTTAATGATAACTTAATAAAAACAACCCTTCACACTATACTTCACAAAATTAATGTTAATTGTGACAATAAAAATAACGATAAAACACACGTGCCCGGCATTATTCAACAATGTTACAATAGCGCACGAATTTTCATAAAGCACTAATAAAAAAAACTATTATAATTTAAAAAGTAAAACTAGCGCGTCAATTTATGCGTGAGCTTTTTATTAGAATGAGATTAAGGCTCGATCCTGAAGCTCCGATACTTCCGTGCGCCGGCGCACCGGGAGAACGACTATAAAAACCAACTAAGCCTCTCTTTCCCGCGAGCCTTATTTTTCTTTTTTACGTTGAAAAAACATGCGCGAGCGCCTTAACGAATCCCTACGCGTGGTGGGGACTGCTCCAATTTCAAATTTTCAAGACACTTTAGTATTGTCATTTTAAAAATGTAACTGTGGTGTAATTAGGAAAAAAATATTCTTTTGAAGGTTTTATTTCGAGCGTCGTAAAAGGCGAGTGCGAGGGAGACAGCTATACATTTATAAGCTACGTTTTTCCCAGCATCGCTAGTTGTTTCGCGAGAAAGAAATGGAAAGAGTCGTTCGTTACTTACATCGCTTTAGATTAATGAGTTCGAAAGAGATGTAGGTAATGGCGGTGTAATTACTGTTGTTTCGCGTAAACGAGACGAAACTATAATGATTGGGCGCAATGACAGTTATTGATATTGTCGTAATAAGCGTCGATTTGTGGCTTGGGAGATTTGCCGTATAGGTGGGGTGCGCAGGCGCATCTAGATCGTTGATGTTAATTACAATATAATGACGCCGTTGGGATTCGCTTGTTTTTACGACTACGGTGATATATGGCGTTTTAATTCGCGTGAGTGGGTGTTAGTTAGCAAATGCTTGCTATATTTAGAAGTGGAGTGCTATTTACAGTATAAATTCATTAAGCACTACTTAGTGAGTCGAAGTTAATTTTCTGTTAACGTTTATTAATCGGTGTCATGTTTATAGTTTCATGTTAGGTTTGGTAGTGGTTTGAATTATTTAATTAATTGCTATTGGGTGCCGGTTTATAAATAATCATGAGATTAGTTAAATTGTCATAAATAATAATACGTTTCATAAATAAATAAATCTGACTGCACTTTTGGCGTAGTAGCCGAGCGATTAACTGCTATGCTCAGTGTCACGGGATCGATTCCCACACGAAATAATTAATATTAACTACTAGTTGTTCCGGGTCTGGGTGTTTGTGTATGCGAGTTTAAATGTTTGTAAGTTAAATTATCATGAAAAAAAAATAAGTTTAAAAAAAAATTAGTATTCGTATTGGTCGCACATACTCTCATGTTTTTGATTTAGAAGACTTTGTCTTCAGCCCCAAAAACCGGACTGTCTTAGCAAGTTACCGTGACCCTGGAACATAAAGGCTATTGAAGGAACATTTTATATTTTTCATACATGTCGCTTCCGCTTCACCCAGGGCGGGTAAACGTTTGATTTTTCCATATTCCACATCACACAAAAATCCTTCCAATCGTCTCTAAATAGTCATTATCTTATAAGTCACTCCCTTCCAATCCATACACCTTTGAAATTAGAAAAAAAAAAGAAATCTCATCCAACATTTCACTTACTTCAAAAAATATCTCAATTAAAACTTCAAAGGCAGCATCGCGGTGGTAAAAATTAAAACAAAAGTTTGAAGATGAGTGGTCGCCCGCGGGCTGCGGGTTACGCAGATAGCTGTAATCTTAACATCGACACCTTAATGTGGAGAAAGAAATGGTTCAAAGTAAATCATTGAGATGTCAAGCTTTCAAGTCATTTGATGATGATTTTTTTGGAGTAAAAAGAATAGAAACCCAATGGTATTATATTCTGCCTGAAAGCTTAGGTTCAAGGTAAAAACTTCATAGTTATGCATACTGTTGGTAATTTTTCGTAGTTGGTACTTCACTGACTACCGGGATTTTTTTTAAAGGGAATACAACGTCTTCACGAAGGAATAAAAAGTCTGTCATTTTCTTTTGCTCCAGGGCAGTAGAAATCATAATAAATTATGAAGATTTTACCATTTCAAAGGTACCTACTGACTGAGCCAGTTTCGGGTCACCTTCATTGCGACAAAGTTGTCTTGTGATTTTTTTGTACGAAGTAACCCAAGTTATTTTCACTATATTTGAATTTAAAATTAATCTCACTACACTTTGTCTGTTACACATATAGAATGATGAAAGATTTAATATTTTTAAATTAAAATAAAATTATGATAATGAGTCTAGGTAAATATTTAATATTTACCTACTCTCAAACGTCAGAAGTGTGATATTTCTGTTTGTTTTTAAATCATTTTTACAGACATTTCTATCCGACTTCTATTTATTCTTTACATTAGTTTGAGGTTCAACTCCAAAAGTATTGAGCTAGGCTTAATACTTATTTAATTTGAATAAAATTTTAGTACATTTTGTTGTAGATTCTTCAGTTAAAATTTTAATAATATATTTATTTATTCTCAGGCTACTTTTGGCTCATATACATATAGGTATCTTACAAAATAACATACATAATTTTATAAAAACAACTTATACATATAAACAACGTGTAACGTTAAATGCGCAAAACCTCGGTAACTCAGCCCATGTTATTGAACAATGTTTCTTCTGAGACTTTTGGAAAATCGCAAAAAAAAAAGCATTTCATACAAAATGAGAAATTGATCGGGCCCATTAGTAAATTCCAAAAGTCTTAGAACAAACATTGTTCAGTAACATGGGCTGAGTTACCCCACGAGAGGTTTTGCGCATTTAACGTTACACGTTGACATATTACATATACATAAATATAATCTACAATGATCATTGTACCTACAGCATGAAGTTTCACATTCGATTCCTGAGTCTTGTATAAGTGTTACGTTTTCCCATTAGACATTTCTCAGTAGCAGTCACGGAGTCTGAATTTGTTTTGTGATCACCAACATAATATTAGCTGGCCACAGTTCCAGTCGAATTATGTTCAATCACAATATTTTGTCTCTTTTCACCATTACTTAAACTAACTCAAAAGGGTTTTGTTTTCGTGACCAGTTTTGGTTCTAACTGTAATGTTAACAATCAGTTTGTCGGTAAGCGGCACATCAAAGGTGATCAACGTCGCTGTTCAAAGACAGCTGGTGATTTATGAAACGTATTTGGGTGCCACCTGTTGTTGACTAATTATGAATCATAACAGGTATCGAAATATGAATCAAGTGCAGTATAATAATTAAGGCTAGTTAAAAATCCACGTGATATCTATTTCCCTTTTGTTGGGTGCTAAAATCGTCAAATGGGTCTGCCCTGGGTAAACCGGAAGGGACTGTTAGACTTTTAAAAGTCCACTCTGTTTGTCCAATAGCCCTTTGCGTTCCAGGGTTACTGTTAACGAGACGGTCCCGCAACCCATCTATGTTTACATATGACAAGTAAATTTAGATGGGTTAACAAAATATTTGAGCATGTCCAATATCTTAATTGGGCTCCAAAGCAGAAAGCTTTCACAAGAAAGTCTTAAGCTCTTTTAATGTGCAGATATCGTTCATTTTTAGTGGTGCAATTCACCTCAAATTATTTTCTTATTTCTGCGAAATATCTGGCATTCGATACTCATGTATATTATAGTTTAGAGCTTTACAACTGTATTACAGCAGCTTTAACGGATTTTAGCAGCACAACATCATAATATATTACCAACGACGATATAATACTAGACTACGCATTGCACGATCTAACGAACAAAACTATTCTGCCAACTCGCTGAGGTACTACGTAAGCGAGGGAGGCGGGGTACTGCGTTGTGATTGGCTAACTCAAGGTCGGTTCTGTCTCAACGTATGTTTACGGCTCACAGGATTGGTCGAAATGAGACGGATATAAGACTTTTTTGCCTAATGTGTTGGCAGACATCGGTCGCCTGTTATTACGAATCTAGCATTATATCGTCGTTGTATATTACCAATCAAGCTAAAGAAAATTCTGTAATTAAGTGCGTTTAAACTCAGTAGAAGTACTCCAATCACAGATACTACTAGTATTATTAACCATCTAAACCGCTTCTGGTGTTGCCACGCCTATCAAAAGACAATCTTCTCAATTCATAGAAGTCACCCAATTCATACACGATAAATAATAGGGCGGCACATTAGTTGACGTCCGGCGCGTTCGGCGGCCGGGAGTCGAGTGACACAGCGTCATTAGCGCGCGACTCACGCGCAGGCTAAACTGCGCCACGTGCTGCGTCTGCGCCGACAAACGGCGCGCGCACCCTTCCACATGTACAGGCTGTTTGTGGGATGTTTGAGGTAGATGCGTTTTTCGTAGAATGTGAGAAATGGTAGTGTCGATTTTTTAAAGTTACACGTCTTGTCTATAATAGAATAAATAATATATTATCATGAGAAAGATCTAGTATAATATTAACTTGACTTACTAGTTCCCAGTCTCTATAAGAAAATCAAAAAAATTGAAAAGTATTGCCTAAATAACATGTTTTTGGAATCAATTTTGCCCATTTCAGGTCTTAAGATGCTATGAGAAATATCATGACATATAACTGGAAAGCTACTGGAGTCTTTACTCTTTTAGCCAACTGTACCTACTCTCATGTTTCTCATACATCAAGATAACTTTTAAAAACATATCCTGAAACCAAAATCGTTCAATACTTTCCATAACTTCTTGACTGAAATACAAAGGTGTTAACTTATTATCAATTTAAACCTTAATGAGTCACTTTCTCAAACTCCCTGTATCCATATCACAATGACGACGTATTTAACAATAACAGCAGGGAGGTCCGTGCAAAGGAGGCCGGCATGACCACCGAAATCACGTAGCGAGCCACCCTAATGTAAACAATAGACAAAGGATCCGACACTGTTATTAGGATACTTGATAACTATCATAGTTGGAGTACAGTTGAGGAGATATTTTGGGTGGAAATTGTAGAAGGTAGACGAACAATTTTCACAATAAAATTCTCAAAATTATTTACATTAAAGTGGCTCTCTACGTGATTTCGGTGGCTAACGATGCCATGTAACACAGGTTTTTTGCTTTAAAACCTATTTCAGGCACCGTATCTCACAAAGCAACTCGACTTTTTATTTGCTGTGATGTTCCACTAAAACCATTTTGTTGAAGACCAAAAATATAAACTAGAAACCCTTTGATGTAGCTTATAATTACTTATCCTTAAAATTGTGCCAAAGAAAAGAAGTTACGTAGTTACAGCCTTTGAAATAAAACTCTTTGGCCTCGTTTCTTAAAATTATCTGTTGGATCTACGTAGTTTTTCTTCTGCAGATACATGCTAAATACAGTACTTTCAAAGTTTTCAAAAAAACAGAAAAATAGCTGTTATGATACCTTTTCAGCACTTACCTACATTTCATTTGTGTTTGGTGTGATTTGAACTGTCCTATCTCGTCGGTCCAGTTATACTTGGTTTTGTCTTAAGGAATTTTAAAGTAAGTAATCCAATTATTTTGGATTTTGTGTCCGTTTGGGAGCGAAGGGCGTCCTTTAACATTTGTCAAATCCTGGTAAAAAGTTGGAATATCAAACCTACATATTTCTAAGGACTTCAAACCTTCTGCTGGGGCACACGGGACTGCTTTAATAGGCTACCGTGATCCTGGAACGTAAAAAGCAATTGAAAGAATACTGTTAATTTTAGTCATTACGAGTCTGATAGTCTCTTCCGCTCCACCCACCCAGGCTCGCCCTAGATGGATTCATTTTATGGTTTAACCATTTAAAAAGGACTACAAAACATTGCCTAATGTTCTGCATATTCATAAAACAATTTTCACACACATATTGTTCCTTTTTGTGCACTACTTAAAGCTCCAATATATCCACCTGAGTGTACCCTGTGTCCGTTTTACCAAGAATCGAGCTGAGTGTAGGGTGTGCTCCGATTTTGTCAGTCCTTTTTCACTAAAGACGTCGTTAAGATTCCATCGTACGGTGAGATTAGGTTTTAAGAGAATTGTTTTTATTGTTGTGACAATGTTATTGTAGATTCTTGTTAGATTTTAATTAGAAGATTAATGGTATTGTGGATTTTGCAAATTGTTGAAGATTTTTTTTTAATTTGAAAGGATTTTCTTAGTTTAAATCTACGAACAATGTAATAATAATCATTTTGAATTTAAAAATAAAGAACAATTATGTACTTCCTTCCTGAGATAATTCATGTCATGAAGCTAATCTCAGAATTTATATGCCATATCTAATATTTGCTTTTATTATAATTATTTAAAATCTTCGTTGATTTTATTTTCAAACATTGTTTTAAAACATACGTAATATATTATCTATTTAGATTAAGTTCTGTAGTTTTTGCAAACCCCGATGGGAAAAGGGCGCTTATGGATTAGGCACGCCTTTCGTCCGAAAGTGCGATATAATTTTAGGTTTAGGTTTAAGCAATTTATTCTCAAAAAGACAAAAGTTAATTTTATATGTGTTTGAACATTCATGTTCTAATGCTTGTAGTCATAAATTATTTTCATAATATACATAAATGATATGATGAAATGATGCTTATGTATCCAGGTCAATACTTTTACACGTCTTTTTACAAACTAGGAGTGGCCCGTGTTTCGTACCTGACTACTATGAGAAGAAACATACTCAGAGGTCACAGTTTCTTTCAAGTCCAGATACTAACATATATACGCGGCATTTCAACACACTATCTACAACATTGATCAAGTTAATGAATCATCTCAGATTGCAAGGCGTCACTACGAAAGTGATTATGATTAAAACTTCTAAACCTGATTAACATTCATTAAACCTGAGATACGGTAGAATTTTAATTAAAATCAACTATCAAACCTAGCATTAAGACCCCAAAGAAGCTTCAATGAGTAACCGTTAAGACAAACTATTGATAATCACCAGTTTATTAAGCTAACTTTATTCAAAACCTATAATTTTGTTATTAAAAATTACACAGACCGATTTTTAAAGTGTTAAGACCATTCTGAGTCATAATGTTTATTTTTTTCGTAACACGGCTTGCTTTTAACTCTTTTATGATTGACTAAGGTTGGATCCCGACTTTGGTTGAGTAAACTTTATTAACGGAGAGATTGTATTATGCTAGAATCTTTCAAAATTAATATAGTTATTCTGAAACGATAATGAGATGAGTGTCGTCATTATTTTTTCAGTTAAAAAAGATATCTTTGTAGTTTTTTTAAATAAATATACCTATGCTTACTGCTTGCTTAATGTTCTTGGATTTTCATATTAGCTTCATGATTAAATTAGAAAATTGGTACAAAATATAATAAATTATTATCACTCTTTCTTTTAAGTTAGCAAATCATCGAATGAGTTTGCCATGGGACGAGAGAGAGGTCTGCGAGACTCAATTGCCTCAAAACCCAACCTGTTTCTTCACTTGTCATTTGCCTTCTAGGACCGCAGTGCCCATTTTGTTTTATATCTATCTTACATGAATATCCGGTTTTTAAAAACATTCTAGGAAACGGTTAAGAAAGGATAAAACCATAGGCAAACGGTCCGTCGATAAATGGTCGCTGTTTTTTTAAACCTTTATTGATAGACGGACAGACGTCTCCTCTCATCAATGTAGGGGATAATTTTATAATTTATAAAATTATAATTATATAATTTATTTGTTGAATCAAAATTGAAAGATTACAAAGCTCGGATTAGGATTACTGATTTTTGATTGAAAGTAATTTTAGGGCATAGAATGGTTCACGGAATATTCAAATTTAACTGTTCAGATGATTCATATTGATGTTCGCTTTAGGATTCTGTGTTTCCCATTTTAATTTTGTTATTAGGGCTTTCGTGTTCCGTTGGTTTCTGTTTCTGTTAATTTGTTTCTTTTTTCTGCTAATGAGCTGTTTGGTGTTTTATCTTTATGGTTTTATGTTGTGTTCATTTTAATAACTTAATGAAATAGTAAGAACACATTGGCAGAAGTTTCTCTTTAAGGTTTAATGGTTCGTAAAGTAAATTATAGCAACACTATTTCACAGTTTTTTCATATTGTTTTAACGAAAATAAAATTGATTGACTTTCCTAAAAAATCTTTAGGACATACCACAAGTATTTTATGAGGTAGTCTTATCTATACCTAATTCGAAAACCATTGCACTTTGTTACTGCCTCTGATTACATTACACAAGAATGCTTGGCAAGATGTAATAAGATAATTCATGAAATAGTTCATATTCGTATAAGGCCATAATATTATTAACCTTTTGTTAGTACCTAGCTAGGTATATTGATACTTATATTTTGAAACATAAGAGTATAGAATTCTTTCTTAAAAGTCACGATGTTTATGTACTAATGAAATTCCTTGGTTTAAATACTATGCCCCGCAGTACTTTTGACGTTTTTCTCGAATCAATCTTACTCTCTTGAGATTGTAGTGTTCTCGTGGTCACAGTAGTGAATTTTGGAATTATTCCCGTTGGATCCCACTTTTGAATCCCACTTGAATATTTTTCCCGTTGGATCCCACAAAAAATTAAAATGTATTCCCGTTGAATCCCAAAAACTATTCCCGTTGGATCCCACATGCTTTAAAAAATCTGAATGCGAGTTCTTTCAACGACCAAATTGCTTTTGTTTTAGAACTTTTTTTTTGTAAAATTCTTTAATTAGTAACAGAAAATAAATCTTAAAAATAAAGGTAACACTTTTCTTCTGATATGTACACATGTTGTCATAACGTGGGATTCAACGGGAATTAAAAATGGGATTCAACGGGACTAAATCGAATTTTGGTAGCTTCTAAATTGGACAGCATGGATCCGCCTTAGTGGGCCAAAGCCTGTCGGGGTCGCTGGACTAACGAGCTACTGTGACCCCGAAATTTAAAGGGCTATTAAGCTAGAAGGACACCGTGGATTTTAATCAGTCCAAGTCTGAGTCTCTCCTGCTCTGCTCTAGGTGGGAGGACTCATTTGATGATTTTACCACGCTAAAAAAAACCCACTGGCAGCATGGTCAGCTTTGGTCAGCATGTGACAGCCCTGGCAGCGGTCGCGGGGTCGCTGGGCGGGGTGGCAGATGGCGCGATTGTCGGCCGGTGCGTTCGTCCTGTTTACCTGCCTCACTCCGCAAACAAAAGCAATAGGTGCCTTTATACCTAACGATCTAGATGAAATATTAAAAAAAAAATGTGGAACGAACACAACACCTATATTAATTGACTGCCCTTTTCTTTTCTGGTGTGAAATTGTCAAGTCAGTCCTCCTAAGACTCTCATGCAACCCCGGCAAGCATTCAGCATAATCAGATCCGGTCAGTTTGCTGAAAGTGCCGAGAAACAAATCGCGGCGCCGGCTCAGGCCATGAAAAAAGTCAAAAATATCTGAATTATTGTTGGCGTGTTTTGTGTGATGTACTGACGATGCTATATTTCCATAGTTATAAAACACGCCAAGGACAAGCCATGCTAGCGTTTGTTGCCAAACTTACTAGCCTTTACTTACTAGATAGATGTATAGTTCAGGATAGTTTCCGCCTACCAAATATAAAGGGTGCAAGTTTGTAAAAAGACATGTGAAATAGGGTTAAAAGATTTCTGGTCCATTCCTTACAATAGTAATGATCACTTTTGCAAAATAAAAAATCGGATCGCAAGTATTAAAGAACCTTTTCAGCAACGTAGCGATCCAGTTTATGTTTAAAAGCCAACAGAGTGGATACCTACGTTTAAAAGAGAGGAAAATATATAGACGAGTTGTTCCTATGCTTTTCTGGCTTCAATCCTCGAATGAAAATAATTAAGATCCTTCAATAATTTCGCAATAATTAACTGCGATTTGTGGCAATTAAATCATACTTCTCCGTCCTCTGTAATAAGTAGAACTAAACTGACATCTTTTTCGTATTGATGGTATGATTTATTGGATAATTATCTCGGTCCTGTTGGGCCTGTAACAGTCTACAAGTCCTCCAATATTCAATAATGCAGGTTTAGGAAAATATCACAGACCAGCAAAGGGGCATTAAGAGGAAACACACCAAGGGCTGGAGAATTGAAAAATAGGTATTTGTAAAATCTATTGCTGTCGCGCAGTGCCCACAACCGAGTTACAGAGCGCGATAGAGACAACAGCAGCTTGGACCGAAAATACCTTATTAAATGGCACAAAATCAACGACTCGTAGTCCCCTGATTACTCCTCCAAAAATTAAACGATTTCACTACTTTTTTCTTTAAAAAATAAAGGAAGTCATTGGCCGTGTTCCTATGTTTTCCTTTTTTTATATAATGTCGTCAAATTTGTTTTCTGGATATTTGAACACAGCGGAAAATCTGGCCATTTTTTTAGGATTTTGAATGTTTATATCTCTTTTAATAATCAATTTATGGAAAAAAGGAAAACATAGAGACATGCCAATAGTGGTCATAGATTTTTTGTAAAAAAATAATTGCTCTACTGGTATTATCCACGGAGAAAACAGGGGACTACGTTTGTATGGAAAAACGGCCGTGGTGTTTCCTCTAAAGCTTATAAGCACTAAACTAGTTAAGCGGCACCTCATCTCATTTTAGCGAGCAGGTTGCAATCCAAGGCGATACCGATCCGATGCTAAGAATTAATATAATAATATATTTCTTAAAAAAAAATATTGTTTGAATATACAAAGTGTAACGTTAATAGTGCCTAATTAATAGTGCCCTAGTTAAAACCTCTCGTGGGGTAACTCAGCCCATTTTACTGAACAATGTTTGTTCCAAGACTTTTGGAAATTCGCAAAAAAAAAATTTGCTGTTTCATACAAAATTACAAATTGATCGGGTTCATCAGTATGAAAAATCATTTTTATTTTGCGATTTTTCAAAAGTCTTAGAACAAACATTGTTCAGTAACATGGGCTGTGTTACCCCATGAGAGGTTTTGCGCTATTAACGTTACATGTTGTATTATACAGGGTGATTTTTTAGTCACCATCCAAATTTTAATATATTAATCTTTGGCGAAAATCATTGAATACGTGTTTTTTCTTTTTGTATCACTCAATACAAAAATATCGAGATATCACGTCTCAATGTTATCTATAAAAAGTTGATGAATCTGGACACCGCGCTGTGATGTGTCGCTCAGGTGTAGCGGGGCGGGGCGGGGGGTCAGCGGGGGGCGCTCTGTCCGTTTCATGCGTCGGCAAGTGTAATTAACGTTTAGCTTAGTGACCACACAGCGGATGCGGATTTTTTTTCAAAAATGGGATTAGTGATTGATACCTAATGCCTAAAAAAAATTTGGACGGTGGTAAAAAAGTCACCCTGTATAAATATTTTATATTATTTATATCAATTTATATATATTTATATTTTGAGCTATATAATTATATGCGCTGTTATAATTATTTATTCCTGAGTTACATTTAAAAAAAACATAAATGCGGTTTTGTCAGCGTCATGAAGAATCGCAGGACCGCTTTCTAATAAAGTCAACTTTGACCGATCTCACAGAAGATACTGTGTTGTGATTGTTGTGTTTTCTTGTTTATTTCTATTCCAGTAACTTTCTTAGGAGCATATCTTTCTACCCTACTGTTTATCAAAATGAATCATCAGGATATTTTTTCGTAATATCATAATGCTTAGACATAGCATTAACACCAGCATTTATTTTTCTAGCAGTTCAGTAAAAGGAATTTTACAAGCTCGAATAAAGTACCTAAAGAATTTTCCAATTCATGAAGGATCCAGGAACCAAACTTCTCATTCAACACCTAGTTCACCTAGACACTCTTTTGAAGCTGATTCAGTGATAGAGCTTAAATCCAAAATGAATAAAAACAGCAAAACATTTTTTACACTTTGACATTCAGTCAATGACCTATTCCAACTACAAACCCTTCTTTTGCAACCAACTTATAATTGGCTTCACAATATCTTGTATCTCGCCTTCACATCCTCCGCATCCCTTCCCTAATCTAGATCACGGAAACGTATAATTTCCGTCCGTCCAAATGTCCTTGACCCTGCAATTCCACCTGTTAAAACTTGACCTTAAATCGGTCTAATCGATGGAATCGTTGCGAATGGGCCGGGCGGCGCCCGCGCATCTCAGCGGAGTGAAGGGGGAGGGGGGCGTCCAGTGCCCGTGATTTAATACCCCAGTCGCTAATTATGGCTTGTTCAAATTGTAGCTTTCTCACGGGCAAGATGGACCGGTTACACTGTAACCTGAACTTTTAAATCGAGTTACAAACATTTTTTCACATAAAATATGCTATTACATTTTTATTGGATTATAATTATAGAAATGATTATGAAGGAAGTTATTAATATTAATTGGTTGGGATTAAGTTTTCTGTGTATGACTTGTGTTCGGATATTGTTGTGACTGGTAAAGTTATTGAGATTTATATTTAATGAAAATAAGTATTAATTAATAGCTTGAACACCTGGATTTTTTGACATTGTCACTAAAAGTTGTGTGAACTTTATTCGGCTAACTTAAATCTATTTGAACGTAATTCTTAAATGTATTATCTGACTCAATTAAGATACGTGCTACAATATTAACTTTTTAACTTACAGGACAAGCAATTAATGTCACTTTGTTTCTGAACTTACAATAGTGTAGTATTAAACAGAACCCCTCAAAAACATTTTAACATGTTTAGATGTTGACACTCACCACATTTGTTAAGTTTTACTAGCTAATTTAATTTAACCCTGTTTTTAACTTCGACATAAAACCACAACGCATCTTTTAACCATCCGTTAACCCCCGATTATTTTCGTACCATCGTATCTAAGATGCGCCTGCGCGTACCTTACTGCATTCGCTATACTTATTCTGTCTGCCCCAACCTGTTACCCGGTCAACCTTCCAGCTACACCCCTCTCACTTGCACTAAGGTAACCTCTCATACATTCCTCTCTTTCTAACGATCTCAGGTCAGGCCAGAGCGCATTACAGTAATGATACTTAAACACATATTTAAGTAAAGATTCTTTTTCTGTTAAAAAGTTGTAAGTCTGAGTGTGTTGTCTGGTACTCGGTATTTTATAATTTGTAGTGTAATTTTGTGTTTTATTGAGATTGTAGGGCTTCTTTAGTATTGTGATAGAGTTTATTCAGGAGAGACAGATGATAGTGACCATGTTAGGTCTTATTGTAGAGGAGCTCGTGGCCAAATAATTACAGCCGCACAGATTGATCTTCCGGGTTAAGCCGTGCTTGCTGAGGTTGGTCTGTGGATGGGTGACCATCTGTCATAGCGAGTTTCCTCCGTGTCTCGGAAAGCACGTAAAGCCGTTGGTCCTGGCTGTCATTTGTAAATCTTTGACAGTCGTTACTGCTAGTCAGAAGCTCTAAAGTCTGATAACCAGTCTTACCATGGGGTATCGTATTGTCCAGTTACTGGGGTGTGGAGGTCCGACAGGCAGTCGTTCCATGTAAAATACTGATATCCAGCTAAATCTGGTTTGACTGGAAGCCGACCCCAATATAGTTGGGAAAAGGCTAGACAGATGATGTTAGGTCTTATTGTAGTGTATGGCTGCTTCTTTTGTATTGCTTATACGAATATCTACAATTATTAAAATGTCGTACACCGATTATCTGTCCTCGCTAAAATAAAAGTATCTCTATCGCTCCAAGGTTTGCTGTAAGAAATCCCAATTCTGGGTTGAGCTCTGGCCACTGCAGGCGGGGGCATGCGGGCGGCGAGTAATGGGCGACTCGCTGTCCGACCATGGACCATCCCCGGTCGACAAGGACGGCGCGTTGTATTCCACGCGCACCTCAAAGAGCGTCAGCAAGATAACGGGCCCCGCCTCTAGAGGGCCAAAGCCTGCCCGGGTCGCGGGACTTATCTCATTACGGTAACTCCGGAACATAAAGGGCTATTAAAGGACACCGTAGATTTTAGTCAGTACGAGTCTGACAGTCCCTCCCGCCCTGCTCTGGGTGGGAGGACTAATTTAATGATTTTACGACGCTAAAAAAAGCTCCCCTTTATACATAACTTACCCTTATGTGATATGTTATTTTAATCCTATGTGTGTACAATAAAGAATGAGAATAAGAATAAATAAGTCCTACCACCCTAGGTGGAGCAGATAGGACTGTTGGCTGACAGCTAGCCTTATACGACACGTCCTCGACTTGGGCATGGTCCTTGATTGGACGGCGAGCTATTTCAATCTAATAAATGTTATAGAGGTAGGAATATAATTGGAACTATGTCATCTCCGGACAACAACAACAACTGATGAATTAATCAAATTTTGGAAGTGAAAACTTCTTTAGCGGCGTTGTAGTCATTTCAAAATATCAAGAATGCACAACGTTAATATTCAAGTTTTCACTTCTGCCGGCACTCCCGGAGTGCAACCCGTTGTTTTTTTTCTGGGAAGAAGCTACAATATTCTTAAGGAATTGTAACCTTAATAATTAATGAAACACTTAATTATCGTGTTTCAAAAATAATTGGAACATAGTCTAAGTGTTTATATTTTATTACTCTTTCAGTCTGTCATACTTCACTTTGCTCGTTCTTCTATTAAATGTTTTAATTTGGCCCTCTGAATAAAGGACATCCTTCCATGTCCTCAACGTGTGCGTAAACTGAAAAAAAAAATTAATAGATATATTAATATGCCGTTTATTCATTTCTAAACATATTATTTTTTTTTTTTAGATATTTCTTAAATAAAAACAATAAAACACATTTAAAAATATATACTGGGTGTAAGGGACAGCCCTCCACAAACTTTCAGGGCTTGCTCTGTAGACGAAACTGAACAATCTTGAACAATATTTTTTCAGGAAATGAAAAAAAAATCGGCAAATATATACTGGGTGTAAGGGACAGCCCTCCACAAACTTTCAGGGCTTGCTCAGTAGACGAAACTGAACAATCTTCCACAATTTTTTTTTTTCAAGAAATGAAAAAAAATCGGCCTCACCATACAAACTGTCCAATCAAGTTTATGATTTTGCCCTGAAAGTTTGTAGAGGGCTATCCCTTACACCCTGTATAATAATAATCGAGCAGGGTCCAAGCTACTAGGTATATTTATTACTATAGCTGTTGACAGCGGTTTCGCCCGCTATAACTCGAGTTCCTAAAGGAAAATAAAATTGGGATAAAAATTATCCTAAGTAAAGTTTTATAAAACTTTACTTAGGATAATTTTTATCCCAATTTTATTTATACGCCTTAACGTCTCGGTCGCGTTTTAGTAAAGATTTTTGAGGAATGAAAAATTCAGCTGCGAGTGGGACTTGAACCCGCGTATTCTGGATAAGTACCTACTCCACACGCCTTACCAATAAGGCCATCGCAACACACTCGTTTAAAGCTGAATCTTTAATTCCCTTATTTTTGAACGTATAAAGAGCGGGTCACATAGAAAAGACGTTAGACGCAAACGGGGCGGAGACATGTGTCTCTTTCATACAAAATGTATAGAAGCGTCGCGACGTAAAAACTCAGAGAAGAGACGGGGCGCGGGCGCGACTCTCATACATTTTCTCCCGTCCGCGACGCGTCTTCGTCTTACGACTTTTCTATGTGGCCCGCGCCTTATACGTTGCGCCTTCTTTAGGAAGAGTCTCCTAATCCAGAAGACGCGGGTTCGAATTATTCTTTCTTCAAAAATCTTTATTCTAAGTAATATTAAATCTACTACATACTCTGGTTAGTGTCGCAAGCGTACTCCAGAAGATCGCAGAGGTCTAAAAAGGTTCTCTTCTCATCTCCCATCTTGCCGCAGATTTGAATTGTGTCATGAACACAAGACTCCGATTGTAAACAATATTGTTCAACCTTGTTCTGCGAGCAAGCAGAAAATGCAGCTATGAATTAATGTTACAAGCGGCCACGATATGAAAATTATGTCAATGACTGAATCTGTCAACTGTTACTTGAAAATTACGTTTAGTAAATTTTTTTATTTTTTTTTCCACAACTATCACATAACGCCATCTAGTCCCAAGTTAAGCAGAGCTTGTGTTATGGGTACTAGACAACTGATAAACATACTTATATATTTCTAAATACATACATATCTATATATATAAAATTCAAAACTGACTGACTGATCTGACAACGCACAGCCCAAACCGCTGGGCCTAGAAACTTCAAATTTGGCATAAGCCCTCCTTATACCACGTAGGTGAGCACTAAGAACGGATTTTGCGAAATTGGACCCCTAAGGGGTTGTTTTTGGGGTTGATAGTTTGTATGAAACTTCGTTACTATAAGTGCTAGGAATTTTAAATTTTGAATACGGGTTCTTTTGAGGACGTACGAGTTACCTATGACGCGATTTTGCGAAATTCGACCCCTAAGGGGTTTGTTTTTGGGGTTGATAGATTGTATGGAACTTTGTTACTACAAGTGCTAGGAGTCTCTAATTTAGTACGGGGTTTCTTTTTAAGACGTAAATGCTTAGCACGGTGGTATTTTGTGAAATTCGACCCCTGAGGGGTTGTATTTGGGGTTGATAGTTTGTGTGGTTGTTATTACAAGTGCTAGGAATTTTAAATTTTGCATGGGGTTTCTTTTTAGGGCGTAGATGCTCACCATAGCGGGATTTTGAGAAATTGGATCCCTAAGGGGTTTGTTTTTGGGGTTGATAATTTGTATGAAACTTTTCGTTACTACAAGTGCTAGGAATTTTAAATTGTGAATACGGGTTCTTTTGAGGACGTAAGAGTTACCTATGACGCGATTTTACAAAATTCGACCCCTAAGGGGTTTGTTTTTGGGGTTGATAGTTTGTATGAAACTTTGTTACTACAAGTGCTAGGAGTCTCTAATTGTGCACGGGGTTTCTTTTTAAGACGTAAATGCTTACCAAGTTGGTATTTTGTGAAATTCGACCCCTGAGGGGTTGTATTTGGGGTTGATAGTTTGGAGACTCAAATTTTGCATAGATGTTCTTTGTTGGACGTAAGTGCTACCTTAAACTACAATTTTGTGAAACTCGACCCCTAAGGGGTTGTTTTTGGGGTTGATAGTTTGTGTGTTTGTTATTACAAGTGTAGGTATTTTAAATTTTGCATGTAGGTAGGTTTTTTAAGACGTAAATGCTCACCACTGTAGTATTTTGCGCAATTCGAACCCTAACGGGTTGTCTTTGGTGGTGATAGTTAGATGTCTCAAATTTTGCAGGGGAGTTCTATTTAGGACATAGGTTTCACTAAGGGAGGATGTTGTAAAATTCGACCCCTAAGGGGTTGTTTTGGGGTTGATACTTAGGAGTTCCAAATTTTGCATTGAGGTTATTTTTAGGACGTAGGTGCTACATAAGACGGGATATTGCGGATTGATTGAATTTTTGTTGTATATTGAATCGATTTTCCAATAGTATCTATCCCAAAAAGAGAAAATCACGCGGACGAAGTCGCGGGCGGAGTGCTAGTTATAGATAAATTACACCCAGACACAGAACAAATGATCGTGCTCATCACACAAACATTTGTCCTGGGTGGGAATCGAACCCACGACCTCCGGTATAGCAGTCAGGGTCACTTACCACTAGACCAACAGGCCAATCAATAATATTTATTATGCGCAAAATAATTTTAAATTAATTATCTTTTTAAGTCGCCTCGCGTTTCGATATGAAGTACTCGTAAGCCTTAGGCCCATTGTCCACGTAACCGCACGTCATACGCACGCTTTCGTCAATTGACGATTGCAAGACGAATGCTTTTTTTTTTTTTTAGGTGGTAAAATCATCAAATGAGTCCTCCCGCCCTGGGTGGGGCGGAAGGGACTGTCAGACTCTTACTGACTAAAATCCACCCGTGTTCCTTCGGATGCCCTTTACGTTCCGGGGCCACGGTATCCTGGGTTAAGAAAAAACCCGCGACCCCAGCAGGCATTTGACGCGAAACACGACGCGCCACCGACCCGGGCTTGTTCCTTGGTCGGACGGCGAGCTACCCATTACTCACCGTCCACAAGCCCGCTCCGCCGCTGTGCCCTCTGCTGATCAGAGGGACACGCGTTGGAGCGTCCACACGACAGGCTATTCGCATACGGGCAAAGAGACCCCTTAGGCACACGGTGCCTAAGGAAGAGTTTTTGCCCGCATCCCAGGGTGCACCGGCCCGAAAAACTGGTCTTCCCCCCGGACGTATCCGAAAGGGAACTCCAGTCCACGGGCGCACGTGGAGGTTTCCTGTCATAGCACCCCAAGACGAATGCTTGCATCTTGCGTAGAAACAATGAAATCTGTGTCCACGAAGCGGCAACGTCGCGTCAGCGGCTCGTGTTGCGTTCGTCATGCATTTTTACAACAAAAGACGTCCTTTCTCGATGCTAGTTGAAAGAAAACTGAGACCTTTTGTAGCGTGACTGACTATTGCATGAAGCAGCGTGGACATAACAAATATGCAAAATACGCCTATCTTCATTTGTAGGTTACATGCATCCTACGAAAGACGACTGTGTGGACAGTAGGCCTTAGAGTTTTGAAAAATTATGGACACGTATTTTTTTCTTTTGTTATTAATAATAATAATAATAAATCATTTATTTCAGAAATCAATTCCATAATTTATGTACAATAATTTGTTAGTAAAACTACTTAAAAAACTATGTTAGTAATTTACGATCTTTTTTGAGTCAACTACATGAAGCTGACTCAAAAAGTGCACAATAGGACAATCCAGTTTGTTAGCAATGACACCCAGGAGACTGTTAGAGCTGGCCCGCACTCTGTACAACAAGGACGCAGCACGCTTGCGTCTTATTGCAGCGAAACCATCAGTATGCGCGTCAGCAAACATACCTGACGCGCTACAGAAGCGAGGCAGCCCCAACAGCATCCTGAATGCATTGTTGTACTGGACTCGAAGAGCACTGACAGCTTTAAGAGTAAAATTTGTCCAAAGGCTACACGAGTAAAAAACTTGACAGTAGGCTTTAAAGAGTGTCACTTTAACAGGTCCTGAGCAACGTGAAAACCTTCGAACCAACATATTACACCGCACTGCCAGCGCTCTCCGTTCCCTCTCAACATCTAGATTGTCCTTTAAGTCATCAGTCACAATATGTCCTAAATATTTAAACTGATTGACACGGTTCAAGACACCCCCATTCAAAGTGACGGGTGGGTAGGTTTCAGCATTCTTGTTAGCGGCCCGAAATATAAGAATCTCACTTTTTACTTTATTATATCTTAAACCGTGCCCCTCAGCATAATACTCACACACCTTGATCAACTTTCGAAGACCCGCCATTGACGGACTCAGCAGCGCCATGTCATCAGCGTAACTTATGTTATTAAACGCTACCCCATCCATATAACAGCCAGCATGCACGCTGCTGAGCTCGACAACCAGGTCATTTATATAAATGTTAAATAAGGTAGGGGAAGTTAACCCGCCCTGTCTAACTCCACATTGCATGACATAATCATCCGACAGTACATTAGCCCATTTTACACAATTGACTTGATGCGTGTACCAAAATTTAAACACGCCTATTAATTCAGATGGAATATTAATACTTAATAGTTTGGACCACAACTTCTCATAACATACCAAGTCGAATGCCTTTGACATGTCCAAAAAACAGGCGAAAACAGGTGTTTGGTTGTCAGTATAATATCTTACAGTTTTCTTAAGACATAAAATTGCTGTTTCAGTAGAAAGGCCTTTCCTAAAGCCGTGCTGGGCATCATGCAGTTTGACATTGTTTTTCAAATAATTATTCAGTAGGCAATCAAAAACCTTAGCCACTATGGTGGCTAGGGAAATTGGCCTATAGTTTTCCTTATCAGAAATATCTTTGCCTTTATTTTTAACAATTGGAACAACAATAGTCCTCATTGCATCCTTTGGTAAATAAGCATGCGATATGCAACAGTTAAAAAACAAAGCTAAAACCCTGGGAAGGTGTACTCCGGCGTATTTTAAGTGTTCCACACTGAGTCCGTCGTGACCCGGAGACTTCCCACGCTTCATATGTGCAATAACATTTTTAACCTCCTTTGCTGAATATTTGATAGTTAATTGTTGTGAGGAAGGCAGCTCAGTGGCTTCTTCACCGGACGACGACCGACTCAGTGGTGATTCCACAGTGAAATAGTCTTTAAACATGTTAGAAATGTCAGCCTTATCAGTACGACCATCAACGCTAACAGGAAAGCTAGACCCACCGTTCAAGTTATTAGTACCTTTCCAAAAGCCCTTAAAATCATGAGTGCTATGAAGATTGGCCAACCTATCCATTACAATTTGCTCCTTATTGTCCTGGCACCATTTTAACTTTGACTTAAATAGCTTTCTAGACTGCACCATCCTATCATGAAGCAGGCCACCTGATGGCTTACCAGCCTCCGACCACATTTGAAAACACAGTCTAGCCTCTCGATGTGCAGTACCAACATGCCTATTCCACCCACTGATGTAACCTCCCTTTCTTTGACAGTGAGGTTTACAATAACTTTCGCGGGCCGCATCACTCAATATTGTTATGATGCGTTCATACATATTATCAATGATCACTCGGTGTTCTACGTTACGACAATGACTATCAATACAATCACAAAATTGGTCAGGAAAATCTATGTCTTTTAACCTATCATTGCAAATTACATTATATTCAGATATTTGATCAGTATGCCTATTACCCCATACAATTTTATTTTGCCACACATTATTTAAAAATACTTTCGGTTTAATGATACCGAAATCACAGTCAATACACAAAGGGAAATGGTCAGACCACAAAACATCATACCTAACATTCACACCCACAATAGACCTCCACGCCGACTCAGTTGCCACACAGTGGTCAAGCCATCTTCTACAATTATGTGCGTCACTTATAAACGTAAAAGTATCCGAATTAATACCTAGCAACTCCATATCAGCACATTTCCAGTCTTGCTCTAAACAAAATTGATGCAACTCATTACAAAATAATTCATTCGGATGTGAATTAAAGTCACCTAAAATATAACAAGCTTCTACCTGTTGTTCCTCGATTATGGCATTAATTCGACTTAAGCACTCCGTAAACTCGCTCAAGTTTTCTACACAGTTCGTAGGCATATACGCACTAAACACAAGAATTGACTTTTGAGACATCACGATTTTTATAGCACTTAACCGCACACTGCTGCATTCAACTACAGACACCGTTTGAAACACACTTTTTCTCCAAAGCAAGGCAACCCCTCCATGGGGCCTGCCATGAAGTAAACCCGCCGAGATGTCCACTGCCGAAGTCCCAGTATAAGCAAAGTCAGAGTCAATTGTGCCCAACAGAGACAGCTCATATGGTAAAAGCCAGGTCTCCTGCAATGCAACAATGTCTGCCGACCCACATAAAGCACGCACACCCTCAATACTTCTCTTGAGTGATTTACAATTAAATGTCACTAACTTAGTACTCATTAACGATCTTTATTCATGATCATATTTCGCTTCGAAAAATAAACAAAGCGTCTAAACGATATTCCGTCGGGCCATAGTCCCGCATCCATGAATATATTCAATTTACTCTTTGGTACATTTATCTTGTAAGCATCATAATCTTTCTCCCTCTTCATTTGTAACTTTTCCAAGGAGACTTGTACTTGTGTCTTATTCAAAATATAACTCGCTATATCATCTGCAGAAGTGTTTTTAGAGACGTTATTGATAAACAAAGAGATTTTCGTATCTGCTGCTTTAAAGTTACCCTCCAACTCAACAGTAGCCTCGCCCTTTTCACTACAAAATCTATTTTTCAGTCTTCTCCTTTGTACTAAATGCCAATTTTCATCTTTATTTTCATTCCTCCAAACTCGTCCATCACTTAGTAAATCAGCAAAGGATTTTTTCCTTGGATGGGCGACTATGTTATGTACTTGCTTATCAGTCGCCGAGCGAGACCCGCATTCCTCAGCTGTTTTTACTATACCTGTTGATATATTTACTTGACTCGGTTGATCTGGTATCAAACTATTGGGCTTTATAATCATAGACGAGTTTGAGGGAGTCTGCAGTAAGAGAGACTGCTCACGATCACTTCGCCCCTCAGATGAACTACCTTCAGATATATTTGTGATCCCCTGTGACTTATATATTTCTGAATTAGCAAGCGTAGCCACTTCATTCTTCACTGCATTTAGGTCATCCAGTTTCGCGTACATTTGCTTAATTGTAGAAACTTCTTGTTGTAACAACACAATGTCTTTTAAAAGCCGCGTAACGTCGACGTGATCAAACGTCACTGGGGGTAGTTTGGCCAGGTTGCGCGCAACAAAAATTGGTATCTCGTCTTGATTAAGCTGATTCATTAGACATATCATATCTTCAACATCTCGTTGAGCTTTACCACCTTTCTTCCTCTGTATTTTGCGCCTGTCCGTTTTCACAGAATCGAACAACAGATCTTTGGCTACAACTATGTCCTCCTCCGAAAAAGCACTAGTGCAAATGCGGATTAAGCTCACATTGTCCATTACATCCATTTTATTTTGAATGAATGCAAGCACCTCATTTATCACAATATTGCACGTAATACATTTAACAACGTCCGAAGACATTTTTAAACAATTAACACACCCGACTCAGAAAGCGCGTGCGCACGGTACACGAGTGCCGGCCGGACTAATACAATGGTTCCCAAATAAATAATTATAACGCATCATAACTTGAGATCTCTGAGTAACTTTCAAGTTTTAACGCGTTTTAGTTCAGATCAAATTGTACGAAGTTGTCACAAATTGCCAATTTAAAGATTAATATCTCCGTCAATTTTAAATCGTAAAAATTAAAAATACATTCGGTCAATATTTTTTTTATAATCTAATTGACAGATTAGGTATTTACATTTTTTCAGTCAAAGAGAAATAAAAAAATGTACTAACCGATGGAGTTGTCACGTAACTGGGAATATGGCTATTGACTCGCGCTAAACTATTGAGTAGCAATATCATACCTGAAATCATAATACTTATACAAGTAGCAAAACTCCAAAATATAAACCTAGGAACCACAACCACTACAAGGAAATTTTACTTGGGTTGCGGTTGCCCGAACTAGAAATCGAGACCCTGGAACGTAAAGGGCTTTTGAAAGAAGACGGTGGACTTTCGTCTTTTAATCTCTTCGGGCGGGAAAGTCATGTGATGATTTTATCAGCCAAAATCACACGGGAAAATTTACTTATATAACAAAAGAATGGGTAAGATTTTCTGTGAAAAAAAAAATCGACTGCGAGTAGGATTTCAAGACGTATTTAAAGACGTCAGAAATGCGTTGAATAATTCTAATCTGGTGAGTAAGATCGCGATGGCTCAGTTGGTAAGAGCATCAGACGTACTCGAATTCTCACAGTAGTTTTTTTTTTTCCACAGAAGGGATTTACAATTCGCGTCACAACTATCTATGCATATCTATCTTCTATCTATATAGGTATGTAAAAATCAACACCACTTTTCGTTGTAATTTTATAACTCAAGAACGGGCTCACCTATCCAAACCAAATGTTGGTTCGGACTATTAGTAGATGGTTTATGTGAAGTTTGCGCAAAATCGATCGAGCGGTTCTTCATTTAACAAAATTCAATAAATGGCGGATCATTTTGTTAATGGGGATTTTGCTGTCAAAGTAGCGAAGCACGTACCGGGCCGCTAGTAATACATATCAATATTTAAAAAGAAGTAGCTAAAATAAAAAAGACAGATATTCAATTTTAACTTACAAAAAGCAAATATTTCAGTGATCTTTGGCCACATTCCGGTATCGCTGGAATGGTTGAATGATAACAATCCGTTCAGTAATAGTTATGAGACCATAAACAAGTAAGAGGCCAATATTTGTTAGTTTTAGAACTTACTATGGAGTCAGGGGTAGTCAACTAAAGTAGCACAGTATTTTGAAAATCTTTGAGACGCATGGAAGGATACAAAATTAGTTATCAGACATTGCTTAAAAAAAAAACAGTTCATACTCACACTCTCAACAAGTAGTTAGTACCTTACCTGACGAAGTACCATAACAGATGATGACCTAACATCATCATCATGATGATGACCTAACAGGTCATCAACATTTCTGGTACAGACGCCAGCCTATCAACCTATCCCAATCTGCCATTTTTTTCAATAGATTTTCAACTTTAGCAAAAGAGGAGAAAGATCATGTTCGATTGAAAGATTTTGACAGACATGGGTAGGTCTCAGAGGGCCAAAGCCTGCCGGGGTCGCGGGATTATTTCCTTACCGTGACCCTGGAACAGAAAGGGCTATTGAAGGACACCGTGGATTTTAGTCAGTAAAAGTCTGACAGTCCCTCCCGCCCTGCCCGGGGTTGGAGGACTCATTTGATGATTTTACCACGCTAAAAAAAAAAAAAAAAAAGACATGGGTAGGTATTGGTACATATAAAATAAAGGCTAGGAAAGAGGCTATCTAGGAAAGTTCGCTCCGTCGTAGGCTTTGTCTCAGTCACCTATGACTCGGACCAGAGTCAAGAGTAAACCCATTATGAAAAGACTTAACATGAAGATGTGTATTGTGTACAGATGAAGATTTATTACATTAAAAATCGAAGATTTTTTGATACAATTAAAAAAAAATCTCCTTAATAAAAATTAGCATTGATGAAACCTTCGAGGGAAACACAAAATGAACCAACATAATCAACCAAAATGTTGCACATCCCTGCTAAACATTGCGCACTCCACATAAGCTTCAATATTATGTGTGTGTGTTGTAATAATTTCCTGTCCCACAGCCACAGTTTAACTTAACCAACGTAAACAAAAGAGGTTATTGTCCAAATAGATCATTGTTGTTCGTTCGGCGAAGTGATCGTGTCATTATGATATTTAGAAAAGTTTTTACTAGTAAGTTTTTCTTTTCTTTGTTTTTTTTTTCCTTACCGCAGTTGTCGTAATTTGTAAGTTGGTAGCTAGTTCAAACGCGAGGCGTATATTTCGCACTCAACCAATAAACAAGCCTACAAGTCGAGTGATCGACAGAACTTATAGATATTAATGAGCATTTTGATTGTTACAAAAGTCGTATTAAGTTTGAGTTTAAAATATTGGTTGTCAAAGAAGACTAACTTGCAAAAATAGTGGATGAAAATTAATTTAAAAAACCGTTTTTTTTTTAATTTGTTTTGAACGCGATTTCATAACGTCTTTTTTATTTTTGAAGAGAAGAAGTTGCTTTTTGGTTAAATTACTAGCAATAATGTACATGTTCTTTGGAAATCCCTCGCTACGTTTGGGTTCTAATATGAGTTTTTCTTTCAGGTTTAATAATAATTGGATTAGCAGCAGAAGTGTGGTCTCACGTTGAAATAGAAGCTGAAGATTACTTCTTCCCTCTAGAGCCGGTAACATTATATCTTACTCTAGCATTAATTAATAATACCGTTGCATGGTTCTAGTTAGACACGAATTCACTGACAACAGATTTTTCATGTAATTTTTATTCAAACTTTCAATGAACATGTACCTTTTTTTGTCGTGGTAAAATCATCAAAAAAGGAGGAGGGACTGTCAGACTTGTATTGACTAAAATCCAGTCAACAACCCTTTACATTTGATACTTGATAGTCATGGTTACCTGAAAAGATAGTTCCGCGACCAGCTTTGGGTTGAGTGACTAAAAACATCCTATTCTAGGGATTATAGTAATCTCTTAAGACCTTCCTGCAAAATTGTTTTTCTTTTATCATGAAAAATAGTGTTCATAAAAGGTTTATATAGCGCAACTCTTGACATAGTCTCTAAACGAATGGCGCTGGGTCGAGAGTCTTAACGTCACAATGCGAAACAAAGAAAATTTTATATGCGGTTTACGAAATGTTTTCATACTTAGATACCACATTTTCTAAGAACACGTTCGAAATTCTAGGAAATCTAAATCGCTAAAGTTAGACAGGCAGTCGCTTTGTAAAACTAGCTTTTGGACGCATTTTTGCTCGCGATTTAGTCTAAAATTATCCTAGGAGAACAGGTGACTCGTTGTCCGACCATGGACCATGTCCGGTGCCCTACCAAACTACGTTCCCATTCTTTTAGTGATAAAATCATCAACGAGTCGTCCCACCCAGGGCTGGACGGGAGGCACCTTCATACTGGTACTGACTAAAATACACGGTGTCCTTCAATACCCCTTTACGTTCCGGGACCACGGTTGCCTGATAAGACAGTCCCACGAGTACAAAGTAGTAACAAGGTAATAAATAGAATTCAGCTATATACGGTTAAATTGAAAAGTCAAAGCCAACCTCAATGTAGAATGAAAAAGGCTAGGCGAATAGATTAATTCTTTGGGACCTAAAACGACGCCATTTTCAACAAAAGAAGCCTTTGTAGCCTGAAGCATTGTGTAGTGAAATATGCTGAAACGGTGCCAAAATCTCTTTTGAATCATTGATTTATAATCTAAAGTGTAAAATGAAAGAAGAATTATAATTATTATCTGATGACGTGTCATTTTAAGGTACGTAATAGGAAAATATGACGCGGCCATAGAAGGCCAAACGCCTGCGGGATCACGGGACTGGCTAAACAAATAACCGTGACCCTGGAACGTGAAAGGCAATTGAGGAAACACCGTCGATTTTAGTCAGTACGTCTGAGAGTACCTTACGCTCCAGGCAGGATCCATTTTTAATGATTTTACCTCCCTAAAAAAAGGCAATTGGATAAGGCCAGCAGCCTTATCATGAGTTTTCAGTTATTATGACGTAAAGAATAACTGGAACTTTGACATTTTCAAATTGACAAGTTTCAAGGAAAAAAATAGTTCCTTCTTCGCACACCAGAGGCGCTGTTCCATTTTTCCATACAAGAAACGTTGTAAATACTGGAAAGACGCTGTAGAGTAAAATAGTGAAATCTTGTGATAAGAGTACAGGAAGAAGGAGATTCTATAATTTATGTAGTTATCTTTCATGTCTTCGAATTTTTGGTTCATGAACACAGTCATTTGTCAGGTTTCCTCACAATGTTTTCATTTTGTAGATCAGTACCCTTAGCACGAATTTTCACTCTTCTACTTTACAGCGTCTTTCCAGTATTTACAGCGTTTCTTGTATGAAAAAATGGAACAGCGCCTCTGTTGTGCGAAGAAGGAACTAATTTTTTCCTTGAAAATTGTCAATTTGAAATTGTCAAAGTTCCAGTTTACTTTACGTCTCAAATAATGTAAACTCGTGCTAAGGGTACAGTAATGTTGCAATAAATTACATAAAGTATTCTTCTGTGGCAGGTAATAAACTTCTGCAAGATGGCAGACCAGTGCCAGCATGACTTCGTGCCAATCTGCGGCCAGGATTCTCTGGGTATCACCAGAATGTTTAACGACAACTGTGACCTGTTCGAGTATAACTGTGATGAGAAAAAACGTAAGTAGCAGACAGCGTGATTTCTTAGACGAAATGGTGTTGGAGTCCATCATCATCATTCTATAACGTTCCCACTGCTGGGACACAGGCCTCCTTTCTGTGAGAGGGAATCAGTCGTAATTCACCACTTCGGCCCAGTGCGGTTTGGTAGATGTCACTTTTATTCAAATTTAAGGATCTAGTACATGCCGGTTTTTTCACGATGTTTTCCGTGACCGTTTTGAGAAGTGCAGATGAATTGGATTACAAAAAGTAATGTTTCCCCGAGCTGGGTTCGAACCCATTACCATCTTATAAGTCGAGACCAAAACTACTGGACCAACACTGCTCCGTTTTTTTTTTTTGGGGTTAAGTCACAATTATAGTTTTAGAAGTCAACATGAAATTAATCATGATGAAGGTACTCATATCAATTAGTTAATAATAAAAATGCTCGTGTAGGTATCCATCAAGGGTAAATTCAAACTAAAATATACATACTATATGATGTAGTTTACAATTTCAGAAAAATAGGGCCATGATTTGGAAATCTTAACAAACTGCCGAAGTGCGGTCGGTAACCACATTCATTAGTTTTAGTGGTGACAGCCTTTCATACGATATCAAACATGTTGACTCACTGTTAAGTCTTACACGTCGTAAAGGCTGTTTATTATCAAAGTAACCTTAGATAAACACATACATTTTGTTACAATACTAGTAATTTCCCACTGCGCCTGCGTTGTTTAAAAAAATATACCTACAATAGGACACGATTAAACGTGTGGGTTTTTTTCAAAACCAGAGATTTTTTTAAGAAAATGGCCGCAAGTTTTCACTGCAAACCGCCGCGCGGCAACTATGTGCCAAGCTAATATCCACTCTAAATACATTGCGAATGGTTTTAGTTACGACGGCTTATCTTGGTAGCTTTTGCTTGAAAATTTTCCCCGCCGTCACCAGATTTTGGAGTTCTTGCCCAAAAGTAAGTAAGTACTAGGAGTCTATAACCGTGTTCAAGTTATGAGACCTTGAACTAGGGTTGCCAGATCGATTTATCGATCGATAGGTTAGGGACCTAGAAAATGAACTTATTTATGCTAATGATTTGATTTTAAACTTACAAAAAGAAAAAGAAAGTTCTCAAATTATTCAAACAAATAACTTGTACAATGAAATATTAAATAGTAATTGTAACCCCTCTCCCTTAATTACTATAGATCTGACTGAAGATTCTTTATTAAAACAAAACTACTCTCATAAAACTAGTCAAAATAGAATAAAGAAATATGCAAAATTAAATAAAATAATTAAAAAATGTAATAAATATAAGAAACAACAAAATTACTTTTCTAAAAATATTCAATTAAGGAAAGAGCGTGTTTCATTAGTTAGTAAATTAAATAACTATCAGATTAAATTGGAAGATAGTATAAATATTTATGAAATAGACACTCAGCGCTTACAATCTGATATACAGTTTTTGAATCAGTCACTAAAATCTTTGACTAATAAATATGAAAGCTCTAAAAATCAAATCAAAGAGCATATTCTTGCCACAAATCAATTGGTGGACAAAGTAGACTTGCTGACTCTCAGCAATACTCGGTGTTCCTGTCAGATGGAACCCAATCCGGATGTCCTCCAGCCTGAAGCAACGGAGGACCCGTCTCAAGCTGTGAGGACTCCGGACAGTATCAGCTGTCAGAACTTAATATCTGACATTGTTCACAATAATCAGCCTGAGATTAATAGTTTTGTATCTTCAAATAGTCATAGTGAGTGTCACTCAGTTATGTTCTCCGACAGTATAGGCAGAGGGCTAGGTAATTTATTAAGTAATAATCTAAGTTATTGTACTTTAAATCATTGCATGCCACATTCAAACTACAAAGAGATAATGGCATCAGTCGCTAAAAATGTGTGTCAAAATCAAAATCAAAGCATTTATTTCAAGTAGGCCAGTTACAGGCACTTTTGAATTGTCATAGACAATTAAAGGAATATTAAGTATTAAACACTAAAAAGTTATGGTGCTACAGTCCCAGTCACAAGACATAAAAACTGTGAAAGTACCGTAGATGCACGTTCCAAGTCGTAGATCTCTATGGAGAAGAACGTGCAAGAAACTCCATGGACACTCTTTTCAGATCGCCAAAATTATTACAGAATCATTGTTACATCATTCATTCTTAGATGGTACATTATGTGAGAACGATGTAGCAAGTTTAAAAGTGTCCATAGTAAAATTTTAAACAAAGACAATTCAGAAATAAAAATTAATAAATTAAAATAAACCGTGGCAGCTAAGAGATGACCAGTCGCAACTGACAGCGCCCGTTCACGAACATGACACATGCATCAGCACCATTCGGCTCAACCATTTTGAAGGGAGCCAAATGATCCGACACACGCGCCACCATCAGCGAGACATTTGAGTGAGCATGACACACTCTCAACCGCCAGGGTCATTCAAGTCAACAAGAGACGTAGGTACTCAGTGAATGACAGCTCTGAAGTACATAGTACTCACACAATGTCGGCTATGAAGCTATATAATACAAGGAAGATTGAATCTATACAATGCAAATACAGTTGTACAATCTTCAGCAGCTCCAACAATGGTATTAAGTATACTTCCACTATCAATTTATTTATACATTCACTGTCTCATGGAGCAGGACCAGCATGGAGCCAAGCATTATTATCAGCGATATAGTCGCTCAGTTTGTAATATGCCTGCTTACAAAGTGTGCGTTTAATGCATGTTTTGAATTTAGTTTCATTCAGTTCAAGAACGTTTTGTGGTAGCTTATTATAGCATTTTAAACAGAACCCCATGAAGGAAGAGTCTACTTTGGCGAGTCTGAAGCCCGGCTGAACTAATTGGTCCCTATTTCTAGTATGATAATTATGTCTGTCACCTCTTTTAGAGAAAAGATGCAGATTTTTCCTAACGTACATTATGTTTTCATAGATATATTGACAAGGAACCGTCAAGATGTTAATTTCCTTAAACAGTTCCCTTAGAGAATCGCGTCCACGGAGATTATATATAGCTCGGATCGCTCTCTTTTGGAGAATAAAGATGGACTCGATGTCAGCAGCCCGTCCCCACAATAAAATTCCATACGACATTACACTGTGGAAGTAGCTAAAATATACAATTCTCGCGGTATCAACGTCAGTGAATTGGCGAATTTTCCTGACAGCATATGCTGCTGAACTTAATCGCCCTGCAAGTGTTGTTATATGAGGGCCCCATTGTAGCCTTGAATCAAGTGTTATTCCCAGGAAAACCGTTTTATCGACGAATTCTAGTATCTCGTCATTCAACACTATGTCATAATTACTATTTTTAACATTTGGTAAGGCAAATCTAATGCATTTAGTCTTGTTTCCATTTAATACTAAATTGTTTGCTGAAAACCAGTTATGGATCTGACGCAAGGCATTATTGACGTCATCTAGATTCTGAGCTCGCCTATTAATTTTAAAAATTAGGGATGTGTCATCAGCAAATAACACCATATTGTGTAGTTGATTTTTAAGTATATAGGGTAGATCATTTATATATACAAGAAAGAGAAAAGGACCCAATATTGAGCCTTGTGGAACTCCCATTTTAACTGTTAAACCCTGTGAATTTACACCATTTATTTGAACATGCTGTTGCCTATCACATAAATAAGATTTTACCAGACTAAGCGCAAGTTTACCTAGTCCGTAATGTTCAAGTTTCAAAAGTAATGTATCGTGATTAACGCAATCAAATGCTTTGGAGAGGTCACAGAATATTCCTATGGCGTCTTGTGCCTCTTCCCATGCAGTAAATATGTGCTTCAATAGGGTGACACCGGCGTCAGTTGTACAACGTCCCTTGGTGAAACCATACTGCTGATCGTGTAAGATTTTGTTGGTGTTGAAGTGATTAAGCATCTGATTTAGCATTACTTTTTCAAATATCTTGCTAAAGACTGGCAACACGGATACTGGTCTATAATTGTTAGTATCTTTAGAGTCCCCAGATTTAAAAAGAGGCACGACTTTACTGAACTTCATCAAATCAGGAAAAACTCCTTGATCCACACACAGATTAAAAATTAATGCCAAATATGGCGCTACAGTTTCCACAATGGCTGTACAAACTTTGATAGACAATCCCCATAAATCTTCGGTCACTTTAATTTTGATTTCCCGGAAAGCTTTAATAACTGTCATAGGGTTTATATGTTTAAACTTAAAATCAGCCGGGCTGCCAGAAACGTTCGCCTTTAATAAAGCTATTGAAATATCAGGTGAGGAATTTAGAGCCTCCGTAGTCCTAACCGGTATATCAGTAAAGAATTTAACAAATTCTTCAGCTACTTCCAGATTTGAGCTTATAGGACCACAAGATGTCTGCAAAGCATAGTTAGTGTTGGGCTTTTTTTTCCTGCCAGTCTCGTTATTAATAACTTTCCAAACCGTTTTTATTTTATTTTCTGACGATTTGATCTTATTGCTAATATGCATGGCTTTAGCAGCCCTGCAAGTATTTTTAAAACATTTTGAATAGGCAGCAACATACTTATTGAAAGTTTCAGTGTTAATGATTGGCTTAAGGCCATACAGTTCAAATAGTCTTTCCCTACTTTTCCTAATACCTCTAGTCGCCCAGTCACTAAATACAAATTTGGGTTCAATGTTTTTTGTTTTCTTTTCAAAAGTTTTATTGAATTCAGTATGAACTATTGAAAAGAAATTACCATAAAATTTATTAACATTAATGTCGTCCATATTCATTACACTTAGCTTGTTCTGTAGGGAATTATCAAAGCTACTTAATTTGGCAGAAGTTACTGGTCTAAATTTAATCTCAAGTTGTTGCTTTATTGTATTACATCTAAAAGTTACCGTCTGCCCACTATGATCAGACGGCAGACAATTAACTATGGCCTTATCGAAATAATCACAATTGCAGAAAACATTATCAATACAAGTAGCAGAAGATGGAGTAACTCTAGTTGGCTCTGTAAAAATGTTAGTCAAGTCAAATGACTTATAAAGATTTAATAACCTACTGCTATTTGAATTTTCTTCCAAAATATTTATATTAAAATCACCACAAATTATTATAGATTTATTCCTGACTGCAAGCTTTGCCAGAACATCTTCCATTCTAGATTCAAATAAGGAAAAATTTTGATAATTAGGGGGTCTGTACACACACACTATTACATGCTTATCTAGCTCAACACAGGACAGTTCGATACAATGTTCAACTGATAGACCTACTATGTCATTACGTTGGTGAAATTTTAAAGAGTTTTTAACTAATATTAGGGAACCACCACGCAGCAAATTTTTACGATTAAAACAACTACCCACAGTATAGTTTTCATAATTAAATAGCATTTGATAGTCCTTTAACCAATGTTCAGTAAAACAGATAATATCTAACATGGTTTTTTCTAAAAACATTTCAACTTCTAATAATTTCGAAGAGATACCTTGAATGTTCTGATGGAACAATTTCAAGGTATTCTGCGGAGGCCCTTTTTTAAAACTAAATGGTTGGTTGCAAGAAGATACATTGTCTGTGGGAGATGCTATAGTGCTAATGGTACCTTCTGTTGTCTTACTTAAAAGTTTAAAGGAAAGTAAATACTATCCGGAGGGAGCCCCGGGACTCCCATGCCATCACCAGGCAAAAATATCCTACTACTAGTAGTCCCACTTTGAGATTGGGAATCTTCCATGGTGACACATGGATCCTCCTTCGTACAACTAATACTATTACTAAAACTAATACTAGGATAAATATGTACACAACAAGACGAAGACATACTACTTATGTCTGAGTGAATATTAAAACTTAATAGACTAGCTATTATATGTCTATATCTAATAGGCAGATACGCTGAATCCTGAGTCGACCTAAGTTTATCAACAACAGTGTTGATGTCTAAGTATAAAAGTTTGTCACTATAATGAGTTGCTAAGAACTGTACCTGTTTATTCAGCCTATGTATATGATTGTTTTGTCTGTTTGATAACTTCTCAAAATAAGGAAATGCACACAAAATAATTTTCTTACAATCTAATTTTAACAACTCTGCTACACTGTCAGTGATGTCTTTTGTTCCAATCTTAGAACTATTGCCAATAAATATAGTAATGGTTGTATTAGGATAACACACATTTTTAGCGACTGATGCCAATATCTCTTTGTAGTTTGAATGTGGCATGCAATGATTTAAAGTACAATAACTTAGATTATTACTTAATAAATTACCTAGCCCTCTGCCTATACTGTCGGAGAACATAACTGAGTGACACTCACTATGACTATTTAGAGATACAAAACTATTAATCTCAGGCTGATTATTGTGAACAATGTCAGATATTAAGTTCTGACAGCTGATACTGTCCGGAGTCCTCACAGCTTGAGACGGGTCCTCCGTTGCTTCAGGCTGGAGGACATCCGGATTGGGTTCCATCTGACAGGAACACCGAGTATTGCTGAGAGTCAGCAATTCCACTTTGTCCACCAATTGATTTGTGGCAAGAATATGCTCTTTGATTTGATTTTTAGAGCTTTCATATTTATTAGTCAAAGATTTTAGTGACTGATTCAAAAACTGTATATCAGATTGTAAGCGCTGAGTGTCTATTTCATAAATATTTATACTATCTTCCAATTTAATCCGATAGTTATTTAATTTACTAACTAATGAAACACGCTCTTTCCTTAATTGAATATTTTTAGAAAAGTAATTTTGTTGTTTCTTATATTTATTACATTTTTTAATTATTTTATTTAATCTTGCATATTTCTTTATTCTATTTTGACTAATTTTATGAGAGTAGTTTTGTTTTAATAAAGAATCTTCAGTCAGATCTATAGTAATTAAGGGAGAGGGGTTACAATTACTATTTAATATTTCATTGTACAAGTTATTTGTTTGAATAATTTGAGAACTTTCTTTTTCTTTTTGTAAGTTTAAAATCAAATCATTAGCATACATAAGTTCATTTTCTAGGTCCCTAACCTTACATAAAGCCTCCTCATACAAATTAGAGCAATTCTTGAACCCATCCATGACCATCCGCAGCTGATCCCGTTCATCAACAACGTCCAACCCAAGTAACACAGTCTGGAAGTTTTAAAACCAATCTGTCTATAGACTGTCTATTCAGGGTTAATCTTTAGATACGGGCTTTCTAAAGATGGGTTTGATATAGAACATTTAATCTTATAGAGTTTTTTATCTAAAGCTTTATTATTTTAAGAGAATTTTTTCTATAGAACACTTATTTTAAGTACGTTTACAGTTATAACGAATGTTTCTAGATAAAATGCTCTACAAATAGTTAAAAAAGCCTAAAGGTACCTATTTTGAAGTAGTTTTATAGACAAAACGATATATTTGAAGACAAAACTTTCTACAGATATTCTATTTTAGCTAATGGTACTCTTATCTTTTTTTTCTATAGATACTTCAGTCTAGATAAAATACTTTACTAGATATTTTTAAGTTTGTCTAGAAAACTGATAGAGATGTCGTGTTTTTAGAGTTTTTATCCTTAAAAGTGGCTTAGTTAAGTGCATTTGCACTAGAAATTTAAATTGGATGAGTTTATGCAATGGAGAAGATGAAACAAATTAAAAGATCTGGTGGTTTTCGTCGAAAATTCCGCAAGTATTTAAAAAGAAAGAAAAATGAAGAAGAGACGACCGAAGAAGAATCGAAACTTCCTAGTAACTTCCTCCAAAACGTAGAAAATTGTTGATGATAAATATATGGGTATCAAAAATGAAAAGGTTTGCTGTCAAGAATACGAAAAAAAAATCACATGACTTAAATCCAATATGGCGGACAGGCTATTTAAAATACACCCCCATAATATGGGTATCAAATGAAAGGGTTTGCTGTCAGGGATACGAAAAAAATGGTCACGTGACTTAAATCCAAGATGGCGGACTGGCTGTTTGAAATTCACCCCTATGATATGGGTATGGGTATCAAATAAAAAGGTTTGCTGTCAGGAATACGAAAAAAATAGTCACGTGTCTTAAATCCAATATGGCGGACGTCCAAGATGGCGGACAGGCTATTTGGAATGCACCCCCGTGATATGGGTATCAAATGAAAGGGTTTGCTGTCAGGAATACGAAAAAGTAGTCACGTGACTTAAATTCAAGGTGGCGGACTGGCTGTTTGAAATCCACCCCCATAATATGGGCATCAAATGAAAGGGTTTGCTGTCAGGAATACGAAAAAAATTGTCACGTGACTTAAATCCAAGATGGCAGACGTCCAAGATGGCGGACAGGCTATTTGAAATGCACCCAAATGATATGGGTATCAAATGAAAGGGTTTGCTGTCAGAAATAGAAAAAATAGTCACGTGACTTAAATTCAAGATGGCAGACTGGCTGTTTAAAATCCACCCCAATGTTGTGGGTATCAAATGAAAGGGTTTGCTGTCAAGAATACGAAAAAAATTGTCACGTGACTTAAATCCAATATGGCGGACAGGCTATTTAAAATCTACCCCCATGATATGCGTATCAAATGAAAAGGTTTGCTGTCAGGAATACGAAAAAAATAGTCAGGTGACTTAAATTCAAGATGGTGCACTGGCTGTTTGAAATCCACCCCAATGATGTGGGTATCAAATGAAAGGGTATTAATGTAATTACAATTATAATTATTATTTCTCACATTGTTTATACTTAAATAAATCAGACATATTTTTTACTCGGGTACCCTCTTGTATTGATTAATTATATTGGTTTGTTACTGCATAAAATGGTCTTACGTTCACAACACATGAAATTACCTATTCACTGAAGAACGTCTAGAAATACTGTGACAAGATAAAAAGGAATACAGAGTGATAGTTACTAGATAATTTTAAACCACTCTTAAATCTGTTTATTCTCTCATTAGATAGTTTAGTATGTAGTAAGTAAAATTATTCTAGAGCCATACTACAAAAAAATCTCTAGACTGTTTGTTCTATAGAAATCGGTTTTCTAGTAAATTTTATCTGGACGCCATTTTTGTTGCCTATTTTTTGCTTCAAATAATTTTTGTTACGTATTTTGATGTTTTTATCATTAAATTATGTCTAATTAGACATTTGATATGTTTTAAATTACTATATTTTAAATAAAATGAGTATTTTAAGCATTAAAATGTAAATTCGAAAATTTGCTTATACCAAATAATATTCATATTTTGAAAAAAAAAATGTTAAATCTTACATTTACAGCGGGCGCACTTATTTTACAAGAATTTTACATAATATTCAACGATAGAATTTCAATCGCATATTGATTTGCTTATTTACCCATTATTAAAACACAAATTAATAAAAAGTAATAAATTTGTTACGCCATGATGCAAATATTATTAAGTAAAATAACTCTTGTAAGTTCCACGCCATTATGCGTCACTAGTAAAATGTTACTTAAAGTTGTTAGTCTTAAGATCATTTGGTTTTAAAACTTGACGAGGAATGATTCCTTTAAAGGTCTGAACTCTATCTATAAACTATCTACTAGTACGCTACTAGATAAACGTGCGGTCTATAAACGGTTTAGAGAGACACTAGAAACATCTCTTAAGTCAATTTGATCTGAACTCTATCTAGTCATGTTTTCTTAACTCATTCTTAAGAGAGGGTACAAGAATGTGCCCACTTTTACTAAACTCTGTCTATAAGCGTTCTAGAAGATTGCTTATAGATATTTTATTCTTATGGTAGACAATTCAATTTAATTCTATAAGCTATCTAGTAGTACGTTTCTAGACACGTTTGTGTTACTTGGGAAGAATTGCTGATGAAGGTCAACTAACTCCCGTTTTAGGCTTGAGTTATTGGTATTAACCTTAACGATCTCCACCTCACTCTCTTCTCTCTCTTGTAACAGTTGTTGGACTTTGAGATTTGATTCCTGAAGCTCATGGAGAGCTGTTCTCAACTTAAGCTCCATATCCTGAGCAGCAGCCTTACGGGTCATCACAGGCATGGTTATTGGATTGGTTACTGAAATTGAGAAATAGAAACGGTGAGAACAGAATAAATCAATGGAGAAAAGTTAGTGATAAAAAGGGGGAAACATGAAATTGTAAAAAACAAAGGGAAAAAGTGCTAAGTAAAGAATTGAAATAAGGTAGGCTGATTTATTAGCATCAAAATATGCTGTCAATACAAATTGGGAATTGTATTTTATTGGTTTTATTGTCTTAAAGCACTTTTTTTTTTTTCTTATAGTGGGTACTTTGCTAAGTGCACAAAAATAGTTTACTTTAAAAAATAGTCATTACATATTATAGACAATAATGCTCACTAAGTATCTTATAAGGTTTTTATATGTAGATATTTATTAACTATGTATTGCTAGAAAGTTAATCAATCTTCAAAAAGTTGCGCTAATAATTATGTAAACAAATGATTTTGCACCCACCAATGGAGTGCAAAAATAGCAAAAAATATTGTAATGAGTTGGAATTGGCGTTTAAAATACAGTAATAACAAATGTGTGCAATTTATAAGTAAAAAAAGTGAACGATACTCCCCGTTTAGATCCGTAGTACGTGCGTCAGCTGATTGTTTTAGGTTACCGGCAACTGTGTTACCGAAAACTTTTTTTAATGGTCCAATTATTATGAAAACAATATTCCTACGTATTTACACAATAACAATACGATTACACATTAAAATATAGTTGATTACAGCCTAATTACTAATTTAATTTAATTATAAAATACGGAACAAAAATTTGACATGACTTACTCGGACAGTGTTGCCACCAAAAGTGTTATCCTAATACAACCGTTACTATGTTTATTGGCAATAGTTCTAAGATTGGAACAAAAGACATCACTGACAGTGTAGCAGAGTTGTTAAAATTAGATTGTAAGAAAATTATTTTGTGTGCATTTCCTTATTTTGAGAAGTTATCAAACAGACAAAACAATCATATACATAGGCTGAATAAACAGGTACAGTTCTTAGCAACTCATTATAGTGACAAACTTTTATACTTAGACATCAACACTGTTGTTGATAAACTTAGGTCGACTCAGGATTCAGCGTATCTGCCTATTAGATATAGACATATAATAGCTAGTCTATTAAGTTTTAATATTCACTCAGACATAAGTAGTATGTCTTCGTCTTGTTGTGTACATATTTATCCTAGTATTAGTTTTAGTAATAGTATTAGTTGTACGAAGGAGGATCCATGTGTCACCATGGAAGATTCCCAATCTCAAAGTGGGACTACTAGTAGTAGGATATTTTTGCCTGGTGATGGCATGGGAGTCCCGGGGCTCCCTCCGGATAGTATTTACTTTCCTTTAAACTTTTAAGTAAGACAACAGAAGGTACCATTAGCACTATAGCATCTCCCACAGACAATGTATCTTCTTGCAACCAACCATTTAGTTTTAAAAAAGGGCCTCCGCAGAATACCTTGAAATTGTTCCATCAGAACATTCAAGGTATCTCTTCGAAATTATTAGAAGTTGAAATGTTTTTAGAAAAAACCATGTTAGATATTATCTGTTTTACTGAACATTGGTTAAAGGACTATCAAATGCTATTTAATTATGAAAACTATACTGTGGGTAGTTGTTTTAATCGTAAAAATTTGCTGCGTGGTGGTTCCCTAATATTAGTTAAAAACTCTTTAAAATTTCACCAACGTAATGACATAGTAGGTCTATCAGTTGAACATTGTATCGAACTGTCCTGTGTTGAGCTAGATAAGCATGTAATAGTGTGTGTGTACAGACCCCCTAATTATCAAAATTTTTCCTTATTTGAATCTAGAATGGAAGATGTTCTGGCAAAGCTTGCAGTCAGGAATAAATCTATAATAATTTGTGGTGATTTTAATATAAATATTTTGGAAGAAAATTCAAATAGCAGTAGGTTATTAAATCTTTATAAGTCATTTGACTTGACTAACATTTTTACAGAGCCAACTAGAGTTACTCCATCTTCTGCTACTTGTATTGATAATGTTTTCTGCAATTGTGATTATTTCGATAAGGCCATAGTTAATTGTCTGCCGTCTGATCATAGTGGGCAGACGGTAACTTTTAGATGTAATACAATAAAGCAACAACTTGAGATTAAATTTAGACCAGTAACTTCTGCCAAATTAAGTAGCTTTAATAATTCCCTACAGAACAAGCTAAGTGTAATGAATATGGACGACATTAATGTTAATAAATTCTATGGTAATTTCTTTTCAATAGTTCATACTGAATTCAATAAAAATTTTGAAAAGAAAACAAAAAACATTGAACCCAAATTTGTATTTAGTGACTGGGCGACTAGAGGTATTAGGAAAAGTAGGGAAAGACTATTTGAACTGTATGGCCTTAAGCCAATTATTAACACTGAAACTTTCAATAAGTATGTTGCTGCCTATTCAAAATGTTTTAAAAATACTTGCAAGGCTGCTAAAGCCATGCATATTAGCAATAAGATCAAATCGTCAGAAAATAAAATAAAAACGGTTTGGAAAGTTATAAATAACGAGACTGGCAGGAAAAAAAAGCCCAACACTAACTATGCTTTGCAGACATCTTGTGGTCCTATAAGCTCAAACCTGGAAGTAGCTGAAGAATTTGTTGAATTTTTTACTGATATACCGGCTAGGACTACGGAGGCTCTAAATTCCTCACCTGATATTTCAATAGGTTTATTAAAGGCGAACGTTTCTGGCAGCCCGGCTGATTTTAAGTTTAAACATATAAACCCTATGACAGTTATTAAAGCTTTCCGGGAAATCAAAATTAAAGCGACCGAAGATTTATGGGGATTGTCTATCAAAGTTTGTACAGGCATTGTGGAAACTGTAGCGCCATATTTGGCATTAATTTTTAATCTGTGTGTGGATCAAGGAGTTTTTCCTGATTTGATGAAATTCAGTAAAGTCGTGCCTCTTTTTAAATCTGGGGACTCCAAAGATACTAACAATTATAGACCTGTATCCGTGTTGCCAGTCTTTAGCAAGATATTTGAGAAAGTAATGCTAAATCAGATGCTTAACCACTTCAACACCTACAAAATCTTACACGATCAGCAGTATGGTTTCACCAAGGGACGTTGTACAACTGACGCCGGTGTCACCCTATTGAAGCACATATTTACTGCATGGGAAGAGGCACAAGACGCCATAGGAATATTCTGTGACCTCTCCAAAGCATTTGATTGCGTTAATCACGATACATTACTTTTGAAACTTGAACATTACGGACTAGGTAAACTTGCGCTTAGTCTGGTAAAATCTTATTTATGTGATAGGCAACAGCATGTTCAAATAAATGGTGTAAATTCACAGGGTTTAACAGTTAAAATGGGAGTTCCACAAGGCTCAATATTGGGTCCTTTTCTCTTTCTTGTATATATAAATGATCTACCCTATATACTTAAAAATCAACTACATAATATAGTGTTATTTGCTGATGACACATCCCTAATTTTTAAAATTAACAGGCGGGCTCAGAATCTAGATGACGTCAATAATGTCTTGCGTCAGATCCATAACTGGTTTTCAGCAAACAATTTAGTATTAAATGGAAACAAGACTAAATGCATTAGATTTGCCTTACCAAATGTAAAAAATAGTAATTATGACATAGTGTTGAATGAGGAGATACTAGAATTCGTCGATAAAACGGTTTTCCTGGGAATAACACTTGATTCAAGGCTACAATGGGGCCCTCATATAACAACACTTGCAGGGCGATTAAGTTCAGCAGCATATGCTGTCAGGAAAATTCGCCAATTCACTGACGTTGATACCGCGAGAATTGTATATTTTAGCTACTTCCACAGTGTAATGTCGTATGGTATTTTATTGTGGGGACGGGCGGCTGACATCGAGTCCATCTTTATTCTCCAAAAGAGAGCGATCCGAGCTATATATAATCTCCGTAGACGCGATTCTCTAAGGGAACTGTTTAAGGAAATTAACATCTTGACGGTTCCTTGTCAATATAATATATCTATGAAAACATAATGTACGTTAGGAAAAATCTGCATCTTTTCTCTAAAAGAGGTGACAGACATAATTATCATACTAGAAATAGGGACCAATTAGTTCAGCCGGGCTTCAGACTCGCCAAAGTAGACTCTTCCTTCATGGGGTTCTGTTTAAAATGCTATAATAAGCTACCACAAAACGTTCTTGAACTGAATGAAACTAAATTCAAAACATGCATTAAACGCACACTTTGTAAGCAGGCATATTACAAACTGAGCGACTATATCGCTGATAATAATGCTTGGCTCCATGCTGGTCCTGCTCCATGAGACAGTGAATGTATAAATAAATTAATAGTGGAAGTATACTTAATACCATTGTTGGAGCTGCTGAAGATTGTACAACTGTATTTGCATTGTATAGATTCAATCTTCCTTGTATTATATAGCTTCATAGCCGACATTGTGTGAGTACTATGTACTTCAGAGCTGTCATTCACTGAGTACCTACGTCTCTTGTTGACTTGAATGACCCTGGCGGTTGAGTGTGTCATGCTCACTCAAATGTCTCGCTGATGGTGGCGCGTGTGTCGGATCATTTGGCTCCCTTTAAAATGGTTGAGCCGAATGGTGCTGATGCATGTGTCATGTTCGTGAACGGGCGCTGTCAGTTGCGACTGGTCATCTCTTAGCTGCCACGGTTTATTTTAATTTATTGATTTTTATTTCTGAATTGTCTTTGTTTTAAATTTTACTATGGACACTTTTAAACTTGCTACATCGTTCTCACATAATGTACCATCTAAGAATGAATGATGTAACAATGATTCTGTAATAATTTTGGCGATCTGAAAAGAGTGTCCATGGAGTTTCTTGCACGTTCTTCTCCATAGAGATCTACGACTTGGAACGTGCATCTACGGTACTTTCACAGTTTTTATGTCTTGTGACTGGGACTGTAGCACCATAACTTTTCAGTGTTTAATACTTAATATTCCTTTAGTTGTCTATGACAATTCAAAAGTGCCTGTAACTGGCCTACTTGAAATAAATGCTTTGATTTTGATTTTGATTTGATTTCGATTCTTCCTGTTATCGGGATCAATAACCGATTTTTCGGGATTTTAGGGCGTTGGTCGGGAGAAATAAAAAAATAAGTTAATAATATTAACTTGGTTCACTGAACTTAGATTTAGATGACGACGTAACGCTACACAGACACGACTCAACTGTTTTTTCTAGTGTCCGACCGAAACTGATTTTTCAGCCGAAACCGAACTTTCGGCCTTGCTCTCAGTTTCGTCCGAAACCGATACCGAAACTTAAAAAGTTTCGGTTTCGTAACATTTACAATTTTTTTCTCAAATTTATTGTTTTTTTTTTTCATTTTTGTTAACACCTAAGAAAAAGTGTCAATGTACAGGGCGAATTTTTCCGAAAACTAAAACTATGCGTCATTGGATTTTTTTTTTTTTTTTTAGCGTGGTAAAATCATCAAATGAGTCCTCCTACCCCGGGCAGGGCAGGAGGGACTGTCAGACTTCTACTGACTAAAATCCACGGTGTCCTTCAGTAGCCTGTTATGTTCCGGGGTCACGGTAAGGAAATAATCCCGCGACCCCGGCAGGCTTTGGCCCTCTGAGAGGGGGCCCCGTCATTTTGCTGACGCTCTTTGAGGCGCGCGTGGGACATAACGCGCCGTCGACCCGGGCATGGTCCATGGTCGGGCAGCGAGTTGCCCTTTACTCGCTGCCCGCATGCCCGGTCATTGGATTTTAGAAAAATAAATATTTCAGGCCAGGAATCGAACACGCTAATTTTGGAAAAAAAATCACAACCTGTATTATTTCACCATTCGATAGTGTTTCTAATAAGGATCAAATTCAGGGAAGTAATGAAAATATGTAATACGGCAAACTTATGAATACTTAGATGATTTTTTTAGAAATTACTGTTTTTTTTATAACTTCTACTGAGCCATAAAAGTTTCGGCTATATGTTGGCCGAAACCGAAACTAAGGCCGAAACCGAAACCGAAATTTCGGTCGATCACTAGTTTTTTCGCTCTGCGCCAAGCGCCCAGTGGTTTGCAAAGTTTCGTTTGACGAAAATGTGAACTTAAAATTATCGAACTTGTTTTTCGGGAGATTATTTGCTTTGTCGGGAGTCGGGAGGACATACAAAAATTCGGGAGAATCCCGCCAATTCCCGACCGTCTGGCAACCCTACCTTGAACGCATTTCTGAATACCAAAATTCATCAAAATCATTTCAGTTATTTAAGCATGAACGTCTAACAAACACAACTACGTCTAAGAAACTTTGCCTGTGGCAGTGTAGTTTGCTTTGGCTGCATAGTTTATGAGACCCTCACCCCTCCGCTTATCCATCGATATGACTCCAAACTTACAATTTTGCTATGTTTTCCAGAGCTGCAGTTACATTCGCGAGCCTGTTTAAAAAGGTAACCGTGACCCTTTTTTAAGCTATTGTCAAACAGACAGGCGAAGCGAATGCGATCCGAAGCGTTTTTATTTGTAATGTATGGAATTGTTTGAATCCAGTCACATAGAAAAGCGAAAGCGATCCGATAGTCTATGTGACTGGCTACAAACAATTCCATACATTACAGACAAAACCGCCTCGCTTCGCGTTCGCCACGCCTGTCTGTTTGACAATTATTGTCAAACAGACAGGCGTGGCGAACGCGAAGCGATAGCTTCACCGTGGTAATATCATCAAATGACCCAGGGCTAGATGGGAGGGACTGTCAGACTTGTACTGACTAAAATCCACGGTGATCCTTCAATTGCCCTTTACGTTCCACGGTAACAGTTACTTTGTGACCCGGTGACAGTCTCGTGAGCAACCGTGACCCTGTAACGTAAAGAGTTATTGTAGGAACATTGGATTTGAGTAATTTAAATCTGATAGTCCCTTCCGCTCTTCATTGACTACCTTTTGATGATAATACCACGTAAAAAAAGGGGTTGCGGTAACAACTTATAAGATACTAGCTGTGCCCGCGACTTCGTTCGCGTGGATGTCGGAACTTAACAATGTATTTTTTATAAAATTGACAAAGTTTCATACAAACTTTCATCCCCTATTTTATCCCCTTGGGGGTAGAATTGATCAAAATCCTTTCTTAGCGGATGCCTACGTCATAACATCTACCTGCCTGCCAAATTTCAGCCCGATCCGCGCAGTGGTTTGGGCTGTGCGTTGATAGATCACAATGTCAGTCAGTCACCTTTGAGATACATTTAGAGATTCCTACGACCACTTGTGTGAAAAATCAATAAAATCCGTTCCACAGACAGACAGATAGAAAGACAAAGTTACGATGTAATTCATGTTTTCATTATTTACAGAATACCGGCACGTGAAGATGGTTGTATGTAAATACGAGGCGGTTGCCGCTGATCCCGCGTTTTAGTTATATTTTAGTTGTAATGTATATTTAGTTATATTTTAGTTGTAACTAGCGACCCGCCCCGGCTTCGCACGGGTGCAATGCTGATACTAAATAAACTACAGAAAAACTGTGAACGTTGAAAAAATGTAATTATTTACGACATCACATTAGAAACCTCAAAAATAACAGTACTTCTCCACTATTTAATGGATGTTGTTATACATATAAACCTTCCTCTTGAATCACTCTATCTATTAAAAAAAACCGCATCAAAATCCGTTGCGTAGTTTCAAAGATTTAAGCATACAAAGGGACATAGGGACAGAAAAAGCGACTTTGTTTTATACTATGTAGTGATGTATATATTTAGGTTATACTCCTTTTCAGCGGTAAGTGACACTTAAGTAGAAGCGAAATGTTGTAATTTGAACGCTCTGCTCGGTACTGAAAGCTTGAAACTAAACATTTATAAAAAGGAGTATTATTTTTGTGTACTTAGGTAAGATTAATAACTTATAAATTATGTTTAAAAAAATGATAAAAGCTTAACTTATGTTGCAAAAATTAAACTCTGTATTTATTATACGTTGTAAATATTAAGAAATAACTGTTTTTTTATTTACTTCTGTTGACCCACAAAATAAACAAAAATAATTGCACAAAAAAATATGCAGAAAGAAAGAAAGAGAACATGTTTCAGTATGAAAAAGATTTAGGTACGTGTACAAAGTAATTTGTGCAAACATTTTGTCAATCTATTTCATACTTTCTTTATTTGAACAAAAGGTATAGTAGGTTACATTTTTTTTAGGTGGTAAAATCATTAAATCCAGTGGAACTGTCTGACTTGTACCAACTAAAATCCACGGTGTCGTTCAATAGCCCTTTACGTTCCGGAACCACGGTATCCCGATATTCCCGCGACCCCGGCAGGTAATAAGTGACATAGGAGCTTTGGTTATACCCGGACAACGGTTCAAAGTTAAACTTGACGTAGCTAGTTCCGCATCGGAAAACTATTAAATTAAATTAAATCAAATTAAATCTAAATATATAAAACTCAAAGGTGACTGACTGACATAGTGATCTATCAACGCACAGCCCAAACCACTGGATGGATCGGGATGAAATTTGGCATGCAGGTAGATGTTATGACGTAGGCATCCGCTAAGAAAGGATTTTGATCAATTCTACCCCCAAGGGGGTAAAATAAGGGTTGAAAGTTTGTATGAAACTTTGTCAATTTTAAACCGATTGGGCTGAGACTTTGCATGCATATACGTACTATGACGTTAACATTCCCTAAGAAAGGATTTTAATAAATTCCACCCCTAAGGGGATAAAATAGGGGATGAAAGTTTGTATAAATCTTCTTAGATTTTCGGCTGATTGAACTGAAATTAAAGATTGGAGCTACTATGATGAAAACATCGTCCGCTTAAATAGGATTTTGATAAATTCAACCCCCATGGGGATAAAGTAAGGGATGATGGAGGATGTAAATGTAAGTACGACGAAAAGGAGACACGGAGTTTTAGACGTAGAGCACACGGTGCAGGACTGCCCCGCTTGGGGAGAGCACCGTTGTGTCCTCACGACGGTGATGAATGTACCATGTCGAACAAAAAAGCCGTCGAGGCCGTGGACAGAACACTTCGAGACATTCGCCATGGTGATAGACCCATGGGCAATATCACGATAAGTACTGTTCTCTGGAGAATTCTGGCAGACGCTTCCTGTTGTAAAAAGAATTTGATAAGTTCCGGCAAGTATAACAATTCAGGAAAATTCTTGGCTATCTGAACGCGCGATACTTAAGAAATGACCAAACCGCTGCAATAAAATACATATTAGCCGAAATTGTTGGGAAAGATGTGGTTTACATGTCGTATAATAACGTCGTGAATCAGGATGTTTCCGCCACCAACTACGCAGTCAAGGTTTTAAATTCATTAACTGCCAGTGATCTTCCAGCTCATAAAATAACCGTTAAAGTCGGCATTCCCATAATGCTTCTAAGAAATCTAACTCCATCGAAATTGTGCAATGGAATGCAAGTAAGAGTTACTGCATTACACAGGAATCTAAGCGAAGCTGAAATTCGCACCGGGTGTGGCACAGGGGAGACTGCATTGATATCGCAAATTCCACTCATCCCCAACCATTTCCTTTTCCAGTTCAAACGCACATAATTCCCGGTAACAGCTTACTCCGCGATGACCATAAATAAGTCCCAAAGACAGACCCTGAAGGAAGCTAATTTTCACAAGGTCCAACTGTTTTTCCCACGGCCAACTACTTATACATATGTCACATGCTCACGTGTCAGTAATGCGGACCATCTTTTTATATTAGCACCGAAAGAAAAACTACCAATGTCCTGTATAAGGTGTTGTGTCTGGAAGTTTTCATTTCCATTTTTGTCTATTTTTTACGAAATATTCTTTATACTGTCTGATGTGAATCTCATTCAAATATCTCTAATTTACACCCCTGATAACAAACTTTAAAGCAGGACATCAGGTACCTTCACTTTCTCAAAATTTAAAAAAAGGGGATGTTGGTAGTCGCGGGCAACAGCTAGTTCATCAATAAATCGTAAAAAAATCTAGAATTGCTGAAAAATATTTTCTATTTTTGTAGAATTGGTTATAGTTATTTTCCAACAAAATCTGTCTCAAAACAGGAGCGATGCGCACGCGCAAACAGAGCGGTACGAGAGCAAACTTGTCATGTTTGACGTCACTGCCCACGCGTCTGTTACATATTCCAAGAATTACTTCAACGCATGACTTATGTAACTTATTGTAAGTAGACAGAGTCCTAGTTGTTAATGTGATTAGTACTTAGCAAAGATATTATTAAAATGTTAATGCTGTTGTTCAAGGTCTTGCTAATGGGTTCGCCCGCTATCCCACGGGAAGATGAAAATCGGGGTCAAAACTGCCATGCCCATGTGTTTATCCAGGTTATAAACTATCTGTATTCTAAATTTTATCCAAATCCGTTCTGTAGTTTTTGCGTGAGAGCGTAACAAATATCAATCCATCCGTCCATTCTCACTATCCTTAGCATTCATAATTTAATATCAGTAATTATATGACATCAAAATAAATATAAGTTTTATTTTGATGTCATATAAAAAATCTTAATAAAGAAGTAGTAATATAGCTGTTTGGGGTTGAAACACTAGGGTTATAGGAAGGAAAGGAAAGGTTTCTAAAAGACTCACACAGGACAGAACAACAACATAAAACTAAGGAAAACAAACATTATATTAAGAAAGACAAAAAAAAATACTAAGTTATGAGTGGGGTCTCGTATGAGGCCAAAAGGACCCCCATCTCAGCACATACTGTTACATTTTAAGAAAAGGTCACAGCCCTGGTTTTCAGATAGGGCCCAAAGACCCACAAATTATTCAAAGAAATCTCCAGACAACTCTACCAGAGAGCTGGACTATTTCTTAGACATTCAGAATTGCCATCCACCGTGGCAATACTAAACCATAATTTCCAAAATATCTCACAAAGAGAAAGCCTACCAGCATTAAAGTTTACATTAGGCCTACGATTCTCGATAGTACGGCTGAAAACAAACAGGTGTCACCTCGGTCGTAAGGTCAGCAGATACGACCAAGGTTATGGCTGCCCTGAGTCGGCCTGACGCACCGCATCGTAACTGCCTCAGACGATTGCTAAATTATAGATTTTTGTTGTGGACCGTACTGTTGGTTCTCGATTGACTAAATCATGTTTTTGGAGTAATACTGCAAGAAGAAGTTGGTACAAAGGAATGCGGACTTTTTTCGGTATCCGCATAAAGCTTCATTTAGACGGAGCAAGAACTCGCATGCGAGTTTCACTACAAACATTGCGGTATTTGTTTGTTCAACGGAATTCGTTGAACCTGTAAAGTCCGCTATGTAACGCAACTCGCGTGTGAGTTCTTGCATCGTCTAAATGAAGCTTTACAAGCCTACTTTGACCGTGTCAGAGGTGATGTTTTAACATATTTCCCTATTTTTTTTTGTAAATAAGAAGCTTTAATCCCGGTTATACATAATGTAGCTGTCCATGCTCCTGGAAATTAACTGTACTACTTTGATTTGTATAATATATACATAATATGGACATTAGAAACCTAAATATATAAATCAAATACATATACTTATATACTCGTATATAGGATAAATACAGTAGAGAATATATTTTTACAAAATAACCTTGTTTCTGCCGTAAAAACAGGAACCTTTTTTCTCACTCAATACCCGCTTGATGAAACGACACTCGTAGTAATACCACTGACTCCACTCATGCGTCTTCATAAAGATAACAGCGGAGTGCTCTTGCGCACGTCCCATTACGCGTGCCCACAATGCTCAATAGGGTGTCCCGAAAAATTTTTTTTTAGATTTTCACAACGCAAGACGTCTCAAAAGTTGCGTAATTTATTGTAGATTACTGGAAAAATAATTAAAAAAATATCAAATTTTATCTTTAGGGCTCTACCGGTCTGCAAAGTTACGAAAAATTGACATTTTTATTGTGATATTTAGTTGTCCCCAATTTTGGCTATTGAACTACATAATAGTTTAAAAATCATTTTTTTAGATTAATTAGGTGTCATACATACACAAAAATCCTAGTTGCACCCTTAGAAACGGAAGGTTTTATAGTTTTTGACATGCAAACACCCTTCAGTTTCTACAAAGCGCGATGATTTTCTGCACTTGACCTGCGAATGTTTTTTTCGTATCTAATTACGGTTGTTCTTGTGTTTAATCGTTCTTAAAAATAATGAGTTCGAAGCGGATGAAACTGCTTGTGATTTATTGAGGCCTACAAAGAACTTGACGAACGACAGCTACCAACTATAAGGAACGTCATTAAATATGGTTTATTTTTTAAGAATGACCTAAAGTTAAATTAAAATAGAAAGAATCCATCCAATTTAGATGTGTTTTCGATTATTTCTGAAAAGATCAATACTATTTGGATTAAATCGTCGATTCCTATCGCACCTTACAGCTTTACTTAAATATTATTAAGCCATCACAAAATTTACAACTGCTTGTCAACTACATTGTTCGGTTTCGTTCCTTTTCAAACTAAAGAAGTCTTTTAAGGACGGAGCCAAACATATTCTTCATATCTGAAGTTGATGTTGTTAAGGTTGATATTGTACTCTCGAATTTCACTTGAAAATCTGAGCTCTGTTGTGAATTCTATCACTACAAGAAATGCTTATCAGAAAACCTTCTTGCCAGCACGCTTTATGATGACAGAGATCACATTCAGGAGCTGGTTTTTCGAAGAATACTAAAAGCTCGAGGAGCTAAAAGTAGCTGTAAACTCAGGATATTTAAACCATTAATAAAAAATAGAGATTACACCTAAACGAGTATGTGGCACAACTTTTAGGTGACAGCAATACTTGTTTTTAAACGTATTTATAACGAGGACCATCAAATCATGGTAAAAGTAAGGGCTTGTAAATAATTGACTTTTTCTGTCACACACAAGCTGTGGGAAGATGTGTTAAACCATAACAGAGGCCTCATAAAGTCTAAATGACGAAACTTTAACAGATAAGTAGTTACTTTAGAACGGATTTGAATGGAAGTGCTAAATTTTGACATTAAAATAATTTTGAATTTCACGTTTTGAATAATATATATAGCTTAAATTTCTTTTCTAATGCTTTGTTTTACTGATATAAATAATAAAATACCCTTTTTAACTGATTTTTATATTCTGTTAACCATACGGTTTCTGTCTGTAAAAATGAAAATTTACAAAACTTCAAGCTCCGGTAGAGCCCTAAAGATAATACTTAATTATAGTTTTTTTAGCATATTCGTAATCTATATAAAATTACGCAAGTTTTGATACCTCTTGCGATTGTGTAGATAGAAAAAAAATTTTTTTCATACATCGACGGGACACCCTTGCTCAATTAATAACTCGGCAGATATCGGCTGTCTTCGGCTATGTTCGGCACGTCGGAACCAATCATTGCACAATGCTGATAAAATTGAAGAGTTAATTGGGTCTAGAAGACTGATGATTTTGTGGTAATATTAAGCATACACGACTTAAGCAAAGTTGTGAAAATTCTAGGAAAATCTTAATAATTATTATAAGATTTTCAGTTTCGTTCTGCTGCTTCATTTGAGCCTATTGCAGTCCACTTTTTATTTTTATATTGCTGGACGACATAGATCTCCCCCTAAAAGAAGGTAGCTGGCAGTAGCTGGATAAAAAAAGCGGGAGATCGTATGCTTTGGCGCTCCTTGAAACTCCTGAAGAAACTTTTGGTGTGGCGCAAAAAAAAAAACTACTTTTATTCATTTATAAATGAGGATAGGACCCATTAATATTAGTAGTAATTTTATCTGTATCTAGACAACTGGACTTTTCCCAGTTGTAATGTCCCTTTGTGCCTATTGGCAGTGTTTTGTTCTGTCTCCTGCTTGACATGGAGGGAAGTGGAAACGTATTTTTCCTACTCCTCCACTATTCTTTTCTGATTAATTTCGTTGCACGATCCAAGACGGGTAAATTCATTCTCCGGGACACGTCGAGCTTCATTGTCTCGGTGCTTTTCTGGTGGTAGTTAGTTTGTTCCTGTTGATTCTGGCTTTCAGGAGTTGCAGTGGTTTGGGAGTAGTATAAAAAAATAAACATTGTAAATGAACTACACCAACTGTTAAAAGCGTCACCAAAGAATCAAACAAGCACCGTGGATCCATCACAAAAGCGTCACGGTGTCCCTTAGAGCTTTCAGAGTAAGAACATTTAATATCTGAATCAAATTAGTTCTCAAAATAATAATGCTAACATTAAATATTAAATAAACTTGCTTAGAGAGACCACCTGCAAAGCGACGCGTGCGCATCGAATAACTCATTTATAAAGCGGATGTTTTAAACTGTTCATTAAACTAGTACGTCTCGGAATAAAGGAAGAGGATAATGAGTTCATTGAAATTATTCGGTATCATCAAAGGAGACTTAATATTATATCATTTTAATTTAATTTGACATTAAAAAAATGTTGCTTCATTAAATTTTAAATTTTTGAACATTGAAAAGAAATCATGTGGTAAAGCGATTTTGGACAGTGTACGGAACTACTCGTAAGGCATTTAATGGATATTTCATCCACCATCCATCCACCATCTACCAGTTCATCCGGACAACGGCACCACGGGCTATCTGTAGGTAATCTGCAGAGAGGTTTAAGCTACTCCATTCCATCGGCGGTGGTAGGCCTCACCAGGACCGCCTGACTCGGGTCCAGTGGTCCCGAGTCCTTTCCGAGTCCGGTGCCAAACAAAGTTTCGTCGCAGTCGGTGCGCAGGAGTTGCAGTTCTTTCTGGGTGAGTTTTCTTCAAGTTAGGTACGATCTTTGGTTCGGCGTTAGTTGAGGACAAGAAGTTGAGAGTAGGTAAGAGAATTCAAAAAAAGTTAGAAGAAAATATTTTCTACACACATCTAAGAAAACCGTTGACGTTGTGTCAGAAGGTAATCCGCTTTAGGTGTAACACTGAAATAAGACATTTATATAAAAAGGGTCATGTCATGAATGTAAGGACTCGGAAAAATCCCAAAACACTTTAAGAAAATTGAACCCAAAGATTTCGTCGAAGAAAAACAGAAAAATGTGAGTGAGGAAGGGATGGTAACATGAAGCTCTCTCAGTTTCAGTGAATTTTATGAATGAAAGAATGTACACTATTATTTTATGAAGAATTGCTACAGGGCTTTACTTTCTACGTAAAAACTTTATGTTGTTGCGTACAATGTAAATGAAATAAACAAATCTAACTTCTAACTAAAAATATTATAAATGCGAAAGTTTGTGGGGATAGTCTGGGATATTAATCTTTTTACAAAAAAATATTGAATGGTTTTTTGATATTTGGTACAGAGATAGGTTATTATTGTCGAATAACACATAAGATTTTTTTAGTGTCAGTATTACATTTTCATAAGGTAATTTTCGACATAAATACGGACCAAGCCACTCGCAACAGCTAGTTTGTATTTTAGTAAATCTAAACGAAACTTAACCGAGATCCACATAATTATCTTTTGACAGTATTTCATCATATTTAGACGAGCTCTTGGCGTCTCCAGAAATCGAAATACGTCACCATTTATCTTTGATGACAACTTTACTTCCAAAATGTGCTTCTGAGATTATATTTTCCTTATAAATAAATAATCAAGAGGCTGTCTCAATAATCTTGTACCTATTTGTATAAGCCTGTCCACAAGTACCGAGTCCCTGTTTTAAGATAAGGTTAGCAAAACTTAATGTTTCTGATACCTATTGTATTTATTGTTTTAACCTTTTTTGCCAAAGTTCAGTCGAAAGGTTAGAATTAAAAGATTTTGCGCAAAATACGAGGAAATTGGATTGATTTTCATTTGTATATTAATCTTAGGAGATAAAGTGGCGATAAGGCTAAAAGGATTTTGAAATTTTGTTTCTACTGACGTTTGCGATTTATTGATTTCATTTTGTATTGGGTTTTCTTTTTATTAACACTTTTGGTTTTTTATATACAGAATATGTCACCACAATTAAAGCTATAGTAGTTACTAGTATTTTAGTTATTCCGTGGTTTCACTCGTCCCGATCTCTCCCCTCTTCAAGTTATATTTAAAGAAGTCTCCAGGGTCTTTCTCTTTACCAAAAATCTGAAAAAATGTAGTAAAAACAACTCTTTATTCGCATTTTCATATAATATTAGGTAGGTAGGTTAATAGTAAAAAAATATCAGAAAGGTGATAAATGAATTACTTGCAAGAAATCAACAGTAGGTACTGTGGTCTCGATGTCACGCAACTTTTAAAAGAGACCTTGAAAAAAAAATTGTTCTACTATCTTTGCTAGCCAACACATTTTTTACTTTTTTTAAGATTACTTCATACATTACGACCTCAGAAACATACTTAGGATATTTAAGAAGACTCTTCATAAAAAACTTGTTACAAATACGTTAGTTTGTTTGCCACAAAACTTTTGATACAGTTTCCAGTTCCGCGTTCTAGTGTGCGTGTGTTTGCACAGATGTCGGCGCGCGCGCACCCGTCCCTATTACCATATATGTGATAATGCGGTTTGAGGAAAATGCCGAATTTTGACTAAAGCCGACCGGGTGACATTGCTCTCCATGTGTTAAATTCACTTTGACATCTACAACCTCTCTCTCTTTTACACCTTGTGTGACAGGGAAAGCAATATTGTTAGTGACAGTATTGACATAAGACTTTTGACTAGTGATCGAGTTACAGTTCTGTCAATATTTAAATGTCAAAATGGAAAGGTTATGTCAGAAATGGAGTATACAGTAGCGTTCACAATTATTTAAACAGGTTTAGTGATAAGATTCTGGTCTAATTTTAAAGGAGAATGTAATACAATATCTTAAGATTAAAATAAATTTAAAGAGGATGTTAAATTAGCGTATTATTATAATGGTAATTTTCAGACTAAGTAAATAGTACTGTACAATGTTTTTTAATCGACGTCATCGTTTTTTCATGTGTGGTCTAAAGCAGAAGCTCCTGAATGTAAAAGTGGAAAGGTTTTGATCAAATTAATTTCTGGAGCTGATGAAAAAGCACGCATTTTACGATTTCTAGTTATTATTATCGATAGTTATATCTTTGTAGAAATAACAAAGACTTTTTGATATTTTTCTGTTCCTTCACATGCTCTCTGTGTCTTATTGCCGCAGTATCCTGCTGATCATCATCATCATCAGCCGAAAGACGTCTACTGCTGAACATAGGCCTCCCCCTTAGACCATCACGCCGAACGACAATTCGCCACTTGCATCCATCGGTTGCCCGCGACCCTCACGATGTCGTCGGTCCACCTAGTGGGAGGCCTGCCAGCGCTGCGTCTTCCGGTCCGTGGTCCGTGGTATCTTGCTCAGACAGTGGTTAACTAGAACTTTCATTTTTTTTAGCGAAACGTTTGCGTCGACCACTACCACGCCTGATGGTAAGCGAAGATGTGGTCGACGGTAAGTATGCTTGCCCATAAATAACCTAGCTATCAGTTGATACTTTTACGCCACAATTGCCCGAAGATGCCTGCTGTTTTTTTCTGAATGATCGTCTAAGTTTTACTTGAAGACGACATATAAAACGATTTTTTTTTTGTTTTATCACCTTTGCCTACTGAAAGTTTAATATTCAGCGCTCAAAATTATGTATCAATAATAAAAACAAACCCACTACCGCTTGCGCCTCCGCCACCTCTCCCTCCTCTCCCCTACACCCAACACAGCAGCAAGTCGCTACCGCCTTGTACCAACTTATCACATTGTCCTAATGAAAGCTCACTATTCATCGTTCAAAATTATGTATTAATAATAAAAACAAACCCGCTACCGCTTCCGCTTCCGCCACCGCTCCCTCCTCTCCCCTACACCAAACACAGCAGCCAGTCGCTACCTCCTTGTACCAACAGGTCGGCGTAAACACCGCGGTCGTCTTGTTAACCTAAAACGTTAACAAGGATCGGCCAACACTTAGCTGCACAGTGTTAACTCAGTGGACAAAGCACGGATTTGTTTACAGTGCCTAGTTGCAGGGTTAAGTGGCCTAATTGTAGATAGAATGTCGGGTGTAGGAGTGTACCTGTGGTGACCTCGATGTTCAGGCTAGTGGGCAGTCGGTGGTTGGTTGCAAATTGTTTAATGAGTCCTTTTGGGTTTGGCTATTTCTGTAATTAGGAGTCCTTGTAATAAGTTTTTTTTTTTATAAATACTTTAACATACTACGAATTTCTCTTGTATCTTAATATTTAAAATACACAACATTCAGACCGGGAACTTCTTGCAGATCAAACAATTTTTTTTTCCTATGCATGAAATAAGTTAGCGAGCTTAGCCAACTTAGAAGTGCCGTCAACGTCAATTTATTAGAACCATTGTTTACCTCTTCTCTTTTTTTAATCTTTATTCAATCTATGGTCCATGCCCGGATCGACGACGGCGCGTTGTGTTGCACGCGCGCTTCAAAGAGCGTCAGCATGATGACGGGGCCCCGTCTAGAGGGCCAAAGCCTGCCGGGGTCGCGGGACTTATCTCATTACCGTGACCCCAGAAAATAAAGGTCTATTGAAGGACACCGTGGATTTTAGTCAGTACAAGTCTGACAGTCCCTCCCGCCCTGCCCGGGGTGGGAGGACTCATTTGATGATTTTACCACGCTAAAAAAAAAAAACAATCCATGGTGAGTACATATAGGTATTTTCCAAATCTCTCCACTTTTACAGTTTTGTATTAAGGTGCGTGACAGACCATGTAACAATGTTATATAACAGTGTTATATAATATATATCAATATATAATGTTATATAACACGTCCACACCATGTAACATTGTTATATAACATTGCAACATAAAACAATACCGTACACATTAGTGTAACAATGTTATCTAACAATTGTTTTTGTCGTTCTTCAGTGCCATCCACAATGTTATATAACATTCTGTGTCCACATCATCTGTAACATGTTATATAGCAATGTTATATAACAATGTTATATAACATGTTATTCTGTACGCACCTTTTAGATTCGCCTGTTTTGTCCAGAATGATTAGGCAGAGATTAACTTGTACCCAATACAACTCATTGGATAGTTATGACACAAAAACGCTAGAAGTGGAAAGATTTATAAGTGACAGTTAGTATTGGATGTTTAAAGGTTGAAGAGAGAGAGAAAGAAAGAAAGAGAGGGAGGGAGATAGAGAGAGAGTTGCAAAACTCACTCTCTATCTCTATCTTCCTATCTCTCCTCTAAACTTATTGTATTTAAATCACATGTAAGATTTGAATTCATTCATTTAAGATTTGATTGGTGAATGTACCTTTTGTTGTTTTACCATGTTTTTGGTTTGTGAAAAAAATCAAAACTTTTTTCAACTAGATCCAAGGATTTCAAGGTCTCGTCTATCTTGAAAAACAGATTCAACAACATCAGATTAAAGAGATCTCACTAAACCAAATCAAACGAAAACCAAATGGGTACCTCATCAAATTCGGCCGTAGATTCTTATCTAGCACAAAGCTGAAAACATTATTTACATGGATATTTAATTTTATTCAGTGAAAGGGTATACCTGCCGAAATGAAATTACTCTTGATCCGATTGAAGGTACGGTTATTCATGGTTTGTTGGACTAACTGGTGGTCCGGGATTTTAATAAAATATAAAATACTAGCTTATGCCAGTGGCTTTACCCGCGTAGAGATTGAACAGTGTCCCACGGGATTGTACTACCAGTTTAGTAATAGATATCCTATGTTTCAAGTGTATTAAGGTTGTAAACTCCCGTTTTACTAAAAAAAATTAAACGTCTGTTGAACACTTGTCTAAAACACTGTCAAGTGCAAAACGGCATTAGACGTTGATATGTAAAGGTGCGTACAGACTATATAACATAACATTTTATATAACATGTTTCAGATGATGTGGACACAAAATGTTCTATAACATTGTGGATAGCACTGAAGAACCACTAACAACAATTGTTATATAACATTGTTACACTAATGTGTACGGTATTGTTTTATGTTGCAATGTTATATAACAATGTTACATGGTGTGGACGTGTTATATAACAATGTTATGTAACATTGTTACATGTTCTGTACGCACCTTTAGAGTCGTTGTGCAGTTACATTTTTTTAGACAAGTGTTTAACAAATGTTTATCTTTTTGTGGTAAGACGGCAAGAGTCCAAATCTGTCTATCAGATTAACTTTGACATGTTATTTAATTTGTGTCCCATATTTTTAAGCTGATAAGGTGTTTCTTTTGTCATGTAATCAATAATAATAGATACCTAATAGAAAAAAAGACAATCTATATCTAGAGATCTATACAATAAAAACATTACACAGACAGAACAGAAACAATTATTTTCAACATCACCATGCATAACTGAATAATATTATAGAAATCTGAAGAAGAAATCTTTCTACATTTTGTCTATTCTTCTCTACACAAAACCCTTTTCTATAGTAAACATGATACTATAGAAACGCTTCTCAAAAATCACAATCTTACGCATTTATTACATGTATTAATAACAAGTCTTAGTAAATATATAACACTTATTTACATACTCTACATTATTTGCTTAAATAATTATATTAACATATCATAGTATTTATATTAGTCCTGCAAAGAGGTTAGGTACACATCCGTTGTTATTTATTTTTGTATTGTTATGTTAATACGTAAATGTGTCTGTAATTTTCAGCGCCAGGGCAAAGGCCAATTCAGGAGTAATGGAAATTTTTATCACGGATCTATATGACGTCACACATGTGATATCTATAAGTTTAAAACTAGACACACTAGAAAATTCTCTTATCGCGTGATTTGTCATGGATTGATTAGAATTGTGTCAATAATGTGGTTTTAAGAAGTGAGTTTCTGCAAAACAATTTTGGTGTTCCTCAGGGCACCGTTATAGGACCGTTTTTGTTCAACATGTTTGTTAATGATATCCCAAACTGCACCCGTCATGATACAATCTTATTTGCTGATGACACAACTCTCATTGTGAAATGTGAAAACGACAGTACATATGAACAAGAAGTAAACAAAGCTTTACACGACATCATACAATGGTTACACTATAATAACCTGAAAATTAATATGGAAAAAACCAAGATGATTGAATTCCAAACAACAAAAAGAAAACCATTGCTACTTAATGTTAAATACAATGACACTATTGTAGAACGAGTAGAAAGCACTAAATTTCTTGGTATACAAGTAGATCAAAATTGTGACTGGAAGAAGCATGTCGATTACGTTTGTGACAGGCTCGATCGTTTTGTCTATGCATTAAAAAGAGTAAGAGTCACAGTATCAACAGAAGCTGCTCTTTGCGCATATCATGGCTACGTTTCGTCAGTACTTGCATACGGACTTGTAATGTGGGGCAATTCGGTGGATATCATAAGGGCGTTTAGAGTTCAAAAAAAATGTGTGCGTGCAATCTGTGGTGCCTGGTATACCGATAGCTGTAAGCCCTTGTTCAAAAAATTTAATATTTTGCCTTTACCGTGCATGTATATTAAAGAATTATGCCTACTGGTGAAAAAAAATCCAGATTATTTTACGAAGCATAAAGATGTTATAAACAGAAATGTAGCTCCTAGAAATAAAGCCAAACATAAACATATGCTCCACGTACCTCCATGTAGACTAGCGTTGCATAAAAGAAACTCTAGCATAATGGCTATAAAGCCTTTGTCAAACAGGCAGGCGAAAGCGAGGCGATCCGATTCCGATCCGATTCCGAGGCGAATGCGAAGCGAAAGGAGACGTCAAACTGGGTGCAGCGAACCGACGTTTTGTATGAAGCCAGTACCGAATATATAGCGATCCGAAGGCGAAGCGGAGCGTTTTTGTTACGTCTTGTATGGAAATATGAAGCGATATCGCGCCGAAATTGAAGTCGTCAGAGACCATGTCAAACAGAAAGGCGTGCCCGCGAAGCGAGGCGTGACAGTTGTATTAGCTGGCTTTATATGAACGACGTCAAACAGAGCAAATACGGGAAAGCGAGACCGAAGCGTGCACGTTGTTTGTGTTGCCAGATTTTTCTTTTTCTTCATTTTCTTTCTTGTAAAACATCGATAATTTATTGAGAAATTTCATAGAGAAAACTGTTTGAATTCTTTTTATTAGATAAGGTGCGCTAATCGATGAAATCGACTCAGTTTTTTCAAGTTTTCTTCGCGTGGTACAGACGCCAGCAAATCAACCTACAATAATACGTGATAATACCCAATTGGCATCGGCTGGCTTTTGCCTGGTCCACTAAAACGCCAGCTGATGTCATCACTGGTTACCACTGTCAAAAATGCAGTTAAAGTGGTATAAATGCTGTATATTTTACGCCTTTTGAGGGTCCCAGCAACCACAGCAAATGCGACAGCACAGCCCGCTGTGCTTGCATATAAGATAGCGCAACGGTGTCGACACAAATACCGCCACACACCAAAGGCCCACCCGCCTCCCCTTCCAATATCCCAACGTCATGTCGTCTGATCTCTTCCCATCGTCACGAACTGAGCCGTTAGGTTCTCAACCCGTTGGTAGTTCGGCGCTGGCTGGTAGTGGCCCTTTTGCAAGCCTCTAATATAAAAATACTTAATAGGTGTACTATGTAAAAATAAGACAACATTTTTAAAATTGTTTATTTAATCATCTTTATCAACAATATCGAGGAATCCTGCCCGAACAGTAATATTTTGTTAATGTCTAAAACATTACCATACTATTTTTTGGCAATAATTATGTCTCTTGAAGTATTGAACTGAATAGTTTTAACTTTTAAATAGATAAATATTATGACAATCGCGTTGTTTCCAAATAGGTCATTCTCCAAGAATCAATTGATTAATAATAAAATTCTAAGGTATCATGTGGCAAAGTCTTGCAATAAATCATCTTCCTCCATTAAACCCTCCGTTTGACTAGGGTACTTTTACCAGAGATAAGACTCTCGTCTTATTCCATGTCCTCATCTTCAACACAAATACTGATACTGATTAGAGCGAAGCTTCTATGCAGCTTAGAGAGACATAGCAAAGTGTTTACTGAATTTGTCATCCATATTCGTATCTCTTCAAGGTTAGAGTGAACAGGCTTTTTCTAGGTAAGCTCGCTCCATCGTAGGCTTTGCCTCAGTCACCTTTGCCTAGCTATGCTATTTGAAAGCACATAGCTGGATCTACGATGTGTTTTTCGACGTGTCACGACGACTCTCACCGTTCGCACCTCACGATTGGTTAGGGATTTAACTGATAAAACCTTTCATAAATAAAATGTTTTGATGTGCTTAAAATTTACATAATATTTTAGACTTATTAGTGACAGCACTAATGACAAATTAAATTAAGAGTAATACATTCATAGACAAAATGAGTAAGAAGTTTCTATATCATTCTCTCGCACTTATACAGTGTGTCCGGGCACGGGTTAGCGATATTTGAAGGGGATATTCTAGGCTCTTTTTCATCGACAAAAATGCTTTAAAAAAATTCTTACTCCAAAACTTTGCGAATGGCAGCCATTTTAATTTTTTGATCTGTCGAACTGGGGTGTGTACAATAAAATTCAAATATCTTTAAATCCAAGAGACCTACATACGTGCAAATGACTTTATTGCAAAGTTATTGTTGAGGCTTATCAAAAACTTACGAAAGTTTTCTAAATAATATGTAAAAATAACCAAAAAACATGGGCAAACACGAAATTGTACACAAAAATTACTTAATAATTTCACATTTTTAACTCTAGCACGATAAGTACCCCTGAATTTTGCTAGGTTTTTTGCATTAAATTAAAAGTGTTTGAGATAGGCTATAAAATGATATCAAAATTATCACTCTACGTTAAGTATCTTAGGAGTTATTCTCACTTGAACATCACCCTTCCGTCTCGCCCCGCAGCAATAATTCCAAGAAGTGGTTTCATATAATAAAAAAATTTACCATTTCAGTTTATGGATTATGGTGGTCAATAATGCCAGCTGATAAATATTCGTTGGAACGATTTAGCTCGCCCAAAGAATGCGACACCTGTAATATTGGGGTACGTGCGCTAAGGAAGGGTGATGTTCAAGTGAGAATAACTCCTAAGATACTTAACGTAGAGTGATCATTTTGATATCATTTTATAGCCTGACTCAAACACTTTTAATTTAATACAAAAATCTTATCAAAATTCAGGGGTAATTATCGAGCTAGAGTTAAAAATGTGAAATTATTCAGTAATTTTTGTGTACAATTTCGTGTTTGCCCATGTTTTTTGGTTATTTTTACATATTATTTAGAAAATTTTCGTAAGTTTTTAATAAGCCAATTGGCTGCCATTCGCGAAGTATTGGAGTAAGAATTTTTTTTAAAGCATTTTTTTCGATGAAATTGAGCCTAGAATATCCCCTTCAAATATCGCTAGCTCGTGCCCGGACACACTGTTTAATAACAAATATGGACTTTAAGGAAACTAGGCCTAGCTGTGGAAATAATTACCTACGCTCCACTACAGCATAAGGGTTGTCACTCTTAATGTTTTTGAAACTGAACTGTATTTATTAAAACATCTGTGTTCAGTAGTGATCAAACAATCGAGTTAAAATAACTAGTTTACATATAATAGGTAATCTCGTGACTTCGGTTAATACCAGTAAAAATTTATAACTCGGAACAGTTTAATATTAATACACAACAACTTATGAGCTTTGTTAATGTGGCCTAACCTTGTACAAGATTTGGCGTGAGTCACATTTCATTTACATTTTGACAACACTATCGGCTACAACACCCCCGAAAACCATGAAAACGACACCCATGACATAAAACTTGATATGTTTTATAGCCGCCATCTTGGATTTCTATTTTGACAGCAACATCGGCTTCAACACCCTCAAAAACCATGAAAACGACACCCATGACGAAAACCTCGATATTTTTTGCAGCCGGCATCTTGGATTTACACTTTGACAGCACTATCGGCTTCAACACCCTCGAAAACCATGAAAACGATACCCATGACATAAAACTTCATAAATTTGCGAGCGCCTCAAAGAGTGTCAGCATAATGACGGGCCGCGACCCCGGCAGGCATTGGCTCTCTAGACTTAGCCTTAGAGGGACAAAGCCTGCCGGGGTCGCGGGACTTTCGAGCTACCGTGACCCCGGAAGGTAAAGGCTATTAAAGGACACCGTAGATTTTGGTCAGTACAAGTCTGACAGTCCCTCCTGCCCTGCCCTGGATGGGAGGACTCATCTCCTTTAAAAATAAACATGCGGTTTTGACATACGTAGTACTTCTATGTAGTCTGTGGCTTTATCATTGTGCCACACCGTTTGGCAAGGCCTTGAAGTCATAACAAAAAAATATTAAAAAAAAGAGTGATACCGTAAACTTGTCACAGATTGACGTCTATTGATATTGATTGTTTATTTATTTCTTAATTTCTATTATTCATGTTTTTCCGTGATTGTTTGCTCATATTATTATGTAGACTGCGTAAAGTAATGATCTAATAATATGCAACAAGAAAATGTGCAGCTGTTGTGTGTGTGCACATACTTAGTTCTCCAAATAGCCACAGTATCCGATAAGAAATTTAGTTTTGTAAATAATATTCATTAACCTTAACTTTTTCTTTGATCTGAGTGTTGACCAAATACACATTTGTGACTGTCGTTAGACTTTAACAGTTCTCAAGATACGGTTAACGGATTATTCGAAAACTGGATTGGTTTACATAAGGAAAACAATACCTAAGTAATATTTTTATTGAGGAGGTACCAAGTACTCGTATCTTCAATTTGCATTGGCCCAGCCGCCGTTTTGTTGAAGATGAGAACAGTACCACATCAAAAGGAGGATTAAAATGATGATATTTGAATGCCAAGACTTTGTGTCACAATGTCTTTGAATTAATCAATTGACTGCTGAAGCATGATTTCAATGTAATAAATTTATCAATTTCAGGCCTATTTTGGAAACAATAATGCTATTATCATAATCATGTGATTGAAAATACTGTTCATTCGTGCGTATTCTGTAAAAAAAAAAATGTTATGATTGTGTGTTCTGTATGGTAATGTGTTACACCATCAACAAAATATTAAAGAGCAGGATTTTTGAAGTTGTTGTTATAGATCATATTATCACAATAAAATAATTGAATAATAATTATGTTGTTTGGTTTTTACATGGTGCCCCAATTACGTGCGTTAGTTTTTTTATAGAGGATAGCAAACGAATACCGCGGTACTAGATACTGATCCTCATAATTTATATTATATTCTGTAAAGGCGTTATTATTGCGCAGCACTGTTGCCTGCTGCTGTACCAGACCGGTAGTTATGTGTCACATAACAACATAAAAATACAAATTACAACAACAAAATGTATTTAGAGATTTCTTACATAAATAACTTCATTTAAAAGAACTTGTACGCGTTATTCACTCATGATCTTCGTTCATTACACGGATTGTTCTAGTGAGAGGTGTTTTGGTCAGTATGTTGGGCCTGACCACCGGACACAGCAAGCGGTGGCGCGTGCTGCCTCCACCACACAGCTCCCTCAGCATCTCTCCCGGGCTATGTGCTACTCTACGCAGTAGCTTTACACAGCACCAGTGAAAGTAAATTCCGTGCGCATCCTGAGCTTGTCGTCAATATCTAGCGTGAGGACCAAACAGATTTCACCAGAAGCGTTCGCTCCACTCATGCTCGGTCAAGATATGATGCACGTCCTCGATTATTCCACATTTCTCACAATACTGAACAGCTAATTTGTAAATAATATTAGTTTATAAATAGGCATGACAGTGTCACTGTGGCACTGTCAAGTCTCGGATTCGCCTCGGAAACGCCTCGCTAACGCTTCGCTTCGGAATCGCTCTATGTTTGACGTCGTGTATACAAAGCCAGCCATTACTAATAGTTCGGCAACGCTTCGCAAACGCCTTCGCCACGCCTCGCCGAGTTGTAATATCGCCAACGCCTTCGGATCGCTAACGCTATCGCATCGCTTTCGCGTTTCTATGTGACTGGATTCAAACAATTCCATACATTACAAATGAAAACGCTTCGCTTCGCTTTCGGCACGCCTCTCTGTTTGACAATAGCTTAAAGGTGTATAATAAATTACCAGACGCTTTCAAAGATTTACCTTTACCCATGTTTAAAAGAAAGTTAATACATTGGTTAAGAGAAAATTGTTTTTATGATTTAGAAGAATTTATGTCATATCGTACAGAAGGGCACTCCAAATAAAATTGTAATAGTACTGATACTGATGATAATTATTAATTCATTGAATGTATTGTAATATAATTATTATTGAATCCTGACATTATAATTATTAACTATGACTTTGTATTTTTCAAATAATCTGACATTGTATTTATTTTTCTTTGACTTTAATTAATGCATGTATGAATGAATAGGTATACAGGTATAATTTAAACTGAGATAAATTAGCGAGTTAATCAAACTATAATATGACATATTTGCACACCATATGTAATGGTAAAATGTAATTGGGCCACATTAGTGTTAAGATCTTGATTGTACCTACATTTTTGCAAATAAATTAATTTGAATTTGAATTTGAATTTGAATAATTAAATGAATTTGCATTGAATTGTCGTGGAGGCGTTGACATACATTTAAATACACATAAAAAACAAGCAAACCCGAAGAACTGCTTGTCGGTCATATAAATATTTGTTCTATCCGGAAAGAAAGCCCGCAACATCCAACACAGCAGTCGATCGCTCGGCCGCTGTGCCAACCCTACCATTTAAACAGATAAGTCTTCAATTTCATTACATAATCAGATCATCAAATGATCAGCCTATATTTTCCCACTACTGGAACACAGGCATCATCTCTGTGGGATGGGCCAGACTTTCGAAGATAAAAATGAGACATGAAATTGGTCATTGATTTTTTTAGTTCTCGGATTTGCCGATTTTTTCACCGTGGTATCCAAGACCTACAAATTGTAAGTCTTTTATAACTGACCCACCTCTACTCTTCTAGTTTTGTTTTAATCTTACTGTTAAACAGATGGAAAGCATCTGCTAAAAGTCAATTGAAACGTATTTGTTCAGTTGCTTAAGAGCGCTTATTCTGAAAGTTGGCAACGTCGCAAATGGCTGTCAAATATTTACAAGATTTATTAATTTTACAAATTTACTGTATGAAAATAAGAAATATAGCTCTGTAGTGCACTAAAAATTTGATTAGGGAATGCATTAAATAATATCGTAACACCGAATATATAGTTTTAGACGTAAAAAAAACATTTCGATACTTTCCATATGCCTTTTATACACCTGAAACGGATACAACATCAAATTCAGTGTTTTAATTCAAATCAAATCAAATCAAATCAAAAGTTTATTTGCTGAAGAAATACATTTCGTTTATAAGGTAAGGTATTAAGGCCTAAAGGTCATTGTATTCTGCCTGCAAGCAAGCAAATTGCATTCCTTTATCAATTTACTAGTGCACTACAGAGCCATAATTTCTTATTTCCATACAGAAACATTGCCAAATTAATTAAAACTTGTAAATATTTGACAGCTATTAGCGGCGTTGCCAACTTTCTGGTTATGCGCCCTTAAGTAATACGCATGAATACGTAATGTGAATTTTGGTTCAAACTGGTTTAGTTTACAGCAGCACGAATCAGGATTTAGTTTCAGATATTTGTCGAAAAAATTACGTTATAATATCAAATCAAGATAGAGAATAATTTTAACTTTTATTAATACTATAAACCTTGTTTTGGTAACATCTTTTTTTGTTTTAAAGAATCGTTGTCACACATTAGAAATTACTCATTTACATGGGTATTAACTAACATTATAACTGACACGAACAAAAACCCAGACCCTAAACAACTACGTACTTGTGGATCATACAAATATTTGTCCCGTGCGGGAATCGAACCCATAGCGCGGCAGTCATTCACTCAACCATACCGTCCCTATACATGACGTAAATACAATAAAATATTAAAAGAAACCAATCAACGTCACTTCATTTAAAACTCATCACTTTAACCTTAGGTACCTATATTCCTCAGCAGACGATCTCCGGCCACCGTAGGCGCGGGCATGCGGGCAGCGAGTAAAGGACAACTCGCTGCCCGACCATGGACCACGCCCGGGTCGACGGCGCGTTGTGTCTCAAGCGCGCCTCAAAGAGCGTTAGCATAATGACGGGGCCCCCCTCTCAGAGGGCCAAAGCCTGCCGGGGTCGCGGGATTATTTCCTTACCGTGACCCCGGAACATAAAGGGCTATTGAAGGACACCGTGGATTTTAGTCAGTAGAAGTCTGACAGTCCCTCCCGCCCTGCCCGGTGTGGGAGGACTCATTTGATGATTTTACCACGTTAAAAAAAAAACCTATATTCCTGAAACTGCAAAGCAAAATACCGACTGGTTTATCCATTATACAGCCTGAAAACCGTAGCTGAAACGATTCTGTTTACTCGCTGAGCACACGTAAACAAACGGGTTTAATTAAGAGTGCAACGAGAGGTATTCAGGGGTGAAACTAGAGGTGTTTCAAGTGGGGTTAACCCCCGACAAGGGGGTTTAATTTAAAGGCTAACTGCAGCAATTCCATACGGTATCGTTTTAATAAATAGAAGGTGTTTTTGGTTAACACTTTGGTTCGGGAATGTTTACTGGATTTTTAATGTTGTGCTAAAATGATACACTTATATATTTTTTTATGATTTGAAATGTTATTATAACTTGGGGTTAAACGCAGATAGATTATACAAATGAATGAATGATAGCCTAAGTAATAGACAATGCGGACACTCATTGTCTATTCTTATGTTTACTTAGACTTTTAGATTTTGTTTAAATTAAAGATGTTTTAAAATTTTAACAAAATCTAAAATTCTAAGTCAGCATCATAATTATCTGATGAGATATATCGATTCTTTGTTTTATAGATTGTGAAATAACACTACTTTTTTATATTTTTGTCCTTCGAGCTGGATGGTCCTTAGATTTAAGACCCTGATAACAATCCCTTTAAAACAGAACCCATATTCATATGCAAATATTAATACACGAACTCTCCCAACCAATATCGCACTGTGCAGTCTCACGGATTGACGCTCGTTAATTCTTAAGTCCACGTAATTAAAGATACGGTTGAAATAAATAAATGCATTAGACGAATGACTTACGATGCCTCGCGGAGTCGGTTAATAAAATAAATGAAGAGTCGGCACTGGGGAACTGAGTATGATCATGGTGAAAGGGAAGTGGTGTAAGTCCGTTTTACGATTTTTTTATGTAGTTTTTCGGAGGTATTGTGTATAGGTTTGCTTATTATGAATGTTAAAAAGACGAAAAACTAACTGGATTATTATCAAAAATCCGGTTAACATATTGATAGAAAGTGCTTCAGACTCTGTCATCTATTCAACAAGCTTTTATATATTTTCCGCGCCCAACAAAATATGTACCACTTATGGCACAGTTTTATAGCAGTATATTAAAAATCTCTATCTTTGTGTCGTCTGCGTTCTTCATTTATAATGTACATACATTAACGTTTATGTTTAGAGAAACCTGTGTTAAATTCAGGCTCAGTTCACCACTTGTTGTGGTGCCAGACACAGTAACACTCCTAGCACGAGGAAAAATATAAATTCTAGACTTACCATCATTTGAGTTCGTGTGTGATGCGCAAGAGTTGGTCCAAAGCAATTGATTAGCCGGCGCCCTTTGTGCGCTGCGCCGACGCTCACAACAATTTGCTCGCGGCCCGACCGCCCTAATTTTAATGGGCTTATAAAATTTATATTTAATGTATTTATCATGCGTTGGATTTGTATGGATGAGGTTCTTTGTAGTGGGCTCTTGTCTATTGTAGATCTGTACATTAAAAGCAGGCGTGGCTACACTAATAGAAAATCACGTTGGAGAAGGTTTTGTTAAGAAGGTATTGTTTCTAGTCTTTAAAATAATGTTTTAAAATATCCAGGAATATTAGTAAAAATAACAACTGTTATCGTCGTAGAAGAAAAAAATTGTGAGTGCATGTAATGTTCAAGAAAAGCTCAATACAATTGATTGGGTCAAAGCCAATGACAATTTCCCGAAAGAAAACTTTAATAGCAGTTTACCCTATCATGGAATTGAACTCAGGATCTTATTCTTAGCAGAAGTGCTTGCATTACGACAAAAAAAAACCAAAGAGAGAATAGAATCCATTTCAAGACTAATCCTTGAAGAATGTTTTTCCCCAACATTAAACAAATAATCTTCACTAAGTTTTAAGGATTTCGCAAATTATCTTTACAAAGTTTTAAGCATGAAAATTTTATACAACTTTTTTGACGTCACCATCGTCTTATCCACAAGTTTCTATCATCTTATTGCTAAGTATACTATTGTTTTATTGTGAGCACACACGCGGCGCATTGAACGCATAGTTACGTCTGCAGCGTCTAGGTGGCATCGATGTGGAACCAACCTGGTTAGGAAACAACCTCTTCAGGTGTAGATGTGGTCATTATTTTATTGGTTATAGATATGGGTGTGCACTTGCAGAGAGCAGTGGCCCAGTGGTTTCGACCCCGACTTACAAGTTGTAGGTCGGGGTTCGCGCCCAGCTAGTCGCATACTTTGTGCTATTTATTTCATCAGAGGTGAGTAAACCGGCATGACCTAGAACCAAAAATTCTAAGACATGTGACATCTACCATTACCCGCGCTGCGTCCGAGTGGTGGATTACAGCCGTCTTACAGAGAGGAGGCCTGTGTCCCAGCAGTAGTAGAAACATTATAGGCTGATGATGATGATGATGATAATGATGGGTGTACAGACTTTATCAATTATGGACAGATGTTATATAATATGGCGGTGTGCGGTGGCTGAGTGATCGCCCGATACGCAGTGTGTCGCGGGTGCCCCGCACAGAACAAATATTTGTTCCACCAGCACGTCAAGCTTAGCTCAAGTTGACAGCATTCTTTAATCGATTTTTAAATCTATCACAACAGTGTCCAACAAAATGGATCCTGTTTGATAAGGATAATTTGACGGGTTAGGGTAAGATAATGAAATGTGTTGCCTGGCGTCTGTTCAAAGTTGAAAACATTATTTACACAAAGTAATATATTATTCACTGAAAGGGTACAACTACCTCATCATCATCATCAGCCGGAAGACGTCCACTGCTGAACATAGGCATCACCCTTAGACCGTCACGCCGAACGACAATTCGCCACTTGCATCCATCGGTTGACCGCTACTCTCACGATGTCGTCGGTGCACTTCGGAAGGCCTGCCTACGCTGCGTCTTCCGGTCCGTGGTCTCCTCTTGAGAACTTTTCTTCCCCATCAGTTGTCAGTTCTACGAGGGACAGGGCCTGCCCATTGCCACTTCAACTTGCAAATTTTAAGATCTATGTCGGTCCCTCTGGTTCTTCGCCGAATATCCATGTTCAGGATTTTATCCCGCAAAGAAAATCCGACAACTACCTATTAATCTCTTATTATAAACTGTTATTACCAACTTTCTCCAAGATCAGATCAGATCATCAGATCCCGACTTGATTAGCACGGGACCGGCTGTAATAATCGGTTCAGGCGTCATTGAGGACCTTCACCTTTTTTCTTACTCGGTTAAAACTTAATCCCCCTTTGAATCTAAACAATATCTTTATAAATTAGTATGAAAACGTTTGCAAAGCATCTACCTTACCTTTTATGTTCAACATGCAGGTCGAGTAGACTTCTAAACCAGGTCAAAACTTAGTAATTAGTTATGCACTATAAAAACATTTATACAGCCTGATTTATGAACATGCTGTTGTTTTTAATTGTTATTTCATAACATTGTGAAACATTTTTGAAAAAGAGTAAGTATGGAGTTTCTTGCCCATTCTTCTCCATACAACCTACCTTAGCGAATGGGTGTAGAATCAATCCCATCCCTTCCTATTCCCTTTAAATTTAAAAATCGACGTTCAAAAGTGCCTCAGATGGCCTAATTGGAATAAATGATTTGACTTTGACTTTGACTTTGACTTTGAAATGAGCTGGAAAATGCCCGACACCTAATTAAGTCAAAGTATGTACAATCGACAAAATGGAATCATGACCTACTTTGACAATAAATCGTTTGAATCCGTCATTGACAAAGATCAAAGTCCTCCACCATGGATATTTACGTTTACGCGAATGTGGACCTAATTGTATATTTTGAATTTCTGCAGGAAAATAAGCTTATGGTGGGTCATAATTCCACTTTGTCGATTGTACTATGCAGATCAATTAAAATGGAAGGTTTGCTAACGCCATTTTGTGACGTCATGTACCCTTTTTTAACACTTGCACGCATTTAACTAAACGTACTGACTAAAATCCACTGTATCCTTCAATAGCTTTACGTTGCAGGGCCATGAATACCTGTTATATTTCCCGTGGAATACATCTTATATATAAAATTTTCGTGTCACAATGTTAGTTACCGTACTCCTCCGAAACGGCTCTACCGATTTTTACCAAATTTTATATGCGTATTCAGTAGGTCTGAGAATCGGCTACTATCTATTTTTTTTTTAATTTATATGGCAAAACAACGTTTGCGGGGTCAGCTAGTTTTATTATAGAGTTAAATTATAGCAAAGCCGCTGGTATAAGCCGGAGCATTGAAGAAAGGATTCTAAAATGGCGGCTTGTACTTGCGTTGACAGATAGTACAGTCAGCATATAAGATTTCAAATTAAAGGTTTTTTCAAATTAAAAAATATAAAAACAAGACTGGGTCACAATAACTTCTCAAACTTAAAATAACAATAAAACAAAATTTAAAAAACAATAATCAACAGGTAACAACGGAAAAATAACAGAAAACTATAGTAAATATTCTTAAAAAAGATCACTGAGCGCGTCAAGACATCAAGACTATTTTTTTTCTGCTAACGCTACGTACCGGAGTGAGTATAGACGACACTAGTGTGCGAGCGAGAGCAATCATCATCAATGAACCGGGTTATAACAGCAGCTAGTTTTTACGAGTAATAATAAATCTAGTCTACATATTCCAAAAGTAAACATACGACCTAGATTGAACTACGTATTGAGTCTTCATTGTTGACAATAAACTAAGTCTGGAATATTACAGGTTGTTGACGTCCCAGTCTCAAGGACCCGAGCTTTTCATGAAAAACCGATAAATTACAAGCTTAAAGCGGTTAATGGCAAAAGGCTCGCCGCCATGATACTGACGAAATTTAAATGAAATATCACCTTGTTCTACACTTTGGGGATTATAAACCTGAGAGGCCCCCAGTACTGTAAAACAACCACTTAATTAGCATCATATTTAGATAATAATTATTATGAATCGAGTAACAATTCGTAAACGAGTAACAAACAGACAATTCAAATTCACGTTATTCATTTATAATCAACTTTTTACTATTTATATATAAAAAGAACAAAATAGAATAGAATAGAATAGAATAGAAAACATTTATTCGATAATGGACACACACAGACATAATAAAAATAAAATTCAAAATACAATAAGAATTTTGCTGAGCATGTCCACACCAAAAAGGTTACCAACTCAGCACATGCTGGGCAGAAGACACCCAGCGCTGGTTTTCAGTTGGCACCACGCAGTGACACACGGACGAGGGTAGGCAAAACAAAAAATAAATAAATAAAATAGTTATATAACATAAACAATTAGAAATGTGTGTAGGGAAAAGTGAAGTGTATTAAATAAAATTATATTAAAATTCATTACAATATGAAAAACGTGTGCTCTATAATAAATTACATAAAAGTATTTTTATAAAACGCGCCCAGAATGATGCCACCAATGGCGGGGCAACCGACCAATAGGGAGCGCTGCTTGCGCCTTGGCAAAAGGTGACCAGTTACACATAATACTTTTCCTTTACTACTTTTGAGCTTTAGTCCAGAGCAAATTCATTTTAAATAAACTAAAAAAGGTCTCAGCGCTTTTCGGGTGGCCGTCATTGTTAATTCTGGATTTCAGGAGTTGCAGTGATTTCGGAATAGTGTTGTATATATCAGAAGGAAAGAAAAATATAAAACTAAAATAAATATCTATAAACAGTACCAGATACTTATACATATAAATAAGTTCAAATTAATGATCATTCACGAAAGCGGAAAATTAAGGCAGGCTGTAACGACGTAGCTTTCGGCTAAATTGTATTGTAAGCACAAAATTGTTATAAAAACCTTGATCTAGAAATATAGTCCGCCCTCATAAAATGTTATCTAGGCATCAGCCTTAAAATGGCCAGACCCTCTCCATGTTTAAGGGTAGTAAAAGTTCGGAAGGGTTTTACGACAAAGGAATATATGTAGGGTCCTTTCTTCTAAAAATAAACAAAAAACCATCACTATTTATTTCTACGAGTACCAATAGTACCTAAAGAGAAGCCATTCAATAAAATAAAATCTTTATGTCAGTTGTATGTTTACATTTCGAATAAGCATAGACTAGATCAAGCGACCCGACACTGGGGATACGAAACCCGGGTAGATTACGAAACCCGTAGTTTCGACCTTAGTGACAGACGTTTTGACAACAAGCCCGAACTAAGAATGAATCATATTACGATTTGACTGATAGCTCTATAGAGTTCGCGCCACCAATTTGATATGCTGCATTTTTTAATGCAATTTGATGCAATGACATAGATACTAGCGCCGCGTCAAAATGGCTTCAGTCGTGGCGGTATTATAAGTCCGCAATTTGATTTTGACATAAGTTACGTTCGTACATTTATATCCGTTCCCGTTTTTCCGTTGACGGATTTAGAAAGAAGGAGACCTGCTTCGGTTGCTCCCATTTTTTTGTCTAGCTCATATTGTCCCACTGTTAGGCAAAGGCCAAGTCTTCCTACAAGTCTTTCTTGGAGAGCCCCAAGAGGTTTCGTCCCGAACCAACTCTTACAGTATTCATCCAGATCTTCTCGCCACCTCTTTCTGGGCCAGCACATACCTAATTTTGGTTACATTTTCGTCTCTCGTCATCTTTATTGGAAATTTTATGTCCTAAAACCGTCTCCAAGATCTGATCTATCTATGCATTAAAATTCTAATAAAATAGGCGTTAGGCATGAAAGCGTTACATACAAACTCACTTTCGACGTCCTATGATTTTTTTGACAGTTAATGTACGAGTAACTGTTCCAAGAAATTGTATTAATGCAAAAGTTATTGAGAGATGGATGTATGTTACTCTTTTACACATAAACCCCTAAACGGATTTCTATGAAATTTGATAGGTAAATAGTTTATAGCCTGGATTGAGGAAAAATATGTTTTTCATTCCGGTACGACAGATGTCCTTGTATGTAACATCGAGTTACACGTGGGGACGTGGGCGAATCCGCTGGCCACTCAAACATAATTCAAGGTTACTGTAATAATTTCTTACAGATTAGCACCGCGTACTTTAGTACATAAAAGCTATGCATCGTGCACTTTGATAAACCAAAACCGAGTTAACTAAAAGAAAACAAGCTTACAGTCATTTTGATAGTGGCCTAGTCGAGTAGCAAACATTTTCTTCAATGATCCTTGCATCAATGCAACCTATATGTATCCAAGTATGGGGTGGTTCATTGATGGGGGCGAATGCGACACGTGCAGCGGACCCCGGACCTACCCCACAAGTGGGGGAAATCGATGGGGGTGCACACACGCAGTGGCTCGCGCATGCGTGGTTGAAAGCTTTAGGGAAGTACTGGTGGAGTCAGAAGTCGTTTGTAGGTTACTTGGCAGATTAATAGAGTTTATTAAGTCATGCTAGAATTTATTTAATAGGATAGTTTTAAACCGATTTGCCATAATATTAATATGAGAAACAGAGGAATAAAACTGTACTTTTTATTACCTTGTTTGCTTGACTAAAAAAAGTTAAAAAAAATGGATTTTTAGGGCTTCTTATTACAGTACACAACACATAAACAACAAATATAAAAATACAATAAGACCAACAATAAGAAAATAACACACACACACACATCTCTCTAATATATTTTATGAAAAATGTACCTAAAAAGCTTTTATGCTGAATAATATTATTTTCATTTAAATGTTACAGCAAATAAAGCGATTAAAATATACTCTTTACTAGGTGCAGACACTGAGTTTTGTTACAAAACTTCAACTTTACCTCAGCTAATTTTCGTTTCATCTCAAGCACAAAAGTTCCCAAGTAATCCATTAACAGTTTTAACTAAACATGTCGATACATCTACTTATGAAGATAGACACCTTATCTTTTAAAGTCGAAAAATAATAACTTCTAGCTATCATGCCAAAAAGCTCTCATGAAAGTATTTTGTTCGCGACATTACTGCGGCCGATACCAGTCGCACTTTGCGCCAACACCGCTGCTGAAAGCTCGCCTGAAAGCTGAAGCGAGCGCTGAAATAATCGAATTAAACGCGTTATTATTTCATTGATACGTTGACTTGAAGTGAGTGTGAAGACAAGAACATGTAAGTTTGATTTTTAACTACATTTGTAGAAGGTCGATTTTCAGTTGTATTTTTTTAGTTTTTCTTGCGTTTTCGGTGTTGTTTGTGAAAGTTGCGGTTTTGACGTCATCTTAAAACTGTTGATGAAATATTAAATTTTTTGGGTTGTAAATTCTGAATTTTTTGAAAGATGAATGTTTTACTAGGAAAATGCTGATGGTAAAAATTAAAGTAGGTTTTTTTTTTTCATCACTCAAACAATTTTGTAAAAACCATATATTTTTCCGCATTATGTGTTTATATGAACCGGCTACTAAGTGACGTTAGTACATATAATTATATCTATCTTCAACACTGATCTAGTCATGAAATGTTCAGCGTGTTTGTCGAAGCAACAGTTTTCAAGTTATACTTAAATGTAATAGCGATCAAACGGATTGGTCGTACATGCTATTAAGTATCTTTTTATTCGAAGTTAGCATTTTTAAAATGAAATTGAATTCAGTGACATTGATTTCAATGAGGGCAGTAAATAAATGGGTAGAAGTTTGTATATTCTGAAACACATTTTTAGCAATAAATTGATTATTATAATTCATTGATATTTAAGGTGTACTTTCATCTATCCACTAGATTTGTGTAAACTGGATTGGACACTATATTGTAGATACCATAAATGTTTCTATGGTTTTTTCGTACTTCTGATTTGAAATTCATGCATTTCCCATTAATTTTCGCGATAATAATATTTAAATGTTTGTATAAACGTCCATTAACAGAATTTCCCATTAATGTGGCCTTGGTGTTGCAGAATATATTTAACAATCTCGCTAAATAACTTACATAAGTAGTATTGAAAAATGCTTTTAACTGTCACCGCAACCTCTAGTTGGCTTGAGTCCAATAAGATACGTTGATAAACGCTTGGGAAAAAAAACTCTATTCTAGAACGTCATTAAAAAATATATATTAAAGTTTGCTATCCCAAGTAACCTTCCTTCAATCTTGAGAGCAAAAGATAAATTATGTTTGCCCACATCCCTGTAAAAGAAAGATAAGCTACAAGTTTCTTCAGCAACTCATAAAAGTTGCTTACATTTTGATTAGCTTGTAGCAACGAAGTTCCTTCGAGGCAACTTTATGAAAACTTATCGTTGTAATTTTATGGGGTCAGAGAAGTGGGTACTTCCGTTATGTAGGTCATAAAATACACTCGGTTCCAAAAATAACGGGTCAGTCACATAAACCCGAATATCTCCCGAACTACGTATGCCATCCTAATGAAACGAAGACTGTTCAATTGAGAATTTAATTATACACATAAAAAATAAAATAAAACTTAGTTGCACCCACAATATCAATCTCTAAATTAAAAAAAAACTAAACTAGTCATATTTTTATTAAGATTACATTTTATTTATGATTGTTTTTTTGCTGTTTTTCATCACTTTCTTCATTTAATACTTTGTATTGCCTCCACGAGCTCTTCTGACAGCTTCCAGGCGATTAGGCATGCTGTACACCAAATTTCGGAGCCGGTGCTGAGGAATACCTTCCCATTCCTCCACCAGTGCTTGTTTGAGCTCGGGAAGCGTGATTGGTGGGGAGTTTCGACCTTTCACGCATCTCTGAAGCTCGTCGTCGGGGTTTAAGTCCGGGCTTCGCGCTGGCCACTGCATGAGTTCGATACCGACCTCTTCAAGGTAGTCATATACAATTCTGGCGGTATGGGGACGCGCATTATCATGCATTAATATGCCATGCCGGTCCATCCTGGCCATGAAAGGACCTACATGTTCATTGAGGATCTCTTCCACGTACCTCTCTGCATTTAGAGTTCCATTTTGAATGAGTACCAGCTCGGTGCGGGCCTCAGCAGAAATCCCAGCCCAAACTTGTACGGAGCCTCCACCGTACGCCACTTTTCCTCCACACACGCTTGATGGAAGCGCTCCCCTGGTCTTCTGTACACCAACTGCCTACCATCATGCTTATAAAGCATGAATTTAGACTCGTCCGTGAACATTACCCTTGACCAATCGTCTAGTGTCCAGTTTAGGTGCTCGCGCACGTATCTCTGTCTTGCAATTCGATGTCCCCGTTCCAGTTTGGGGCCATTTGCGGGCCTCAATGGTTTCAAATTTGCTTCAGCAAGACGTCTTCTTACTCTTTGAGCGCTTAAATTGCCACCTCCAAAGCGAATAAAGTGAATTTATGGACCAACAGCAGTTTGAAAACGATTTCGGAGCATTGTAGCCACCAGTTGTCTGTCTTCCCTGGCCGTTGTGCATCTTGGTCTGCCATTTCCTCGTCTTCTAAGGTGTGATCCGGTCTCTTGGTACCGCTGGACTACCCGCTGCACAGTCGACAAAGATACACCAATGTTTCTGGCTGTTTCACGCTGGCTCCGCCCAAGTTCCAAAAAAGTTAGGATTCTGGTACATTCCTCTAGCGTGACTGCCATGCTTCACTTCACAGAATAATAATTATGCACGTGAAAGACGTTCACGATAATTTTTTTTGTGACAGATTAGAAATGGAAAGCATCCTTAATGGAAAGCATCAACGTGAAACAAAAATATTGTTTTTAAAAATAGTCATTTTTTTTAATTTTGATTTTCTAATGAAGTTTTTTTCATCAACCCGTTTAAATAATATGCTATTAGAAGCGCAACTAAAAAGTCTTTATTCTGTTTTTTATTTCATTGATCTAACTTTTACAGTTCTGGAGGTATTTCAATTTTTGTGACTGACCCGTAATTTTTGGAACCGAGTGTAGTTGCTAAATCTTTTCTAAAACGGTCTAGGTGGGAAAAAATGTTTCTGTAGATTTTACCCGGGTTTTCCTGGCTCTCAAACTTGATTTGGTTCTTTTTTTCTTAGGGTGGTATATTATCAAAATAATGACGCTCGCCACGGCCTGGGTCGAGCGTAAGGGACTGTCAGACTGACTAAAGCTATTGTCAAACAAACAGGCGAAGCGAATGCGATCCAAAGCGTTTTTATTTGTAATGTATGGAATTGTTTGAATCCAGTGACACAGAAAAGCGAAAGCGATGCGATAGTCTATGTGACTGGCTTCAAACAGTTCCATATATACAAAAAAAACGCCTCGCTTCGCGTTCGTCACGCCTGTCTGTTTGACAATAGCTTTAAAGTTCACCTTGTTCCTTCGGTTGGCCTTTGCATTATAGGGCCACGGTATCCTGTCTAGGCAGGCCCGCAATCCCAGCAAGACTTGGACGGTTTAGACAAAGAATGGGCGTCGTTATGGGTAATACGGGTCAAATATGTTTTGATATAATAATATATACCTAATCTAACTGATGACCGACTAATCGTTTAGGTTCAAAATGTCCAATTCCCAAAATGTCCAACGGTTTCAAAATGTCCAATTCCCAAAATGTCCAATTCCCAAAACGTCCAATTCCCAAAATGTCCAATTCCCAAAATGTCCAATTCCCAAAATGTCCAATTCTCAAAACGTCCAATTCCCAAAATGTCCAATATTTGAAAATGTTCAATAACTCATCAAAGCGTTTTTTTTAATACTTACGTCAAACAATACATACAAAATACTGAAAGAATCAAAATAAATGTTTTATTTTTAAGTGAGTATTTAACAAATTAAGACCAGTACCTACAATAATCAACATAATAACTTTCCTTATTATAAATTGGAACAAATCTTACACATAGTATTATATAAACAAGGTAAGACATAAAATAGTAGTTAATGTAACTGGTACATAATGAGGGGTATTATTTAGTCCAGTCAGCGCGGCGCATCCGTCGCGCACGCCCGCGCATTCCTGTGCTCCGTATGCGTAAGCGTAACGTCCTGACATCGCGTATTTTATTTATGTCATTTCAAATATGTCCAATACACTAGTAATCAATGAACTTCTGTGCTTTCTACAGTGCAAAATAGACGTTATCGACGAAATAAGTCTAGTGCAAATTTGTGAAACTAATTTTAAAGAAAGTGAGATAATTGAGGCAAAATCGATTCTCTCAGAGGCCGTGAATAGTCGTTCTACGCGAAAAGGAGATGGTAAAAGCAAGCGTATCCTGCAAGATCTAATAAAGTTGCTGAAGGAAACTGAGCCCAACCTTATACCTACTTTTGTGGCTAAAGACCTACACCGCCTACCACCCGTAACCTTCGATTATATCGACGTCACATCTCTGCTGAAGACTATCTTATCCGTAAAGCAAGACATCCATCGTATTCAGAGCGATTATGTTAAGTCATCGGAACTCATTATATTGCAAGAGCAATTAGAAAGCATTAAGAGCAAGTCAAATCAAAGTACATATTCCAACATTGCGAAAAAAAGCAGAGAAAAAAGTAACGGTCCATTTTTAAATGAATCTTGTGGGGTAGACGCGTTAGCGGCGCAGTCGGCACCGCGCGCGCCGTTGCCGCTCCGTGCGAGCGCGCCACCTAGTGGTTCACCTGCGCTTCTACCGTCAGCTGAGTGTCTGAGTAAGAATATAGCTGCTATACATTCAAATCAACAGCCTCTGAATTTTATGCATCGAACAAGCACTCCTGTGAGTACATTGGAAGTAAACACTTTAAAGAATACCTCGACCGAAGATAGTTTTACGACCATAGTAAATAAAAAAACCAAACATAGAAACATTAGAAAACCGAACAAAAATCAACAAGGAAAGGCCGTTTTGACGTCGAATAAAATCAAGATAGTGCCTAGACATTCGTATGTTTACGCCTCCCGATTCGTCACGGAAACAACCGAGGACGATATTAAAGAATTTATTAACGACTGCGGACACACGGTCGTCAAGGTTGAAAAACTGACCCAGTTCAAAGAAACTGGTTTTTCATCGTTTAAAATCACAGTCGAGCAGGATCAAGAAAAAGCCTTCCTTGATGCTAATTTCTGGCCACGGGGTATAGTTTATAGGAGATACACTGAAAAAAGAGTCACCACCGGGACCATCAGCCATCCAGAAAATAAATTATGAAAATCAGCATAATATCATTTAATTGTCGATCAATAAAGCGTTCGTGTAATAGTGTCACTGATCTCTGTGAAAAACATGATATAATTGCACTTCAAGAACATTGGTTGATTCCTGATGACCTGGGATACCTGGATAAAATACATCCTGATTTTTCTTATCATGGCGTATCGGCTGTGGACATGTCTGCGGGCGTACTTAAAGGAAGACCTTATGGAGGTACAGCAATCCTGTGGCGGACATCGTTATTCAATCGGGTAATTCCCATTGACACCGGATCGACGCGCGTGGCAGCCGTGTGTGTGCAGGTCAGCGCCGGGCGGAGTTTCATCGTGATGTCGGTTTACATGCCGACTCAAGATGCGAATAATCTGCCCTTGTTTACGGAATGCCTTGGTGTTATCAGTGCGGTTATCGAAAGTGGTGATGTGGAAAGCGTGTTAGTCCTTGGTGATTTCAATGCTGACGTTTCCCGCCCAAATAGTTTATTTGGAAGTGAACTACTGGAATACTGTGATGATCAAGACTGGTTATGTGCGGACATCAATTTACTCGGTATGCTGTCAAATACCTACACATACTTAAGTGACTCACATGGCACCACAAGTTGGCTAGACCACTGCGTTACCACCTCCGCGGGTTTTAGTATGATTGAGAGTATTTCTGTGTTAAATGATGTTTACTATTCGGATCATTTTCCATTATTGGTCAAAATTAATATAGATGTAGTGTTACCAAAGACAGATACAAAGCACAATCAGTTGGTAAATAAGGTAATTTGGGGACAAAGAACGTATGAACAAAACTGTAAATATGCAAAACTTTGTAATGACTTTGCACAGTCGTATAGCTGGTCTGATTTTTCGTGTAATGGAACCTCTTGTAAAGATCCTCATCACTGTCGTTTAATTGATACATTTTATAAACAAATTGTAAACATAGTGTCTAGGGCTGCCAAGTCATCCTATCAGGGAAAATCGTACAGTAAAAAGAGACAGATAGTTGGATGGAACTATCACGTGCGGGAGTGTCATAAGGAGGCTCGGCAGAGCTACACATTGTGGAATTTAAATGGTCGCCCCTCACAGGGAAAAATGTATGACGACATGATACGTAGTAAAAAGGTTTTTAAAAATAAAATCAAATGGTGTCAGTCAAATGAAAATAAAATAAAAATGGATATTATAGCCACTCACAGATACAATAAGCAGTTCGGAAAGTTCTGGAACGAGACAAATAAGTTAAATTATAAAGCTAGTGTGCCGGTTAATATAAATGGTTGCAATGACCCAGGTGTTATTGCAAACATGTTTGCAAAACAATTTAACCCTGCTTCCGTGTCTACGTCGGCTAATAGGGTGAGTTTGGACAGCGGGGCCCGTGGTGGGCCGGCGACGCCTTCGCCACGGTTGAGTGAGAAAATTGACCATGACACCAGCAAGTTGCACGTCACTGCTGAGGAGCTGTATCTTTGTGTAAAAAGTATGAAACGCGGTAAGTCGCCGGGCCACGACGGGCTCAGTGTCGAGCACTTGATGTACGCCCCTAAATCGCTATTTGTTAGAATCTCTGAGCTGTTTAATGCATGTGTTGACCATGGCTATTTACCAGATAGTTTCTTAAGGACCATAGTCGTACCAATTGTAAAAAATAGAACGGGTGATGTGTCCAGTATGTCTAATTACCGCCCTATTTCTTTAGCGACTATATTTTCTAAGATTTTTGAACGCCTAATTATTTCTCATTTAAGTGAAAATAATTTCCCTATAAATAATGCACAATTTGGTTTCCGAAAGGGCATGTCCACTGATTTGGCTATATTCACCCTAAAGAATACAGTGTATAAATACCTACAAAGAAACACGAGTGTATATGCGTGCTTCCTAGATCTTAGCCGCGCGTTTGATAGTATTAATTACAGGTTATTATGGGATAAATTAAGGAATCCAGATTCTAAAGTGCCATCAAGAATTGTAGACCTTCTGGAATATTGGTATGCACATCAGTGTAATCAAGTGAAGTGGAATAGTGCTCTCTCGGATACGTATAGGTTGACGTGTGGCGTGAGGCAGGGTGGTCTCACTTCACCGATTTTATTCAACATTTATACTAACCAGTTGATTGAGGAACTGAGCAGAACCCGAGCCGGTTGTCGTATCGGTGATGTATCTGTGAATAATCTCAGTTATGCGGACGACATGGTTCTGCTCAGTCCCTCAGCCAATGGCTTAAGGAGACTTGTTGCGATTTGTGAGAAATATGCTGCGGAACATTATCTCACCTATAATGTTAAAAAATCGGAGGTCATGATATTCAGATGTGGTAAAGGTCCTGATAATATCTTACCGATTAACTTGTGTGGAACTGCCCTGAACATTGTCAACAAATTTAAATATCTTGGACATATAATTAGGGATGATTTATCAGACGATGCTGATCTGGAACGACAGAGGCGCAGTATCGCTTGTCGAAGTAACATGTTGGCTAGACGCTTTTCTTACTGTTCTGACCAAGTCAAAGTGACTCTGTTTACGGCTTATTGTCAGTCGTTCTACACAAGTCAACTTTGGTACAGGTACACGAAGTTTGCTTACAACACTCTTCGTGTACAATATAATAACGCCTTTAGAGCTATTCTAAAGTTACCCTGGCGGTGTAGTGCGACTGGCATGTTTGTTGACAGCAGAGTTGCTGATTTTTACGGGCTGATGAGGAGACTCAGGGCGTCTTTCCAAACTCGACTGTGTGCATGTGAAAATCTGTTAGTGACTGAAGTATTTAATTGCGTGTACCTATTAAGACCGGAATTAGTGAATCTTATGTTGTGAGATTTGCTTTTTATGTATTGATTTAGAATGTGTTGATCTCGTGTTATCTGTGATTCTAATTTCTAATTTCTGATTGATGTTTTATAAATGTTTGATATTGTTTATTTTATAGTTTTAATTTTTGATTTTTTGATTTCAATTGTGTTTTTATATTTTAATTTAATTATAATTTCGCTTCTTTAATTTTGATCAAAATTTTAATTTAATTTAATTTTAATAATGTTTAATGATTCAATTTTTATGAAGATTTTTATGTTGATTTTTATTATTCTATCGTGTGCATTAATATAAGTAATGTTATTGCTATGGGTTAATACCTGAAAATAAACTATTATTATTATTATTATTATTATTATTATTATTATTATGCACGAGTGTGAGTTTCAAATACGAGCGAAGCGAGTTTTTTAAAATGATTACACGAGTGTAACATACTACCTAATTATGTGCAGTTTCATACACTACTTTATCTACTCTCATTTAACACGAACAATATTAAGTAAAAAAAGGTAAAGATTGACACAGTTTATTTATTGGTTCTTGTTAGTGTTCATTTTTCAAAATTTCAATGAAGCGTGTCTTCTCAAAGCGCGCTCAGCCACAGATAAAAAATTAAATAGATGTATCTGTAATATGTATCGTAATGAAAAAAAAAACATTAAGTATTTTGTTAGAGAAATAGTGTTATATTTTATTTTTTTAATTTCATTTCTATATAATATTATTATCTACTAGTGTTTGCCCGCGGCTTCGCTTGCGTTAATTTAGAATTTGAGAAACAATACGGATCGTGTAAGTGGCGCCATCTGGAATATGAACGTAATTGTTTTCTCGGCAACAGCTCTCTTCTGTTATTCGGGATGTAAGACAAAGTATATGCTAAATTTTGGGACGATCGATTCAGTAGGTAGTAATGCGTGAAAAGGTAAAAAACAAACATACTTGCATTTTTATTATTAGTTTAGATCAATAATGTTATATCTAGGTACAGTCGGCCAAGAAAGTGGTGTACCACCCTAAGGTTGAATATCGCTTGCAGATTCATAGGTGATAAAGATTAGTTTCGCTTGCAGATCGATCTGACAACTTCTATTGCTGTCTTTATCTGATTATTGATAACGACTGTTACTGTTTGTAACGTGACAGCTGTTCTTAGTTTGAACTTGATGGAACCAATGACGTCGTAAAATCAACGGCGGGGGGCTGTAGATTTTGATGACAAAATTGTATCTACAAATTCAGAATTGTAATCAACAAGTTACATAAAATTGTAAAGGCACAAGGCGAATCCACAAACCTACAATTTCTGTAAACTTGTAATTACAATATCAATAAAAAACAAGCTAAAAATAGATTTATCCTTTTATTAAATTTCTACAATCAATTTTAAAATACTTATAACAAACAAAAACATAGCATATATAGTAATATTTAGAAGATATTGAAAATTTTTAAAAATTAGAAACGGGTGTAACCGCCGTTGGCCTCTATAACCTCTAAAAGACGAGACCTCATTGAACCAACAAGCCGTGAGCAAATATCGGTTCCCCGCATTTCCTCCCAAATATAATTACAGTGACTAATAAGAGCTTGTTTGGTTCTTTCATTTTGATGCGACCATCGTTGGACCATAAGGCCACAAAGATTTTCTATCGGGTTGAGGTCCGGCGATCTTGAGGGCCACTGAATTACCCTTACGTCAGTGTGTGAACGAAACCAGGCTCTTACGATCCTCGCATTATGAATTGAACAATTATCTTGAACAAAATCAAATTGTGGCACTTCGTTCTCCGGGTAAACATAACGGACTGTCGGTAGCATTGCATTCTGAAGCACGTCGATATAATTTACAGCCGTCGCTCGAGGAGGTAGAGAACACAATTCTCCTACACCATCCGCACTCATCCAGCCCCAAATATTTACGGAAATTCGACCTGATTCTCTATTTGACAAAGAATAAGATTTTGCATACAAAGGTTTTCACCCCTTTTCACCCCCTTAGAGGTAGATTTTCGCAAAATCCTTTCTTAATGCTTACTTACATTATAAACTGCAACTATCATCCAAAATTCAGGTTTCTACGTTTAGTGGTTTAATATCCTCCGCTTAAAACTTGAATACCCCTTTTCACCAACTTGGGGGGGTGATTTTCGAAAAATCCAAAAACACGTGTTTGATTAATTCTTATCTAGTATATAAATACTGATTTTCAAATTCATCAGCTCACGCGTTATGATTTTTCCATACAAACTTTAACAACCCCTAGATTACCAATGGAGGGTAGTTTAAAAAAAATAATGGTGCTAATCTTATTTATTTACTTGTGTTCTCATTCGTGGTAAGTTTCAAGTTTATAAACCCAAGGAATAAGATTTTTCATACAAACGTTTTCACCCCTTTTCACCCCCTTAGAGGAGGATTTTCGCAAAATCCCGTCTTATTGCCAATCTACATGGTAGACTGCAAATGCTGTCCAAAATTCAAGTTTCTGCGTTTAGCGGTTTCGGCTGTAGTCGTGTCAAAAGAAAAACCCCTGTTCTTTTATATATATCTATCTATCTATCTATACTTATAATAAATCTGTAGAGAGGTCAATTCTGTACATGAAATATGTTTCCAAAATAACTATCAGGGGGTGATTAGGGATCGATACTGATGCCAAAAATGCAATTAATAAAATTATTGTCTGTCTGTCTGTCTGTCGGTCTGTCTGTCTGTCTGTCTGTCTGTCTGTCTGTCTGTATAACCGTTATAGAAACAAAAACTACTCGACGGATTTTGACGAAACTTGGTACAATTATTTTTCATACTCCTGCGCTGGTTATAGTATACTTTTCATCACGCTACAATCAATAGGAGCAGAGCAGTGAAGAGAAATGTTAGGAAAACGGGAGAAGTTACTCCATACACGCTAATCTTCGGAACTACGACGGATTTGATTGTGTTTTTTTTGTTATATAGCTATTAAGTCTGGGCAACATATAGGCTATCTTTAATTTATCTTGGAAACTTGAACACCTGATGCAGAACTGCAATAGATCAGCTAAACTATAAGAGATACAAAAATAGCGCCATAGCAAAAATTGTTCCGCGTGATAAGCATTTTCTGCTGAGAAAATAAATTTGAAGATATGGAACACCTGATGTGGAACTCCAAGAGCCCAGCTACACTATTACATATACAGTAATGACGTCTTAGCAAGAGTTGTTCAGCCTAATGAGCACTCTCTGTTGACGTATGAAAATTGAGATCTGGAACAACTGATGTGGAATTCCAAGTGCCCAGCTAAACTGTAACATATATATGAATAGCATCTTAGCAAGAGTTGTTTAGTCTGATGGGCTTTTCCTGTTGACTTACAAAAATGAAAAATCTGGAACGTCTGGAATCGTCATGCGCGTCCCGTTGTTTTCCCGTCCCCAGGCTCTAAGAATTCGACATCAGACGTTTCAGATCTTCGATTTTTACGACCCCATTGCTGCTGGCATAAGCAACAGGATCCGCGTACGAAGTCGCTGGCAGAAGCTAGTAGATAATAATATTCCTATTATGTTTTTCTTTTAAGGAATGAAATTTTAAACTGCCAGTGGGATTCGAACCTGTGACGTTCGGAGTCAGTACATCCGATGCTCTTACCAACCGAGCCACTGAGGCCAAATTCTACAATCCATTTCTAAAGTCTTAAGTGTGGACGGCACTACGAGCATTACCTACATACATGTAACGCTCGTGTGCCGTCCACAACTAGAATTCGCGTTGCATTACACGGTCGATTTACACGTTACAACAGTCTGGACCCGGTTATACGGTGAGGTTCGAAACCCGCTCGAAAATCAACTTTTTCTTGTAAGTTGAAAATTCACACACATGCGTTAACGTGTTTAATATTTAATATATTATTATTATGTAGGTGTATAATTATATTATATATATTTATATAAATTATAATATATATTATATACAGGATGACTTTTTTACCACCGTCCAAAATTTTTCTAGGCTTTAGGTATCAATCAATAAGCCCATTTTTGAAAAAAAATCGATACGTCAAATTGTCATATTAAATCATTTTCTCATCCGCTCTGCGTGGTCACTAAGCTAAACGTTAATAATATACACTTGCCGACGCATGAAACGGGCAGAGCGCACCCCTCCGAGCCCCCGCCCCGCCCCGCTACACCTGAGTGACACATCACAGCGCGGTGTCCAGGTTCATCAACTTTTTATAGATATCATTGAGACGTGATATCTCTTTTTTTTTTGTATTGAGTGATACAAAAAGAAAAAACACGTATTCAATGATTTTCGCCAAAGATTAATATAATAAAATTTGGATGGTGACTAAAAAATCACCCTGTATAAAATATATTTTGATTCTTTCAGTATTTTGTATGTATTGTTGACGTAAGTATTAAAAAAAACGCTTTGATGAGTTATTGAACATTTTCAAATATTGGACATTTTGGGAATTGGACGTTTTGAGAATTGGACATTTTGGGAATTGGACATTTTGGGAATTGGACATTTTGGGAATTGGACGTTTTGGGAATTGGACATTTTGGGAATTGGACATTTTGAAACCGTTGGACATTTTGGGAATTGGACATTTTGAACCTAAACGGTTATTTGGCATTCTGCCATGCTTCTTATCGATTGATTTGTCACTGAACTACCTATTATGTGTTAATGACATGCATTATATGCCGTTTAAAGATCGATACGTTTTCAAGGTTGACTCGTTTCGAACTAAGTGTTTAGGTATATTGTGAGAACCCTCGCCTTAGCATGAACGATTACTGATTAAATTATGTTAAATTTGTAAATTGGTTTTCACATATACTTTTACACGCCAAAATAACATAAATACGAACAAGTTTTAGACCAAAATTACAATTACACTCAATTATAAATAATTTTTCGTTATTTTTCCCATGACTTAAGGTATTACTTCAAACATCTACCTGGAACGCTTCACTTTGTCTAGGTATGGAAATTCATCAAATGAATCTTCACGACCGGAGTTGAGCGAAAGGGATTGTCAGATTCGTACTGACTAAATCCTACTCTGTTTTCTCATTCCTTCAATAGCTCTTTGCATTCCAGGGCGGCAGTAACCTCCTAAGTCTTTTTCAATACATGTTATTATGCTTTCTAAGTTAACAGTGGAAATCACTGACATCGGGTGACTGAAAATATAGTTAGGAAATTAGTATTTAGTTTTATTTTAGAGGCTTGTGGGGTTCCCGGAGACAGCTTACTTAAATCTGACACTGGGTGCCACATACTTATACAAAAGTAGAAAGCTTACAATTACCCAATTTAATTTAAAAAAGCCTCAAAATCAGTTAAATATTGTGATAAAATTATTTTTAGTCTTAAATCATTCACTCATGTAACATTTCCTCTTCGCCTTTATGTTCGGTCCATAGCAATATTTTATTCAGCAAGGTTGGTACTTTTCTTTTATTTATTTTTTCAGTCAAATAATGCCAAGTCACCCTTGGCATTTTGTCTTGAAAGGCCAGTCTAAACTAAACATTGCCCTAATTTTTTGTCGCATGGAATTGGAATTAAGGAAAAATGTCTGGACTTTTGTAGGGGCATTGACCTGGAAAGATTCGAACTTTCAGTGTAGGTTTCAGGAGTTTCAGAATATTTTTTTTTAAATGAATTTGTTTCTTCTTTTGATCATGAGTACGTTTATGATAGTAGTTATCATTATCTTTCAACGAACACTTTTTAATAATAACTAGCCCCATGGTTCCACTCTTGCTGTTCGGATCCTATTGTCCGTAGCGTGATATTATATAGCCTAAATCTAAATCTTTTGTCTAATAATAGAATATCCAACACTTTAACTTTTCAATTCGGCAGTTCTTAAGATAAGCGCGTCAGTACACAAATTCTTCAGATTTACAATATTAGTGTAGATGTAGGGGTTGACTTCGAAACTGGGGGTAGAAAAGTAGTAAAATAGTCGTATATATTTTTTATCATGGCAAATAATAGAATAGATTCATTAGATCAATTTTAATATTTTTAAAAGGCTAGCCCTAATTTATAATGTAATAAGTACTGTATATGGCATTCGTCATCATCATCATCATCATCAGCCTATAATATTCCCACTGCTGGGACACAGGCCTGCTCTCTGTGAGAGGGAGTGGAGTGGGCCATAATGCACCACGCGGGCCCAGTGCGGGTTGGTAGATTCACATGTTTTCCTTTACCGTTTTCAGAGCTGTGGTGATGAATAAATTATTACACAAAGTAATGCGCCTAGCGGGATTCGAACCCACGACCTATAAACTCGTAAGTTGGGACCGATACCACTGGGCCGCCACTGCTCTCAGTATATGGCATTAACAGTACCTATTTCATTACAAAAAAGCTGCATGTATGCAGTCTGAAACATAAAAAATATACTTTCTTTACAAAAGTTTCATGCTAAATTGCCGTGACAACCTCATATTTTTGTTTAAAAGCATAAAATATGTTTGCTAGCTCGAAGAAAAACGTAAAACTGATTAAACGATTAAGACACGAACCAAGTTGAAGGTACTTTTAAGTGGAATAATGTTACCAAGTTTTTGATTTTAACAACTTAAACTTTATCTTTAGAAGGTTTGAACTTTGTATAATTAGAAGGTTTTGGTTTAATGATTTTCTGTTTTAGTTCATTTAAAAAAAATATTAAATCTTAATCTCTACCTATTATAAAACAATGTTTTCTCACCGTCGCCTGTACACTTACACTTAGATCTTTCACAGTTCGTGACGAAGTTTAATGCAGTTTACATCAACACACAAAATGATTCAAGAGGAAGACTTTTCTTCATTTAATTTTATTTGTGAAAAAATGTTGCTCCTTACGAGGAATTAAGCCTGTCATGGGTGCATAAACAAGGGTTTAAATTCACATAAACGAACACCCAAATACGAAACAACTCTAATGTAGGTCATTCCGTGCGGTATTCAAATCTGCGACACGCAGTTCAGCGGTGGATGATTCAGAGGTTGCGCCAACCGTACCGTCTTATCTTCGGCCAAATTGGGTAAGGAGACTTTGTTCATCATCATCATGATTTCAGCATAAGATCATTCACTCCTGGGTTAAAGACCGCTCCCTTTTCTGATATAAAGACGTCCTTATTACGCCTAAGCTGATCGTTACAAAGTTTGACATAGAAGTGATCTGGGACCAGAAAATGGCCATTTTTGATCGTACCGGTTATTCAGATGAATACTATAGCTATTAAGTGTACATTAATATTATAAAGAGGAAAGATTTGTATTTTTGTGTGTTGTTGATAATGGTCACAAAATAAACAAAGTGGTAGAAAAACAAACAGTTTTTAATAAAAAACTTAATTTATTCTGTTCTCATTACATCTTTGTGAGGTTGACGACAAGGGCGGGAGGTAAATTACATGGCATTAATTATTCTGTGAAAACAAGGTTGCAGTGACTCGAGGTTAAGATTTTGTTACCGCAGTGATAACCAAGCTTGGAGTGGAAACTTTGAGAACGTAAAGATAAACATGGCATTGTCTTTATGCTGATGAATTTTCGTGTTGTGCTTAAATAAACTTACCTAAGTTTTAATTATTGAAAAACAAGTAGGGATGGTGTAAAGCAAGAAACTGTTTTTTTTATTAGAAAATCGTTGCCCCATACCAGGAATTTATCCTGTGTCGTGGGTGCTTTTACAAACATAATATTATAAACTCACATAAACAAAAACTCAGACCCGGAACAACGACCTGCAACCCATACATTGGCCATTGACAGGCCTGTTGGTCTAGTAGTTAGTGACCCAGACTGCTATGCCGGAGGTCGTGGGTTCGATTCCCACCCAGGACAAATGTTTGTGTGATGAGCACGATCATTTGTTCTGTGTCTGGGTGTAATTTATCTATAATACTAGCTTCCGCCCGCGGCTTCGCCCGCGTGGTGTTTTGATAAAAAGTAGCTTATGTTGTTTTTCAGATTTCAGACTATCCATATCCAATTTTGTAACAAACGGCTCAGCAAATTAGCCGTGAAACAAACATTTAGACAGTTATAGTAAATTAATTTGAATATTAGGGATTATATTAATGGAACGGTATAGATTTGGGTATAGCATTTGGTTAAAAGGGAGTAGGTATGTTTAAAAAAAATATAAAATATCTGTTTACAGTAGGTTTAAGGTACCTATGTATTCCATTAAGTGGCAGAAAGTACCCAGGAAAATTTATTGGTCCCTTATGTCCAAGAGACACTTCCAGGGGCCAGCATCACGTTGTGTACAAAAATATTTTAAAATGACCTAATTTAAAACATTTTTGTACACAACGTTTGCTGTTTTGTTATTATTTGTTAAAATGTGGAGATTGTTTGGACTCGACACTCGCGAGCAGGCCACGTACAGTTGGCCATGCGAAAAACAGCTTTTCTCTAAATGGATACCTGCTACTTTAAGTGTTTGCCCTTGCGATTTGTTAATGGTCATTGCGAAGGCTGATTTGAGGGGAAACTGGATTCTTTTAAACTGAAAAGGTAAATCTGTAGGGATCATGGGTAGGTATACGGGGAATTAAAACTTCTTCATCTTTAGCTATTCCTGTCATTATCCTAGTCCCAGCTGGGTAATTTGCAATCAGGTCCCGTTGCATAGTCTCGGCGCTTCGAGATTTCTCATTAACAAAACTGGAACCCCAACTTTCAGTCTCAGCTTATGAGACGGCACTCCTGACAGCTCTAAAGAGTTTCGAAACTCTGTAGGATAAGATGTCACCTGTTCACTGTCCATGACAATATCTACTGACAAATATTCGACAACATCGCCTTGCACATGTGACATCATTCGTTCATTGATCTGTCCCACGATTTCATTGGTCGGTGCCAATATTGCCATGATGTTCCTAGGTTCAGTGGTTAAAATTTTGTATACAAAAAGTTTGGCTTCGTAGTTCCCGTTCCGAATCCGTTCCGTTCCGTTCGAATTTCGGGAATTCCGTTTGTAGAATTTCACCCCCACGGTGGTAAAAATTTCAAAATGCTAGAACAAACGATTTTAAATTTCAAAAACGCTAGAACAAATTGTTATTTATTTCTTATCAAGTTCCTAAATATAAAGTTTCATGGTTTTATCCCCAGAAATGACAAAATCCCATACAAACTTTCAACCCTTATTTCACCCCCTCACTGGTCGAAATTTCAAAAACGCTAGAACAAATGTTTAAATATATCTTATCAAGTGCTTAAATATAAAGTTTCATGGTTTTATCTTTTAAAATTAAGAAATCCCATACAAACTTTCAACCCTTATTTCACCCCCTCACTGGTCGAAATTTCAAAAACGCTAGAACAAATTGTTATTTATTTCTTATCATGTTCCTAAATATAAAGTTTCATGGTTTTATCCCCAGAAATGACAAAATCCCATACAAACTTTCAACCCTTATTTCACCCCCTCACAGGTCGAAATTTCAAAAACGCTAGAACAAATGTTTAAATATATCTTATCAAGTGCTTAAATATAAGTTTCATGGTTTTATCTTTTAAAATTAAGAAATCCCATACAAACTTTCAACCCCTATTTCAACCTCTTCATCCCCTTTTTCGCAATAAAAGGTAGCCTATGTTCTTTCTCAGGGTCTAAAGATTGTCTGTGCCAAATTTCATCAAAATCGGTTGAGAGGTTTAAGCGGGAAAGCGTAACAGACAGACAGACAGACAGACAGAGTTACTTTCGCATTTATAATATTAAAGTTTGGATGAGTTACTGTTTGATATAAGGGTGATGAAATATTTTAAAACATTTCAAACTATAAAATATTAAAAAATAGTCATTTTTGATGATATTAAGTTACATATTGATTATTCAGGTTTTTAAATAAACCTGAATCTAAATGATATTACATCTGCGAAGATTAAAATGTAATAAAAACAAGGGAATTTTTTAAAAACAAATAACCTTCCACTCCTCTAAAACAATCCAACAATCTTCAACAATTTGTATACATTAAAGCCGGAAACACATTATTAACACCCGACGCCACCCGATGAAACGTGATGCGTGTTGGATCAAATCAAATGTATTGTTTTCTATGACCAGAATCACACTATGAACACCCGACGCGACGACACGCGCTCACTGCACATCGGGTGTCGACACGTTGCGTCGCGTGGCGTGTTAAATAATGTGTTTCCGGCTTTAGTTCTCGACTAACTTATATCTAAATCAACATTTTCCGCAGTGGATGTTTACCCTAGTTCCTACTGCGGAGTATTTACGTAAGATAAACCATAGAGCATTAAGCTCTCACCAAACTTGGCTATACTTGGCAAGTTTTCAATCCTCGTATAAATTACTTTGGATATCCACGCGTGTCTTTGATGTAGGTACGTTTTCATGAAAGTTCAGTCTGTCAGTTCAGTCCTGAGACGGGGTTTGGCGCTTGTAACGTACTGAGGGCACTAATAGTTCGAGGGACTAAATAAATATTTATTACGAAAACGAGGAAAGTAAAAATAAAAACATAAATAAGTACCTATAGCTCCAGAAAAAATGAGTGTTGATCGTATTGTCGTCATCCCGCTTATATCGTTTTTTTTTGTCTGTGGTCGTCCAGCTATACAGCCAGTATTTTTCATGTACGTCATAAAAAAATGGCAAAGATTTTGCCGAAAGCTTTATTTTAGAGAAATAGTTGAAACAAAATTATAATTATTAAAGCCGTCAAATAACTTAACTTTATGTTATTTAATTTAAAAATCGTGCGTAATTTAATAGCTGTTTAAAAAGCTGCAACATGGTTCAATAGAAATGTCAAAATAGAACTAGTATTTTTTTCTTTTTGGCAGTTGAAAGCGATTCTCCCTAAAGTTTGTTTTTTAATCTCGTAGACCAAATTGACAAATGATAATGTCAAAACTGACATAAATTCTATTGAAATTCGTGTCAGTTCGCCATTTGCACCTGTCAATTCAGTCTACGAGATTAAAAAACGAGGTATAGGCCTGCAATGGATAACTTTCAAACGGCTAATCAGACATGTTATGACCTACTTTCAGAATAAGTAAGGTTTGATTAACCTTAAAGGCCCATGTTTAGTGTGGACGATGAAGATTACCAACCTTAGCCGCATTAATACAAAGCTTTTTTCATGCCAATTTATTTACTTCAAAACAAGTATTATTCATAAAAATGTTGTTTACCTCGAAAAGAAGTAATCAATATAGGAAAAATAGGTTTCGATTAAAATTTGGCAGGCGTCAGTTTGTTTGTGCCAGAATTGTTTTTTGAAACGTTTGCGAAAAATTTGATCCGATCGGTAACATGAAATTGATTTTTAAGCATATCTTTGAAGGCTATAACTGGGAAAATTGTTCTTTGTTTACGTAACTGTAAAATTGATTTTAGTAAAGCTAAATTTATTGGTTTACCCATTGTGCTTGCGACTCTGTTCGCGAACTTTAATCTCATGTTTGTTTAGAAGCGAAGTTCCATGCATGTGTAGAACTCCCTGTTAGTGAAACTTTAACTCTATCTCCGGACTCAAATAAACGCACATTTCTGAAATCAGGTTGTTGAATAAAAGGAACTTTAATATTACATTTTAATTTCCAAATGCTAACTAATATTTTAAATGAGGAAATATGAAATGATGATGATATGAAATGAAATGATATTTATTTTTACAAGTAGGTAATAAAAACACTTTTACACGTCTTTTTACAAACTAGATGACACCGATGTTTCGTACCTGACTACTCTAAGAAGAAACAGCCGAAACAAACTCAGAGGTCACTGTCTCTTTTAAAGTCCTGACATTATATTGGTCAGGAAATAAGTCAAATAACTTTATTTTTTGCATTTTCAAGCCAAAACTGCTGAACCGATTATCTTGCGATCTTGCAGCGTTGTAAAGTGTACAAAAACAACCATAAATAAACCTTCAATCTAGACAAAAGTTCTAATAACTAAATCCAAAAGGTTAATTTTTCATGAAATGGTGACCAAGTTTGGGTTGAAAAACCAGGGTTCTTCAAAAGCACATTAAGTTGACGATATCGTCCGAAGTCACGATAAACAGGGGCGTTAAAAACAAGAGTATGACATAAATAGCAACGCCTATATGTATACAACAAAGGCTAAATACCTATGTGATAGTTAACATTTCCAATTTTCTTATATTCCAGGGCAGCCGAAGCAGGTCCCACTCAAACAGGGCTCGCCCCACCAGAGGGAGAGACAGGGCCCGATGGCGAGATCATCGGAGGACCACGCACCCCGCAGCAGATCGCCGCGCAGAGGCGGTTGCAGCAGACTCAGGCGCAGGTTGATGAGGTAAGGCCATAATGACAAGCAATGTTAAATATGAAGCAGATGTCCTTTTTTTTCTCGTGAAATAATCATCAAATGAGACCTCCCATCCAGGGCAGGACGGTTGGGAATGTCAGACTTGTACTGAATAAAATCCACGGTGTCCTTCAATAGCCCTTTATATCCCGGGGCCATGGTTATTCGTTAGTCCCGCGATCCCGTCAGGCTTTGCACCTCTAAGGGGGCCCCGTCATTATGCTGACGCTCCTTGAGGCGCGCGCGGAAAACAACGCGCCCTCAACTCGGGCCATGGTCCATGGTCGGATAGCGAGTCGCCCGTTACTCGCCGTCCGCTTGCCCATGCTATAAGACATGCAGTGTTAAATCCTCAATCCGAAGCCGATCTGAACGTTAGTGTGTATCTAATATCAATCAGTACCTCGACGGGACGTCACTGGGTGATTTGACTTTCTCCAGAATATTCCTACTTTGTAAGAGAAAACATCTCACTATTCTGCGTCATATCAATTCACAAGAACGACATTCAGTATATCGTACCTGACTATAGAAGGATATTCACTTAATGAAACAGAAATTATTCAAAAAAGCAGTTTTGCCTAAAATATTTACAACGATTTACAAAGGGGATTTTTGTGTTTTCCTCAGGTGGTGGACATAATGAAGACGAATATGGATAAGGTGCTGGACAGGGATGTAAAGTTATCGGAACTCGACGACAGAGCAGGTAAATCATTTCCACCCTGTCTTTTTACTTGTCCTACTTCGCACGGGAGAGTATTAAAAAAATTCGTAGGTACTAAACATTTTACGAGCAGCTACTATTCTCCCGAACTAGAGTTGTTATTTGAATATTTATAATGATTGCAACGAAGGATGTTGACACAGAGATGACAGCTAATATATTAGTGTATTCCAAAACAATAGTGCTGTTTGTATTTAAATAAAATATGGTATCTTATTAATAATAACTGATTGATTTGATGATCCTCAGATGCGCTGCAATACGGAGCATCACAATTCGAGCAGCAGGCCAAGAGTTTGAAGAATAAGTTTTGGTTACAAAATCTTAAGGTAATCTACTCATCTCTTATGAGCATACTAAACCTAACTACATAATTATAAATCAACAATCGAAATAAGCAGATCAAATAATCCCCTTCTCACTTGTGTGGGATGCAGGGACACTGGCTTCAACGCTATGGGAAGAAGTAATCGACAACCTAGCAACAGTGCGAGTTGATGTCTTCGAATTTTAAAATATTTGGACTATTGTTGTTTCTATCATGTCTATTGCCGTCTCGTTTTCTATCACCATTTAGAAAGTTTTGGCGATGAATTAAATGGAGATGGAAAATGATGGAGTCTGTTTTAAAAAGAAGTGGAAGGACGTCGTTAACGACGAAGTACTAACTGGTTTGCGGAATTGTGGGAGGGCTTAGCTCAGCAACTGAAAAAAAAACTTACGACACGTAGTCCAAAGTTGTTACCACTAGGTCACATATCTGTTTATTATCTACTGCACTTACTGTTCATTAGGTTATTTCTCATAATATTGATGACATATTCACTGAAATTTAAATTACTATCCCGTTCCAGATGATGATAATAATGGGGGTGATCGGAATTGTTATAATAGGCCTACTATTTGGTAAGTATTCTCAGGTAACTACCACGGTCGATGTTGTCAAGTGAAGCTTAGCAGTGTGACTTGGAATGTTATGTCCTATATGTGTGTGACGAGGGGGGGGATGGAACTTGACTGACGTTAGATTGGGTGTCCTAAAGTCAAAGAAAACGTAATCAACGTAAGATAAAACAGAGGAAACATGACCATTAGTAAAGGGTAGGACAGAGTACGAGATATTTTCATAGTAGTAGAAAAACGACGCCAATTTATAAAGGAAACGAAATAATTGATAATTATTAAAATAATGTGCATTGCATTGTGTTTTTTCGCCAAAATTAACAAGTCGCATGCATTTCTGTCGACCAACACGAATGGACTGGCGATTCAATATAACAAGCGATACAACAGCTAAACCACATAACAATGCATGTTTAACTAGAATTAAAGGCACTATTACTGTTTGAGAAGTCTTGAACTAATATATAAATCCAGATTGGCCATGAACTTACTAGTCATGTTCTTATGACAATACTAATCATTAAGAATCACAACTAAATCCTGTCTTCCTTAGGCCTTAAAATATCTTAATGATTGGCTTCATAAACTTATGAGTCCTACAGAGAAACTAAAATGTTGACAGATCACTCAAAATATTTCACCCTGAGAATAAGTCAAGTTTCATCCCACTCCCCTAGCAACGTGCAAACACTTGTGTTTAGCTACTAAACCGTTAGTTTGCATTCGACCCTACCTTAATCGTCTGAATGTCTAAATGTCTTAGATTGTTCTGAAATTAGTGCAATTGGCTTGTTACTTTATCTTCTAAATTCTATGACTATCTAGCTTCCAACTGTCTTTTTAAATGTTGCCTGTTCTAAATATTACCCACATGGTGTTGGATAAGAAATTCGTGAAGTATTTACGAAAAAAAAAAAAGAAAAAAGAATGACAATTGGCATGCAGCACAGTTTATTTAAGAGAAAAGCAGCTATTTATCACTTTACAAAGAAAAGGAATCGCAAAAATAAGCATGCTAAGCAGATTTTTGTTCGAAAGCGGATCACTCTACACTTTTTCATTTAATGACAACTTAATTACTTTTATAGAAACTGATAATTCTGTTATCGTGTTTATAATGTGCATTAGCTTTTGACTTTGTATGCCAACGGCATCGATTGAATCGTAAGTCAAAGACGAGTATGTATATGATAGATGTAGTTAAAAGTAAAAGTCAAAAAGCAATAAATTGATACTTACTACCCAACATTTCATGACCGCACAGTGCACCTGTGAATGTGTGATAGATCACAAAACACCATAATTATTTTCATAAGCACTGTGTATGAAAAAAAATATAGGAGTACCTAATGATAGACATGCACAAAGATATCAATTTATTTGATCAAAAAAATGTTGTAAAAGTGTAAAATAAATCTTTATATTTAGTGCTCCAGTTTAGATTTTGACTACCTGCACACTTAAAAGAAAATGGTGTAAGAAGAGATTTTGGCATAATCAGCTTAATAAAGTCCCCACTGTTACAACACGGGGCTTCTCTCCATTATAGCTTACTATATAAGCTATAATATACCGGTCCAATGAGGGTTTGTAAGTTAAACGCACAAAAAATAACCACGCAATTTATCGTCAAACTAAATGATGTTAAAATTGAAGGCACAAAATTACTAGGTTATAGCTGTGTAATGTCCTTTCAAAAAACGCACACGACATTTGACATTGTGTATAATCGTGCACAAAACAATAACATCGTACAATGTCCGTTCAAAGCACTTGATACCACGGGTAGTGTAGAGGCTATAGTTGCTTCGAGGCATATGTTCTGCTTACCGCTGTTTGCAGGTGATAACATTAAACAAATGTTTGGTTAGTTCGATATCGAAACCCGTCGCCAACCCCGCCAGCGGTGCCGGTGGCGGTCGTCAATACCACTGTGGCTACTAATACTAACCGTTGTGAGTACTGGAATGTTCTTCTTTTGAAATCAAACTGGTGTGGGCAAAATGCGGACCTGTACCCTTAGAACGAGTCTTCAGTATAAAATTTGAGACGTAAATTAAACTGGAACTTTGACAATTTTCAAGGAAAAAAATAGTTCCTTCTTCGCACACCACGCGCTGTTCCATTTTTTCATACAAGAAACGCTGTAAATACTGGAAAGACGCTGTAAAGTAAGAGTGAAAACTCGTGCTAAGGGTACTGTACGAGTAGCATGATACTGTAGAAACTGGTTTTGTCGACCGAAAAATCGACAAAATGTAAAAAGACTTCTATCGTTCTAAGCATGGCGTTATATGAAACGTAGAAAAAAATATTATATTTTTGAATCGTGCTAATAAAACATACAAAAATAATGTCAATTCTTAGTGGAACAGAGATAGAATTGATCATGCTACGCCAATTGACACTGTATCTAAACTGACAGATATATAGAAATCGTTTGTTTGGATATATCCAATAATCCATGGCTACAAAAGTAAAGGCTAAAATCTGACAGCTATGTCAAAAAGTTTTTATGAAAGTGTCTATGTGTCTATGTGTGTATGTTTTTATATTCGGTCCGTAATTTCGTCTATTCCAGTTTGATAGAACCTTTCCACTTTTCTTCTTTCTAATCTTTTGCATTTTAGAGCTTTGTATCAGTAAAAGTAGATTTGATGGTAAGTCGTTATTGTAATTGTCATAGTAATTTAATGAGCTTGCGATGTTATGATTGCTTCAAGAAATCAGGGCCACCACTGTTTACATTACAGCAGTATAATTTTAATTTTAATTCAGTGTAGCAACACATTGAAGTACAGACATCAGCAATCAGCATATCAAGCTAAAGCAATCTGTCAAATAATAGATTTTTAATTTTATCAAAATAGTTGAAGGTTCATCTTTAATTGGATTTGACTAATTGTCTGTACCTGTGGTTATATACTGAAGTAAGATTAAAATAATATTTTACCTACATACTTTATAAGTAGGTGGCAGCCTCCCCAGGCGAGTATTCTGTAATATACTTTAAAAGGTATCTTCAAATCTGGCTTTGTTACAACGTAGACACTACTACTTTGTCCGCTCGACGTTGTATCAAATGCCTTCAATCTGTGGAATGTTATCGGTATACATCCCCAAATAATATTACTGTTTGGTTCTTAAAATTTTAAATACGCAGCTTCCCATCTCAGATGCTTTAACTCATTACTTACTCGTACATAGACCGAAAATCTGGACAAACATTGCGTTTTCATAAACAATATCCTCACAGTAGACATTTTAAAAAAGTTCCTCACACATTGAACGAAACTAGAAGTAGTTCGGCCATTTTGAACTTTGTCACTTATTTAATTTAACATTTTTAAATTTAACCTTTTTAATAAGTGAAACAGAAGTTCACACTCTAGAAACACCATTTTAAATCTTCAACATCCACTTTAACACTTGAAATGTTTCGATCTCGCATTTATATTGAGTGGAAATAGAAGTAGATCGGCCATTTTGATTTTATCACAATTTGACACTTGTATTGTTTAAACTTTGACACTTGAATTATTAATTTCAATTTTGACACCACATTTTTGGTAATTAAATAAGTTTTGATATAGCATGATACTTTGACTGATATAACTCACAGAAATACACTTCACATCAAGTGTATTATACATTATACTGAACTTTACTATACACACGGTTGCGTAATATTGAAATTTGTTATTCCTGTATTTTGTGAAACATTGTGAATAATTTTGTATAATATGCACTTGGTGTGAAAAAATTGTTTTTTTTTAACTGTGTTCTAAATATATTTGTTATTTCCAGGAAAATATATGTAATTAATTCACTCGTCGCATCCGTTGGGTTCCACTTCAAATGAGAAGCTGATTTATTTATTATATTATATTTTATTATTTATATAATATACATGTATAATCAAAATTGTAACAATTAGGCTCTAAACTTAAAACGAATGAAATATTACATCTTATACTTGGCTGTTTTGAATAATACAATTATTCAAATAAATAATGTAAATTAGATTATAATTATTCGGTTAATAAAATAACTATTCGATTAAAAACAAGTTACGATGCTTAAAGTTGTAAAATTGATATTAAATTAAGTGGATACGTAACTTAGGTAAAATCTTTCCGTAAAAAAGATTTTAACCTTTTAACCGCCAGACTTCATATTATTATGAATTGTCGTGCCCCCAGCGCCAGGCTACGAATCGGTGAAATACAAGTTCCTCTCTTTCTGCTCCTCCTAAGCTCCGATTTGTAAAATATTATGGTGTACAATAAAAAGTATTATATCTGTCTATCTACATAAACAGAGAGATGCAATAAAATCAAACAAAACAACAAAAATCGTGAATATTCTCTGTCAGATATATCCTACTCTGGCGTAATGGGCCCGAAAATATTTGTCTGATATATCCGACGTTGGCGGTTAAAAGGTTAATGAAAGATGAAAATATCAGTTATGAGACAACATTCTTTCTTTTTCAAAATGGGGAATAACTAAAGACACTAAAATGATGAAAATAAATCATGGCTGTCTAAAAATTTATTTGCGTGCCTTGTAGATTCTATTTAGAGTCCTGATTCTATGTATGGTATATATTTGCTCACTTATACTATACATAATTATGTATTTATAAATTACATAATATTACTTCTATCGGCCAAAAGCACAAAAGGACTTACTGAATCTTCCAAATGTAGTGGAATCTTTCTGATATTGTAAAATAGTTCTATAACACATAATATTTATCTATATTCCTAACACATAATATTTCATTGTTTCCTCATTGTATAACACCAAATACAACAGCGATGGTAAAAATACGGAATTGAATTGACACTAGTAAGAGAAATAATTATAAAAATAAATTATTTTTGCTTATTTTATAGTTTAACAGATCTTATGAATAGAATTATTGTAAATTAATTAAAATTATTTTGAATGTCCAATAGTATTCATAGCGTCTTAGAAGTCAATTATTTGCAATTGACACAAATTATTATATTTTAGCGGCTTTAATGAGTCAATTAAAGAGAAATTAATTATTTATCAAAGTTAAATATTTAGACATTAATTTCTATGACAGCGATTATATTCAAAATTATTTATAGCAACGTCAATTTTAAAGGATATTTTAGGCTGAAGACGTGTGAAAGCTGTAAGTGCTTACAGTTTTGAAGTGCCATGATTTAATTATGTAATTATTTGCTTTGTTAACGGACTAATTATTTGCATTAAAGCAAAGGCCTATAATATAATTACTTAGAATACATGCAGTTGACTAAGGGGAATGAGGTTGTATTTTCTCTGTAGGTACAATGTGAAATTGTAAGCAGTTACAAATCAAAGGTGCCACTGACAATATTAGTTCTTTTATAAAAAAAGAGTGTGATAATAAAATGAGAATTCGAATTATATAATTATAATTATTTGACTATTCGGTGTTGTGCTAATCGCTTGTCTTTTCAATGTAGTTAATTATATTTACTTAACTACAAGACTTAAGAGGAAAGACATGAGACAAAATTCTATTATACACACAGTAGAAAATTATATTCTATCTATTTCATAGTGTATCTCATAGGATATCTTATAGCATTCCTTATAGAGTGTATACAAATTCTTCATGATAAGATCTCAATGCCCCAATGGGTTGTGATGCTGATCTTGGTTTATGTTGTAGAATACGAGGAAAAACATTAAATGTTATGGAATTGTACTCTACTATGTAACCTTTGAACAACACCAAATCTTATTTGCAAAATTATAATGATTAATATTCATAAACATTTAATATTCCTTGATAGTTGCAATGTGCAACTTAATTTTGAAGTTTAAATATTATTATTCGACAAGTTGACTAAAACAATTTAAATATATTCATATTTAATGTTATAACACAATTATTTATTTCATAAATGAATGTTGTAATGTAAGAAAGTTACCTTTTAATTTATTTGAATTTCCAAAAATTAAGGATTTGACGTGTTACTAAACTATTTGAAAATCACAGATTATACCATTATAAATGTTGTAATTATTTAAAAACTCTAATGTACATGGAATTATTGATTATATAAAATGTGATGAATATATACAGTGAATCGTGTAACTTTATTTGTGTTTGACCCTGAAAATAAAAATTATTATTAAAAAAAAACACCAATTGACATCAAATCTTTTTCTGTTCTTTATTTTGAACAAATATTAAAATATTTGGCGCCCAATCTGGAAGATTAAAGGATCTTACCCATGACGGAATTCTTGCGATTTGCAAAGTCTACAAACTAAAAATAAAATCGACCTTGCTACTAAGATATAATAATGCCATTCAATTGACTTGACGTCGTCGTCGTAGCGATCGTATTTTGTTTTTCATCTGCCCGGTGACAACCGCTTATTTTATGTCATAAGGTTGATTTTCACTTGTAGTTGGAATTTGTCGAATAGCGTCACATCGCACCATGGGTAAGCTCCCTAAAGCTATTGTCAAACAGAGAGGCGTGCCGAAAGCGAAGCGAAACGTTTTTGTTTGTAATGTATGCAATTGTTTGAATCCAGTCACATAGAAAAGCGAAAGCGATCCGATAGTCTATGTGACGGGCTTCAAACAATTGCATACATTACAAACAAAAACGCCTCGCTTCGCGTTTTTCACGCCTGTCTGTTTGACAATAGCTTTAAACTTTCCTTAATCAAGTAACCCCAGGTTGGGCGCCATTAAAAATGCTTTTCCATTTTCCCATGAGGTTCAAATTACAAATCATCTATTTACATTAAATGCAATACAATAAATATTAAAACAATAATTTATTCAAATCTCGCCAAGCCTCTAGTACAATATATTGATGAACATCGCCCACAAAGTAAGAAGTTCGTTAAATCACGAAGCCATTACGGACGGTGAACCATGTGTTATCTGCGCGAGAAACTTCAATAATTTAATATTTAGCAACGATATGGCGTCGAGACACGAACTTTACGTGTTAATAGCAACGAACAATCTTCGTAAATTGATAAATTTTGTCCTGTCACACGAGATGAGGTGTTGGGCCAATGTTGGCGGAGATGGGTCATAGTGTTGAGCTACATTGGCCCACCATTGGCTTGTCATTTTATTTGATTAAATCTCAAGAAAAGTCTATCACGCTCTCAGAGATTTTTTTGGAATAGGTTTTTTTTAAATATTCCGAGAGCGTTATTTGTAAGAGTATTTTTCAGAAAAATTAGTTCGGACAATAGCTTCAAAAGGTGATCTGATAGAATATGTCAATGATGATAAAAGTGGATCAAAGTTAAATATTCTTTTATCTTTTATTTTAAGGTAGAGTGATGACACAATGGATTGCCCCAAAAATAAATTTTACGATCCGTTCTTAACTAAATGAGTTTCATTTATGATCATAGTTTATTGCAGACCGCATATCACCCAAACATTGGCTCCAATATGTGAAAACCACAAAATTTAACCCAACATCAAACCAATATCATCTCTAAATAATTTACAATAAAGCCTCATTTACTACACCCTTTTTAATCTGCACTCCGTTTCGCAAGCCATAGACTAGACCATAGAGAATGATGTGAGAGCTCGCGAGCTTTCTCTTTGATAGTTGGCCGCCATTTTGAGTTACAGTAATGGTCGGTATGACGTGAGTTATGCGCCCGTGTCATTTGAACTAAAACTAATGTTGGTAGTGCTAGTGCCGTTAATGCAGGTTAAATCGAAAAGTATATAGCGTAATTTATGAATTGAGAAGATAGACTGATTGATTGTTTATCTGAGCTTGTCAAAAATGGAAAATTGGCGCGAAGTTTGACAGTTGGTGTGATTTGATTTAAGAATTACGTACTAATATTTAATTTTACCCGTCAATCGGTTAAGTATCTTCATAGATTTGACTCAGTGACAAAACCTACTGAGCCCTATCCTGAATTCTACGTATTTGACCATACTTCGTAATTGAAGTGTGTACGTCATAAATTGTATGGAAAATGAAAAAACGCCTGTAGTGTACGAACGGGGAACTACTTTTATCCATCAAATTAACGTAAAAGTTTCAACAAAACGTCAAAACGTGAAAACTTATGCTATGGTAACATACACCTAGTTAATTGTTATTTTTTTTGCTGCAAAAATACCTATTCCTAATATAAATTCTAAACCTGGATGGATCGGAGTTTTTGGTAAATGACCAAAAACTCCGATCCATCCTGGGTTAGAATTTTCCATAGTAAGAAGCTTCAGCGTCTTCAGCGTCTGAAGGTGACGATCCCTTATCGTCATCTTCAGACGCTAAATGACCAAAAACTATCCCATTCCTTAAGATGCCCTCTGCGCTCCGGGTCCACGTTAGCCTCTTCAGACAATCCTGAGAAGTACATTGGCTGATTTAATAAATTAAGTTGCACAAGCTTACGGAAAGCTTAAAGCTGATAAATTGTTTCACTATTATTTATTGTAACCTGCACCCATTCTGAACGTTTTGACTATTTATTTTAAAAGGTTTCGTTGGCATTTTCATCGCGAGTGCTTAGTTGCACTAGTGTCTATTTCAGTAACTAAGTATCTGGCTTGTTGTATAATTTAATTAAAACCGACATAAGAGCAAAAATAATTAATGGTTATTATGAATGAGCTTTTTGAGTAAAGTGGTTAATTACACCCGATTGATTTTATTATAACTTAATATCTGGTTGACCGAGCTTTGCTCGGTTTTTTGTTTTTGGCCCTCATCGGTCATGGCATTATAGATGGCGCTTCTTAAAACGCGGTTTTTAAAATGTCTATATCTTGGGAACCGAGCTTTTCTCGAACCTGGGAACTGGAACTTTCATGAAAATCCTTGGAGCCGTTTCCGAGATCCTGATTATATATAAATAAATATACAAGAATTGCTCGTTTAAAGATATTAGATATTTGGAAAATGGCATCAGGCAAAGAAATTACTTGGAACATATTATTGGTAGGTATCATGTACCATATTGTGTTCAGTTTTAACTGTTCAATAATTACCTACGTGCTTTCGAATTTTATATCAAAATGTTTTTAATTACGTATTTTGCCCACTTTTAGCATCTCAGTTCTGTTAAGTATTTAAAACGAAAATTGCTAAGCTGTGGATAAACGCAATAACCGTCAGTTTTCTCTAATATAGATCCATTAAGTTTTCATTTTAGAAAACAAAAACCTGATCGAAGTTACATACACAGTACATAAGTATTTTAAGGTTGTTTTTAAGTCACTGTTCAGATTAAGCCCTTAACAAAATATAATCTCACCCCATTCATTCATGTTGATGATCCGAAACCGGAACCCGCAAATAAAATATCACCTTACACCATTTAAAACGAGAAATAGAAACATCACTCGAAGAGCTTTCACGGATCGATTGTGCGAACAATCACGGGCTTATTTTCCGTTGAAATTTTAGCTGCATTAAAGTGATGCAAAAATACAGTGCGAACACAATATTTTGTTCAACGGACAGCCTATTAGTTTCCTTGTGGGAACTGTCTGAGGTGAACTAAGCGTGTTTTGTTTCATACAACTGTTCTTAAATTGCGTTCAATAATTATGTACTATTTGTTCTCGTGTGTCTGTTTGTTTGTAAGTGGGACTGGAGATAAGTTATGAAGTCTACATGTTGTAATATTTTTTAGAAAATCTATTAGTAATATAGGCCTATATGATAGTGGTATTGTTAATGAGGATCATAACGGTCTTATGCCTTGTCTCGCTCTTTGGTTTCTGGAACTAGAATGAACACTAGCTAATACTGAGGCTTCTTACTCAGGAACCTTTTGGTCGGAAGGTTTTAAATCACGAACCTTTTCTTTTGGATTGATGAAATAGTCAAGCTTTTTATGGATTGGTAATGGTTGAGTCCTTCAGCCATAGGTGGGGTAGCAGGGTCTATCAGACTCAATTGACTAAAAAAACCATCTAGTTTCTTCGATTGCCCCTTGCCTTTCAGGGTTGCAGTGTCCTTTCATAGTCTTACGACTTCCGCAGACGTTTGGCCCTATAGGGTCGGCGTCACTTTGCTCACAGATCTACTAAAATTATGTACTATTTGTTCTCGTGTGTCTGTTTGTTTGTAAGTGGGACTGGAGATAAGTTATGAAGTCTACATGTTGTAATATTTTTTAGAAAATCTATTAGTAATATAGGCCTATATGATAGTGGTATTGTTAATGAGGATCATAACGGTCTTATGCCTTGTCTCGCTCTTTGGTTTCTGGAACTAGAATGAACACTAGCTAATACTGAGGCTTCTTACTCAGGAACCTTTTGGTCGGAAGGTTTTAAATCACGAACCTTTTCTTTTGGATTGATGAAATAGTCAAGCTTTTTATGGATTGGTAATGGTTGAGTCCTTCAGCCGTAGGTGGGGTAGCAGGGTCTATCAGACTCAATTGACTAAAAAAACCATCTAGTTTCTTCGATTGCCCCTTGCCTTTCAGGGTTGCAGTGTCCTTTCATAGTCTTACGACTTCCGCAGACGTTTGGCCCTATAGGGTCGGCGTCACTTTGCTCACAGATCTTTGAGGTGCGCGTGTAACACGACCCACGTCGACTTGGGTCTTGATTGGACGGCGAGCTACCGATTACTCACCGTCGACAACCCCGTCGCCCTGGTCGTCCCGCAGCAGCTGAGGCGTGAGGTAGAGGATGTCCTTTCTCTCACGTGTTTCGTCTTCTCTTTCGTTATCATAAAGCGAGAATCGTACAAGAGAAATATAGAAATCGAGAATAAATATTTCAGGGTAGTGGTAACAGGATCATAACGCTCGTAGATCTAAAAGAGTTGACTTCGAGATATTGAATTTAGTGTGAACACTTGGAGCATTATTTAATTGCGTGTCAGTGCCGCGGCGCCTCGCGGTGAGAGGAGAGGTGATACACTGTGGAGCGATTTATAGAAGAGCTGGGCTAAAAAGTCTGTGTTTTTTGCTGTACTAGGCAAGAAACTTTAGAATTAATAAAAAATACGTCACTTTTGTTGAAAAAGAAAAGAAATTGACATAATAAATCAACAAATAGAACAGCATTACCTACGCACATTTTCAACCCGTAACTTTTCCAAATATTTCCAATTCATCCATGTAATTAGGTGGTATTATAGGTATCTAATTGAATCTTTATGTACGTAAAGAATGTGAGTGGAGCAATACTGAATAGTGAATGAATGTGTTTACTGGCATATTTGTTTTCCCGAGATATCCTAATACAGTCGCTTCCATTCTAGTACCTACAACAGTGACAAACGAGTATTTTTTCTCCAATATTTGCATGAGCACAGTGTGCAGTGATAGTTCGTGGTAATGGGACTGTCAAGTGTTTGAGCAGCACATATCGCTGTTTATTTTCGCATTCCCTGAACTGTAACACCGTGTGGATTTTGTTTATTTTTGTCCTAACAAAGTTGCAGTCTAGCACACTGTGCGTTTGGATGATGTATTGTTATAGGCGAGGAATTAAAGCGATAGGTTCTTTTAGTTTATGCAGATTTGATGTAGATTGTGTTTTGTTTGTTGTTTGATTGAGCAAGCGTATTTTATAAACAGTTTTAGTTATCGGTTGAAATCTTAAAAATAATTCAACGCAAATCTGAATCTTTAGGTATACAATAATGGGGCGGGACGAGAGGGACTGTCAGACTTGTACTGACTAAAATCCACGGTGATCCTTAAATAGCTCTTTACTTTCTGGGGTCACGGTAGTTCGTTAGTCCCAGGACCCCGGCAGGCTTTGGCCCTCTAAGAGGGGCCACTTCATTAAAGGGTAACATATAATCCAGTTACTGGTTTGTAGACGTTAGATACAAACCAGTAACTGGATTATATGTGTTGTGATAATATGTCAGCATCATCTACATAGATGATGCTGACATATTTATAGTGCTTTGTATTTCTATAACAACGACTTTTAATATACCTAGTTGTTTCCGTATGTTCCTGTATGTGTGTTTCTGTCTGTAAACGCACCCACGACACAGAACAAATTCTTAGTGTGAGGCAACGTTTAAAAAAAATGGAAATTGGAAAAGACAAAACAATACCACTATCGATGTTAAAACATCTAACATAATTATGTTTATTATATTAGTAGTAGGACCCCAGAGGACGCAGTTACCTGTAAGTACTTACTGACTCGTACTAGACTGGTCTATTTATGACCCACACAAAGCTCCACCACAACAAGCTCATACCTTCAACAAAACACTATCGTTCAGCTTATTATTTTCACGGTTACTCATCCCAAGTGCCTGTCAGGACGCTCATATTACGTGTGGCCTGTAGGTAATAGCAAATTGCGATTATTATGTTAGGGCCTAACGAGGTGCTTGCGACTTTCCCTATAATCGACCAGCACACCGACTTCCCGGCCTTTTGTTGGTCGCAAGTTGATGCTGAGCTTAGCTTGGCGAATGTATGATAATGTGTGTGAGTAATGGAGGAGAGCGGCAATTTTAGAGGTCGTTTTGAAGTTAACGGGTAATGAAATTATATTGTGATTTGGAATAGAAGTTTGAAGGGGTGTTGACTTGGCTGCAGGCGTGTAGGACTTGAGCTGAACGGTCATAATATTCGGTCAAAGTTGTGTTGTGTGCTAACGAAATCGCAAGACAAATGGTCACAATAATACCTAACGGAATTAAAGTTTGTTTCAAAGAGGTTTTTTTTACACACACTTTCATAATTAGTTTTAAACTCAACGGCTATTATTTTTAGTGGAAATCCTTGTATTCTTTAAAACACTTTTCTTATAAATTGTATCTAGGCTACTTATTGGTATATGTTTCAGGCCAATAAGAAGTGAAACAGGAGTCGGATTTTTTATTTATTCAATTGTAAGTCAAAATTAGCAGTTGTCAGATATCATAAATGCGCTACATTTACAAAGAAGCCAAGTAAATCAAGCAATAACATTTTATTGATAAACGCAGTCATACTTGCGGGTAGTTAACTAAATTGTTTCATATCATAAAATCAATTCTACGCCATTTAGGGAGTCGTCCAGTTATAAGCGAAGCTAAAGATATTGCTTTAAAACTTGTGTTTACCAATTGGTAAGCGTATTTGAAATGAAATGATGTTTATTTATGCAAGTAGGTTATATCAACACTTTTACACGTCTTTTCATAAAACTAGAATAATCAAATAACCTAACACCTACATTTTATTAAACGGTTATTTCGCTTCAGTGCAATGAGAAGCGCTTTTGGTTGATCCAGATGAACATCTCGTAAATGTAATGTAGAGGTGCTTTATTCATAAACTGATAACAGTCAGCGTGGTATCTATACTATAATATGTGAATCTTAAGTATTAACTGTGTATGGGAGATGATTACTAGTGTCCCAAAACTGGTAATAAAAGCGCGTTGACTTTATTTATTTGATTAAAATTAAAGTAAAAAAACAAGCCTATCAAATTCTTTATTAAGTACTCTATATTTCGTTCAACATAAAAATCTATGGTATTCTTCTTCTTTCCAATTCACGAAAAGAGATCCAAAGCGTCTCATTTTTTTCTCCTCGTTCTGATAAATCAATGTTGAAATATTCCCATTTGAACACCTACTTTTAGAACACCATGTTTAGAGCCTCAAAACATTATCATCACTATTCTAAAATCATTAAAATTAAAAATAAGCATCTTCCGGCAAAATATAAAAGCGTGCTAGAGCCAAAAATATCTCTCCTACTGGACGCCGCACCTATGTTTACAATCACAATACAATCCCGGTAAGCGTATCAGTGCCGACAAGAGCAACAATTGCTTATTACTGTAATATGACGGACTGCAGTAATGCATTTTATATTGTTTATCGTTCTGTAAGCAGGGGAAATAAAGAAATAAAAGACTGTGGAGGTATAGGAGTGGTATTGTGTTTTATTTTGAATGCATAGAATATGATTCATAAAGTGTGGGATATGGTTTGTTGAGGTAGCTTCTTGTTAAATCGAATTGAATAATTTTTCAAATTTTTAACTTCTTTTTTTTCTTTCCTCTATTTTAATTTTTACTATTGGGAAACTTAAAAAAAGACTATGGTCATTCATTATTATTTCGACTAAAGGGTTACTTTTCGTCAGTTACCTCATGCAAAAAGTAAAGAAGTAAATTGGAGTGTCCAAAACTGAAAGGGTGGAAAAGGTGAGCAATTTTGGAAATTTTAAAATTAATAGGTGTATTTAACACATTATAGTGTAATTCATCTCTACTGCGATCGAAGGATTGTTTTTCATCAGTTACTTTTATATCATATAGAAAGTAGAGAAAAAAAAATGGAGTGATTACATTCAAACACTGAAAAGGATCAAGAGGTTATTTTAAAATTAAACTATCTATTGGGCGACCATAATAAGTGAGTTATTTCCGTCTTCAAATAAAGGTGTCAAGATCAACGTTGCAGAATTTATCGCACGAGTTTGATTTGATTTTTATATAATTAAACTACTGCTCGGTAAATGCCTTTCCATAGCCTTTATATGAACTCTTTCAAAACGCTTTCACTACTTCGAAGCATACAATATCACAGTGCACGTAAAATTCGGGATGTCACCTTTTCCTTGGCCAAAGGAATCAGAAAGCAAATTATGGTCTTGATCGTTTTAACAAAGACTGAGGATGCTACCGATACGCACACGTACAATACGTGCTGACTACAACGAGAAGAAGCATTCCAATTTCAAATTGTTGTCATTGTTGTTCCTATCCATCTGTAAGGTGCATTGGATAATTCCATTTTTCGTTCGATCTAGCTTTTGTGAAGATATTTTTTTTTTGCGTTTTTTGTTTATTAAAACTTGTGTTACGGAACAATAATGTCCTAAGTTTTTGTATTGAAAATATTCCTTAATTTTTGTTTTTCGTTTTCCCAAGTTGTTATCATTTTCCAATTATCATTTTAAGCCAAGTCAAGCCATGTTTAAGATTAAGGTTAGTTCTTACCTTAATCTTAAACTTGGCTTGACTTGGCTTAAAATGATAATTCATAGGTTAACATATGAATTTTATAATATATCATTTTTATATCTTTTCAGTTGATGTTGGCGTTCAGTCTAACTAGATGCTTCTAAACATCACTACTATTAGTCACAAATCAAATGACTTGGTAAAACGTTGGTTCTTGGAAGAATAAATAAGAACGAAATTAGACACAAAAAATCCTGACTAAATACTCACGACTATGCATTTTTTTTTTCTATGGTTCTTTCTATGTCACATTCGGGGAAATAATTAAGTGTTACGTATCACCACGTGTGACCATACAAAACTCTTTAAAAAAAAACGTCTTGATAATATTATTTACGTATTTATTTTGGTATATTCAATGTGTAACATACTTCGCATTTAAAAATATCCTGTATAATAAACACTGCTACCATATTAATAAACGTAATCTAGAACAAACATAATCATTTGATCAATAAGAACAAACAAACATACGGAAACAATTCCAAACTCATACAAATTCAAATTCTGTCATTGTAAGATAAATTAATTCCGATCCTTATCATTTAATTGCCGACCACAGATATCATCATCTTATTGTTTGCATAACACAGCGGGCAACTACCGGGCAAATTGGTCAAAGGCCAGGCTTACTTTGAGGCCATAAATACAGCGGTAAAGATATAAAATCTGGGCCTTTAAATTACATGATAAATCGGAGGTTATAAAATGTTTGGAAATATGAATACTATGCATTGTATTATGGACAACGACGATATAATACTAGACTACGCATTGCACGATCTAAGGAACAAAACTATTCTGCCAACTCGCTGAGGTACTACGTAAGCGAGGGGGACGGGGTACTGCGTTGTGATTGGCTAACTCAAGGTCTGTTCTGTCTCAACGTATGTTTACAGCTCACAGGATTGGTCGAAATGAGACGGATATAAGACTTTTTTGCCTAATGTGTTGGCAGACATCGGTCGCCTGTTATTAGGAGTCTAGTATTATATCGTCGTTGATTATGGATAATAATCAGCGTAGGCAGGCCTTTCAGGTGGACCGACGACATCGTGAGAGTCGCGGGCAACTGGTGGATGCAAGTGGCCAATTGTCGTTCGGCGTGGCGGTCTACGTTCAGCAGTGGACGTCTTCCAGCTGATGATGATGATGATTATGGATAAATGTGTGATGGGTTTAGTAAAATGCATAAATTACAATGACTTTATTTTTCTGGGATGTTGAATCGACTTGTGTGTAGTATTCAATGAAGAAAATAAATCCTAGTACTAGATCTCCAGAACACAGTTCATTTCATTTCGAAGTTTGCTCCACGTGACACTCCATGGTTACCTTTATGTAGTGTCTGTGGAGTTTCTTGCGTGTTCATTCATAAAAAATATGGGCCTTGACTTGCCAAAAAAACGACTGTCTCAGTTTTTGACTTTCGCTGCGTCTTTATGTAGTTTCTACTACCTAGTACAAAAATCCATTTGATAGGAACTAAGTACAGAAAGTGCATTATCTGGTAAAGTCTGTATCCAATCTGCAGTGTGTCTGTACTGCAGATCGGATACGCATCATAAAAGACAAATTTTAAGGCCCATAGTTATCTCAGCCTTATCCAAAACCACACAATTATTCCTAACACGTGGTAGGTGTGATCACCCTAACCACGTACCCCATTGACTTATGACCACTATTTGCCCACAGTTAACAAAACTTTCATTATCCACCTTTACTTAATGTCTTGCTTGGTAGTAATTAAGGTTTATTATTGCTTGCTCTTAGCAGTCTCGTTACTAACATGATTAGCTTAAAGGTTAAGAATTAATGTTTTGTTTCCTTGTGTAAACGGGTGTCTTTCAATTGTGACAGGATTGTGTAACGGCCAGTTGCTTTATCAGTAGTTAAACTATTTGTTAAAAAAAATATGGTATTATAACATCTGTTAATTTATCTATCGATCAAACAACCGGCCTTAAATGGTGTAGCTTTCGGGGTTGGTGGTAACGAATACAATGACCCCGGAACGTAAAAGGCTACTGAAGGACACCATGGATTTTAGTCAGTATAAGTCTGACAGTCCCTCCTGCCCTGCCCTGGGTGAGAGGATTCATTTGATGATTTTACCACGATAAAAACAAAATTGTTTTGCTTGCAATTGTTTTTATTATATTTGACGAACGACAATCAAAATAAAGATTTTGAAATAAAAAATAAGACACTAATAAGTTTTTGACGGTCATAAACATGATTCACAGGCGTCCGATGATATATCAATGTTTCAAATTAGATCCAGTCTTAACGAAGAACATAAAGGGCCATTGAAGGACACCGTGGATTTTAGTCAGTACGAGTCTGACAGTCACTCCCGCCCTGTCCGGGGTGGGAGGACTTATTTGATGATTTTATCACGCCAAAAAAAAAAAGATTCAATCTTGATGAAATTTGACAAAAAAAAAATCTTGCGCAGCATGTGGACCTCGAGTACTAACTGGGTCACTTGTCAATCTTGTCATTGACCCCGCTCGCCTCAAAGAGCTGTCAGAAATCTGCCTTTAAATAGGCAAAGCCTTCCAGAGTCGCGGGACTGTCTCATCAGGTAACCGTGACCCTGGAACGTAAAGGAAGACACCGTGGATTTTAGTCAGTACAAGTCTGACAGTCGCTCCTGTCCCGCCCTGGGTGGGAGGACTCATTTCAAGATTTTAACTCGATAAAAAAAAAAAATCACTAAAACATCATCTGCCTAGCCTTTTCCCAACTATATTGGGGTCGGCTTCCAGTCAAACCAGATGCAGCTGAATATCAGTATCTTACATGAAGCGACTGCCTATCGGACCTCCACAACCCAGTAACTGCGCAATACGATACTCCATGGTAAGGACTGGTAAAAATAATTAACACAAATAAAATAAAAAAACCATTCCAAGTGGCAAACCCAATTTACTTTTAACAAAAGTAAGCCACAAAACGTTCTCTGTTTAAAATCCATTGACTATTTACTATAATGATGTGACTATTAGGTCTAAGTGCCCCTGTTTCGTGGGGACGACACGTTACAGGTTAAGTGGATCCGAACTATAAAATTTTACTACTCGGATGGTTACTATTGTTATAGCTAAATTGAGAGCTGTTCTGAGGGTTATGGTTTTAAAAATGTGCTGCTGTATTCTTGTATTTTGAATAAGAGGTATAATGGAATAGTTGGTAACTATATTTATTGATTTTATTATAGTTTGAAGAGTTACAAACAAAGTTATAGAAGATTCTAGTTCATGAACTTGTTTTAGTTTTACATTACTTTATTCTTTTATTGACTTATAATATGTTAAATTTACTATAACAAACCAAACCTATAATTTAAACAATAATGGATCTCGTTTTATATTTCACTTTTTCCTATTTTTCGTCGCTAGCACGGCATTATAATATCACAAAACTTAAGCAAAGAGGATGCGAATTTTGTCCTATTACAATTTTTCAGTTACCAGATAATTGTTATGATTTAATTATGACTGAAGTTCTTCAAGCAAGTTTCTTGGTATCACTTGAGATAAATAGAAAATGGATCAAATAAGAAAATTAGCTCATCCACAACCTTCAGATGACCAACATTGCAAGTTATGTAGACCACACGCCAAGAATCTCATCCCTTCTCCAAAAAATTTGCGCAATTTAATCACCATCTCAAAAAAAAACCGCCACAATCACCTCCCATTATCAGAATTCTCAACATGCCCCATCTTCCCATAATCACCCTTACACTCCCAGTAAAAATGCTATACAGCCCTTTGACAATTACATTAGCTCTAATATAAACCTTATGGTAAAGACAATAAAGTCTGCTATTGCAAAATCGGAGGTAGGAGAGAGAGAAAAATAAAAGAAATTGCCGTCCGATATAAGGCAACATGACGCAAGGCTCGTTATTTTATTCAAGCGACCAACAACTTCATCTAGCGGTGAAGTTCAGCGTTAATTAAACAGACTGTTATACAGGTGTCCTTGTCTGGCGTAGGCTTGAGGTATGCTCTGTTTCATTATTATAACATGGTACGCTTTGGGGTGAGGGGGTTGGCAACATTTTGATTTTTCTGCTTAGCTTTTTCCCAAATATGTTGGGATTGACTTCCAGTCGAACCGGATTCCTCATTTTATATGAAGACGAAACGACTGCCTTTCTGACCTCCATAAACCGGTAACTGGGTGATGGTAGGACTGGTTGCCAGACTTTTTAGCTTCTAGCTAACAGTAACGACTGTCAAAGATCTACAAGTGGCAGACAAGACCACGGGTTAAGTGGTCTGCCAACCCCTAAAACGCACGCGGATAGGTCTTTTTAGACGAAACAAAACGTCATTCCATGCCGAAGTTGTGACCACCGGAGTGGTAGTTGAGAATATATCCCACAATGTAATAAAAAAAAATGTTTTGACTATCAAATTCTATCAAGTTCAATTTTAGTACTCGTAACCGTAATGCAATAACTCATAACAAACAAAAACAATAGACAGAAGGTAATAACAAGCTTAGATTCCATAAGTCACATTCCAACATACCACGCCTGTTTACTTGACATTTCCTTTCAATCTTCGATCCGCAATGACCTACAACATTACCTGCATCTCAATATACTTGCGGCTGTGCTTGCGGTAATATTAAATCTGACATTTCTAAGAAACGAGACATGTTGGCGACCCCTGGACTGCTAGTATGAGTGGCCGCATTTGCACATTTGATAAGATCGTCAGAGTGACATAAAATTGTGCCGGCAGCGTTCAGAATAGCTACCTCCGTGTAACGTACGTATTGTATCGTTGAGTACACCGTGGACTAGGGGATATTTTGAATAGTAAGAATACCAGTACCTTTTTTTTTATCGTGGTAAAATCATCAAATGAGTCCTCCCACCCATTACTGTGAGACTCGTACTGACTAAAATCCACGGTGTCCTTCAATAGCCGTTTACGTTCCAGGGTCACGGTAATTCATGAGTCCCGCGACCAAATGTCCCCTATAGGATAATTTGAAGCCACTATCAACAGTTAGTCCTTTATGAAGGTACCTGGCCAGTGTTTTCTCGGCTTATACAGACGCCAACACGTGGACTTATCCCAAACTGTCAAATTTTCCGAATTGAACCTCCTCCTTTTGTGGAAAAATTAAAAATTCATCAAATTTTGACAGATTGAGGTAGGTTTATGAGCATGAGTAAAAATGCAGCTATTAATTACTAGCTGTTGCCAGCGACTACGCCCGCGCGAAACTCAAAAATTATTCCTCGAGAACAACATAAACGGTATCCTATGTTTTATTTTAGACAGACTACTCGTATAACCTAGCTCTGAGGAAAATTTCTTTCGTGATTAAGTAACAAATATCCGAACATCTAAATTTTCGCATTTTTATTCTTAGTCTGTGAATAACAGCCTAAATCAAGAGGGCTCAGAACTAGGGCACAAGGTTAGCACTTTAAAAAGCGTCCATCAGCTCCTGTAACTAAAAATCGGAAGAACATGCAGAGTATGATGTCAAGTCGATCCTCATCATTTGTGGAGTTGCACCACATTTATACTCCAGATCAGATTCATCAATGAGTCCTTCAATGCTCTAACTTTCACATTTATAATATTAGTAAGGAATTCCACCCTAGAAATTGATTTCTGTTCGTGCCAGTACCTCCCTAGTTATGGGTCTCGTTAGGTCACGTTTCAGAGACAAAGCATATAGGTTTTATGTCTTAATTTAGAGAGCCACTGGCCAAGCCTCCATATTTATATGGAATGCCTGGCATTTAGATACGACAACTCTATAAAGCTAAAGCATGGTTTACTTGTGTACTAGAAACAGCTGGGGAAACTGATAGTTTGGAAACGTTGTGATTTGCACAATTTAAATCCAAAGATTTGTTATTCACAAATATTAATGATCTTACACATGGTGAAATATAATGAATCTATTATTGAATAGTATTGTAGGCACATTCAATTGGAAAAGATTACACCTGCTCACCAGAAAAGGATGCTTAACGTGCAATGGAGAGAACAATGCTCGGGATTTTCCCTAGTCTTCCTAGTACTAATAATTAATTTAAGTGGGACGGTCATGTCTGCAGACAGACGGCAATGGAACGGATATGTGCTATACGATGGACACCGCGTTTGGGCAAACGTAATGTAGGACATACTGAGGTCAGATACGATGAATTGATTCTTATCGCATTGGATGGTAATTTGCTGATATTATGATGAATGTACTACCTTCATGCAACATAACCATAAACTGATAAAATAACAGTGTCCAAGCATTTACATGTAATTGGTACAGCCGATCTTGATACCTTCAATACAATTACTGAAGTCGATCACCCAAAGAAGGAAAGAGCTCTTACTAATAAATATTACGAATTCTCATACCTACAACCTACTATTCTACTAAATATAGAAATCCCATAAGACAGTGCACACACTAGAGTAAAAACAGCTTTTTCCTGCCGTAGACAGAAAAATAAACCAGGCTCGGCTCTCGGCAGGTCCGATCATGAACCATGCCCGGGTCGACGGCTCAAAGAGCTGTTAGCAATATGATACTACCCCGTGGTACTACTAGATCGCTTGGTAGTAGCACGGGTAATTTTTTTTCCCGTGGTACTACTGCTAGTACAACGGCTAGTACCACGGGCCAAAAAAAAACCACATTGCTTCTGAGACAGATTAAGACTCAGATCAAAACCCATTTAAAATAAAAAAAAGGATTGTGCGGTTTTATGAAACCACGGTGAAAATGAAACTTTTTCACAGCTGATGCGAACTGTAGGCGCCGCCATAATTGGCCTGGGCTGCTCTGACGAGCGCCTTTCACTTTATCCCTTCTCCGCGGCCGACCGTCACGCGACATGCAAAACACAGACGAAAAAGTTTGAGACGGTGTTATAAGTTTCACTTTAAAAAACGCCTGTTACTTTTAGGAACCAGAGAAAATTGTTTAAACTTTCCCATAAACCAGGCTAGCAAGAGTCTAAGACTAAAACCTGACAACAAATAAGTACCATTCTCCTTACCGCCGGTCTGCACAGGCCCTTAGTTTCCATTATCGGTCCACAGTTCAGCTAAAAGGCTTATCTATCATACAATGCCTTTGTGCGGTTGCTTAATGCTCCGTTACATTTTAAGACCATATTTTAAGGCCTATGGTGCTAAATAACAATAAGTTACGTAGTTCAGATTGTTAAAATTTGATCACTGATATTGTTATCTTGATGTAATAGAATGAAAAGCGGCTGTATAACTGGCTTTGACTTTAGAATAATCGGTTAAATTGCGGCCCTGGAACGCAAAAGGCAGCTGAAGAAATAAGATAGCTTTTAGTCAATACCAGTCTGACATTCCTATTTGCGCCAATGAAGGGGGGAGGACTAATTTGATAACTTTTTATAAAAAAAAAAAAAAAACAGTTCTTTTTCCATACCACCTGCTAGGATCCTTACATGCTCCGTTCTTCTCATCCACATTCATACATCTGGTCATACACCGCCGATTTCTTTTTCCATGAACTTTCACAATGGCCCAACCAGGTTGTGCCAACCAGGTTGTGTGTTGGTTGTGTCATTTAGTCTAAGAAGATTGAAGTAGCATCATGAAATTACAAACAAACTCTCCTGCTTCACCATCGACCCCATTATCGCTGTACCATAAGTCGACATAGTATACATACGCGAGCAAAAGGTAAATAAAAAGAAATTGGTTAAGACCGAAAACCTCAAACACTGAACAGATAGTTACTTCATCAGAATAAAAATTGCAATAGAATTCATAAAATGGAACAATACAATACTTTATTATATTGCTAAAGCAATGGAATAGATAATTGATAGAGAATAATTACAACGCAACACATAAGTTTAGCAATTCAGCTAAAGTGCCTTTTAAGACCCCAAGAAAATCATAAATCAGTGAGTCAGCCTACCAAATCACTCAAACCAATATCGTCAATCGTATATATATCACACAAACACGACACAGCATACTACTGATTAATTACCTCAGGTTTAAGACTTAATTACGAGTAGAGCAGTACAGCCTCCAAAGTTTGTCATTGCAATTTGCACCGCCCCTGTCGAGATTGAACGATATATCTCGTGATATCTCGCTGTATCTCGCGATATCTCGCGTTATCTGATAGTGCTGTACAATTATCGTTTAAATTGCCGCTATGCAAGTGATTAATTTTGAAGTTTAGTCTTGTAGGTAGTGTTATGAGGGAATATGAGTGTCGTATGGGATTTTAATGTGGGGAAATGATGAATTATGACGGTGGTTTTATGTGTCTATGTGTGTTATTAAATTAAATTATGATAATAATGTAATACCTTTTTTACGACTATAAGAACTTTCATAATTATAACATTCGAGGAACATGAAAAAGTCAACTGACCTCAATTGAATTTGGGTGTACTATGGAGAAATATTGCTAAAGATTGAATAAGAATTGACTTCAGTTTGAACATAGGAAAATGGAATTTTGAGTTTCAATAAAAATACTTCAAATATAATAGTAACAACTAAACTAAAAACCACCGTCTAATACTACATCCAGTAAGAAAATATCAGCCTCACTCACAAAAGACATTCACTCCTCGCTTTGAACCCAGAATTTTAATCGCACACAAGCACATAAGTTCGACAGTAACCACAGATAAATAATCACCAACTTTGAATAGAGAGTTCCTTAGTTAACACTTGAAATACTCGCGCCACGGTCCATAAGACCACGGACTTACTTTTTCACTTCCACACATAAATAAATGGCTAACTAAGACGTTGGGACACATTATTTTATGGTCTCAGTGTACACAGCACTTTATTGTGTTCAGATTTACTTGCTTGTAGATCTGTGTAAAGTGAAGCGTTTTCGATTTAGTGAAGAAAAAGCGGGAGGGTTCTGTTTATAATGACAGCCGTTGAAAGGATCTATTGTGTGAAGTGTGGTGTTAATCGTGAGTTTTATGTGTCAGAGATAAAATAAATCTTAATAAAGTTACAGGCATAAATCAACTTCAAGATATCTATATTTTATTTGCCATATAATTATTTCTAGCAAAAAGTAATGTTAGGTTGTCAGGAGCCCAAAAGTATGCCAAACACCATTGTTACCAAGGAGTGACATGTTACTCAGAAATTGGGATGAGTGGTCAAATAGGTGAATATGGTCGGTTCAACATTGCGCGGGATAATATTACATATTTGAATGACGATACTGCTATCCGTTTATTTGACTAATATACTATTTAGACAAAAAGACGTCTTCGAAACAGTTGGTGTTGAGAGTTGAGTCTAAGCAAAATGTAATGATAACATTCCATGTTCTAAATTATAAAGTGCAAGTAACAAAAGCAACAAAATATCAACCATGGCCATTTATAAATAAAAAACAAACGCAATACCCAGTCGCCTACAGTTATTTGTGTGCACATAATATTTGTCTTCATACAAATTATGACATTGGCCGCACAAAGGGTTAAGAAATTAACCAGCCGTTTACGGTCATCCTTTTAACTCGAAAACATTAATTATAACACCTCTTTAACTTTAAATTTATTGTGTTGTTTTGTTCCTCATTACTGGGTTTTAGTATCTTTTTTTTATGCGAACTGCTCGGGGTTATATCGGGTGTTTAAGTTTCATATAATTTATGGCTTGAGGCGTATTTTATGTAGTACCTTTAAAGGCACGTGGGTATTTATGCCGGTACGTTTCAATCTGGGAGATCTTTGCCTGTGGTCGTTTATTTCTTTGGGAACTATTTGCTTGGGTTCGCGGTTTGAGTTTCGATTCGACGTTTTATTAGTGTCGATGTTGAGATTATGTTATCGTTTGCAGGTGTTTTAGGATGACTTTTACTAAGACTAAATGATACCTAAACGGATACTCAAATCAAATGTTTATAGCGCTATTCTCTTAGGATACAGCCTTGTGTGCAATGCTGAAGTGTCGAAACGACTGTTTTGTATTCTCTAAGCTACTTAAGGCTTCAGTCTTGGTTTGCACAAAATAGAATCGTGTTCGGCCAGTCGATCGTACGTCAAATTTCGGGCTCCCTTCCCGCAACCCCCCCGCATACATCCTGCCTACTGAATTATTATAAAACAATTTTGATGCGGTAAGAACATTGCTCTACTAAGGATTATTTTAAAGGAGTTATAGAAATTGTTGCTTAATAAGGAGTTTTAATATGACTTGGTTTGTAATAATAAGAGTATCACACAAGTGTTTTAATAATAATAATAACAATCGTGTTTAACTAATTAAACCTAAAAAAAGGTCAGTGCAGCAGTGATGCTGGCGAAGGAAGAGGCGGGACGCGTGAGAGAGAGGACAGCGTAAACCTTACATCCCAGCCACAGTGGTAGACGCCCACGGTGACTCGGTCATGGTCATCTCTGGCCATCGTAAGCGCGTAATGGGCGACTCGCTGTCCGACCATGGACCATGTCCGAGTCGACGGCGCTTTGTATACCCTTGTAAACCGAGAACGTAAAAGGCTATTGAAGAACACCGTGAATTTAAGTCAGTACAAGTCTGACAGTCCCTTCCGCTTGGCCTGGGGTGGGAGGACTCATTTGATGATTTTACCATGATAAATAAAATAAATATTTAAAAAAACAAAAAACCCAACTGCGTAAAAAAACTAAAAAGAAAGAAACAAGCCCAGTAGTTTAGAATTCACTCATTCACACTCACAGTCGGGGCCCATTCAAAATTATACCAATCAAATCTTCCCAAGGGGCCCCGACTGTGAGTGTGAATGAGTGAATTCTAAACTACTGGGCTTGTTACTTTCTTTTTAGTTTTTTTACGCAGTTGGGTTTTTTGTTTTTTAAATATTTATTTTATTTTACTTTTTTTAGTTTTTGTTAGCATTTATCAGTCCAAATTAAATTGAAACATTATGTTATATATATATTTTGGTAAACCATTTTTAAAATCCTTTGATTTGACACCCCACTTGATAGAGTGTGAGAGATCTTAAAAAAATATTTTTAGTTCGGAACCCTTTGCACGAGAGTTCGACTCGCACTTGGCCAGTTTTATGTACCCAGTGACACTCTCACGTTTAAGACGAATCTAACGACACCTCTCTCAAGTTAAACTCCATCAAGCCGTTTAGGCTGCAGAGCAACACAAAGAAATATACATACATACATACACTCGAAAAACATAACCCTCCTGGCGCAGTCAGGGTATAAAAAGTCATGGGCCATGCCCGGGTCGACGGCGCGTTGTGTTCTACGAGCGCCTCAAATAGCGTCAGCATGATAACGGGGTCCCCCTCTAGAGGGCTAAAGCCTGCTGGCGTCGCGGTACTTATCTCATTACCGTGACCCCGGAACATGAAAGGGTTATTTGAAGGACACCGTGGATTTTAGTCAGTACAAGTCTGACAGTCCCTCCCGCCCTGGCCGGGGTACCACAGTAACATCCAAGGACTGCACTCCTTGTCATAGGCACAGTCCATTACCACCTGGAGACAGAGTAACCAACGCTTTTGTTCATTGCTGGATTTTAATGAAGGAGCAATGTTAGCGAACGTGAGTGTGATACAATAACTTGCTATCGTTAAGCAATTTAAAAAACAGGTTCAAACGATTTTCGACCTTATTGACATTTATGCAAAAACCGTGTTTTAATGAAGGAGCAATGTTAGCGAACGTGAATGTGAGAAAAAACAAACCAAATTTTAAATGTCAATAAGGTCGAAAACCGCTTGAAGCTGTTTTTTTAACTTGCTATCGTTAAGCAATTTAAAAAACAGGTTCAAACGATTTTCGACCTTACTGACATTTATTCATAAACTGGATTTTAATGAAGGAGCACAGTTGCGCGCGAGCGGTTGAGTCGAACGCATACTTACGCTTAGCTGCTTCGTAATTTGTCGCGCGACTTTTACGTCTACCCACTTGTTAATAATTATGATATTAAATTATCGTATTTTATTATTAAATGGATGAGATAAACGTTAATGTGGATATTTGCGCTTCGAGTGGTAGTGATGACATAGTGCAGGAGCTAGTATCTCAAAGAGAACAACAACTTAATCTGAATTTGACTGAAGAGATGGAGGTGACCGAAGAGCGTGAGCAACGACTTGCAAAGAGAGGGCGAGAACACGAAAATGAAACAGATGAGGAAGAAGGATTTGTAACAGTAACTAAGAAGCATAGGCCAACTTACAGGAAAGATTCTATACATAATAATTTAACGGGAGAAATTAGTGGAAACTCTGAAGAAAACTACGCTTGTGTATGTGTGACAGGAAAAGAAGCTATACCCAAACAATTTGGTATGGCAAAGCTTTTGAGATCGTTAAAAATCGAAAAGATAGTTAAGATGGTCTACAAAAGTGCGTTCAGGGTCCTGATCTATTTTGAAAATAAAGAAAATGCTTTGAAATTACTAAATTGTGATAGTTTTATTAGTTCAGGATACAGAGTTCAGAGTACTGACGAAACTAACTTATGCTATGGTATTTTGAGACAAATAGATTTAGAAACTGAAGAAACAGAAATACTCGAAAATCTATCGTGTGAACACAATATTATATCAGTAAGAAGGCTAAAGAGAATGTCTGACAGCGGGGAATGGATAGACTCCGAGACTATTCGAATATGCTTTAAGAGCGCCATTTTGCCGCGGTATGTATTTGGGTACGGTTGCAGGTTCAAAGTGGAGCCTTATACCTTTCCAGTTTCTCAATGCTCGGGATGCTGGAAATTTGGCCATCTCTCCAGAATGTGTCCAATTAAAAGAATTATATGTCCCAAATGCGGTGGTAATCATTCTAATTGTGAAACAAATACCTATACCTGCGTGAATTGCAAAGGGCCGCATATGGCTATGTACAAGAAGTGTCCAATCTTTCTCAAAGAAAAAAGAATCAGAGACATAATGACCAACCAAAACTACACCTACAGAAAAGCACTAGAACTATACTTAAAAGAAAAACAAAATCAACAAACAATCACTGAAAATAATAATATTAACATCAATTCCCAACATAGAAATAATACACAGAACATTCAGGAAACATATAGAGACAAACTTGTAACAGGACGAATGGTTGACAGTAGTAGAACTGATGAAATAACTTTTACAAAAGTACCCGAAGAGAGGAACTCAAGAAGAGACAACCGTCAGCAAGAACTTGTATCGAAAAAGAAGACAAAAGAGACTAGAGTGTCCAACAGGGTTAGTGAAGAGAATTGGTTATCGTCTCCGACCTGTGAAACTACATGTTTACAGACAGAAAAAAACCCAGACGATGCAAAAAACACAAATTTCAATTTAGATATTTTAGGTACCTTCCAGAGAGTCAAAGATATATTTTGTAAGTCTGACACCGATTGGGATACCAAACTTAAACAACTAGGTAAACTTGCTATGGAAATATTGGGAAAACTGATTGTTAAATTTTTGAAGAAAGATGACATTTATACTAAGTTTATATCTTTGTTTAATAATGGCTAATAATACATCAAGAATTTCTACTCTACGTATAGTGCAGTGGAATGCACGTAGCTTACGACCTAAACGTAATGAGTTTGAGTTACTAATGGCACAAGAAAAAATACATGTAGCTTTAATATCTGAAACGTGGCTGGAACCTGATTCTCATTTTAATGTAAGTGGGTATAATATTTTTAGAAAAGATAGGATGGATGGGTATGGGGGGATAGCTATTATTATTTGTAAATCGATAAATGTACAACAATGTTTTATTACTACTAGAAACTCAGGCATGGAAGTTATGTCAATTAAACTTTTAAATTGCAACGAAATTAAAAATATAGTATTGTTATATTGTCCGTCTTCAGTTCGCACAAGCCTCGCTGACTGGGAACAAATTTTCTCGCTATATCCTAATAAATGCATAATAGCTGGGGATTTCAATGGCCATCATGCAACCTGGTCCTCTAAAGCTGATGGACGAGGAATTCAGATGTATGACGCAGCTTTAGATGCTGGATTTATTCCTCTTAACGACGGGAGTGCGACTAGAGTGTCCTTAGTAGATAATATTGTTCATAGGACATCTCCTGATGTGACTTTTGTTTCAACCGATCTGTCTGTTTTATTAAGCTGGAATGTAATGAACGAAAACCTTGGTAGTGACCATCTGTTTCTTAAAATTTCTTATAAATATAATAATAATACCTTTAGTGTAATCAAAAAGCGAAATTTCAAACTAGCAAACTGGGCAGAGTATAGTAAATCTTTAGAAAATTATTTATTACGACCTTTAGAAACAGTAAACGTGCAAATTTTATATGATAATTTTATCAAACAGATTAATAAAGCGGCCGATGAAAATATACCCTGGATTAAGAGCTGTAATAAAACAAAAAATAAATTTCGTCCTAAACCTTATTGGAATCCAAAACTCTCACATTTAGTGGCGCAGCGCAGACTCGCGTTAAAGAATTTCAGAAATAATCCTACACCAAGTAATTTAACCGCAGTTGAACACAAAACAAAAGTCGCAAAAGATGCGATCCGTCAAGCGAGGACATTAGATTGGCAAAGTTACTGTAGTAGTATTAACGAACAAACATCAAGTTCTGATATGTGGAGACGCATGGGCTGGATCAAGGGAATTAGTTCATCTAGATCCCGCGTTTCAAATGATCAGAAGATTGAACTTCTTGCCAATCTCGCTCCTGACTATGTCTATCCAAGGGCCCAACCTTTTAATTCGAATAATATATTACTCGAGGCCAATTTCACGATGCAAGAAATGTGTAACTGTTTTAAACGAAAGGATACAGCTCCCGGTAACGACGGGATAACATATTCCCTCATATACCATTTACCTCCGACAGGCAAGTTATACTTATTAAACCTTTATAATCATATTTTTAATACCGGTTGTATCCCGATACAATGGCGTGACATATTAGTGACACCAATACCAAAACCTTCATCTGTAGGCGATACAAAACTCCGTCCAATCTCCTTAATCTCTTGTATGTGTAAAATCCTCCACGCAATGCTGACAAAAAGACTAGAGTGGTATATAGAGAAAAATAAACTGCTGTCCCCGTTCACTTCTGGATTTAGAAGAGGACAGTCGTGCCAGGATTGCCTAGTCAAATTAGTAAGCCAAATTTATTTAGGATTCTCACGCAAAACTTCAACTATAGCATGTTTTTTGGATATCACCAACGCTTATAATAATGTTTTAATAGAGGTATTGACAAAAACCTTAGATGAAATAGGTGTTGGGAAAAAATTCTGCCAGTATCTGTGGAACTTCCTGAGTGAACGACACCTTATTATGAAAGATGAAACCGATCAAAATAAGTACTTTACAAGATATACAAGTCGGGGCTTGGCACAAGGCGACCCCATTTCACCTGTCTTATTTAATATAATAACAATTAAATGTTTTGAAAAAATTAGAAATGTAACAATGTGTCAATATGCAGATGATTTTGTACTGTACTCTCCATCCAGAAACCTACGTGAAAGTCAAGCAGAATTCCAAACAGCCTTAAATGCATTCTGTCTCATTCTGGATGAAATGGGGTTGCAATTATCATCCAATAAGTCGAAGATTTGTATTTTTAGTAGAGGATTTAGAAGACTAGAATTAGAACTTAAATTAGATAATAACAATTTAGAGATAGTAGACAATTACAAATATTTGGGGGTGTGGTTGGACAGATCACTGCGATGGAGTAAACACATCAACATGACTGCTGAAAAGGTTCAAAGGAGTCTTGGTTTACTTAAGGTTTTGGCAGGTGCTTCCTGGGGTTTACATCCTAGACATCTAAGACGTATATATATTGCACTAATCAGAAGTCGCTTAGACTATAGCTGCTATTTATATGATGCGAGTGCAAAATGCCATCTAGATAAATTAAATAAAATACAAAATCAGGCTATGAGGATAATAGGAGGCTTCATCAAAACTTCACCGATCCATGTTATGGAAAGTGAGCTATGTTTAATTCCACTGCATTTGCGAAGAAAATATCTGGCTTATAAATTCTGTTTAAAATCAAAGACTATGGAAAATAATTTAACATGTCAATTATTAGAAAATCTCTACGCTCTTCGACAAAATTGTTACTGGAAAAACAAAAACATTCCCTTAATAGCATCACTTATGAATGAGATTAAAGAGTTGCAGGTAGCTTCTTCCTGTCCATTATTCATGTTTACTTTAAGAACGTGGGTAACTAATATTAATGTTAATGAAATAATTATAGTTAATTTAGAATCGTTAAAAAAATGTAAACGCTCATACGATAATAATGTACTTAAATATGAAGTCATGAGTGAATTATATACAAAATATAGTGGTTGGTTTTACATATTTACTGATGGTTCGAAGAGTGAAGAAGGTCATGGGTCTGCATTTTATATACCAAATACAGATATATTCACACAGGATAATTGTTTTAAAATAAGCGAACCTACATCCATTATGACATTGGAGCTCATTGCAATCTCAGAGGCTTTGACCTATATAGTTAACCATTGTAGATATAAAAATGTTGTCATTTGTACAGACAGCAAAAGCTCATTACAACATATAGCTCGATGTGCCTCTGGCCGCAGAGGTGCACCGATTGCTTATGTCATTTTATCTAAAATTGATGAAATTACTTTAAAAGGCATCCAACTGAGATTGCAATGGGTTCCATCGCATATTGGATTACGGGGCAACGAAGAGGCTGACACGTTGGCGAAATTAGCGGTTAGGAATGGAAAAGAAATAAATATTATATTAGATTATTCAGAATTTCTACCAAAATTTAAAAATATTTGCTATGATGATTGGAAAGAGTATTTTAATAAACGGTCACTAGAAAAGGGTTTATGGTATAAAACCATACAGTGTGAACCTCTTCGCGTGCCCTGGTTCATGAATAGTAATATTAATAGAAAACTGATTGTTACTGCTCTGAGACTCAGATCTGGACACGTTCCATGCAAGAAATTTGCCTTTATGATGAAGAAAATCACTTCACCCAATTGTGATGAATGTGGAGTAGTCGAAGATCTGCAACATTTATTGATGGAATGTGTCCAATACGAGTCCTCTAGAATTAGATTAGTAAAGTCCCTGAATTTGAACAAAACGGATGTAGGCATGTTCCATGCAATACTATCTCAACCAAATGGCGACGATGCGAAGTATTTGTTCAAATTCATGGCCCACGTGGTGTGAAATATAATTGTTAGGATACGATGGGACTGACATACGCTGTGCGTAAAAGACCCTTTAAATAAATAAAGAAAAAAAAAAAAAAAAAAAAAAATGAAGGAGCAATGTTAGCAAACGTGAATGTGAGAAAAAACAAACTAAATTTTAAATGTCAATAAGGTCGAAAATCGCTTGAAGCTGTTTTTTTAACTTGCTATCGTTAAGCAATTTAAAAAACATGTTCAAACGATTGACGACCTTACTGACATTTATGCAAAAACCGGATTTTAATGAAGGAGCAATGTTAGCAAACGTGAATGTGAGAAAAAACAAACTAAATTTTTAAATGTCATTAAGGTCGGAATTCGCTCGAACCTGTTTAGTTACTTCTCCATATCTCTGCTATATAGTATAATTATAATGTCCTCAGGACTACATTTGTTAACTTTATTTCAACAGAATCGGTTCACAACTGAAAATTCTATAGGAAAACTGACAATTAATTCCTTTTTTTCTACCCATATAGGCCGGGTTTAGTTTTGATATTTAAATGGGACCAACTTTCAGATACACTACGTACAACAAAAAAAAAATGAATTTTTGAAATTGGACCTCGTAAGAAAAAGTAATGAATGGTCATAAATAATATATATATATATTATTAAGTAAGTGGGGAGTAAGGGGGGAACAGATCTAACATCTTATCTGGCCCAACTGTCAACCTCACCTGCTCGCGCTGGTGGTTCGTATGAATAGCCAGCGACGGCGGCCTACCAGCCGCCGTGGTGCTCCCTGCTAGATAACGGACGAGGCTCTGGCGACCGAGCAATGGCGGTATAACCATACATCTCGGCCGGGCAACTAGCCGGAAGAGGCTCCAGCGGCCTTGGGATTTAAATCGTCCCTAAAATGTCTGGTGCAGAAGGCAAGGGGAAACCACTGCACTATTTTCCCAAGAAAGTCGTTATGAAAGCACAATCAAGTCTGATACCTAGTTGGCCATGCGATCCGCTTAGCAACCGGCGCCGTACTGCGTCCGGGGTAGACGGTGTGAAATTGGCTACTGGCCATGCGGATGTGGGAAGCCAGGCAACGCATGGAAACTATGCTACTGGAACTTCAGTAAAGACTTCAGTGAAGATGCGACAAATCCAAAAGATAGGCACATGGAATGTTCGTGGTCTACTGCAACCAGGGAAGCTTGATATTTTAGAGCAAGAGATAACTAGGTGTGAGCTGAACATCTGTGGCCTTAGTGAAACTCACTGGAAGGGCAATGGACATTTTCTCACAGAGTCTCACGCCGTTTACTTCTCTGGCAACGACAGCACCAGCAGAAATGGAGTTGCTTTCCTCATCCCAAAACATCTGAGGAACTGCGTAATGGGGTATGAACCTGTAAGCGATAGAGTACTGAGCATTAAACTAAAGGCTTCGCCAGTCAATCTTAATATCATACAGGTTTATGCACCTACCAGCACTGCAAGCGATGACGTCCTGGAAAGCTTTTACTCGGAATTAGAAAGTACCATTTCAAAGGTCCCTAACAGAGAAATGCTCTTAATCATAGGCGACTTTAATGCAAAAGTTGGAGCAGACTCCCACCATCTGAGCCCCAATGTTGGTAAATTCGGACTAAGCCAGCGCAATGAAAGAGGAGAACGCCTGATACAATTTGCAGCCGATAACAACCTGGTGATATCAAACACTTTCTTCCAGAACCATCCACGGCGACTTTATACCTGGACCTCACCTGGCGGCAACTATCGCAACCAGATTGACTACGTTCTTATTGGATCACGGTGGAAAACATCAATTAGAAATAGTCACACACTACCTGGAGCTGACTGTGGGTCGGATCATCAACTTTTAATCTGCAAGTTGCAGCTAAAACTGAGGGCAGCCAGAACACTCGCGAAACACAAAAGAATCGAAGTAAAGGATAACCCAAAGTTTTTGGCAGCACTCGAACAGAATTGGTCTCAGTGGACAGATATAGACCCGGGTGCAGAGACTTCGGATCAGTTGTGGGATAAAGCGAAGAATTTGTTAACGAGCGCAGTCAAAACTTCTGATCAACCTTCACAAATACGCAAGCGGCAATACTGGATGAGCGACACCACTCTGGCACTTGTTGAAGATAGACGGAGAATAAAAGCACAAGGAGCAGATGTGAGAACTCTGAACGAGTTGTCCGGTAGAATCCAGGCAGCTTGTAGGCGAGACCTTAACACCCAACTTCGGAAGATATGCGCAGAAGTTGAAGCCCACGCTGACAAACATGAAACCAGGGATCTCCATCAGAAAATCCGCTCCATCACAAAAACTCTTTCAACTAAGACTTGGGCTATTGATAACTCTCGGGGTGAAACAGTCACTGAAATAGATGCCATTTCCGAGACATGGAAGGAATACTGCCAGTCACTGTTCCAGGACCCTCAGTCGCGATGCTTTGCTCCCACGGATCCCCCGGACGAAGAAGTCGAGCCAGACATTCTTTATGAAGAAATAAGATCTGCGATTAAACACCTGAAGAATGGAAAAGCCACAGGTGCAGATGCTATACCAATTGAAACCATTAAGGCTTCGGGTGAGCATGGCGTCCAAATCTTTCATACCCTGTGCAATAAGATATGGCGGACAGGGACGTGGCCGAAGGAATGGGCTCACACAGTCTTCATACCGTTGCACAAAAAGGGTTCCACAAAGTCGTGCAGTAACTACCGTCTCATTGCGCTAATATCTCATGCAAGCAAAATACTACTGCACATCCTGAATGAGCGTTTAAAGAACTTTTTGTCCAAAGAAGTTGCACCCGAACAAGCGGGCTTCGTAAAAGGTAAAGGTACCCGTGAGCAAATTCTGACGTTGCGCCAGATTATAGAGAAAGCCCGGGAATTCAACAAGCCGGTTTACATTTGCTTTGTTGACTTTTCAAAGGCATTTGACTCCGTAAAATGGCCCGTACTATGGAAGACCTTGCTGGACATGGGCACGCCGAGACATCTTGTTCACCTCCTAAGGCGTCTATACGAGGACGGAACAGCGTCAGTAAGAGCAGATGACGTACTGTCGAGTCATTTCCACCCCAGTGCAGGAGTCCGTCAAGGGTGTATAATCTCTCCCCTTCTGTTCAATATATATGGTGATACTGATACTATGATACTACTATGATACTATAATGGAAGATGTTTTAAATAAAATATGTACTAACAGTAAATCTGTCATCATCTGTGGTGATTTTAATATTAATTTATTAGAAAATAACTCCAATAGTGTTAGATTGTTGAGTCTTTTTAAATCTTTTAATTTGTCACATGTTTTTATGGAACCAACCAGAGTGACAGCTTCTTCTGCCACTTGCTTAGATAATGTATTTTCTAACTGTGATTACTTACATAAGGAAATTGTTAATAAACTGCCATCTGATCACAGTGGCCAATCAATAACGTTTTGCGCCTATAAACCTATTCAAAAAATTCAAATAAGACATAGGCCAATTACAGATAAAAATTTAGAAAATATGAATAATACTATAGCGAGTAAATTATGTGATCATAGGTTTAATAATATAAGTGACCCAAATGAGTTCTACGCCGAGTTTTTTGGAATTTTAAAAACAGAATATAATCGTATTTGTCCTCTTAAAACTAAAACTATCTGCACAAAGTTCTTATTTAGTGATTGGGCAACACCAGGAATTCGCAAAAGTAGAGATAAACTTTTCGAACTTTATGATCTTAAGAGTCATAGAATGGATGATATTAGCTTTCATCAGTATGTTGCCAAATATTCAAAAACTTTTAAACGTGTATGTAAAATAGCTAAGGCTCTTTTTATTAGTGGTAAAATTAAATCAGCTGATGATAAAATTAAAACAACCTGGAAAATCATAAATAATGAGACAGGCAGGAATAAACAGCGTAATAACGAATTCAATTTAGAAACTGCACATGGTCCTATAAACACAGATAAAGATGTAGCTCAGGAATTTGAAAAGTTCTTCTCGAATATACCTCTTAAGACTACTGAGCCATTAAATTCGTCACCAGCACTCTCTGCTGCCTTACTTAGAAATAATGTAAAGGCATGCCCGATGGAGTTTAGGTTTCGGCACACAAACCCCCAAGCAGTGATTAAAGCATTCAAAGATCTTAAAATTAAATCAACAGAAGATCTCTGGGGAATGTCTGTGAAGGCCTGTAAATCAATAATAGAAACCGTAGCGCCTTATTTAGCTTTTTTATTTAATACCAGTGTAGACCAAGGAGTGTTTCCGGATCTTATGAAGCATAGTAAGGTAGCTCCACTTTTTAAATCGGGTGATTGTAAGGAAGCTAACAATTATAGGCCTGTGTCAATTTTGCCAGTTTTCAGTAAGGTGTTTGAAAAGTTAATGCTTGAACAAATGCTATGTCACTTCAATAGAAACTCCATCTTTCATGATCAACAGTTCGGTTTCACCAAAGGTCGTTGCACAACTGACGCCGGTGTTGCCCTATTGAGGAACATTTTTAACTCCTGGGAGGAAGCGCAGGATGCCATAGGAATCTTTTGCGACCTCTCAAAGGCATTCGATTGCGTAAACCATGAAACGCTTTTGCTGAAACTGGAACATTATGGAATTAAAAATACAGCTCTTGATTTACTTAAATCATACCTAAGAGATAGACAGGTTAAAGTTCAAATAAACGGTACAAACTCATTAGGGGCTAAAATGACTATGGGCGTGCCTCAAGGTTCTATTTTGGGTCCATTCCTTTTCTTAGTCTATATTAATGACTTACCCCATTTACTAAAAAATCAACCACAGATGGTGTTATTTGCCGATGATACATCGTTAATTTTTAAGATAGATAGACGTGCACAAAATCTAGACACTGTTAATGACTGTATTTCTAAGGTTCAAAATTGGTTTACTGTTAATAATTTAGTTCTTAATGAAAAGAAAACAAAATGTATTCGATTCACTTTGCCAAATGTTAGAAGTAGCGATTGCGACATTTTATTGAACGGAGAAAAATTAGATTTTACTGATCAGACAGTTTTCTTAGGAATCACGTTAGACGATAAACTACAATGGGGCCCCCATATAGCATCTTTAGCGGGGCGACTCAGCTCAGCCGCTTATGCTGTTAGAAAGATAAGACAGTTAACTGACGTCGAAACTGCGCGTTTGGTTTACTTCAGCTACTTTCACAGCATTATGTCTTATGGTATTCTACTGTGGGGCCGGGCAGCTGACATTGAATCCATTTTTGTTTTGCAAAAGAGAGCCGTCAGAGCAATTTACAAACTATGTCGTCGCGAATCTCTTAGGGAACTATTTAAAAAGATTAACATAATGACAGTGCCTTGTCAATTTATTTATGAAAATATAATGTATGTTAGGAAAAATCTTCATCTTTTTAATAAAATAAGCGATAGACATAATTTTAATACTAGAAATAAAGATAAAATTGATCAACCTTATTATAGATTGTCCAAAGTCCAAAAATCTTTTATGGGGTTCTGTGTTAAATGTTATAATAAAATACCTAGCGAAATTTTAACTCTAAATGAAAGAAAGTTTAAAAGTCACATAAAAAATACACTTAGTAAACAAGCATATTATAAATTAGAAGATTATATCCAAGATAAAAATGTCTGGAAACATGCCGGTCCTGCTCCATAGTACAATGTAGGGCTTAAGCAGAATCAAGCTGGTTGATATTCGAATGCTCACACACTTCTTATATTTTGTAAAATAGCTTTGATAGCAATATTTTGTTAAAATGTGAACACCATGTACCTTTTTGCTTTTTTTAATTCTTATTTTTATTATTTTTTTTTTAATAATATTTAGTCTATATTTTCAAGGTACATTGCTTCCACATTATATATTTCAAATGATGTTATAAAAAAATTGTAAAACATGTTTAAAAAGAGTAAGTATGGAGTTTCTTGCCCATTCTTCTCCATACAACCTACCTTAGCGAATGGGTGTAGAATCAATCCCATCCCATCCCTTTCCTTAATTTTAATATTCGACGTTTAAAAGTGCCTCACTGATGGCCTATTTGAAATAAATGATTTGACTTTGACTTTGACTTTGACTTTGACTTATATACACAGAACTCATAATGAGAATTGTTCTCGAAGACTGGACGGACGGTATTGCAATCGGTGGCTTGAGGATCTCGAACCTGCGATACGCGGATGATACCACTCTCTTTGCTACTAGTAATCGCCACATAGAAGATCTGCTGCGCAAGCTGGAAAGTACCAGCCTCGCATTTGGCCTTAAAATTAACCGCAAGAAGACGAAGATGATGATTGTCGACCGTGTCAACAACAACTCGCCAGAAGTCACCCAAATTGCGAACTGTGATGTGGTCCAGTCATACATCTATCTGGGAGCGTTGATCACAAACAATGGGGGGTGCGCAGAAGAAATAAAACGTCGTATGGCGATTACTAGGTCTGCCATGGACAAGCTCAAGAAAATGTGGAGGAATCGAACCATAACGAAAGCCACAAAAATTCGACTTGTCAGAGCACTTATTTTCCCCATATTCCTCTACGCTGCGGAGACGTGGACCCTGCGTGAGAACGAGCGGAAGAAGATAGACGCTCTCGAAATGTGGTGCTGGAGGAGAATGCTTGGGGTATCGTGGAATGAATTCCGCACTAACGTCTCCATAATGCAGGAACTTAACATCAAGCAGCGCCTGTCTTCCGTTGTGCAAGCTCGAATCCTGACATTCTTTGGTCACGTATCCCGGCGTGGCGACGAGTCCATCGAGCGCCTAGTGGTGCAGGGCAAAGTTGAAGGCACCCGAGCACGAGGTAGATCGCCTATGAGATGGACGGATCAAATAAAAGCGGCTGTGGACAGTTCCCTGCACGTCTGCACCAGAAAGGCGGCCATCAGGCAGGAATGGCGGCGTATTGTTAGGCGCGCCACTAACAGCTGAAATGACGACCACGACCACTCTGCCAAGAGTGAAACGACGAAGAAGAAGAATATACATGTCGAATTGAGAACCTCCTCCTTTTTTTCCGTCGGTTAAAAAATATATTTTAATTTAATAAAGTAGAGCAACCTGAGATGCGTAACTGTGCGTAATCACCGTTAGAGCGAGAGAAGGTGCGAGCGAGAGGGACCAATAAAAATTCGTCGTGGACCTCACGTCCGATCGCTCCGGCCGTCCACCGGCCACTAAGGAATTTCTCTTGCAATTCTTGTTTATAAACACTTTTTGAGAGGTTATTTGAGATATTTTTTATTGTTGAAAAAAAGCGCTTTAGGTACAATTTTTTTTTGTATTTACTTTATTGATCTGTCGACATCAAAATAATCTAAATATTACATACCTACGATGCATAGTTCTTATGAAAAAAACTATTTATTGAGAGATAAAATCCGAGAATTTTCATAATATTCTGCCATCTTAATTTAGAATATGAAAGATAAATATAAAAAACTAATCAGCGCAGTTTGAAGACGAGGATATTGCGGTCATTATGCGCTGCTCAGATTTTTAAATTAATTCTTCATTGTCTCAGATTGAGTGCACCAACGTAACTCGAAATGACGTTGGGCAGGAAAGAGCTGATTTGAACGCTTGATTTACCGTACATAATCCACTTAAATCAACTTAAAAAAAATAACTAGCTGTTACTTATATTATGGTTATTGATGTGCAATAATAATATTTCAAGCTATTGCACTATTTTGTTCAAAAATCACAAACAAAGTTACGCAAATAATTCGGCGCGAGTGAATTTTACAAGACCTGAGCCTTCGGGCACGCCGCAATTGCGGCGGTAAGACCCCTCTTTGAGGAGTGGCTGGAGAGAAGTCATGGCGTCCTGACCTACCGCTTGACGCAGGTCCTCACCGGACACGGAAGTTTCGGGAGGTACCTGTGTCTGATGCGAAAGGAGGAGACGCCTGGGTGTCACCACTGCGAAGATCGCCCGGAGGACACGGTGGAGCATACGGTGCAAGACTGCCCAGCTTGGGCAGAGCACCGACGTGTCCTCACGGCTGCGATAGGCGGAGACCTCTCGCGCCCAGCATTGGTCGCGGCCATGCTGCGGGGCGAGACGGAGTGGGAAGCGGTCGCCTCCTTCTGCGAGGCAGTAATGCTCGTGAAGGAGGAGGCGGGCCGCGAGCGAGAGAGGACAGAGTCCTCCCTCCGCCCCATCCGCGGTAGTAGACGCCCACGGCGACGGACGTCGCTAGATGATCTCCGGCCACCGTAGGCGCGGGCATGCGGGCAGCGAGTAAAGGGCAACTCGCTGCCCGACCAAGGACCATGCCCGGGTCGACGGCGCGTTGTGTCCCACGCGCGCCTCAAAGAGCGTCAGCATAATGACGGGGCCCCCCTCTCAGAGGGCCAAAGCCTGCCGGGGTCGCGGGATTATTTCCTTACCGTGACCCTGGAACAGAAAGGGCTATTGAAGGACACCGTGGATTTTAGTCAGTAAAAGTCTGACAGTCCCTCCCGCCCTGCCCGGGGTTGGAGGACTCATTTGATGATTTTACCACGCTAAAAAAAAAAAAAAAAAAAAAAAGACCTGAGCCTTAAAGCGACGTGTCTATCACAAAGCTCTGTCTCGACGATGACTCGTAACCTGATTTTTTTTTCAGAGACAAATAACAGTTCAGTGAATTGACATTTTAACATTGCATTAGTATGCATGAACACACTTAAAAAAAAAACTAAAAACCATTTTGCCCTAAATTAAATTTGCCAATATAATTTAGGGCAAAATGGCACAATTGAGAAAAGCAATAACTTTCACACACAAAATTATCAACAATAATAACTTATTTATTTTATTAAATCTATAACTTAAAACAAAATTAACAATATCGAAATGTAAAATAACAACTAGACTAAATAAATTATACAAGAATTTAAATTATAGAACTTTTACATACAAAGAAACATCATACTCACAGAAAAATAGCTAACTGATGCAGTTTGTCATTAAGTCTCAGAGATGATGGCTGAACTATTTTACCCTATGATCGATTCTGTGAATTTATTACCTACATCAGATGTATTCATAATAAAATAGGCATATTAATAGGTTTTCCCGATACTGTTGATCATAACTTCTAATATCAATAAAATCTACGTGCAAATTCATAGTGAATAATATCGTAGGTAAATTAATTTTAATATATTCATAGGTAGGTTTTCCTTTTATTCGGAAAAATGGGTTTTATTACTTTGATTCTTTGAAATTGCAGGATATAATGTAGTCTAGAATTATAAGGAAATTGATACGATGGCTTCTTTAATAATAATGTAACCTGCTGTTATTATGTAGAATAATTATTATAGATTACAATGAGCATTACCTGTATAGGTACAACATAGACATACGTATAAAGATATAAATATAAATAATTTTATCAAAGAGACACTCCCTAATAAGGTACAATAAAAAAATATCAAAGTAACTACCATGAAATTTTGTGTTGATTGTAGATGAAAACCTAATATCGAACGATACGAACGAGACGTTCCATCACAAGTAATCCATAGAGCAGCGGTTCTCAAACTTTTTTGGTGGCGGAACCCTTTTGTAAAGCGTAATTTATGACGGAACCCCAAAATTAAAGAATCTGTTACGTGCATTCTCTAATACAGCGGTTCTCAGTGGCGGAACCCTTTTGTAAAGCGAAATTTTTGACGGAACCCCATCATTAAAGAATCTGTTACGTGCATTTAATTTTTAATTTTACATGACGACCAAATGATCCTCTATGGCATAGAGGATCATTGCATTGCATCCCTGATGACGATTTCATGAACCGTGACAGTAATGGTAGCCATACACCATCCTGCCTATCGAACGATCGATTTGACGCTTGCAATTGTTTCAAATATGCAGTTCGTCCATATACACCATACTGCCTATCGTACGATCGATTTGACACAACTTCAAATCTGCAGCAGCGATGCCAACTTAGCAACTTTATAGCTAGATCTAGCTATTATTCGGTGACCGATAGCTACAAATTTATAAAATTGTAGCTGTCGTCACCGATTATTAGCCAAATGTTATGCATCACTGCTGCCCATTTGACGTTGTGTCAAATCGATTTGATGACCTATCAAATTGGCATGTCATGCCATCAAATTGGCATTTTTAAACAATTGCAAGCGTCAAATCGATCGTCGATAGGCAGGATGGTGTATGGCTACTATTAGACAGTTGAAACATTCACAAATTATGTATCTGTTGCCGCTATAAAATAAATTACTAAAAAACACACATTAAAGAAACATTTAACAGGGCTCCCATACAATAACCATTTTTTTCCCATCCCCTCCACTCGCACACGGCCGGTTTTTATTTTAAGATGAATCAAATAAGGAAAGTCATCATCATCATTTCTCAAGAAAAACTATAACAAGGATAAGTATAACAATGCAGCCTGGATTTTCAACCACAAACATTATTTTCCAAGATAAGGATATACGTCATAAAAATGACGAGGTAAAAAGAATATATTCATCATAATTATGAAGTCATAGTTGTATGAATAATATTGTTTATGACATCAAAGTCTTGGGAATTCTATTGGGATTTGTTCTTCGGGGAATATTCATCATTATCAACATCCACTAAGTTTTTTTATCCGACTACGTTGAAAAAGAGAAGGGTAGTATTTTGACCGTATGAAAAAGAGAAGGGTAGTATTTTGACCAGTATTTTTGTACTGTCGCGGTACTGTCTCATCAGGTAACCGAGAGCCTGGAACGTAAAGGGCTATTGAAGAATCACCGTGGATTTTAGTCAGTACAAGTCTGACAGTCCCTCCCGCCACGAGCTGGCGAGTACTCATTTGATGATTTTTGCCACGATAAAAAAAATGTTATAATATGTTATGTATGTTCATCTGCTTAAAACTATATATCGTAATTTGACAATGAGGTTTCATTGGAAGCGTTTTGAGTTTCTTTGCGGGATAAAATCCGGGACATGGATATTCGGCGAAGAACCAGAGTCACCGACATAGCTCATAAAATTTGCAAGTTAAAGTGGCAATGGGCAGGCCACATCGCTCGTAGAACTGACAACCGATGGGGAAGAAAAGTTCTCGAGTGGCGACCACGGACCGGAAGACGCAGCGTAGGCAGGCCTCCCACTAGGTGGACCGACGACATCGTGAGGGTCGCGGGCAACCGTTGGATGCAAGTGGCGAATTGTCGTTCGGCGTGGCGGTCTAAGGGGGAGGCCTATGTTCAGCAGTAGACGTCTTCCGGCTGATGATGATGATGATGTTTGACCACCTGTTGCGGTAAAAAAAAATATATTATTAGATACTGAGTCGGTGTCTTGAAAACCTAAGGAAGTTTATTGAATTCATTTGTTAAATGACAATGCGATTTATGAATTAATAAATAATTAATATTTCCTCATAATTCATTTTATGTTCAAAGCTTTATAATTATGCAAAAGTATAGGGTTGCCTTTATCAATGCGATCTTTATTAGTGCAAATGTAATTAGAATTTTAATGATGGATAGGTTATAGGAATTGGAACTGCAAAGCCCGAGTGTACATACTAATAATTGCAGACTGTAATATTACTTGACGCCATCTATGATTGTTATCATTACAATCGCAGGAAGCATAATTAACAACACAACTATCTTTATTTTATTATTTAATATAATAAGTACATCTTTGTCATACGCATGTCCTTAAAAAAACTGCTTTAGCACAGAAATAATGAAATTTTGAGACTTTGTTCGTTTCGTTGTGTTTTTTGTAAACAGTTATCACTTGTGCCATTTGACGATCTTAAAAAAAAAACAATTTCCATTAGAGCAAAGCCATGGGCATAGGGCTGGTCAAATTATACAGTCGGAAGCTTTATCGTCTGTCTGTAAAGGGAGACAGAAAAACAATAAAAAAGCAAAAGGAAATTGCAAATGAACGACCTATATCAAGAATTAAGTCATACAAATCGTGCGTTTAATTACTAAAATTTCAATACAAAGGGTTACTAATAGGTTTTTCTTGTATAAATTAAACAATTTTATTTGTTCCGTCCACACGATTTTGGGGGCCTACCACCACGTACGGTCAATAGACAGCATAACTTGACCCACTTTCTGCCGTATTAAAAGATAAAAAATAACATTGTTTTATCATAAAAAAGAGAAGTAATTTTTTTTGTAAACTGCCTTTTCAAATGACAGTTGACAGATGGCAGATGGATGTCGTTGACGTGTTCACATGTTACGTGTTACTTAATTATGTCGTATGTAATGCTGTCAATGCGTTTTAGGGTATATTTGCTTTTAACATAGGCACTGTTTGTCTTCTTTAGAAGCTAAAGGCTTTGGCAAACAGAGAGCTCGGTCTGGCGCGACGGTAGCGTGACGTGTCGTTGACGAGTGTCATCCCTTTACACACCACCGTTAGCGTAGCGTGTTTTGTGTGATGAGATACATTTATATATTTTCATAGGAAGTAAGCACGGCAGAGAGCCAGTGGTGGCCCAGTGGCATCGGTCCCGACTTACGAGTTGTAGGTCGTGGGTTCGAACCCCGCCAGGCGCATTACTTTGTGTAATTTATTTCATAACCGCTGCTCTCAAAACGGTGAAGGAAAACATCATGAGGAAACTGGCATGTCCTAGAACCAAAAATTCGAAGACATGTGACATCTGCCAACCCGCACTGGGCCCGCGTGGTGGATTATGTCCCACTCCCTCTCACAGAGAGGAGGCCTGTGTCCCAGCAGTGGGAACATTATAGGCTGATGATGATGATGATGAAACACGGCAAATATACACCACGCTGCTGCACATCTAAGTTGTCACTATATTTTACTATTTGATTGTTATTTGTGAACAGATGAACCAAATAATTATTTTTAATGATTTAAAATTATTACTACGATTAACTTAAATCTCTGTTAAGTTCAATTTTTTCAGCTAAAAGAGTTGGTGGTGCAGGCCCTGATATGGGTGACAAACAAAACAAACGATAATAAATTAGCAATGCAGAGGGCTTCGCTTCGGTAAATCACTGCGATACACGCATGCCCCTCAACACCGGACGTTTATGCCTTTTAGACCAAGATTATTTTAAACATGGATAAGTGAGTTTGGATTTACGAACAAAATAAATTCTTTTTTTTTTGCAGTTGTAAAATGTTGTCGGAGACTTTCTATTTCATTGTGAAGACGTTACCCCCACTAGGATCTTCTCCTGTGCATTAACAAGTATAATATACTCACATACACAAACACCCAGACGTTGCACAACTATTTATAGATTCTGTAGATCATACAATTAGCATTTGTTCCGAATCGAACGAAAAAATCTTTTAATGCGAAGATATTTTATGATTATCTTAAACGTAAACAGCTTATAAAGTTCTCACTCAATCTCGCAGTCTCAATGCGGATCACAAACACCATGCTCTCGAGATCTCGACTAATATATTGTTGTACATGCCGTCTTCTTTCCATTTTTTGAGAGTTTACCAGAAGATACATTACTGCCCCTTCAATTTCAATGAAAACTATCATTTCTGAGGCCTTATCATGAGTTTTTAGTTATTCTGACGTACTCGTAAAGTAAACTGGAACTTAGACATTTTCAAATTGACAAACAAGGAAAAAATTATTTCCTTCTTCGTGTATCAGAGGCGCTGTTCAATTTTTTCATTCAAAAAACACTGTAAATACTGGAAAGACGCTGTAAAGTAATATAGTGAAAACTCGTGATAAGGGTAGTGGTGTTAGATTTATTGATAAAGTCTTTTCCTTATCCAGTATTACTCGAATCTCCCTCATGCATACACCTTTATAGCGAGAAAATGTTAATATAACAACACAATATATTCCTACTGCCGATACCGGCCGATTGATATCATTGTGAATAATTATCGATACCAGTTAATAAAACTGACAGAAAACCTTTATGAGTAAATTACAAACCTATTGATACCATGTGGTAATGATGCAATAATACGAGTAAGCTTTGTGCTGTGACTATTCTTGTAGCATCCAAATGTTTTTGAATAGGTAGATGAAAGAAAAATCAGATTAAAACGGACTTGTTTTCGTGGTAAAATCATCAAAATAATGAGTCCTCCCACCCAGGGTAGGGCTGGAGGGACTGTCAGACTTGTACTGACTCAAATGAAAAAAACAAAAGAGATTGAAATGGACTTGGAATATCTATTTGGGTGTACTTTAGTTTTTCAGGTATTTTTTCTCGTACATTTTTCAAAAACTGCTTTTTTTGAGAAATTTTAGTTGTCATTTGAGAATTTGTGTTTTTTAAACGTTTTTTTTTTTTATCAGGAACTTGTCAGTAGTAGTCCAGGCTGAATTTGTGCTCGGTTGGTTATAATAGGCCGTAATCTATGACCATCGACCGATACAAATCCAAAAAGTAGGTATAATAGAAAAATATACACTTCATAATAATATGAATATACTTTGAGTAAGTTAGATCAGGAACCCCTCAGCTGGCGGCCTTAGGAGTCATTTAAGGCATCTACAGAAAAATCCGGATAAGCAGCTCACAAGTTCCTCTACATTGATCTGCGAGATGCCACTGGGCACAAAATCAGACTGGGCACACGATATTTCGCATTAAAAATTATCTAAATTAGTCGTTATTGAGGGCCAGAGAAGTCCTAAGAGATCTAACAACCTAATAAGGCCTTTGTCAAACAGACAGGCGATAGCGAACTGAACCGAATCATGTTATACAAAAATGCGAAAGCGATCCGATACTCTATGTGACAGGCTTCAAACAATTACATACATTACAAACAAAAACGCTACGCCGCGCATTCGGTTCGTCTGTCAGTTTGACAAAGGCATAAGAGTAACAAAGACAGACACACCAGTCACCAACTATCATAGATTTAAGTCATAATATCAATGAGATAGTAGACCACCGATAA